>OX387340.1:28377089-29611098 GCA_947562085.1 Eudonia lacustrata | reverse complement strand
ACTCAACAACCGGAGCAACGTGCCCACCTATTGTGGACACGCGGACTCAAAAACCAGAACACCCAAGCAAAACCAGAACGACATGCCCACCTTAATTGGGCATGCGGACCACAACAACCCTAAAGGACATCACAAATAAACTGACTGGAGCGGGATCCCATCACGCTCACTTTGGGACAGCCACACAACTCACTGTTGCCTCGCTGCCCATCGCTTGCGATATTGGGTGCCTACTTCAGTTCGTCCCACAAAACATACGATACAATAAATATATACAACAACACAACACAAAACCCTATGAGGTGAGAACCCTCCGTGGTCGACCTGAGACAGCCGGGCGTCAGCCAGACTCAGTATGTCTCCCACTTCAGGTTCCGACCCCAACCTTCGAGACCAAAGACAACGACCCAACGACACTCGAAACCACAAAACGACAACAACCCCAAGATGACAACACAAGACGTAACAAGGACACTAGGCAGGAGAAGGACATCACGACGGCTATCCTCCGGATTTAGGGGCATCTGGGGTGCTATAATTAAATAGCCATGCCGATGCCCCCCCTTCTTTCTTTGCCTTCCTAACACTAAACAAAGACATATAAACATAGACTTATTAACTACAACTATTCCTAATACTTATTCCTAATCCTACAACTAATTCATCAGGTCGTCATGGCGCATCAGGTCAGAACCTGACTACGCCAGACGGCCTGGCATCACCCTAAGGTGGTATGAGGTCGGCGAACCTCCTTCGCCGCCTCCCCGTCCTCCTTCTCCTTGCTGGCGCAGCGTTGGCGGACTCTTCCCGGGTGCGTTCGGCCTCCTCCTTGAGGCCCATGCATTCCGCGGCGAAGTCCGCCACCGCTGCCCAGCTGCTCTCGTCTTCCGCCATTGCCGCAACGACGTCTGGCAGGGCCAGTGTGCCTCTCGCGCCCAGTGCCATCTCCAGTGTGCGGCGTTGCGACAGAAAGGCACTGCACACTTGAAGTGTGTGCTGCGCTGTGTCATATTCCTCTCCACAGTGGTGACAGGCCGGTGTCTCCTCTCTTCCAATTCGATGCAGATACTTACCGAAGCATCCATGCCCGGTAAGTATCTGCGTTAAATGGTACGACATTCTCCCATGGGGCCTGTCTATCCACTTCTCCAGAATGGGGCGTATGGCCTCTATAGTACGGATTCCAGCTTCCGGTAGGGCCATTGTTTCCTCCCATGTCCATACTGCCATTTCGTAGGCCTCCCGCCTAACTCCCTCAATTTCTGCCAAAGCGGGGCTCTCTCCTTCAGCCCTCCGCTCCGCTCGGAACTCGTACACCTCAGTTTGCACTTTGGCTTCGAGCTCCCATGGGAGCATTCCCGCAATGGCAGTAGCCGCCCCAAATGACACTGTACGGTAGCCCCGAATGGCTCGGATAGCCGCTGTCCTCTGCGGTCTGCGCAGGAGGGCGACGTTCTTCCGAGACAGGGCGTCCGACCAAACCGGGGCTCCGTACAGGGCCATGCTCCTCAGAATGCCGGCATACAGCCTTCGGCAACTGTCTCCCGGACCATTGATGTTGGGCAGGAGTCTGGATAGTGCCATCGCCGCCCCGACAACTCTCGGGGCGAGATTGGCAAAATGCGCCTCGAAGTTCATGCGACTGTCTAGGGTGAGTCCTAGGTACTTGATTTTTGACCCAACCCTAATGGGAACTCCATCCACTCGAATATGGGCGTTGCTGGGGGGCTTGCCCCGAGGACCATGAAAGAGGATGGCCTCGGTTTTCGGCAGTGCCACCTCCAGCCCCAGCAGTCGTATTCGCGTCACTGTCAGAGTTGCGGCCGCAGCCGCTCTCCTCGCCGTCTCCTGGTAGTCACGGCCCTTCGCCGTGACTAGAGTGTCGTCTGCATAGCAGAGGACACTCGTCCTGGGGAGAAGAGTTCCCCTCAGGACCCAGTTATAACCTAAGTTCCAGAGGAGCGGCCCCAGCACCGACCCCTGTGGAACTCCGCACACCATTCTATGTGCCCGTATTTGGGCACCACCCGGCTCGGTAAACAGCACCGATCTGTTCTCCAAATAATTTGCGAGCACCCTTCTAAGATACCACGGGATCCTGTGGTATCTTAAGGCCTCCTTTATTGCACTAAAGGGGAGGGTATTGAACGCATTAGCGATGTCCAAGGACACCGCTAATACCCTGTCCCCTTTTCTAACGGCCTCTTCTATTTCTCTCTTCAGCGCCATTATTGCGTCCACCGTGGACTTTCCACGTCTGAAGCCGTATTGGATGTCCTCTACATCAGGGCCCTCATTGCCCAGGTGCTCATTGATGCGTGACGCGATGACCCTCTCGAACAGCTTACCCGCCTCGTCGAGCAGAACGACGGGGCGGAAGGCCGACGGAGAGTCAGGCGGTCGCCCTTCTTTCTTTAAGAGGCAGAGCCTTCCCTCCTTCCAAATTTTTGGGAATTTGCCCTGCTGGAAGCAGGCATCCAGCAGTTCAACCAATTTCGGGCCTATATGGTCGAGGGCAAGGGCCAAAACCTTCCCATGAATACCATCCGGGCCTGGCGCCTTCTTTTTGAGACGGAGGCGATCGATGGCCGCCTCCATTTCTCCCTCAGTGACCCGCGGGATGGAATGCGGGTCCACCTCCCCATCATGCTCAGGGGCGGTGAAGGGCGCTACCTCGAACACCCGGTTTGGGAATAGGGCGTCGACAACCCGGGTCAGGAGCTCCGGCTGGAATGATTCAGTGGGAGGCGCCGAACTTCGCATCCGGTTGCGAACGGATCTATACGGACGCCCCCACGGGTCCCTATCCAGATCGGCCAGGAACTCCTCCCACGCCGACGCCTTTGCCCTTTGTATGACCACTTTTAGGTCATACCTTGCCGCGTTGAGCCTGCCGTATAACGCCTCCTCCTCCTCCGGCGTGTGACGTCTCCTACGGCATCTCTGATATAGCCGTCTCGCGTGTGTACAGGCAGCACGGAGATCGGCTATTTCTGTCGACCACCAATAGACAGCTCGTTGTTGAGGGCGGTCTCCGACACGAGGCATAGAGGCGTCACAAATCCTCGTCAGAGACTTTCGGAAGAGAACCGCCCTCTCATCGACACTCATTTCGGCCGGTGGTGGTGGCAGCCAGCCCTCTATCATCGCCGCTTCTGCAGCAGCGTCCCGGTTGAGTCGCGTTAGCGCCCACCGTTTAAACTGCGCGGTTCGAACACCCTGTTGGGGAGTGAGGCCATCTCTTAGAGAGTCGGAGATCCCGAACGACACGTACAGATGGTCGCTGAGTGTCTCCTTATCTAGCACTCTCCAATTTACCACGCGGGAGGCGATGGCAGGGGTCGCGAACGAAACGTCCACAATTGACTCCCCCTGCCATCTGACACATGTACTAACAGCGCCCCTGTTGAGCACAACCAACCCAGCCTCGACGCAGAACTCCTCCACCGCTTCTCCCCTTAAGGTGGTTGCGGGACACCCCCAGGACCTCGACTTGGCGTTAAGATCTCCCGCCACTACGATCTGCAGCGGGGCCAGTCTTCGAACCACCCCTTGGACTCTGCCGATGAAATCCTCAAACTCTGCGCGAGTACGGTTGGGCGAGAAATAAAGCCCAACTAGGGCAATTTCCCCCCACGTGACCGCCACGTACCCGACTCCCCTTTCCCGCAGAGAGATTGGGGCCAAGGCAGAATTGGCCGGGGTTGTTATGACTACTTTCTCATCGGCAGATCCTATCCAGTTCGAACGTGCTGGAATTGAGTAGGGCTCCGCTGCAATCGCTACATTCGCGCCGATCTCCGCCATCTGATGGACCATGAGGTCCTGGGCGTTAGCGGCGTTGTTAAGGTTCGCCTGAAGGATTACCTTAGTTTGTACTGGCATTCTGTTCCGTTATAGGTTCCGCTATATCCATCGGCGCGTTATGCGCTGCCGTCTCTGCAGGGGTCCTCCTCCACGGGGCCATCTTTGGCTTTGTGATGGGGGGCCTACATGTTCTCCCTCCCATATAGTGCTCATGGGGGAGCTTGGCCTCCTTGCATACTGCACAGTGGGGCTTTTCCGCTACGCACGCTTCCGCTTGGTGGCCCGGGGCACTGCAACGGAAACACAACGCGTTGCGATCAACCTTCGCGTCGCATGTATATTTGGTGTGCCCCGCGCCGTAGCAACGGTAACACCTTACCGGCAGATTCTCTAGCGCGATAACCTGCGCGTGCGCCCACCCTATTGCCAGGCGACCCTCCTCCACCAATTTTTTAGCCTCCGCAATTGGAAGCCGGACCAGAACCGAGTTTGACCCCCATGGTCCGACGCGGATTTCCCCTAACGATATCATGTCCGGGGAACAGCCAGTCTTCGCTCTGATCGCCGCCGTTATCATCTCTTCCTTTACGAAGTCGTTGAGGCCGACCAGCTTGAGCTCCGCTTTCTTATACGGCCTTCCAACATCAGCCTCCTCCGCAATTACTTCGCGGAGCTTGGCCGCTAACGCGTCAGCTTTAGGGCCGCTTGTTGCCCCGGAGATCTCAAGCTTGCGCCCTCCTGCTGCCGTTTGTCTCATCCGCACTGCCTCTAGGCCAATATCTTGTAGATTGATGGCGCTTGTCGCCTTCTCCATTATAGAGGCATACGTAGCGCCCTTGGCCATGGCCTCTGGTTTGAGAGTGATGGTCACCGCCGATGAGCGCGGTGCCACCAATTTCACTGCACTATTCCCGTGCACAGTAGGCGCGGAACCCTGCGCTCCCGACTTTTTCGGCGCATTAGCGCCCACTCCTGAGACCTGGGCAGCCTTGGCCGCTTTTTTGGCCTTTTTCATGGCACCCTTGGAGACGAACTGCTTCCATTCTACCGCTGGCGTGCTGGAAGCCGCGGCCAAGGCGGGAGAGGCCGAACGCATTTGAGGGGGCGCTCCCCTGATCACTGCCTGTTGGGGCAGTGGGGGGTTCTCCCACACTTTAACAGGGGCAGGCACAACCACGGGCGGCACAACCCGTGGGACCCTGGAGGGTCCAGCTACCGCGTTGGCGTAGCCGTTGGCCTGAACCTCTGCCCTCCTCTTCTCGTGCGCTAACGGTGGCCTCATGGGGGGCTCACATGGGAGCCTCTTCTCAAACTCATTCATCCTTTCGGTGAGCATACCCCCCAGAGATCTAAACAGGTCGGCCTTGAACGCCTCCAGCTGGTCGTTCATCGACATGGCCACCTCCCTCTGTACATCGGTTCCTTTGCGGATCGGCCTACGCTCTTGTTGAACCGCCTGGACAGCTTTCATCTGCGCCTTTAAATTCTCTACCTCCTGCCGGAGACTTTCGTTCTCCTTTTGAAGTCTTTTCGACTCTTCCGAAGCGGACATCTCTTGGAGGGATTGCACACAGGCGAGCATCGATTTTACCCTATTGTTAATTTCCCCAAGAACCGTACCCTTGATGCGTTTCGATTTATGAGCACAAGAGTGCAGAGTCAACACATTTTTATATACTGTTGCCAGTAACTCCTGCTTTGACTTGTTCATCATATTGATCTTCAAAGTCGCCATGTCCGTATCCTTCAAGAGCTTCGCTGTATCGTCTTCTTCCAGCTCTTTCTCCTTAAGGAACGCCTCTCTAGTGGTCGGCAACCTATTAGGAGCGGACGTCTCTACATCTGCGTCCGACTCCATAAATTCCTCCCATTCCTCGTCTGAGGCATTCCGCGAAGTCTTTTTGGCTTTCGACAAGCCAATGGAGGTCCCCTTTTTCTCTACACTGGCTCTGCCTTTTCTGCCTCTACCTCTGGTCGCCGTGTTGACCTTTCTTTTGGGCCTACTGGTTGTTTCCTCATCCGACGTTTCATTGAGCAACCTTTTCGTGTTCCTACGATACTCAACTCTTGCCGCCTCAATGGTAGACTCAACAGCAGTCTTCAAATTTGGATTCATCCCGCTGGCGTCCAAAGTGTTGGCGCTCTCGGGATCGCTCTCGAAGAGCGTCGTCATGTTGGACCCCCCACCCGGTTCTTTCTTCTTCTGGGACATAACCGGCAGTCAGCCGAGCAAATAGGCGCCCGGCCGACTTTGGAACCCTTTAGGGTTCCACACGAATTATTTTTTGTGCCTCCCTAACGACCCGAAGAAATAACCCACCTAACCGAGACACTAACCTACAACCTTAACTAACCGAACCCTAACCTAATTTTTTGGGCGCTTTGCACCCCCTAGTACCCCCAAAAGAACCCAAAACCTTTTATCTAAAAAATAATTTTTCGAATTAAAATTACGTAAAAAATTTCGTATGGAGAAAAGTTCACCTAAGGTGTCCAATTCCCCATACAAAATTTCTTCAATTTCGACGAAATCTACAGTTTTTGCGTTTGCGGGGGTTAAAAACCTTGTTCCCAAAACCAAAAACGAAAACCAAAAATACCTTCCGATGCGTCAGCTATCGGCCTACAAACTACAAAAAGAGATAAAAAGAAATAACCCAAAACCACTTAATTAAAAAATAAAAACTAACAAAAAATGGAGAAATTTGACTAAAAACAACCTTTTTGGAAATAATTACAACTACAAAAATATAACCTACCCAAAACCAAAACCTAGCCTACACTATTTCTAAAGAACCCTTATACCCTAGCGAGACCAAAAACCACAACCCTTACATAAAAAACTTACGAGATAATTAAGACTAAAAAATGTAAACAAACCAAAAAACTAACACTAAGAAACTGCACGAATTGGGCGAGTTTAAAAGGTTTTTTCAGCGACTTCCGCGGCCAACAGAAGACACTTCTAGCAGCTGGAAAAATCCGAAATAATTCCAGGGGGTGACGGATGGAGTTGTCTCCCCTGTAGCAACAAGTATCCTCCGCTGTCCACAAACGCCGAGCCAAAAAATCCAGTTAAAAATTGCCTCAAAAAATTTGCCTACTTCGACGACTTTCTTATGAAAACTTGTATGACAAATTGACAATTCGACAATTTTGCTAAAGTGAAAATAATTTTTTTCACAAAAACTATCCAAAAAGATGGCCGTCACATTGAACACAAAGGTGAAAGCCAACAAAATTAAGGGGGAGTAAAATCCTCAGACCGCTACTACCATTCCTACTACCCAAAAATTTGTTAACCTAACCTAACCTAACCTAACCTAACCTAACCTAACCTAACCTAACCTAACCTAACCTAACCTAACCTAACCTAACCTAACCTAACCTAACCTAACCTAACCTAACCTAACCTAACCTAACCTAACCTAACCTAACCTAACCTAACCTAACCTAACCTAACCTAACCTAACCTAACCTAACCTAACCTAACCTAACCTAACCTAACCTAACCTAACCTAACCTAACCTAACCTAACCTAACCTAACCTAACCTAACCTAACCTAACCTAACCTAACCTAACCTAACCTAACCTAACCTAACCTAACCTAACCTAACCTAACCTAACCTAACCTAACCTAACCTAACCTAACCTAACCTAACCTAACCTAACCTAACCTAACCTAACCTAACCTAACCTAACCTAACCTAACCTAACCTAACCTAACCTAACCTAACCTAACCTAACCTAACCTAACCTAACCTAACCTAACCTAACCTAACCTAACCTAACCTAACCTAACCTAACCTAACCTAACCTAACCTAACCTAACCTAACCTAACCTAACCTAACCTAACCTAACCTAACCTAACCTAACCTAACCTAACCTAACCTAACCTAACCTAACCTAACCTAACCTAACCTAACCTAACCTAACCTAACCTAACCTAACCTAACCTAACCTAACCTAACCTAACCTAACCTAACCTAACCTAACCTAACCTAACCTAACCTAACCTAACCTAACCTAACCTAACCTAACCTAACCTAACCTAACCTAACCTAACCTAACCTAACCTAACCTAACCTAACCTAACCTAACCTAACCTAACCTAACCTAACCTAACCTAACCTAACCTAACCTAACCTAACCTAACCTAACCTAACCTAACCTAACCTAACCTAACCTAACCTAACCTAACCTAACCTAACCTAACCTAACCTAACCTAACCTAACCTAACCTAACCTAACCTAACCTAACCTAACCTAACCTAACCTAACCTAACCTAACCTAACCTAACCTAACCTAACCTAACCTAACCTAACCTAACCTAACCTAACCTAACCTAACCTAACCTAACCTAACCTAACCTAACCTAACCTAACCTAACCTAACCTAACCTAACCTAACCTAACCTAACCTAACCTAACCTAACCTAACCTAACCTAACCTAACCTAACCTAACCTAACCTAACCTAACCTAACCTAACCTAACCTAACCTAACCTAACCTAACCTAACCTAACCTAACCTAACCTAACCTAACCTAACCTAACCTAACCTAACCTAACCTAACCTAACCTAACCTAACCTAACCTAACCTAACCTAACCTAACCTAACCTAACCTAACCTAACCTAACCTAACCTAACCTAACCTAACCTAACCTAACCTAACCTTTTTTTTTTTTTGTTTTCCCAGGGGAAGTCATTACGACTACCCGGAGCCTTGAAGAGGCCCCAAGTTATGTGGGACTCGCCCGTCCGCCTTTCCACACCCACTGACAAGGAGAGAGGCTCCAGGTCAGCTGCCAGGAAGAAGTCCCGGCTGGGAGGGCGAGACGGAGGGGAATACCCACTAAACCCCTGGAGGCCCACAATCCGAAGCTTAAGGCTGAGGTGGCAGTCACGGGACACTTCCACTGGGGATTAACCACGCGAAGGCCACCCCGTCGCCCGTGTGCCAACCTATGACCGCAAGCGGTCATGCGCCGACACACGGGCGACTTACACGCACGGTACCACACCTACAGCACACCCACCCTTCTCTGGGCATGCGGACACCACAAAAACAGCAAACAAGCAAACATACAAACAAGCAATACAGCAACACAATTGAACTAATCCGGGACCCCTCATGCTCACTCTGTCGTAGACATCGCTCACATGTAGGGTCCCGCATCAGCCACACCAAGACACATCACAAACACTGGACGACACATCCTGTCATCCATCGACGACCCCGGGGGCATCTGGGGTGCTATATCACGATAGCCATGCCGATGCCCCCCCCTACTTTTGGTTCCTGCCAAACAACTTCAGGACCACAAAAAACTTGGCGCCTCACTGCGCTCTCACGCCCCTCGTTTGTGTGGCCGGAGGCCGGCACTCCCTACTACCCATGATGTGTTCATGGGGCAGCGCCGCCTCGGCACACACCAGGCAGTTCAGCGGTCCGGTGCATGCTCCCGCTTGATGGCCGTCCATGCCACAGCGGAAGCAGCACCCCGCTCTATCCTTCTCTGAAGGGCACATTGGCCGCGTGTGGCCCATCCCCATGCACTTGTAACAGCGCATGGGTTTGGGTCCAAACACCTCCACTTTGGCCAAGTGCCATCCTCCCATCTGTAGTCCCTCCGTGTTGGCAAGTCTCCCCGCCGCCTTCACAGGGCATTGGACCAACACCGATGCGGAGCCACTTGGGCCCGATCGGATGTTGCCCACCCTCACCTTCTCTTTAGGGCAGCCCCCCTCTGCCGAGACAGCAGCGGCCACCATCTCCGTCGTAACTGCAGAGTGAAAGTCGTAGAGGCGAATATCCGCCCTCTTCTCCGGGCGGACAATCACCGCCACATCCGACACAACATCCTTCATTCTAAGTGCCAGCTTATCAGCAGTTTCACCACTGTCAATACCTGGCACCTCAATCAGCAAAGCCCCAGATTGGGCAGTCCTTATTCTGACACCGCCCAGAATGCCAAACTCCTCTAGCTTGATGGCATTCTCGACCCTGTCCATGACGTCTGAGTATGACACTCCCCGGGCAACCGCCTCCGGCCTAAGCTGGAGGGTAATCGCCGCCGAGTTGGGCTGCCTAAGGGCTCTCCTCTCCCTTGGCACTCCCGGGGGCGTCAGTCCTACATTGGGCACCGTCAGTGCCTCAGTCCTCTTCTGGGCAGAGGGCCCAGCTCCTCTCCTCCTCCGTCCACGGGTCCCAGCAGTCCGCACCACAACGGGTTGGACAGGCGTTGGAGGGACCGGAGCGGGTTCAGCACCGCTCGCAACTACCGAACTGAATGTCCTCGTCTTAGGCGCCGGAAGCCTCGCTTCCAGTCCGTCCAACCTCTTATCCATACCCTCAAGGGTGCGCTGCATCGCTGCTAGCACAGTCGTCACAATGTCTTCCGGCTCTGATGCAGAAGGAGGAGCAGCCTTTTCTTCTCTGAGGCGCTTGACCTCCTTTGCAAGGCACCTGACCTCCTCTTCGGCCTTTGCAGCCTTCAACTCCGCAATACGTCCGGCCTCTTCTGCAGCCACTTTGGCCTTCTTGGTCTTAATGAGCTGCCTCCCAACATCCTCCAATTCTTCCCTAATTTCGTCTAACCGACAAATCATGTTTATGGCATCCACGACAGTTCCTCTGTATTCTCTCACCAGTTCCTTCGGATCCTCGGGCCATCCTTTTTTTGCCAGGATCCACTCATTCCTAAGTTCCAATTTTGCATACGACTGCTGAAAGATCTTCTCTTCCTTGGCCTTCTGCTCTTCGCTCTTCTCCTCTTCTTCCACCTTCCTCCTCTTCGCATCCGGCGTTTCTTTGCCCCCCCCAGAAACGGTGGGGCAGCCTGGAACCGAAGCACCGACCTTGGCCGATGAACCAGTCCCAGGGAGGGATTCTCCCGTCTCCCGACGGGTACCCTCCTGGGGTAGTTGTTTTTTAGAAGACGCTTTCATGACTACTGATTTTCACCTGCAACAAAAAACAAAACACCACAAAGTAACAACACAAACAAACTCCCCTCAAAGCCGCTCAGAAGGAGCGGCGAGTGTACGTTCCAGAGTGGAACGCACATGGAGGTGCAGGGCCCAGAAGGGGCTCCCGCCTAGCCAGATGTTCGCCGATTGGGCCCAACTTTCTCCGAACGGAGAACGTTGGGACCACTCGTTGCCCAGGATGCACCACGTGGAGGTCATCTGACTCGCACCCCAACCTAACCTAACCTAACCTAACCTAACCTAACCTAACCTAACCTAACCTAACCTAACCTAACCTAACCTAACCTAACCTAACCTAACCTAACCTAACCTAACCTAACCTAACCTAACCTAACCTAACCTAACCTAACCTAACCTAACCTAACCTAACCTAACCTAACCTAACCTAACCTAACCTAACCTAACCTAACCTAACCTAACCTAACCTAACCTAACCTAACCTAACCTAACCTAACCTAACCTAACCTAACCTAACCTAACCTAACCTAACCTAACCTAACCTAACCTAACCTAACCTAACCTAACCTAACCTAACCTAACCTAACCTAACCTAACCTAACCTAACCTAACCTAACCTAACCTAACCTAACCTAACCTAACCTAACCTAACCTAACCTAACCTAACCTAACCTAACCTAACCTAACCTAACCTAACCTAACCTAACCTAACCTAACCTAACCTAACCTAACCTAACCTAACCTAACCTAACCTAACCTAACCTAACCTAACCTAACCTAACCTAACCTAACCTAACCTAACCTAACCTAACCTAACCTAACCTAACCTAACCTAACCTAACCTAACCTAACCTAACCTAACCTAACCTAACCTAACCTAACCTAACCTAACCTAACCTAACCTAACCTAACCTAACCTAACCTAACCTAACCTAACCTAACCTAACCTAACCTAACCTAACCTAACCTAACCTAACCTAACCTAACCTAACCTAACCTAACCTAACCTAACCTAACCTAACCTAACCTAACCTAACCTAACCTAACCTAACCTAACCTAACCTAACCTAACCTAACCTAACCTAACCTAACCTAACCTAACCTAACCTAACCTAACCTAACCTAACCTAACCTAACCTAACCTAACCTAACCTAACCTAACCTAACCTAACCTAACCTAACCTAACCTAACCTAACCTAACCTAACCTAACCTAACCTAACCTAACCTAACCTAACCTAACCTAACCTAACCTAACCTAACCTAACCTAACCTAACCTAACCTAACCTAACCTAACCTAACCTAACCTAACCTAACCTAACCTAACCTAACCTAACCTAACCTAACCTAACCTAACCTAACCTAACCTAACCTAACCTAACCTAACCTAACCTAACCTAACCTAACCTAACCTAACCTTTTTTTTTTTTTTTTTTTTTTTTTTTACCCTGGGGAAAATTCCCTACGGAATCATCCCGCGGGTCGGGGCTACCCGCGGGGGTATGTGGGGTTGACCAGAGATGTTATTCGGTCGACCCACTAAAAACCCCAGGGAAAACCAGACACGCCGGTACGTGGCTGACGCGGGATCTGTTATGATAGTGGACCGCGCCATCCACCAGCCACGCCCCATCGGGCGTCCCACTGCTGACTGTTGTAAAGCCCCACAATCAGCGTGGCCCTTTGGGGCCCACCTGCGTCGGTTTTGGGGCGATGAAGCGCCCATCCTTGGACCTGGGTCTGAGCCGGGCCAAAGCGCCGGATCTCGTTCCCGGGACCTCTTTCTCCCTCGTACCTTCGTCCCCGGTGCCTCTGAAAGCAGAGGCATTGGGGGGGTCAGGCGCAGGGCTCGTGGAGCGAGGTGCTGGGACCTCCTCTGCCGTCTCCATTGCCGACTCTTCCGCCAATGGCGGGGCGGCTTCTCTCGGGGTAGTCTGGGGATCAGGGCATGGCTCCGGCATCTCCGGACGAGCCCTGACGACAGGGGGACTACAACCCCTGCCACCCATCAAATGGCCGAATGGCCTATTGGCCTCGACGCAAACTGCACAGCGTGGTTGGCGTGTGCAGACCCTCGCCTGGTGACCTAACTGACCACACCGGAAACAAAGTCCGGTGCGGTCTGTGGCGGATGGGCACCTCGGCCTCGTATGGCCCACGCCCATACAGCGGAAACACCGCATTGGGCGGGACTCAAGGGCAACCACATTGGCAGTGCTCCACCCCAGGAGCAGCTTGCCTGTCACCACCAGCGCTTTGGCCGCTCGTATGGGGCAGCGCACGATGGTGGATCTCGCATTATCAGGGCCAGCTCTTATTTGGCCCACCTTCACGTTCTCAATAGAGCAATCAGCTTTCGCAGCAACGGCTGCAGCGACGTCGGAGGCGGCGATTGCGATGTCCAGCCCTGATACGCGGAGATCCGCGCACTTTTCAGGCCGGACAACCGTGGCCACCTCTGACAAAACCTGCTCAAGCCGTTGAGCGAGCAAGTCGGCCTTTTGGCCGCTTCCAGCACCCGGAACCTCGATTAGCCGCGCTCCCGTTGCGGCAGTTCGCGATCTCACGCCTTCCCCGATACCGAGGTCGGCGAGCGAGATTTCCTGTCTGGCTTTCGCGATGGTCTGGGCATACGTCATCCCCATCGCGATCGCCTCAGGGCGCAGCTGCACCACGATAGCCGCGGTCTTCGGCTGCCTCAACCCGGCCCTCCTGCGCTTCCTCTTTTTCGGCGCCGCTTGCGCTACCGGTTTAACCAGTGGCACAGCTGCGCAACCCGGCACTGAAGCCAAAGGCGGAGTCGTCGTTGGTGGGCGAGTGGAAGAACTCGCCACAGCAGGAAGTGCCTTTCGGCCCTTCTTCCTCCTCGCACCACGGGGCACATCCGTCCAGGTCTCAGACGGGAGTGGCTCTGGCGGCTGCGCTCTACATGTGCCCGCTCGGGAAAGCGGGGCTCTAGGAGCCGACGTCGCGGAATGGCGAGAGGCAGACACCCGATTGCGCCCAGCCACCCCTGCAGGAGTAGGGAAAGGGGGGAAGTCCCCAAACCTCTCGCTCTCAACCACAGAAGGCAGGCGGACACTCTCCGATGCCACCGATCTCGCCTCTAGGCGGTCCAGCCGTGCACCCATTGCAATGGCTGACGCCTCCATCATCTCCCTCATATTGACGAGAGTTGCCATCAGAGGGTCGTCTCGTCCGGGTTCGGAAGCGGCGGCTTGAGGGCTCTGTGCCCAGCGCGGTGACGCACTGTTTCGGCCGACCTCGCTCCTCAATGAGGCGACCTCTGCTCTCAAGCCCTCCACTATCTCCTGAAGGCGCAGGTTTTGCGCCTCAATCCGCTTGGACTCATCGTCCAATGTCCTGGATGCCAAGTTGGACAGGCATCGGCGGATTACAGCCACGGCATTATTCAATGTGCCCTGACACGTGCCTTTCAAGTGCCCAGATGACTGGGCCACCCTCTTCACGGCCAGCGCGCATCTGATGCCGACCTCTTGGATTTCGTCGGCCGTCAAGGGGTCCGACGGTTCCGCGACGAATGGAATCTCCATCTCGAGAGCGGCCTCGCTGGTCAGCCCAACAAGTTCCCCAAAGGAGTCAACAGAGGCGGGGCGAGGTGACGGGTGTCCTTCGGACAACCCCTCTCGCCCATCCCTCGCGACATCCCTGGCGTTCCTGGCCCGCTGACAATCGGCTCGCTTCTCCTCTCTTGTCGTCCTGGCAGCGACTGATCGTCCTCTCCTCGCCGACGACACCTTGGCCGAGGCCGACGACACCACAGACTCGTTCCCCGACTGATCGTCGGAGTCCAAGTTGGGGTCAAGTGGCCTCTTCCGCCCACCGCTAACGCTTCCCATGATTACGGACTCAGAGTCCGAATCCGTGAAGCCCTCCTTCTCCTTCGCCTCCACACGCAGAATAATGCCCCCCCCAGATACAAGGGGCTTGCCCGGGGCCAACGAGACGGACGAGTTACCGCCCGACTTGCTAGTCCCGGGGAGGGGTTCTCCCACCTGTCGGTGGGTACCCTCCTGGGGTAACACGTTTTTATTGCTGCTCTTCATTGTGGTTTTTGACAATTTACGGGTTGTCATCCCCCCCCAAACGATGGCAATTCAGGGGCTGCCCTTCCCCGTTGGACCAAAAAGATCACCCACGCGTCGTCCACACGCCGAGGGTGCCCTATATACTACGGAGGACGGGCGGTGTCCGTAGGTTTTTACCGGTGTTCTCCGGGGCTTGGTGGGTTTTCCTTCCCGCGGCCGTTTGGCCTCCGGTCTGCCCAGACACAGCGTACCCACGGCGCCAACGGTGGGGTCGTTGCCGCAAAAGGGCAGATAACGGCTTCGGGGTAGGCGTACACCCCGGTTGCACCGCTCTCACCGGTGCCCCCTTTCCCCCCGTGCGACCTGAGAACCTTTAAGAGGCGGCCGTCTTTATGGTACGACGCCCAGAAGGGACGCCGTCAGTAACTCCTCTCGCTGCTCGGAAGGAGCAAGCGAGTTATGCGACCCAGAGTGGGCCGCGTATGGGAGCTGCAAGGTCCAGAAGGGACCCCGCCTAGTCAGATGTCAGCCGGCTGGGTCCAAGCGTCTACTACACGCCGGAGCGGGAGACTGTTGGAACCAACCGTTGCCCAGGGTGCACCAACGTGGAGGTCACCTGACTCGCACCCCAACCTAACCTAACCTAACCTAACCTAACCTAACCTAACCTAACCTAACCTTTTTTTTTTTTTTTTTTTTTTTTTTTTTTTTTTTTTTTTTTTTTTTTACCCAGGGGAAGCCGTTAAGACTACCCGACCTTGAAGAGGCCTGACGGTTATGTGGGACTCGCCCGTCCGCCTTTCCACACCCACTGACGAGGAGAGAAGCTCCAAGTCAGCTGCCAGGACAAAGTCCCAGCTGGGAGGGCGAGACGGAGGGGAATACCCACTAACCCCTGGGGGACCAAACTCCGAACAGCAGAAGGCTAGGTGGCGGTCACGGGACCTGTCCCACAAGGGAATTGACCGCGCGAGGGCCACCCTGCGCCCATGCTCCAACCTGCAGCCACTGAACTGCATCCATCCGAAATTTCGAATGTGTGCACAACAGTATCCACGCGCCAGAGCACGGGCGAAACGCGCACGCACAGACATCGCACCTTATAAAGTAGGTGCGAGAAACCTACACAATCCTTATTTCTAACACTTACTGCTAACACATGTGTGCTTAAACACTTAACTGCGTTGTGAGGCATGGTGACCATCACAAGGCTTACTCTACCTAGAGTTAAATTCCTTAACTATGTACTAAATACAATATACAACTATGATTAAAACAATTATATTTACAACTTCAAAAAAGTCCAACTATACACACATGAACCTAACCTAACCTAACCTAACCTAACCTAACCTAACCTAACCTAACCTAACCTAACCTAACCTAACCTAACCTAACCTAACCTAACCTAACCTAACCTAACCTAACCTAACCTAACCTAACCTAACCTAACCTAACCTAACCTAACCTAACCTAACCTAACCTAACCTAACCTAACCTAACCTAACCTAACCTAACCTAACCTAACCTAACCTAACCTAACCTAACCTAACCTAACCTAACCTAACCTAACCTAACCTAACCTAACCTAACCTAACCTAACCTAACCTAACCTAACCTAACCTAACCTAACCTAACCTAACCTAACCTAACCTAACCTAACCTAACCTAACCTAACCTAACCTAACCTAACCTAACCTAACCTAACCTAACCTAACCTAACCTAACCTAACCTAACCTAACCTAACCTAACCTAACCTAACCTAACCTAACCTAACCTAACCTAACCTAACCTAACCTAACCTAACCTAACCTAACCTAACCTAACCTAACCTAACCTAACCTAACCTAACCTAACCTAACCTAACCTAACCTAACCTAACCTAACCTAACCTAACCTAACCTAACCTAACCTAACCTAACCTAACCTAACCTAACCTAACCTAACCTAACCTAACCTAACCTAACCTAACCTTTTTTTTTTTTTTTTTTTTTTTTTTGACCCGGGGGAAACTTGCGACCAAGTCATCCCACGGGGAGCAATGTGCTCAACCCGTTTTCGGGGTATGTGGGGTTGGGCGATGGTCTGCCCGACCCACTAAAACCCCCGGGACCTGCAATCAGCCTGATTTGTGGTTGGCACGGAATCTGTCGTAGATAATGAGCCGCGCCTCCCACCAGCAGCACGTTGGTGCCCTTCCTCTGTGCGGCCTGCTAGTAGGCCGCATACACCCTTGCAGGATTTTCCGATCATGGTCTAGTGGTAGGGGGTTTTTTCATAAACCGCCCGTCCGGCGCTCTTAGCGGCTTAGGCCGAGAAGGAGAGGTGGACATCGGACTTGCGTCCCGCACCTCATCCTCTACCTCCCTAACGCTCCCCAACCCAGCTTCTACCTCCCTAACGCTCCCCAACCCAGCTCCTCTCAAGGGAGAGGTACATGGGTGGTCGGCTGTAGGGTCAACGACCTGGGGCGACAGTGGCTCCTCCGTCGCCTCCATGTCCGACATCGCTGGCGAATGGGGCTCCACCATAGGCTCCGTTGGAGCGGCCTCCCTCGTGGCAGTCTTCACCCCCGTTGCGGGGGGATCAGGGCAGCCCCTGACGGTAGGGGGACTGCAACCCCTACCTCCCATCAGGTGATGGTGCGGTTTTTGTGCCGCGAGGCACACCGCACACTTGGGCTCACGAGAGCACTCCCTCATTTGGTGCCCAGGCAGTCCGCACCGGAAGCAAAGTCCGGAGCGATCGACCGCACTGGGGCACCTCTGCCGCGTATGGCCCACGCCCATGCAGCGATAACACCGCATTGGGCGGGGCTCAAGGGCGACCGCCAGGGCCATACTCCACCCGAGGAGAAATTGGCCCTGACTAACGAGCGCTCTTGCCGCTCGAAGGGGGCAGCGCACGATAGTGCTCCCGGCGAAATTGGGACCCATCCTTATGCGTCCCCACCCTCAACGCCTCGATTGGGCAACCAGCTCTCGCCGCAAGTCCTGCGGCGACGTCTTCGGTGGTTGAAGACGTGCCCAGCCCTGACACGCGGATTTCCGCGTGCTTTTCAGGCCGGGCGACCGTGGCCACCTCCGACAACACCTGCTCCAGCCTGCGGGCGAGCAGATCGGCCTTCGCGCCGCTCTCAGATCCGGGGACCTCGAATAGCCGCGCTCCGGTTGCGGCCGTCCTCGACCTGATCGCCTCGATACCGAGGTCGGGCAGGGAGATGGCCTGCTGGGCCTTTTTGATGGCGTCAGCATATGTGACGCCCATCGCCAAGGCCTCCGGGCGCAGCTTTATCACTACCGCCGCTGAGGTAGGCTGCCTAAGCCTCACTCTTTTCCGCCTTCGCGGTCTCTTCTTCCCCGGGGCTGCACCAGTTGCCGCTTGTGGCGCTGAGCGAGGCGGCACAGCTGTGCGAATTGACGCAGGTGCCGGGGAGAGGAGCAGTCGGCGGGTGGGTTGTCGCCCGAGTGGAGGGATCGCCTCTCGCCCTCTTCTTCCTTCCTCCACGGACCGCCGTCTCCCATCTGGGCTGGGGCGGATCCGATGGAATCGGGGCTGCACTCCCTCGAGGAGTGGGGAGGCGCACTTCGGGCAAGACGGACGAGGATCGAGAGGGCGTGGCCAGCCTCCGTCCAACAACCCTATCGGGCGCGGGAAGCACCGGGAAGTCACCTCCCCGGTGTCCGCGGTCATCCGCACGGGGTGGACGGGCACGCACAGGCGCATCTCGACTCGTCTCGAGTCCGTCAAGGCGAGCGCTAACGGTGGCGTTATTCGCCTCCATGTTGCGCCCGCAGCTCCGCAATTGCCGTCAAAACGCCTGGTCTTGGGACCTGGTGGCAGGACGACGGGGCCGCTCCCTGCGAAGGGGCCCCGACTCTAACCCAACCTGGTCGACCATAGTCCTTAGGGCTGTGACTTCCCTTCGCAGGGCGTGCACCTCCTCCCTAAGTCGGCTGTTTGCCTCCTCTATACGTCGCGACTCGTCCGTTGTGGACCGCGACGTAAGGTTGGCCAAACACCTCCGGAACGTCTCCGAGGCATGGTTCAAGGTGCTCTGGTAGGTGCCCTTGAGGTTCCCGGAAGTCCGGGACACCTCCTGCACCGCGAAAGCACACTTGAGGCCTATCTCCTGCACCTCATCGGCCGTCATGGGGTCATCTGGACCGGCAACGGGCGGCACCTCAATGGCGACAGGCCTCTTCCGCTTCCCTCCTAGCAACTGCGATGTCAGCTTTCGAGGGGTACTGGCAAGGTGTCGGGCGTCCTTTGGACTGCCCCGCTCGCCCAATACCCTCGGGAATGACAACGCCCCCTGCTTCGGCGGTCAGCGGTCAACCTGTCGTCCAGCTCCTCACAGAACTGCTCCTCGCGGTCCAGCAACTGGTCATACTCGTGCAGACGCGCACGAGTAAGAGCAGCTTTGGGCCGCACCAAGTCCAATGGACGTACCGACAGTGGGAGCCCTCCCACGTCGAGCCGTCGAAAACTTCGGCACAGAAGCCGTCGACATCACCGACTCGGCCCCCCCGAGAGGTCATCGGAGTCGGTCTCAACGTCGTGCAGCCTCTTGCGCCGATTGCTGCCTTCGGGTCTCAGGATCACAGAACCAGTGTCCGAATCCGAGAACCCCACAGCCTCCACACTTCTCCCCTCTCTGCGCAGTACATTGCCCCCCCAGGACACGGTGGGCATGCCTGAAACCAGCGTGCCGGCGTACCCGATCCGCTGGTCCCCAGGGAGGGGTTCTCCCGCCTCTCGGCGGGTACCCTCCTGGGGTATAATATTTGTATTGCGACTTTCCATACCTGTTGTGACAATTTGCGGGTTGTCATCCCCCTCCAAGCGATGGCAATTTAGGGGCTGCCCTTCCCCGCTGGACCAAAAAGATCACCCACCGCCGTCCCACACGCCGAGGGTGCCCTATATACTACGGAGGACGGGCGGTGTCCGTAGGTTTTTACCGGTGTTCTCCGGGGCTTGATGGGTTTTCCTTCCCGCGGCCATTTGGCCTCCGGTCTGCCCAATCGCAGCGTACCCACGGCGCCAACGGTGGGGTCGTTGCCGCAAAAGGGCAGATAACGGCTTCGGGGTTGGCGTACACCCCGGTTGCACCGCTCTCACCGATGCCCCCCTTTCCCCCCCGTGCGACCTGAGAACCTTTAAGAGGCGGCCGTCTTTATGCTACGACGCCAGAAGGGACGCCGTCAATAACTCCTCTCGCTGCTCAGAAGGAGCAAGCGAGGTTATGCGACCCAGAGTGGGCCACGTATGGGAGCTGCAAGGTCCAGAAGGGACACCGCCTAGTCAGATGTCAGCCGGCTGGGTCCAAGCGTCTACTACACGCCAGAGCGGGAGACTGTTGGAACCAACCGTTGCCCAGGGTGCACCAACGTGGAGGTCACCTGACTCGCACCCCAACCTAACCTAACCTAACCTAACCTAACCTAACCTAACCTAACCTAACCTAACTAACCTAACCTAACCTAACCTAACCTAACCTAACCTAACCTAACCTAACCTAACCTAACCTAACCTAACCTAACCTAACCTAACCTAACCTAACCTAACCTAACCTAACCTAACCTAACCTAACCTAACCTAACCTAACCTAACCTAACCTAACCTAACCTAACCTAACCTAACCTAACCTAACCTAACCTAACCTAACCTAACCTAACCTAACCTAACCTAACCTAACCTAACCTAACCTAACCTAACCTAACCTAACCTAACCTAACCTAACCTAACCTAACCTAACCTAACCTAACCTAACCTAACCTAACCTAACCTAACCTAACCTAACCTAACCTAACCTAACCTAACCTAACCTAACCTAACCTAACTAACCTAACCTAACCTAACCTAACCTAACCTAACCTAACCTAACCTAACCTAACCTAACCTAACCTAACCTAACCTAACCTAACCTAACCTAACCTAACCTAACCTAACCTAACCTAACCTAACCTAACCTAACCTAACCTAACCTAACCTAACCTAACCTAACCTAACCTAACCTAACCTAACCTAACCTAACCTAACCTAACCTAACCTAACCTAACCTAACCTAACCTAACCTAACCTAACCTAACCTAACCTAACCTAACCTAACCTAACCTAACCTAACCTAACCTAACCTAACCTAACCTAACCTAACCTAACCTAACCTAACCTAACCTAACCTAACCTAACCTAACCTAACCTAACCTAACCTAACCTAACCTAACCTAACCTAACCTAACCTAACCTAACCTAACCTAACCTAACCTAACCTAACCTAACCTAACCTAACCTAACCTAACCTAACCTAACCTAACCTAACCTAACCTAACCTACCCTAACCTAACCTAACCTAACCTAACCTAACCTAACCTAACCTAACCTAACCTAACCTAACCTAACCTAACCTAACCTAACCTAACCTAACCTAACCTAACCTAACCTAACCTAACCTAACCTAACCTAACCTAACCTAACCTAACCTAACCTAACCTAACCTAACCTAACCTAACCTAACCTAACCTAACCTAACCTAACCTAACCTAACCTAACCTAACCTAACCTAACCTAACCTAACCTAACCTAACCTAACCTAACCTAACCTAACCTAACCTAACCTAACCTAACCTAACCTAACCTAACCTAACCTAACCTAACCTAACCTAACCTAACCTAACCTAACCTAACCTAACCTAACCTAACCTAACCTAACCTAACCTAACCTAACCTAACCTAACCTAACCTAACCTAACCTAACCTAACCTAACCTAACCTAACCTAACCTAACCTAACCTAACCTAACCTAACCTAACCTAACCTAACCTAACCTAACCTAACCTAACCTAACCTAACCTAACCTAACCTAACCTAACCTAACCTAACCTAACCTAACCTAACCTAACCTAACCTAACCTAACCTAACCTAACCTAACCTAACCTAACCTAACCTAACCTAACCTAACCTAACCTAACCTAACCTAACCTAACCTAACCTAACCTAACCTAACCTAACCTAACCTAACCTAACCTAACCTAACCTAACCTAACCTAACCTAACCTAACCTAACCTAACCTAACCTAACCTAACCTAACCTAACCTAACCTAACCTAACCTAACCTAACCTAACCTAACCTAACCTAACCTAACCTAACCTAACCTAACCTAACCTAACCTTTTTTTTTTTTTTTTTTTTTTTTTTTTTTTTTTTTTTTTTTTTTTCCCAGGGGAAGTCATTACGACTACCGGACCTTGAAGAGGCACCCGATTATGTGGGACTCGCCCGTCCGCCTTTCCACACCCACTGACAAGGAGAGAGGCTCCAAGTCAGCTGCCAGGAAGAAGTCCCGGCTGGGAGGGCGAGACGGAGGGGAATACCCACTAAACCCCTGGAGGCCCACAATCCGAAGCTGAAGGCTGAGGTGGCGGTCACGGGACCTTCCACTGGGGATTAACCACGCGAACCCGTCACCCCGTCGCCCGTGTGCCAACCCATGACCGCAAGCGGTCATGCGCCGACACACGGGCGACTTTACACACGGCACAACATAAACAGCATGCCCACCCTCTATGGGCACGCAAACCCACAAAAGACACACTACAAAGGACAAAACAGGACAACACAAGACAAGGACACTCTGGCCCTCCGACCCTGGGCAATTGGGAGGGTACGGTCAGATACCCATGCCAATGCCCTACTACACACGCACTTGCATCTGCAAGCGCCCCACTTTCTGTCCAGCAGAGACAGGTCTCCGCATCCCCTACAACAACACAAACACAACAAAAACGCGCGGCCTTCCTCCAGCCCGCCTGCCCTTCTTTAGCGACCCGGACCCCGACCCAGACTCAGACCCAGACCAAATCTGACTCGGGCTCGGTTTCCGACCCCACTCAAACCAAATCCCCAAACCTCAACTCTAAGGAGTCAGAGCCTCACACTCGGCCCCCGGAAAGACATTCCCGCCGCCCCGCCGATGCCCCTGCAGCTCTCCCGGGCCCTCCCGTGCCTCTCCCAGAGACTTTCCCGCAGTCCAGCCAGTAATCGTCTTCTGGTAACAGACTCCGGTAACGACTCTCCGGTAACAGCCCGCAGGCCACCTACGCTGACCCGGGTCCGTCCCCCGACACCCGACGCTCGGCATCCGACACCCTAGGTCGTGACCCACAACAGAAACCCACAAAGGACGGCACCCAGAAGGGGCGCCGCCAATTCCTCTCAAAGCTGCCCATATGGGGCAACGAGTTGTGCGGCCCAGAGTAGGCACGCACATAGGAAAGTCAGGGCCCCAAAGTGGGGCTCCTGCCTACAAGGTGTTGGCCGAATGGGTCCAACTTTCTCCAAGGAGACCGTTGGAACCATTCGTTCGCTCAACCCACAACACGTAAACACAACAAAAACGACAAGACAAGACAATACACCTCAAAAACGCGCAGCCTTCCTCCGGCCCGCCAGTCTTGGTGACCCGGATCCCGAGAGTCCAAATCGGTCTCCGACCCCCCACAAACTAAAAACCCACCCTCGACACTCAGCAATCGACACCCGACCACCGACTGTCATTGCGACCTCCCCCGACAATCCTCGGCGGGACACTAAAGCTTTTTCTAGCGGTGTTCCCGTAGCGTTCACGGTGACTTTTCCGCAGTCCAGCCAGTACTCGCCACCGCTATTAGCTAAACGGTAGTAACTCGCCGATACTAACATTGCGCCCACCGGGTTCGCGGGCTCAGTCTCTCCGACACCCGACATTCGGGACTCGACCCCCAAAGTCGTGTCCAACGACCCCCCACAAAAGACGGCACTCAGAAAAGCGCCGCCGAATCCCACAACACGAAACACAACAAAAAACGACAAGACAAGGCAAAACACACAAAAACGCGCGGCCTTCCTCCAGCCCGCCTGTCCTTCTTAGGTGACCCGGATCCCGAGTCCAAATCGGTCTCCGACCCCCCACAAGCGAAAAACCCACCCTCGACACTCAACAATCGACACCCGACCACCGACTGTCATTGCGACCTCCCCCGACAATCCTCGGCGGGACACTAAGGCTTTTTCTAGCGGTGTTCCCGGAGCGTTCACGGTGGCTTTTCCGCAGTCCAGCCAGTACTCGCCACCGCTATTAGCTAACCGGTAGTAACTCGCCGATACTAACATTGCGCCCACCGGGTTCGCGGGCTCAGTCTCTCCGACACTCGACACTCGGCAATCGACCCCGAGGTCGTATCCAACGACAAAAATCCTACAAAGGACGACGCTCAGAAGGAGCGCCGCCGACTCCTCTCAAAGCTGCTCAGAAGGAGCAGCGAGTAGTGCGGCCCAGAGTAGGCCGCACACAGGAGAGGCAAGGCCCCAAAAGGGGGCCAAGCCTTGCCAGATGTTAGCCGACTGGGTCCATCTTTCTCCGAAAGGAGACTGTTGGAACCACTCGTTGCCCGGGATGCACCACGTGGAGGTCATCTGACAACTCGCACCCCAACCTAACCTAACCTAACCTAACCTAACCTAACCTAACCTAACCTAACCTAACCTAACCTAACCTAACCTAACCTAACCTAACCTAACCTAACCTAACCTAACCTAACCTAACCTAACCTAACCTAACCTAACCTTTTTTTTTTTTTTTTTTTTTTTTTTTTTTTTTTTTTTTTTTTTTTTTTTTTTTTTTTACGAGCGGAATTTGCGTCCAAACCGTCTCGACCGGGCTGTTGCAGGCCCGGGAGGTGTGTGGGGTTGGTCACTTGATGGGCTGTGACCGACCCACTAAACCGCTCGACATCCGTCTACCGCTTTTGCGGAACCCCGAGCACTCAATGGAGTCATTCGCAGTCCGCGCGGTCGCCCCCTAGGGCCCACCAATTTGGCCCGTCGGCCACTGAAGGCGCCATACCTCCCGGATGTGAGAGGGGCGCCTTCTCTCCTGGAGGCCTAAGTCGCGGGGAGTGTAGGGAAGATGGTGACCCCCACCCCCGCGTTGGGCTACGATGGGTGCAACAACCCATGCAGCCGCCTCCGTCGACCCGTTCGCCTGCGCCTTGACGCGCTTGAAAGCGGGTCGTCCTCCCTCGCCCTCTCCGCCTCCTCTTTCCGCGAGATGACGTTCTCGCAGAACGAGGCGAAGGCGTCCCACGACCTTCTACTGGTGAGAATGGCGTTGGCCACTGTCGCCAGCGTCAGGTCGGGTCCGATGTCGGCGAGCAGCTCCTGGCGTTCGCTGCTGAACGCCGGGCACACCTCCAAAGTGTGTAGGGCCGTGTCTGTTGCGGCCCCGCACTGATGGCATGCCTCTGACTCCTCACGTCCGATCCTCGACAGGTAGTTGCCAAAACAACCGTGCCCTGTCATGACCTGAGAGATACGGAACGTGAGGGTCCCCTCCTTGCGACCGACCCATCGCTCCAAGACGGGCCGGATCGCTCCGATGGTCCAGTGGCCGGCGCTTGGGTTCTCCAAGCGTGCGAGCCATCGCTCCATCGCTACTTCCTGAGCGTCTTCGCGCCACCTAGCTGACTGCTCAGGCATAGCTCGCTCACCGAGACTACGCAGTTCAGCCCCCTGCTTGTACACCGCAGCAAGTACGCTCGCCTCCAGATCCCATGGAGGGGTGCCCGCAAGGACACATGCCGCCTCGTATGACACGGTGCGGTAGCCACGAATGGCCCTGATAGCCATGACCCGCTGAGGTCTTCGTAGCAGGGCCTTGTTTTTGGCATTCAGGGCGTCTACCCACACCGGTGCCCCATACAGAGCCATCGAGCGAATCACTCCGGTGTACAACCGTCGTGCACTTCCGCTCGGCCCGCCAAGATTCGGCAGAAGACTGCCCAACGCCCCTGCAGCTCTAACCAGTTTCGGCGACTGTCGACTGAAGTGTTCGGAGAAACTCCACTTGCTGTCCAAAGTCAAGCCTAGGTATCGCATGCATGGGTTGATTGCAACCCGGACACCATCTATACACAGGTGCGCCTCCGGAGGAGGGCGCCTGCGAGCCCCGTAAAAGAAAAGGGCCTCCGTCTTTTCGAGCGCGACTTGAAGTCCCAACGATTGGATCCTTCGCACTAGGTGCGTGACCCCAGCTGAGGCCAGCACGGTAGCGTCTGGGAAGGTGTTCGCTCGAGCCGTCACGAGAGTATCGTCAGCGTAGCAGACCACCCTTAGTCCCCGCAGCAGGGCACCTCTCAGTGCCCAGTCGTAACCGACGTTCCACAGGAGCGGCCCAAGGACCGACCCCTGTGGGACCCCGCACGACACTGCTCGACTACGCAGTCGCCCATCTCTGCCCTGGTATGTGACCGTTCGCCCCCTTAGGTAGTTGTGGAGGATACGCATTAAGTAGTGGGGCACCCCGTGGTAGCGGAGCGCCTCCCCTATGCATTCGAACGGCAGGCTATTAAATGCGTTGGCGATATCGAGTGATACCGCCAGCACTACAGCACCTTGCGCAACGGCCTCTTGCGAGTGCGCTTTAACGTCTAAGATGGCGTCAATAGTGGAACGACCCTCTCTGAACCCGTACTGGCATGAAGCCAAGTCCGGGCCTACCGAACCTAGATGGTCGTTGATTCGGCGAGCCAGCACGCGTTCGAAAAGCTTACCGGCTTCATCCAATAGGACGATTGGCCGGTATGCCGAGGGCGAATTCAAGGGACGTCCCTCCTTCCTTAGGAGCACAAGCCTTCCCGTCTTCCAACGTGTAGGAAATTGTCCCGAGGACAAACACGCGTCTAGAAGCTTCCGGAATCGTTGTTCCAGCACTTCTTCAGCCATCACCCAGGCACGCCCGGGGATGCCATCCGGACCTGGAGCCGTCTTCTTGGCCCGAAGCCTCAGAAAGGCCGCGCCCAACTCACCAGATGTGACTGGCGGAACCTGGGCATCGGCGTGGGGTTCGTTCCGAGGTGGGGCCATTCGAGGGGGCTCAAACACGGCTCTCTCCGGGAAGAGGGAGCAGATGATAGACTCCAATAGAGGAGGCTCGAGAGACTCAGTCAGGGGGGGACCTACGTTGCGGAGTTTTCCGCGGACGGAACGATACGGTCGCCCCCATGGATCTAAGTTGAGCGTCTCAAGCATTTCTTCCCGGGCCGTGTCTTTGGCCTGGCATATAGCCGCTTGGAGAGCCTTTTTGGCCTCCTTGAGGGCCTCATGCAACACACCTTCGGCTGCTTCATCGCGTAAGCGTCGTCTGCGCTGGCTGGTATATGCGCGACGCGCGATGATGCAGCCTTCCCTAAGATCGGCTATCTCGCGGTTCCACCAATAAACCTCCTTTTTGGAGGGTCTACGGTGGACCCGGGGCATGGCAGCGTCACAAATCTCCGTCATGGCACCCGCAAACCATTCCGCCTCGTCATCCGGATGAACCGGTTGCGTCGCAGC
This sequence comes from Eudonia lacustrata, assembly GCA_947562085.1. Classification (NCBI taxonomy): domain Eukaryota; kingdom Metazoa; phylum Arthropoda; class Insecta; order Lepidoptera; family Crambidae; genus Eudonia; species Eudonia lacustrata. The sequence goes on along the minus strand of OX387340.1, from coordinate 29,583,910 downwards.
TGGGGAGAACCAAGCCTGGACGAGTGCCGCCTCGATCAGGAGTTCGCGATCCATTTTGCCAATCGCCCACCGCGGATACGGTGAGCTACGACAACGTTGGTTGCCACTGCTGAACCTCTGAGAGGGGGAGATGTCAAATCTGATATATAAATGATCAGAAAGAGTCTCTACCCCCTCCAGAACAACCCATCCAGACACCCTCGAGGCGATGGTGGGGGAAGCAAAAGAAAGATCCACAATGGATCCGCCATTGAGGCGGACACATGTGTTTGCATTGCCCCGGTTAAGAAGGCAAAGGCCAGATGTTATGGCCCATTCCTCCACCAAATCGCCTCTCTGATTGGAGACTGGACAACCCCACGCCGTTGACTTGGCGTTGTAGTCGCCAAGAAAGACGACCGGGGAAGGTGCTGCCCTCCTTACGGCTGCTCCGAGGCCTGTGACAAAGGCCTCGAATTCGATGAACGGCCTGTTGGGGGAGAAGTACACTCCGAACAGAATTACCCCTCCCCATTTGACCGCCACGAACCCCGATCCCCTCTCGTGAAGAGAGAAGTGGGACGTTGTCGCTGAACCCCCCACGATAGCGACGTCACCGTCTACATCCGCCGCCCAGTTGTTACGCGTCGGGATGTAGTAGGGCTCACAGGCCACAGCAATATCAATTGACCACTCCGCCATCGACTGCAAGAAAAGATCTTGTGCGCCGGCGGCGTGGTTAAGATTCGCCTGGAGTACATGCAGTGTGGTTGTGCTACACATTATTGGTCCCCATTTCGACATCGCGTGGTGCTTGCTGGGCACTCGTAGGGGGGGAGGCCTTATCAGCCGCCGTTTTCCTCCTCCTTGGGGGAGAGCAGTTTTTGCTTCCCGCAATATGTTCTGCAGGCCGTTTGGCCTCTGCGCAGATGGGGCAATTCGGTTTGGCCGAGCAAGATGCTGCAGTATGGCCAGCCTTACCGCAGCGGTAGCACAATCCGCTGCGGTCTATCTGAGCCGTGCACCTTAACTTGGTGTGCCCCTTTTCTAAGCAGCGGTAGCACCGAAGTGGCCGCTTCTCCAAAGCCTCCACACGCGCAGAGCTAAACCCTACGCCAACTCGACCAGCCGCTAGCAGGACTTTAGCCGCGGCTACTGGGCATTGCACGTATAACGTGCCCATGCGGCCAGGACCGTCCCTAATCTCCCCGACTCGGACAGAGTCAATAGGGCACTTGCCCGCTTTCGCGACTTCAGCTTGAATGTCCGATGGCTCAATCCCGTCGCCGAGGCCGATAACGCGCAGATCGACGCGCTTTGTTGGCCGAGTAACTTTTACGACTTCGCCGAGCGCGTCCCTTAGCCGTTCAGCCAAAGTGTCAGCCTGCTCTGCAGTCACGGCGCTCGGCAAACTAAGGATACGAGCACCCGTTAGCGCCTCCCGAAACCGAACATGTTCGATTCCCAACGCAGTGGGGTCGACACATTCGCGGGCCTTTCGGAAGATGTTGGCATACGTAATGCCTTTCTCCTTGGCTTCAGGCTGCAGGGTAATCACGACAGCCGCTGTGCGAGGCTCCTGCAACTTGGGCTTCTTTTTGTCGGTCTTACCCTTAGGGTTGGCTTGCGGTTTAGAAGCCGCCTTCTTCTTCCTACGTGCCTTTCGGCCGCCCAACTCAACAGTCCACTCCCCCTCCTTAGATGTTCGTGAGGTGGAGGGAGCCGGCGTTTTTGAGGCACCGGATGTACGAGGGGCAGAAGTGGGGGTGGCTTTGGCCACCTTTTTGCCCTTTTTGGACTGTGAGCCCTCTTTCACCGCATTAGCGGCAGGGGGCTTCGCCTTGCCATTCTTGCCTGGGAGCGCTGCGACGGGTGCGGATTTGGCAACCGACGCAAACGACGACTTCGCCCTGTTTTTAGCGTCGGCTGCAAGCGGCGGACGCATCCTTGGCTCTGGGGGGAGCCTCGCCTCGATGGACTCTAGCCGAGTTGACAAAAGGAACCCGACTTGGCGCATCACCTCGGCCATGATCGATTGGTCGATCTCTAGTGGAGGAGGGGGCGGCTGTTCAGCCCTAGCCTTTTTAGGCTTAGGTTTGGCTACCGTCGGGTCCTTGCGTAGGGCCTTAGGGAGATCCCGGGGGTCTGACACAATGGGGACCGGTGGAGCCATTTCCTCCTCGTCTACCTCCGAGTAAGGCGTGACGACGGGCGCGAATCGCTGCGCATGCAGGTACTCGACCGTAGCATTGAGCGTGGCCATTTGCTCCTTGAGGCTTTCAACCTCGCAGCTCAGGCGACGATTTTCCGCCCGCAGCGCCTCCGTCTCGTCAGACACCGTGTGCGCACGCAACCGGCTGACGTTAGCCTTGTAGGAGGCTGCCACATCATTTAGGGCCTTGATGTAGGTACCCTTCAAATGCCCTGAGGTCGAAGCCACCTTCTCCAGCAGCTGGATATCAGCAGCCGCCTGCTTCGCTACGGCCTCCGCAGTTGTCGCTTGGTCATTGTTGACCCCGACTTCTTCTACCCTCTTGGCCCTTTCAACGCACTGAGTGCGGTTGAACTCGGCCAGCTCCTGTTCGGCCTGGAGCTCCATCGCCTTGCGTTCCGCCTCGGCCAGCCGTTCTTTTGCTGCTGCGAGGCCCACGTATTCGCCAGTTGTGGGCGGTCTACCACGCCCGCGGCGAGCCGTCGACGTCTTAGACGCCGAAACCTTCGAAACCGAGCGGATTGAGTCATGGTCCGACTCAGAAGAGGACAAATCCGCTCGGGTTCTCTTGCGACCGCTTTCGGTCGTCACCGTAACTACCGAAGAATCAGACATGGCGTCCTCATCTTCAGCCGACAGATAAACTGTCTCCACCTCTTTAAGAGCCGCCTTGGCCCCGCGTTGGCTGCGGCTGCGCGTACGAGCGCCAACCTCATCCAATCGCGACAGCGACACACTCAGAACCTTGCCCCTCCCGGGCCTTTCTTCCTTGACTCCCGAACCAACAACATCCTTGCCCGATCTACTGGGCCTGGTGTTTTTAGCACCATCCACCACGGACTCTTTCCGGCTGTCCTTAGCCCCACCGACCACGACGGACCTGGAATCAGGCTCCGCCGACTTCTCCGAAACGTCTTTAAGAAAATTATTGTTCAACTTAGGCATTAATCCCACGAGTAGAGAACAAATATTGGTCACCCCGTGCAGTGGCCTCATACACGGGGAACCCTACATACTGTCAAGGGCGGGGAAAAATGACAGGTTTTAACGAGGTTTCTCTCGGGTTTTAGAGTGTGTCCTTCACGCGGCCGGCCGGTTAAGGCAAGCCCTCGCTCCACCACGGAACCCGCGTACCCCACAACGCCGCGAGTGGGGGTCGTTGCAGGAACCGCAGTGGTTTACGACGATCGGGAGCTGGCGTAGGCCCCCGTTGCACCGCTTTCGCGGTGTTCCCCTTTCCCCCCGTTGCGACCTGAGAACCCTTAAGGGGCGGCCGTCTTTGTGGTACTCCTCCTCAAAGCTGCTCAGAAGGAGCAGCGAGTTGTGCGACCCAGAGTGGGCACACACAGGAGTTGCAGGGCCCAGAAGGGGCTCCCGCCTTGCCAGATGTTAGCCGATTGGGCCCAACTTTCTCCGAACGGAGAATGTTGGAACCACTCGTTGCCCAGGATGCACCACGTGGAGGTCATCTGACACGCACCCCAACCTAACCTAACCTAACCTAACCTAACCTAACCTAACCTTTTTTTTTTTTTTTTTTTTTTACGAGCGGAATTTGCATCCAAACCGTCTCGACCGGGCTGTTGCAGGCCCGGGAGGTGTGTGGGGTTGGTCACTTGATGGGCTGTGACCGACCCACTAAACCGCTCGACATCCGTCTACCGCTTTTGCGGAACCCCGAGCACTCGATGGAGTCATTCGCAGTCCGCGCGGTCGCCCCCTAGGGCCCACCAATTTGGCCCATCGGCCACTGAAGGCACCATACCTCCCGGATGTGAGAGGGGCGCCTTCTCTCCTGGAGGCTAAGTCGCGGGGAGTGTGGGGAAGATGGTAACCCCCACCCCCGCGTTGGGCTACGATGGGTGCAACAACCCATGCAGCCGCCTCCGTCGACCCGTTCGCCTGCGCCTTGACGCGCCTGAAAGCGGGTCGTCCTCCCTCGCCCTCTCCGCCTCCTCTTTCCGCGAGATAACGTTCTCGCAGAAGGAGGCGAAGGCGTCCCACGACCTTCTGCTGGTGAGAATGGCGTTGGCCACTGTCGCCAGCGTCAGGCCGGGTCCGTTGACAGCGAGCAGCTCTTGACGTTCGCTGCTGAACGCCGGGCACACCTCCAAAGTGTGTTGGGCCGTGTCTGTTCCGGCCCCGCACTGGTGGCATGCCTCGGACTCCTCACGTCCGATCCTCGACAGGTAGCTGCCAAAACAGCCGTGCCCTGTCATTACCTGAGAGATACGGAACGTGAGGGTCCCCTCCTTGCGACCGACCCATCGCTCCAGGACGGGCCGGATCGCTCCGATGGTCCAGTGGCCGGCACTTGGGTTCTCCAACCGTGCGCGCCATCGCTCCATCGCTACTTCCTGTGCGTCTTCGCGCCACCTAGCTGACTGCTCGGGCATAACTCGCTCACCGAGACTACGCAGTTCAGCCCCCTGCTCGTACACCGCAGCAAGTACGCTCGCCTCCAGATCCCATGGAGGGGTGCCCGCAAGGACACATGCCGCCTCGTATGACACGGTGCGGTAGCCACGAATGGCCCTGATAGCCATGACCCGCTGAGGTCTTCGTAGCAGGGCCTTGTTTTTGGCATTCAGGGCGTCTACCCACACCGGTGCCCCATACAGAGCCATCGAGCGTATCACTCCGGTGTACAACCGTCGTGCACTGACACTCGGCCCGCCAAGATTCGGCAGAAGACTGCCCAACGCCCCTGCAGCTCTAACCAGTTTCGGCGACTGTCGACTGAAGTGCTCGGAGAAACTCCACTTGCTGTCCAGAGTCAGGCCTAGATAGCGCATGCATGGGTTGATTGCAACCCGGACACCATCTATACGCAGGTGTGCCTCCAGAGGAGGGCGCCTGCGAGCCCCGTAAAAGAAGAGGGCCTCCGTCTTTTCGAGAGCGACTCGGAGTCCCAGCATTTCGATTCTGCGCACCAGATGCGTGACCCCAGTTGAGGCTAGCACGGTCGCGTCTTGGAAGGTATCTGCTCGAGCCGTCACGAGTGTGTCGTCAGCATAGCACACCACTCTTAGTCCCCGCAGCAGGGCGCCTCTCAACGCCCAGTCGTAACCGACGTTCCACAGGAGCGGCCCAAGAACCGACCCCTGTGGGACCCCGCACGACACTGCTCGACTGCGCAATTGCCCATCTCTGCCCTGGTATGTCACCGTTCGCCCCCTTAGGTAATTGTAGAGGATACGCATTAAGTAGTGGGGCACCCCATGGTAGCGGAGCGCCTCCCCAATGCATTCGAACGGCAGGCTATTGAATGCGTTGGCGATATCAAGTGATACCGCCAGCACTACAGCACCTTGCGCAACGGCCTCTTGCGAGTGCGCTTTGACGTCTAAAATGGCGTCAATCGTGGAACGACCCTCTCTGAACCCGTACTGGCATGAAGCCAAGTCCGGGCCTACCGAACCTAGATGGTCGTTGATTCGGCGAGCCAGCACGCGTTCGAAAAGCTTACCGGCTTCGTCCAAAAGGACAATTGGCCGGTATGCCGAGGGCGAATCCAACGGTCGCCCCTCCTTCCTCAGAAGTACGAGCCTTCCGGTTTTCCACCTGGCAGGGAATAACCCTGAAGACAGACAGGCGTCTAGAAGCTCCCGGAATCGTTCTTTCAGGACTTCTTCAGCAATCACCCACGCGCGCCCGGGGATGCCGTCCGGACCCGGAGCCGTCTTCTTAGCCCGCAACCTCAGAAAAGCCGCGCCCAACTCATCAGATGTAACTGGAGGAATCTGGGCATCGGCGTGGGGTCCATTCTGAGGCGGGGCCATTCGAGGAGGCTCAAACACGACTCTCTCCGGGAAAAGGGAGCAGATGATGGACTCCAATAGCGGAGGCTCGAGAGACTCAGTCAGGGGGGGACCTACGTTGCGGAGTTTTCCGCGAACGGAACGATACGGTCGCCCCCATGGATCTAGGTTGAGCGTCTCGAGCATTTCTTCCCGGGCCGTGTCTTTGGCCTGGCATATGGCCGCTTGCAGGGCCTTTTTGGCTTCCTTGAGGGCCTCATGCAACACTCTCTCGGCTGCTTCGTCGCGAAGGCGTCGTCTGCGCTGGCTAGTATATGCGCGACGCGCAACGATACAGTCTTCCCTCAGGCTGGCGATCTCACGGTTCCACCAATAAACCTCCTTTTTGGAGGGTCTACGGCGAACCCGGGGCATGGCAGCATCACATACCTCCGTCATGGCACCCGCGAACCATTCCGCCTCGTCATCCGGATGAACCGGTTGTGTCGCAGCTGGGGAGAACCAGGCCTGGACTAATGCCGCCTCGATCAAGAGTTCGCGGTCCATTTTGCCGATGGCCCACCGCGGATACGGTGAGCTACGGCGTTGGTCGCTTCTGCTGAAACTCTGAGAGGGGGAGATGTCAAATCTGATATACAAATGATCAGATAGAGTCTCTACCCCCTCCAGGACGACCCATCCAGACACCCTCGAGGCGATGGTGGGGGAAGCAAAAGAGAGATCCACAATGGATCCGCCATTGAGGCGGACACATGTGTTTGCATTGCCCCTGTTAAGGAGGCAAAGGCCAGATGTTATGGCCCATTCCTCCACCAAATCGCCTCTCTGATTGGAGACAGGACAACCCCACGCTGTTGACTTGGCGTTGTAATCGCCAAGAAAGACGACCGGGGAAGGTGCTGCCCTCCTTACGGCTGCTCCGAGGCCTGTGATGAAGGCCTCAAATTCCATGTACGGCCTGTTGGGGGAGAAGTACACTCCGAACAGAATTACCCCTCCCCATTTGACCGCCACGAACCCCGATCCCCTCTCATGAAGAGAGAAGTGGGACGTTGTCGCTGAACCCCCCACGATAGCGACGTCACCGTCTACATCCGCCGCCCAGTTGTTACGCGTCGGGATGTAGTAGGGCTCACAGACCACAGCAATATCAATCGACCACTCCGCCATCGACTGCAAGAAAAGATCTTGTGCTCCGGCGGCGTGGTTGAGATTCGCCTGGAGTAGATGCAATGTGGTTGTGCTAGACATTGTTGGTCCCCATCTCGACATCGCGTGGTGCTTGCTGGGCACTCGTAGGGGGGGAGGCCTTTACGGCCGCCGTTTTCCTCCTCCTTGGGGGAGAGCAGTTTTTGCTTCCCGCAATGTGTTCTGCAGGCCGTTTGGCCTCTACGCAGATGGGGCAATTTGGTTTGGCCGAGCAAGATGCTGCAGTGTGGCCAGCCTTACCGCAGCGGTAGCACAATCCGCTGCGGTCTATCTGAGCCGTGCACCTTAACTTGGTGTGCCCCTTTTCTAAGCAGCGGTAGCACCGAAGTGGCCGCTTCTCCAAAGCCTCCACACGCGCAGAGCTAAACCCTACGCCAACTCGACCTGCCGCTAGCAGGACTTTAGCCGCGGCTACTGGGCATTGCACGTATAACGTGCCCATTCGACCAGGACCGTCCCTGATCTCCCCGACTCGGACAGAGTCAATAGGGCACTTGCCCACTTTCGCGACCTCAGCCTGAATAGCCGAGGGCTCGATCCCGTCGCCGAGGCCGACAACGCGCAGATCGATGCGCTTTGTTGGCCGAGTAACTTTGACGACATCGCCGAGAGCGTCCCTTAGCCGTTCAGCTAAGGCGTCAGCCTGCTCTGCAGTCACGGCGCTCGGCAAACTGAGGATACGAGCACCCGTTAGCGCCTCCCGAAACCGAACATGTTCGATTCCCAGCGCAGTGGGGTCGACACACTCGCGGGCCTTCCGGAAGATGTTCGCATATGTGATGCCTTTCTCCTTGGCTTCTGGCTGCAGAGTAACCACAACCGCCGCTGTGCGAGGCTCCTGAAGGTTAGGCTTCTTTTTGCCGGCCTTACCCTTAGGATTGGCCTGCGGTTTGGAAGCCGCCTTCTTCTTCCGACGTGCCTTTCGGCCGCCCAACTCAACAGTCCACTCCCCCTCCTCAGGTGTTCGTGAGGTGGAGGGAGCCGGCGCTTTGGAGGCACCGGTTGTACGAGGGGCAGAAGTGGGGGTAGCTTTAGCCACCTTTTGGCCCTTTTTGGACTGTGAGCCCTCTTTCACCGCATTAGCGGCAGGGGGCTTCGCCTTGCCATTCTTGGCTGAGAGTGCTGCGACGGGTGCGGATTTGGCAACCGACGCAAACGACGACTTCGCCTTGTTTTTAGCGTCGGCTGCAAGCGGCGGACGCATCCTTGGCTCTGGGGGGAGCCTCGCCTCGATGGACTCTAGCCGAGTTGTCAAAAGGAACCCGACTTGGCGCATCACCTCGGCCATGATCGATTGGTCGATCTCTGGTGGAGGGGGGGGTGGCTGTTCAGCCCTAGCCTTTTTAGGCTTGGGTTTGGCTACCGTCGGGTCCTTGCGTAGGGCCTTAGGGAGATCCTGGGGCTCTGACACAATGGGGGCCGGTGGAGCCATTTCCTCCTTGTCCATCTCCGAGTAGGGCGTGACGACGGGCGCGTATCGCTGCGCGTGCAGGTACTCGACCGTAGCATGGAGCGTGGCCATTTGCTCCTTGAGGCATTCAACCTCGAAGCTCAGACGACGATTCTCCGCCCGCAACGCCTCCGTCTCGTCAGACACCGTGTGCACACGCAACCGGCTGACGTTAGCCTTGTAGGAGGCTGCCACATCATTCAGGGCCTTGATGTAGGTACCCTTTAAATGCTTAGAGGTCGAAGCCACCTTCTCCAGCAGCTGGATATCAGCAGCCGCCTGCTTCGCTACGGCCTCCGCAGTTGTCGCTTGGTCATTGTTGACCCCGACTTCTTCTACCCTCTTGGCCCTTTCACCGCACTGAGTGCGGTTAAACTCGGCCAGCTCCTGTTCGGCCTGGAGCTCCATCGCCTTGCGTTCCGCCTCAGCCAGCCGTTCTTTTGCTGCTGCGAGGCCCACGTATTCGCCAGTTGTGGGCGGTCTACCACGCCCGCGGCGAGCCGTTGACGTCTTAGACGCCGACACTTTCGAAGCCGAGCGGATTGAGTCATGGTCCGACTCAGAAGAGGACAAATCCGCCCGGGTTCTCTTGCGACCGCCTTCGGTCGTCACTGTAACTACCGAGGAATCGGACATAACGTCCTCATCCTCGGCCGACAGATAAACTGTCTCCACCTCTTTAGGAGCCGCTTTGACCCCGCGTTGGCTGCGGCTGCGCGTACGAACGCCAACCTCATCCAGTCGCGACAGCGACACACTCAAAACCTTGCCCCTCCCGGGCTTTCCTTCCTTCACTCCCGAAACAACAACATCCTTGCCCGATCTACTGGGCCTGGTGTTTTTAACACCATCCACCACGGACTCTTTCCGGCTGTCCTTAGCCCCACCACCCACGACGGACCTGGAATCAGGCTCCGCCGACTTCTCCGAAACGTCAGGTAAATTTATATTGAACATCTTAAACTTGATCCCACGAGAAGAGAGCAAATAAAATTCACCCTGCGCAGTGGCCTCATACGCAGGGAACCCTAACGACTGCCAAGGTCGGGAAGTATTGGCAGGTTTTTACGAGTTTTCTCTCGGGTTTTATAGTGTGTCCTTCACGCGGCCGGCCGGTCAAGGCAAGCCCTCGCTCCACCACGGAACCCGCGTACCCCACAACGCCGCGAGTGGGGGTCGTTGCAGGAACCGCAGTGGTTTACGACGATCGGGGGCTGGCGTAGGCCCCCGTTGCACCGCTTTCGCGGTGCTCCCCTTTCCCCCCGTTGCGACCTAAGAACCCTTAAGGGGCGGCCGTCTTTGTGTAACTCCTCTCCTCAAAGCCGCCCAGAAGGAGCAGCGAGTTGTGCGGCCCAAAGTAGGCACGCACAGGAGTCGCAGGGCCCAGAAGGGGCTCCCGCCTTGCCAGATGTTAGCCGATTGGGCCCAACTTTCTCCGAACGGAGAATGTTGGAACCACTCGTTGCCCAGGATGCACCACGTGGAGGTCATCTGACACGCACCCCAACCTAACCTAACCTAACCTAACCTAACCTAACCTAACCTAACCTAACCTAACCTAACCTAACCTTTTTTTTTTTTTTTTTTTTTTTTTTTTTTTTTTTTTTTTTTTTTACCTGGGAAAATCTGCTTACAGACCGTCTCGACCGGGCTGTTGCAAGCGCCGGGAGGTGTGTGGGGATGGGCGATGGTCTGCCCGACCCACTAAAAACCCAGGGACATCCGTCAACCGCTGGGCGGGACCCCGAGTACTCGAGGAGTCGTTCACGGCCCGCCGCGGTGGTCCAATAGGACACGCCTTCTACTGAGCGCTACCCCCCGGATGCGGAAAGGTAGCCTCGACACCTGGAGGCTAAGTCGCGGGGAGTGTGGGGAAGATGGTGGCCCCCACCCCCGCGTTGGGCTACGATGGGTGCAACAACCCATGCAGCCGCCTCCGTCGACCCGTTCGCCTGCGCCTTGACGCGCCTGAAAGCGGGTCGTCCTCCCTCGCCCTCTCCGCCTCTTCTTTCTGTGAGATTACGTTCTCGCAGAAGGAGGCGAAGGCGTCCCACGACCTTCTGCTGGTGAGAATGGCGTTGGCCACCGTCGCCAGCGTCAGGTCGGGTCCGATGTCAGCGAGCAGCTCCTGACGTTCGCTGCTGAACGCCGTGCACACCTCCAACGTGTGTAGGGCCGTGTCTGTTGCGTCCCCGCACTGGTGGCATGCCTCGGACTCCTCACGTCCGATCCTCGACAGGTAGCTGCCAAAACAGCCGTGCCCTGTCATGATCTGAGAGATACGGAACGTGAGGGTCCCCTCCTTGCGACCGACCCATCGCTCCAAGACGGGCCGGATCGCTCCGATGGTCCAGTGGCCGGCACCTGGATGCTCAAGCCGTCGCTCCCAACAGCGCATTGCCGTTTCCTGGGCGTTGGACCTCCAGTTCTCTATTTCTTCGGGCGCTGCCCGCTCACCTTGTATTTTCGTCGCGGCAACGTTCCTGTACACTTCGGCCAGGACCCTAGCTTCTAAGTCCCACGGGGGAGTGCCCGCGAGTACACAGGCCGCCTCGTAAGATACCGTGCGGTATCCGCGTATCGCCCTAAGTGCCATGACCCGTTGGGGTCTCCGGAGTAAGGCCAGATTTTGGGCACTTAGGGCGTCCACCCACACGGGAGCCCCGTAGAGGGCCATGGAGCGTACTACCCCCGTGTATAAACGCCGTGCGCTATTGTTCGGATCGCCCACGTTAGGCAACAAGCTGCCAAGAGCGGCCGCTGCTTTGACCAGCTTAGAAGACTGGATCTTGAAATGTTCGCGAAAGCACCACTTACCATCTAGGTGAAGCCCAAGGTATTTGATCGTCGGTGTGATCGCGATCACGACGCCGCCAATGTGAAGATGTAGGTCCGTTGGCGGTCGCCTACGGGCTCCATAGAAGAATAGGGCCTCGGTCTTCTCTATGGCGACTTTCAGACCGAGCGCCTCAATTCTCCCCACCATGTGGGTGACACCCACTGTAGCCAATCTGGCCGTCGCTTCAAAGTCGGCACCGCGAGCGGTGACCAACGTGTCGTCGGCGTAGCACGTGATGCTTATACCGCGGAGCCGGGCACCTCTGAGGGCCCAGTCGTAACCGATGTTCCACAGGAGCGGTCCAAGGACTGACCCCTGTGGGACACCGCACGACACTCCTCTGCTACGAAGACGGCCATCACGGCCGACATATACAACCTTCCTACCGCGCAGGTAGTCATGGAGTATGTGTCGCAGGTAATTGGGGAGCCGATGGTACCTAAGTGCCTCATCGATTACCTCAAATGGCAGGCTGTTGAAGGCATTGGCGATATCGAGTGACACCGCCAGAGCCACCTTGCCCTGCGACACTGCCTGCTGCGTCTCCTCTTTGACGCTTAGGATGGCGTCAATGGTGGAATGCGCGACCCTGAACCCGTACTGGCACGGGGATAAGTCAGGGCCGTCCGCACCAAGATGGTCGTTGATGCGGGACGCCAAAACGCGCTCAAAGAGCTTACCGGCCTCATCGAGAAGCACGATGGGCCGATATGCCGACGGGGAGTCAGATGGCCGTCCCTCCTTCTTTAGGAGGACTAGCCGTCCTGTCTTCCATTTCGATGGAAAGTGGCCGGACCGAAGACACGAGTCCAGAAGACCCCGAAACCTCTCCTCGAACAGCTCTTCCACAATGACCCAGGCACGCCCTGGGATTCCATCCGGACCGGGGGCTGTCTTTTTAGCCCTGAGCCGTAAAAAGGCTGCACCCAACTCACCAGTAGTGACTGGTGGCACTCGGGCATCAGCTACAGGCTCAGCTGCTAGCGGGGCCATATGCGGTGGAACAAACACCGATCTCGTTGGAAACAACGCTGCAACGACAGACTCCAGAAGTGGAGGCTCGAGAGATTCAACCACTGGAGGGCCGGCGTCTCGTAGCTTCCCACGAACGGAACGATATGGGCGCCCCCAGGGATCCCGGTTTAGTCCCTCGAGCAACTCCTCCCGAGCGCGATCTTTTGATTGGCAGATTGCCACCTTGAGTGCTTCTTTTGCCGCTTTGTAGGCCTCGTGAAGCGGGCCATCGTCCGCTACGTTACGCCTGCGGCGCCTACGGTGGTTGGTGTAGGCCCTGCGAGCCACGATGCAATCCTCGCGGAGGCCCGCGATCTCCTGGTTCCACCAGTAGACCCCGCGTCTCGGTGGTCGACGCTTTACACGTGGCATGGCTGCGTCGCAGACCTCAGTCATTGCGTCAGCCAGCCATTGCGTGCCCTCCTCTACTGATACGTCCTGTGTGGTAGGTGGTGGTGAGAACCATAGCTGTGCTATTGCAGCCTCTACCAGTAGATCGCGGTTCATGCGAGTCAGCGCCCATCGCGGAAACGGCGAGCCAGATGTTGTTGGCACGTCGGAACTGTAGACCCCTTGAGGGCGGGAGATATCAAACCTGATATATCGGTGATCCGAAAGAGTCTCCACCCCCTCCAGGACCTTCCATCCCACGACACGTTGTGCGACTGCCGGTGACGCAAAGGACAGATCTACAATAGATCCGCCCTGCAGCCGGACACAGGTGTTAACCCTCCCACGATTGAGCAGAGATAGGCCCGATGAAATAGCCCACTCTTCAACTGCATCGCCACGCTGGTCGGCGATGGGGGACCCCCAAGCGATTGACTTCGCATTGAAGTCTCCCAGAGCTACAACTGGTAGTGGGGCCGCACGATTTACCGCGGCACCCAGAAGACCCAGGAAAACTTCGAACTCTGCCAATGTTCTATTGGGAGAAAAGTAGACACCTACAAGCGCCACTTCGCCCCACTTTACAACGACAAAACCCGCCCCTCTTTCGATAAACGAAATCGGCGGGGCTGTGCCATCCGAGCCACCCACAATTGCCACAGACTTATCCGAAGCCGCAACCCAGTTGTCACGGTTGGGAATGTAGTATGGCTCAGCCGCCACCGCAACACCAATTGACCACTCCGCCATTGACTGCACGAATAAGTCCTGCGCGCCAGCAGAGTGGTTCAAGTTCGCCTGAAGAAGATGGTAGTTAGGCGAACTAGACATTGTTGGTGTCCATTGCTTCTCCTTGAGGCGTCTGCTGAGCGCCATTAGATGGGGCAGGGGCAGATGACCTGCCCGCCGTTTGTCTCCTCCTAGGGGGTGAACATTGTTTACCCCCCACGATGTGGTTAGCGGGCCTTTTGGCTTCCGCGCAAACCGGGCAGTGCGCCGGAGCCCCGCAAGATGATGCGATATGGCCAGCCTTACCGCAGCGATAGCAGAGTTCGCTGCGGTCAATCTGGGCCTTGCATTGTATGCGGGTATGTCCTTTCTCGAGGCAGCGATAGCACTTACGTGCCCGCGCCTCAAGAGCTTGCACTTGAACATAGCCCCACCGTATATATATCTCCCCTGTGGCGATTAGGGTCTTGGCTGCCGTAACAGGGCACCTCACATATGCAGTGCCCATTCTGCCCGGACCCTTACGGATTTGGCCCACCTTGATATTGTCGGCCTTACAGCCGCCTATCTTAGCCACCTCATTAATGAGGTCTGCTGGGGTAATGGAGTCATCAAGGCCCGAGATCCTTAGATCTGCGCACTTGACTGGTCGCGAAACCCTGACTGACTCTCCCAATGCCTCCCCAATTTTGCTGGCGAATAAGTCCGCCTGCTCCTCCGTGGTCGTGCTCGGAAGATGGAGGATCCGAGCTCCCGTCGCTGCTTCCCTAAATCGGACCCCTGCGATCCCAAATTCGGAAGGCGTGACACTCTCCCTTGCCTTCAGGAGAATGTTGGCGTACGTTAACCCCCTTTCCAGTGCCTCCGGCTGCAGTGTTATGACTACAGCGGAGGAACGCGGAGCACGCAGTTTGGGCTTCCTCTTGGGGGCCCTTGGCTGAGCTTGCGCCTTGGCTATGGCTGCCTTTCTTTTGGCCTTGCGACCACCAGTGACAGGAGTCCACTCCTCCTCGCCAGTTGTTTTTGAGGTGGACGGGCACTGTGCAGAACTTGCGTTCACTGCCCTAGGAGCGACTACGTCTGGGGTCTTGACCCCTTTCGCCTTCTTGCCCTTTTTTGCCTTCTTGCCCTGGGGCTTAGCGGTCTCTTTCTGAGGAGGAGGCGGTTTCTCCTTCTGCTGGGTAGCTGACGCGAAAGACGCCTTCGCCTTATTCTTTGCGTCAGCCGCTAACGGCGGACGCAACCTTGGCTCAGGAGGGAGCCTCGCCTCTATGGACTCCAGCCGTGTCGACAGTAGGAATCCGACCTGCCGCATCACCTCGGCCATGACCGACTGGTCAACCTCAGGCGGAGGAGGAGGCGGCGGGGGCGGCTGTTCTACCCTAGGCTTTGTCGGCTTAGGTTTAGTTGCCTTTGGACCCTTGCTTAGTGCCACGGGTCTCTCCCGGGGCTTAGGCGCAATAGAGGCCAATGGAGCCATTTCCTCTTCGTCCATCTCCGAATATGGCGTGGTTACGGGCTGGAATCGCTGCGCATGCAGGTATTCCACCGTAGCCTCGAGAGTGGCCATTTGCTCTTTGAGGCCGACGATCTCAGAGCTCAGACGCCGATTCTCCGCCCGCAACGCCTCCGTCTCGTCCGACACCGTGTGTGTACGCAGCAGGCTGACGTTCCTTTTGTAGGAGACAGCCACATCCTTGAGGGCCTTTATGTAGGTGCCCTTCAAGTGTCCAGAGGTCGAAGCCACCTTGTCCAGCAGCATGATGTCCGCAGCCGCCTGCTTCGCTACAACCTCCGCGGTCGATACTTGATCGTCGTTGCTCCTGACTTCTGCCGTTCTCTCAGCCCGCTCAACGCACTGGCTGCGGTTAAATTCGGCCAGCTCTTGTTCCGCCTGGAGCTCCATCGCCTTACGTTCTGCCTCGAGCAGCCGTTCTTTTGCCGCTGCGAGGCCCACGTATTCGCCTGTTGTGGGCGGTCTACCGCGCCCACGGCGAGCCGTCGTCGTCTTCGACGTAGATATCTTCGAAGCCGAGCGGATCGAGTCATGATCCGACTCAGAGGAGGACAAATCCGCCCGGGTTCTCTTCCGACCGCTTTCGGTCGTCACCGTAACAACCGAGGAATCGGACATGGCGTCGTCCTCCTCGGCCGACAGATAAACTGTCTCTGTAACTTTAGGAGCTGCCTTAGCTCCACGTTGGCTGCGGCTACGCGTACGAACGCCTACCTCATCCAGACGCGAAAGCGAGACGCTCAGCACCTTGCCCCTGTTGGGCCTCCTCCTGTACAGATCCAAATCTACATTCTTGCCCGATCTGCTGGGCCTGATTTTACCACCACCGTCCTTAACAGGTTCGGTGCCACATGCACCCTTATCGCCAACGTCCTTTTCGGACTCTCCTCCGCCCTTTGAGGGCCCACATCTCGACCTTCCAGAGGCATTATCCTTTTCTGGGGCCTGGTCAACCACCCCAGAGGGATCTTCGGTAGCAATTTTCTCACACGGGGACCCGGTTATCCCCGTGCGCCGGGCGTCAGCCGGAGCGCATGACATACTCGCATTCGTAATACTGGACATTTTCATACTTTTTACGGTAGCAATTTACGGGTTGCAGTCCCCGGATTTGACAACTTTACTGTTGGATGGGTTACGTTTTAACTAACGGGTGTTACCTGTGTTCTCAGGGGTTTTTAAGAGTGTATCCTTCTCTGGAGCTGTCGTTTGTCGTGCCGGGTCGAAGCCCCCACGCCAAGCACGCCCTATATACGCCACAGAGGGCGGGAGGTATCTGCGGGGTTTTAACAAGTTTTCCTTCTTGTCGCCCAAGTGGGCTGCCAGTCTGCCTGGACAGACACGTACCCGGCTACGCCGAGACCGGGGTCGTTGTGCAAGCCAGAACAGAACTGGCGACGACTGCGAGAACACCGCAACAAGGGTTGGCGTGAAGCCCGAGTTTTAAGCGCCTTGCGCATGGAAGCGCTTGAAAGGCGCCCAGAAGGGGCACCTACCCTATTCCCCCCCGTGTAACGACGCCCAGAAGGGACGCCGACAAAACTCCTCTCAAAGCCGCTCAGAAGGAGCAGCGAGTGTGCGACCCAAAGTGGACACGCACATGGAGGTGCAGGGCCCAGAAGGGGCTCCCGCCTGCGTCGGGTTGTTAGCCGGCCAGTCTCACAGCAGCCTCCTCATTGGAGGAGGATGTTGAGGCTGCCCGTTGCCCAGGGTTTACCACGAGGAGGTCACCCAACACAAACCCCAACCTAACCTTTTTTTTTTTTTTTTTTTTGTTTACGGAGTGGAAAACCTGCAAACAGGCGCATCAGCGGGAATGAGGGGTCCCGCTGGCTGTCCGAGGATGGCCTAGACTCTGTTCCAGGGCCAAAGCCCTAGAGAAAGCGAGTCTAGACCGACTCGGTAAAAACCACTCCGATGTCCTCTCGTCACCTTGGCACCAGCAGACCGGCGATCATCGCGTCGTCCTCATCTGAGGAGGACGCATCGAAGGCCGGCGTGGTGGAGCCTGACGAGGTCATGGGAACCCTTTCGGACACTTCCACAACCCCGTCGGTGACTGCTCGCCCTGTTGATGGGCGAGCCCCTCTTCCGCCCCTGATTGGGGCGGGTGACCGCCCTCGAAAACGATGGGCGGACACGCTTGACCCGTCATTTGGTAAGACGGGTCGCCGACGCGCCGGGACATGCGGGGCGTCGGCCCTCAGTGGGGACCTGTGCAATGCACGGTCGGAGCCCCCCCTAGGGCTCGGACCGCGCTGGTTTCCCACCGGTTGGAGAAGGCGCTGGTATTGCCGCCTTCTCCGCAGGAGGCGTCTGCGGCGGCACGGTTCTGCCAGGGGGTCATCCTCCCTGGCCCGTTCCGCCTCCTCCTTCAGCGTCATGACGTCGACGCAGAAGGAGTTGACCGCCTCCCAGGACCCCTCGCTACCGAGCATGGACAGAACCACGGTCGGCAGGGAGAGGTCCGCGCCAATCACAGTGACCAATGCGGAGCGCTGGACATCGAACGCAGAGCACACCGTTAGGGTGTGTTGCGCCGTGTCCTCCGCTGCCCCGCAATGGTGGCACTGTGGGGTCGGCTCTCTTCCGATCCGGTGCAAATAGCGTCCGAACGAACCATGTCCGGACAGTACTTGCACCAGATGGTATGTGAGCGACCCATGGCGCCGCTCCGCCCATGCTTGGAGGACGGGGCGTAGGGCCTCCAGACTACGCGTTTGCGTAGCCGAGGCCCCTTCGCCCAGGTCCTCGGACCATAGGCGGAACATCTCCTCTCGTGCTCCCTCGAGAGCAGAGCGCCTCTCTTGAGGGGCCAGGCGATTGCCACTGGCCCTCTCCTCCGCTCGCTGCCGGTATGCTGCAGCGAGCACCTCTGCCACCAGCTCCCACGGAGGTGTCCCCGCGAGGGCGCACGCCACTTTCCGGGACACCGTTCGGTAGCCCCGGATCGCCCGCAGCGCCATTGCGCGCTGGGCCCGCTGAAGAGAGGCGATGGCGTGTGGGCTTAAACAATCAGCCCACACTGGTGCCCCATACAGCGCCATGGAGCGCACGATGCCGCCGTAGAGTCGGCGGCACGCCACGCTCGGGCCCCCCACATTGGGCAAGAGTCGCCCGAGGGCATCTGCTGCTCCCAGCAGCCGGGGTTCGAGGAGTCGGAAGTGCTCCTCGAAACCCCACCGCCCATCAATCACCAGCCCCAGATACTTCATCTGGGGCTTTAGATCGACCCTCGCGCCTTCCACAACGATCGACGCACCCGATGACGGCCGTCTCCGAGGCCCATGGAACACCATGGCCTCGGTCTTGCGGAGGGCCACCTCTAAGCCCAAAGTCCGTATCCGCCGCACAATATGGCTGACGAACACGGACGCCAGGCGCTGGACATCTTCCAGCTGCGTCCCCCGGACAGTGACAAGCGTGTCGTCAGCGTAGCAAAACGCACGCACCATCGGGGGGAGGCCACACCGCAGGACGTAATCATACCCGAGGTTCCACAGCAAGGGGCCTAAAACTGACCCCTGTGGAACGCCGCGGGACACCCTGTGACGGCAAAGCTCGCCGTCTCGTCCCACGTACGCTACGTCCCGGTCCCTCAGATAGTCTCCCACTATTCGGCGCAGATATGGAGGCATTTGGTGATAACGAAGCGCCTCCATGATGACGCCGAAGGGGAGACTATTAAAAGCATTGGCGATGTCCAGGGACACCGCCAAAACTACCTCCCGCCTCTCAACGGACTCCTCTACTAGAGCCCGGAGACTAGATAGGGCGTCGATCGTCGACCGCCCCGTCCGGAAGCCGTATTGAGCCTCGGAAAGGTCAGGGCCCGTTCCCCCTCCCAGCTGCTGGACTATTCGGGAGGCGATGATTTTTTCAAATACCTTCCCGATTTCGTCCAGCAGCACAATTGGACGGTACGCCGAGGGGTCGTCGGACGGGCGACCCTCTTTGCGTAGCAGGCATAGCGCCCCCTCCTTCCAGACTTTAGGAAACTGTGCGAAACGGAGACTGGCGTCACACAGTTCCCTCGCCCTGACCTCAAGATGTTGGAGGGCCAGGTCCAGCACCCTCTTCGGAACACCGTCTGGTCCCGGAGCCGTCTTACGCCCTTTAAGACGGGCAACGGCGTCAGCCCACTCGTCATCCACAATAGGAGGGGGAACACTCTCATCCTCCTCATCAGGAGACGGCGGGGCCATCCGAGGGGGAGTAAAACCCTCCTCGGCCGGGGGAAACAGACCTTCGACGACCGACCCAAGGAGGTCGGGATCCATTGTCTCCGTGAGGGGCGCGCCGCGCGCTCTGAGCTGGTTGCGTGCCAGCTTATACGGCCGCCCCCACGGATCCCGGTCCAGACCCTGCAACTGCTCCTCTCTGGACGCCTCTTTCGAGGAGGCGATCGCAGTGTGCAGGGTCTTCTTCGACTGTCGGTACAGCTCGTACAGTCGGTCCTCCTCCGGTCGGTCCCTCACGCGACGCCGGCGGGCTCTGGTGTAGGCCCGTCTATGGACGCTACAGTCCTCCCTTTTGGCTGCGATGTCCTGGGACCACCAATGGACTTCGCGGCGGTCCCGTGGAGGCTGCGCCCGAGGCATGGAGGCCTCGCACACCTCCGTCAAAGCGGCGCGGAGACGGCGAGCTGACTCATTGATGTCCGGACCGGACATCGGACTTGAGAGCCAACCCTCGAAAATCGCCGTCTCCTCTGCCAGTTCCGGTTTGAGCCGACTGAGCGCCCAACGAGGAGGCCGGCCTCGGTTCGTGGGCGGTGTAGCCCGCTGGTGCGGGGTGGAACTCTCGAACCGGATGTAGCGATGGTCCGAGAGACTCTCCACATCCTGCACTACCCTCCAGCCGCTAATTGTACGAGCAAGGGCTGGGGTGGCGAACGACACGTCCACCACCGAGCCACCGTTGTGCCGCACGCATGTGTGGACTGCGCCCCTGTTCAGGAGCGACAGCCCAGCGGCAGCTGCCCACAACTCGATAGCCTGGCCCCGTGCGTCGGTCGCTGGATTTCCCCAGACAACCGACTTTGCGTTCAGGTCTCCGAGGACGAGAACCTGACGCGGGGCCGCCCTTCTGATGGCTACGCCGACGACGCCAAGGAAAGAATTGAAGTCGGCGAGCGGTCTGTTTGGGGAGAAATAGGTCGAAAAGATAACCACATCCTCCCAAACGACCGCCGCGTACCCAGCACCCCGCTCATAAATTGAGGGGGGTGTGTAATCTGAGGCCGCGCGCACCATCACGGCGGCAGAGTCGATTGTGTCCCCGACCCAGTTGGGCTGGTTGGGGACGAAGTACGGCTCTGACACCGCCGCCACGTCTACTGACCACTCCGCTAGGCTCTGGTGTAGCAAGTCCTGAGCCCTAGCGGTGTTGTTCAGGTTAACCTGAAGGAAGTTGATATGAGGTCGTCCTGACATTACTCGACCGTCATATCAACCTCCTGTTGCCCCGTTTGGGGCGCCGTCTGCGTGGAAGGGGCGGCCTGGCGGGCAGGGCGCGCAGGCAATTTTCCCTTGGCCAGAGGGGGCTTACAGCTACGCCCCCCCATGACATGATTTGCCGGCCGACGCACGGCGGCACACACGGCACAATGGGGCTGCGCGCTACATTCGTAGCCCTTGTGTCCCGCCTTGCCGCACCGGAAGCACAGTTCGCTCCGGTCGGTGTTCGAGGAGCAGCAAGCCCTCGCATGCCCCACCTGCATGCATCGGAAGCACCGGGCAGAACGGGCTTCCAACGCCTGGACGCTGGCCGCGCTGAAGCATATCAATAGCCGGCCAGCGTCAACGACCTTTTTTGCAGCGGCCACCGGGCACGACACAACCGTCGTACCTAAACCACCGGGACCGTCCCGGATGGGACGCACCTTGACCTCTGTGACGCCACATCCGCCCTTGGCCGCGATAGTTGCGGCGAGGTGCGTCTCCGTCACGGACTCGTCTAGCCCGCCCACCCTGATTTCCGCGGACTTTGTGGGCCGGACGACTGTGGCTATGTCCGCAAGAGCTTCTCTCATCTTTTCCGCCAAGCGGTCCGCCTTCTCGCTGGATTCAGCGCCGGAAATTTCGATGATTTTGGACCCAGCGACAGTGTTGCGGCACCGACGGTTAGGGATATCCATCCCGTCGATGTCAACTAGGTCCCGGGCCCGAATCAGCGCGTCGGCATATGTGACCCCCTTTTCGACCGCTTCGGGAGTCAAGGTCACCACGACAGCTGCCGACCTTGGCGCAACAAGCTTGGCCTTTCGGCCAGTTGCGCGAGCCTTTCTGGCAGGAGCAGCGGACGGAGCCGAGATGTTCTTAGGCTCTCGTCTAGGCGCTCTCTGCTGCTTGGCCGCCGCCGAATATGTTTGACGGGGCGGGGCCTGCTCCGGAAGGGCGGATGTTTTGCCCTTCCTTTTCCTCTTGCGACGCTTTTTACGCGTCTCCTGCGTCGACCATTCCGGGTCCGCCTCGACTGGGACCTCGACCGGGGGAGGCGCTTTTACAGCTGCACCCTGGGAGGTGGTCGGGACGACCGCTGGAGGTCCAGCCTTCTTGGCCCGCTTCGGTGGGGGATCGGGCTTTTTGCCCGCCACCTTGCCCTTGGCCGACTTGGCCGGCTTGGTCTGCCCTTTAGGAGCAGGGGGCGTTGGAGCTGCTGTGGCTTTGCGGTCCGCCGCGAGTGGCGGTCGCAGGCTTTTGGCCGGCAGCAGGCGATCCTCAAGACCCTCCAGGCGAGCATTCAGCATGGCCCCGAAAGTTCGGGCCAGCCTTGCTTCAAACGCCTGGAGGGCGTCCGGCTCCTCGTAGGCGGCCTTGGTTTTGCCGCGGCCAGTTTTCTCCTGTACGATGACAGTCGGCGAGAGAGGCCTTGGAGGAGGGCAATCCGTCTCCATTGACTCCAATGAGGGCAGAACCTCAGGGAGAGTGGGGGGAGGGGAGATGCACTTCCTCCCACCCTTAAGGTTCCTCACCTCCGCAGACAAAGCTGCTACACTCTTTGTGAGGTCTGCCAGCTGCTGCTGCAGCCTCACGTTTTCCGCCTTTAATATGCGGGTGTCCTCTGAGATGTTTTTTGAGGACACCTCGTGGAAACAGTCCATGATAGACTGCGCCGCTTTCTTCAACGCCTTCTGGAAGGGGCCCTGGAGGTGCGAGGACTTTTTAGCCACCTCCACTATGACCGCACAGTCCGCCTTCACCACCTCCTCGATGTCGAGTGTGGTCTTCAGGTCTGGATCTGTGGGTGTAGGGGCCTCACCTTCCAATCTACTGGCGTAGAACGCCGCCCTGGTCTCGTAGGCTCTGCGCTCCATTTCCGCTACTTCCCGGTCGAGCGCGACCTGCTGCTCCTCGCGAATTGCAGCGGCATTCTCGCGCTTGGCCTGGGCGAGACCAACGTACTCTCCTGTCGTAGGGGGTCTCCCTCGACCACGTTGAGCCGGCTTCTTGGGAGCGTCCTCAGACGAGTCCGAGAGAGCTTCCGACTGTTTGCCCCCCTTAGATGTTTTGGGGGGGCGCTTCCTCTTCAACGAACCAGTGAGCGTGTCTACGCTGATGGAGCTGTCGTCTGACACATCACTGCACTGGTCGTTTTTCTGTCCTCTCTTGGGATAAGGGGAGGTGCGGGCTAGGCCCTTGCTGCGAGTCGACACTGCCGGCGAGCTGGCACGACTCCCTTTTTCCTTCATATACGCAGATTTGGGATTTGGGACGGAGTCAACGGCCGATCTCATAGAGATCGTCGATGAATCGGACTCGACGTCGACATCCTTTTCACTTCTTGTTGCAGACACGCTGCGCGATCGCGTGGCGGTCGGCGACGAACTGCCTGCAACTCTGGACGAACTGAAGGTGAGCCTCAGTCCGCCCGTTTCTAACTCAACTCCGCCCTTCTCGGGCCTTCCAACCACGTCCTTCCCTTTAGGGTCGGACACACCAACACCACCCACGACGGATCTGGTATCAGACTCCGCCGACTTCTCCGAAACGTCTTTTAAAAATTTATGATTCAACTGTGACATTAATCCCACGAGTAGAGAACATCTAAATTTCACCCCGTGCAGTGGCCTCATACACGGGGGACCCTACATACTGTCAAAGGCGGGGAAAAATGACAGGTTTTAACGAGGTTTCTCTCGGGTTTTAGAGTGTGTCCTTCACGCGGCCGGCCGGTAAAGGCAAGCCCTCGCTCCACCACGGAACCCGCGTACCCCACAACGCCGCGAGTGGGGGTCGTTGCAGGAACCGCAGTGGTTTACGACGATCGGGGGCTGGCGTAGGCCCCCGTTGCACCGCTTTCGCGGTGCTCCCCTTTCCCCCCGTTGCGACCTGAGAACCCTTAAGGGGCGGCCGTCTTTGTGTAACTCCTCTCCTCAAAGCCGCTCAGAAGGAGCAGCGAGTCGTGTGGCCCAAAGTAGGCACGCACAGGAGTCGCAGGGCCCAGAAGGGGCTCCCGCCTTGCCAGATGTTAGCCGATTGGGCCCAACTTTCTCCGAACGGAGAATGTTGGAACCACTCGTTGCCCAGGATGCACCACGTGGAGGTCATCTGACACGCACCCCACCCCAACCTAACCTAACCTAACCTAACCTAACCTAACCTAACCTAACCTAACCTAACCTAACCTAACCTAACCTAACCTAACCTAACCTAACCTTTTTTTTTTTTTTTTTTTTTTTTTTTTTTTTTTTTTTTTTTTTTTTTTTTTGTTTACCCAGGGGAAAACCTGATCTAACGGGTTTAACCGGGGATGGCCGTAGCCGACCCGGTAAAAACCCCTGGGGGACCAGTCTTTTAGGGCGTGTTATGAAGTGGCAACCGCGGTATCTTTGCCATTTTGGCAGTACCTCGCGGAGGCCCTTCGTCACGCGCACACGGCACTTCTAAAAACACATGTCCTTTTGGACACGCCTACACCACTATCCCTACTTGCATGTACACTTTTGTGTACATGCGGACACAACAAAACCAGACCTGCATGCCCACTCCCTTCCCCCCCTTGTGAGCATGCGGACACAACCAACCGACTGACATGTCCACGTTTGCGTGGACATGCGGACTCAACGACCAGAGAGACGTGCCCACCTTTTGTGGGCACGCGGACTCAACAACCAGAACGCCACAAACCAACCAAGACAAGACATACCCCCTTGTGGGTATGCGGACACACAACACCTATGCGGGACATCACAAATAGTCATCTGAAGCAGGGCTCTATCGTGGTCGCTCCGAAACAGCAGATAACCAGCTGTCATCATACCGTTCGTCGCTTCCATGTCAAGTCCCCGCTCCAAACACCACAACACAATAACCCTATGAGGTGGAACCCTCCGTGGTCGACCTGAGACAGCCGGGCGTCAGCCAGACTCAGTTGCCTTCCACTTCAGGTTACCACCCCAACCTTCGAGACCAAAGACCAACCACACGACCGAACCAACAACAACAAAAGAACAACGACACCCAACAACACAAAGACACTACAAGACAACACATGAGGACACACGATTCCATTGGGAACCCGGGGACATCTGGGGTGCTATACTTAAATAGCCATACCGATGCCCCCCCTTCCTTTGTTCCTCCCTACTCTAAGACATAAATACATAAATACTTATTTCCTACATCCTATTACTATCCTACAGCTATTTTCTCGGGTCGTCATGACGCATCAGGTCAGAACCTGACTACGCCAGACGGCCCGGCATCACCTTACGGTGGATGGAGGTCGGCAAACCTTCGTCGCCTCCTCCCTGTCCTCCTTCTCCTGGCTGGCGCAGCGTTGGCGGACTCTTCCCGGGTGCGTTCGGCCTCCTCCTTGAGGCCCATGCATTCCGCGGCGAAGTCCGCCACCGCTGCCCAGCTGCTTTCGTCCTCAACCATGGCCGCAACTACCTCTGGCAGGGCTAGCGTGCCTCTCGTCCCCAATGCCATTTCGAGGGTGCGACGTTGAGGCAGGAAAGCGCTACACGCTTCTAGCGTGTGCTGTGCCGTGTCCAGTTCGTCTCCACAATGGTGGCAACTCGGCGTCTCCTCTCTACCAATTCGGTGCAGATACTTACCGAAACAACCATGTCCGGTAAGTATCTGCGTCAAGTGGTAAGTCAAACCACCATAGGGCCTTTCCAGCCACTTCTGCAGGACGGGGCGTATGGCCTCGACGGTGCGGGCTCCGGCTTCTGGGGTTGCCATCACCTCTTCCCACTGCCACACCGCCATATCGTAGGCCTCGCGCCTCGCTCCCTCAATCTCGGCGTGAGCGGGATTGTCCCCTCCAGCCCTCCTCTCTGCTCGGAACTCGTAGACCTCGGTTGACACCTTGGCCTCGAGTTCCCATGGGAGCATTCCTGCCACTGCCGTAGCTGCCTCAAAGGAGACGGTACGGTAACCCCGGATGGCTCGGATAGCCACTGTCCTCTGCGGTCTTCGCAGGAGGGCGACGTTCTTCCGAGACAGGGCGTCCGACCAAACCGGGGCTCCGTACAAGGCCATGCTCTTAAGGATGCCGGCATACAGCCTTCGGCACCCATCTCCCGGTCCACCAATATTCGGCAAGAGCCTGGCTAAGGCCATCGCCGCTCCGACCACCCTCGGAGCGAGTTTAGCAAAATGTGCCTCAAATTTGAATCGGCTGTCCAGGGTGAGCCCCAGATACTTTATCTGCGACCCTACCCTCACTTGGACACCGTCTACCCTTACGTGGGCGTTGCTGGGGGGCCTGCCCCGAGGACCGTGGAAGAGGATGGCCTCGGTTTTTGGCAGAGCCACCTCCAGACCCAGCAACCGTATACGCGTCACCGTCAGAGTTGCAGCTGCAGACGCTCTACGGGACACCTCCTGGTAGTCACGGCCCCTTGCCGTGACTAGAGTGTCATCTGCATAGCAGATGACACTCGTCCTGGGGAGAAGAGTTCCCCTCAGGACCCAGTTGTAGCCGATGTTCCACAGGAGCGGTCCCAATACCGACCCCTGCGGAACTCCGCACACCATTCCGTGCGCATGTATACGTGCGCCGCCCGGCTCCAGGTACAACACTGATCTATTGATCAGGTAATCCTCCAATACTCTTCTTAAGTATCCTGGGACCCTATGAAATCTTAGGGCCTCTTTTATGGCGCTAAATGGGAGGGTGTTAAACGCGTTGGCGATATCTAGTGATACCGCCAACACCCTCTCTCCTCTATGGATTGCTTCTTCCGTTGCCTTCTTCAACATCAGAATGGCATCTATGGTGGACCTTCCACGTCGGAAGCCAAACTGGGTCTCTTCCAGATCTGGACCCTCTCCGCCAAGGTGTTCGTTTATTCGTAGGGCAATGATCCTCTCAAACAGCTTGCTCACCTCGTCCAGCAAGACTATTGGACGGTATGCTGACGGAGATTCAGCCGGGCGCCCTTCTTTTTTAAGGAGGCACAACCTTCCTTCCTTCCATATACGTGGAACTCTTCCTCTTTGGAGGCAGATGTCCAAGAGTTCCCTCAGTTTCGGTCCGACGTGTTCTAGGGCAAGGGCCAGAACCTTGCCGTGAACACCGTCCGGACCCGGGGCCTTCTTCTTACTGCGAAGGCGGTCGACAGCCACTTCCAGCTCTTCGTCTGTTATACGTGGGATGGATTGAGTGTCCATCACCACGTCATGTTCGGGGGCAACGAAAGGTGCCACCTCGTGTACCCTATTAGGGAACAGTCCCTCCACTATCCGGGTCAGGAGTTCCGGCTGGAACGACTCAGTGGGGGGCGCCGAGCTCCGCATTCGATTGCGTACTGAGCGATATGGGCGCCCCCAGGGGTCTCTATCCAAGTCGGCCAGGAACTCCTCCCATGCTGCCGACTTTGCACGCTGTACCATGACTTTTAGGTCAAGTCTTAGTTGGCTGAGGCGGTCGTATAAAGCCCCTTCTTCCTCCGCTGTGTGCCTTCTCCTGCGGCACCTTTGGTACAACCGCCTTGCATACATGCAGGCGGCGCGGAGACTGGCTATTTCAGCTGACCACCAGTATACTGCACGTTGGTGCGGGCGGTCTTTAACTCGGGGCATGGAGGCGTCGCATATTCGCGTAAGGGCCTTGCGAAACTCTATTGCCCTCGCGTCTACATCCATGTCGGCTGGCGGTGATGTTCGCCAACGCTCCATCGTTGCGGCCTCGACTGCGGCCTCACGGTTAAGGCAGGTTAATGCCCACCGTTTGAACTTCTTGACGCGGACGCCATGATCTGTTACTGGGGGGCTGGAGATCCTGAAGGACACATATAAATGGTCACTTAAGGTTTCCTGCTCCAGCACCCTCCATTCTGTAATGCGTGAGGCAATGGCAGGGGTCGCAAACGAAACGTCTACGATAGATTCCCCCTGCCATCTTACGCATGTGCTAGTGTTCCCCCTATTTAGGAGAACCAATCCAGCCTCCACGCAGAACTCTTCGACCGCCTCTCCCCTTTGGGTGGTCACAGGTGATCCCCAGGATCTGGACTTGGCATTCAAGTCTCCAGCAACTATGATTTGCAGCGGGGCCAATCTGCGCAATACTCCCAGGACTCTGCCGACGTACTCCACAAACTCTCTGCGGGTGCGGTTGGGCGAGTAGTATAGCCCCACGAGGGCAATGTCCCCCCATGTAACCGCCACGTAACCGTTGCCCCTTTCCCGCAGAGAGATTGAGGCCGAGTTGTTGTTGGCCGGGGTTGTTATAACCACCTTTTCGTCAGTGGACCCAATCCAATTGGGTCGCGCAGGAATGGAGTAGGGCTCCGCTGCAATGGCCACATCCACGCCTAACTCCGCCATTTGCTGGATCATTAGATCCTGGGCATTGGCGGCGTTATTTAAATTCGATTGAAGTATTGTTTTGGGCCTAACTTCCATTGGGTCCCGGTATTACTTCCGCCGTATCCATTGGCGCATTGCGCTCTGCCGTCACTGGGGGGCCCCTCGCCCAGGGGGCCATCTTCGGCTTTGTGATGGGAGGTCTGCACGTTCTCCCTCCCAGGTAGTGCTCATGAGGCAATTTGGCCTCAGCACATACGGCGCAATGGGGCTTTTCTGCAGTGCAAGTTCCCGCCTGATGACCCGGGCCACTGCACCGGAAGCACAAAGCATTTCTATCGACTTTTGAGTCACACGTGTATTTTGTGTGACCCGCCCCGTAACAACGGTAACACCTTGTTGGTAAGTTCTCAAGCGCAACAACCTGGGCGTGCGCCCAGCCAATCGCCAGGCGACCCTCCTCCACCAATTTTTTGGCTTCCGCCACCGGGAGCCGCACTAATATGGAGTTGGACCCCCATGGTCCAACGCGAATTTCTCCTAGGGAGATTGCATCCGTGGCGAGCCCAGTATACTTCGTTATGGCGGCCATAACTTTGTCCTGACTAATATAGTCGGACAGACCAACCAGTCGGAGTTCAGCCTTCTTAATGGGTCTTCCCACGTCGGCTTCCTGCGCAATGACCTCTCTCAGTTTTGCCGCGAGTGCATCAGCCTTAGGCCCGCTAGTCGCACCTGAAATTTCCAGTTTGCGGCCGCCCGCCGCCGTATGCTTCATGCGGACCGCCTCCAGACCGACATCCTTCAGGTCAATGGCATCCACCGCCTTCTCCATGATGGAGGCATACGTGACACCCTTTGCCATGGCCTCTGACTTCAAAGTAATCGTTACCACCGATGAGCGTGGTGGCACCAATTTGACCTTATTTACGGGGGCAGAACCCGTAGTCTTTTTATTTGGTGCGTTAGCACCTCCCCCAGAGGCCTTGGCGGCCGCAGCGGCGATCCTCTTAGCCCTGTTCCTGGCACTCTTCGAGAGACTCTGCCTCCACTCTACCGCTGGCGTGCTAGAAGCTGCTGCCAGAGCGGGAGAGGCCGAACGTATAGGAGGGGGCGCTCCCCTGGACACTGCCCGTTGGGGCAGCGGGGGGTTCTCCCACACTTTAACCGGGGCAGGCGCAACCACGGTCGACGCAACCCGTGAGACCCCTGAGGGTCCAGCTAACGCGTTGGCGTAACTGTTGGCCTGATTCTCTGCCCTCCTCCTATCGTGTGCCAGTGGCGGCCTCATGGGGGGCTCCTGAGGAAGCCTCTTCTCAAATTCGTTCATCCTATCGGTGAGCATGCCCCCCAAGGATCTAAACAGGTCAGCCTTGAACTCCTCCAGTTGGTCGTTCATTGACATGGCCACCTCCTTCTGTATATCCGTTCCTTTACGGATCGGCCTTCGTTCTTGCTGCTGGTCCTTTTCGATGGCATTCATCCGTTCCTTCACATTTTGCAATTCCTGGCGGAGTTTCTCATTTTCTCTTTGGAGCTTTCTATACTCTTCCGTCTTAGACATTTCTCCAATAGTCTCCACACACGCCAGCATTGTCCTCAATTCGCTATTAATTTGGCCCCATATGGGTCCCTTAACATTGCCGGAGCGTCTTACATTTAGGAATACGTCCTTGATGTTATTTTCTACTGTCAATAGTAGCTCTTCCTTCGATTTCTTTGATACTTCCCTTTTTAGGGCCTCAATATCTTTTTCCCCCAGAACCTTACTCGCCGAGTCGTCTCTATCTTTTAAAAACGCTGTCTTCGAGGCATGCGTCGATGCGGGAGCAGGTGTCACCTCACCTATCTCACTCTCCTCCGAGAGGTCTTGGGCAGTCCTTGTGGCTGCCGCCACGCCGATAAACGTTCCGAGCTTCTCCTTTCGCCCGTCGTCTTTACCGCGCTCTACCGCTTGCCTCTTGACTCTACTTTTTTTCCCCGTAGGGCCCGTTCTTTCTCCATCCAATCCTTCGGATTCAGAGCTTTCGGAATTCTCCTTACTGCCCCCCCGAATCCT
Source organism: Eudonia lacustrata (assembly GCA_947562085.1). Lineage (NCBI taxonomy): Eukaryota > Metazoa > Arthropoda > Insecta > Lepidoptera > Crambidae > Eudonia > Eudonia lacustrata. Next base: position 29,553,988 of record OX387340.1, on the reverse strand, counting down.
CTTTAGACTCTGGTTGACAGATTCCATTGTTTCAGGAATCTGTCGATAGTCCAACTCTGCAAGCTCCGACTCTCTCTCTTCAACATCCAACTTGTCAGAGCTTTCAGGATCACTCTCAAAGAACGGCACCTTCCTCCCCTTCCGAGACATGATCGGCGACCAGTTGGGCGAAGAAACGCCCAACTGATCGTTCGGAACCCTTTTGGGTTCCTCACCAATTGTTCGGGTGTTTTGGAGACACCCGGAACAAAAACTCACCTAGCCGAGACACTAACCTAAACCTTAACTAATCCAAAACCCTAACCTAATTTTTTGGGCGCTTTGCACCCCCTAACACCCCTAAAAACCCCCAAAGTGTTTATTTAAAAAAATAATTTTTTAAATAAATTTACGAAAAAATTTTAGTATGGAGAAAAGTCCACCTAAGGTGTCCAATCCTCCATACAAAATTTCCTCGATTTCGTCAAAAACCACAACTTTTGACTTTGGGGGGGTTAAAAACCCTGTTCCCGAAACCAAAGACGAAAGACAAAAATATGGTCCGAAGCCCTAGCTAACGGCCTATCTACTACCAAAAACCAAAAAAGAAAAAACCCAAAAACCAATTACCTAAAAATTAAAAACTAACAAAAAACGGAGAATTTTTGCCAAAAACACCCTTTTTGGAAAAAATTATAACTACGAAACTATAAACTAACCAAAACCAAAACCTAGCCTACACTATTTCTAAAGAACCCTTATACCCTAGCGAGACTAAAAACCACAACCCTTACATAAAAAACTTACGAGATAATTAAGACTAAAAAATGTAAACAAACCAAAAAACTAACCCTAAGAAACTGCACGAATTGCGCGAGTTTAAAATGTTTTTTCAACCAATTTGAGGACTGACAGAAGACACTTCCACCAGCTGGAAAATTCTGGAATAATTCCAGGGGGTGACAGATGGAATTGCCTCCCTTATGGTAAGAAGTGTTCACTGCTGTCCACAAACGCCGAGCCAAAAAATACAAAAGAAAATTACCTAAAAAAATTTGCCTACTTCGACGACTTTCGTGTCGCGAAGCAGTACAAATTGACTAAGTTTCGACAATTTGCAAAAGTGAAAATATTTTTTTTCACCGAAACTACCAAAAAAGATGGCCGTCACCTTCAACATAAAGGTGAAAGCTAACAAAATTAAGGGGGAGTAAAATCCTCAGACCGATACTACCATTCCTACTAACCTAACCTAACCTAACCTTTTTTTTTTTTTTTTTTTTTTTTTTTAACCCAGAGTAACTCATTACGAGTACCCGGGGCCTTGAAGAGGCCCCAGGTTATGTGAGACTCACCCGTCCGCCTTTCCACAACCCACCGACTATCATGGAGACGCCATTGTCTCCAGTCGGCTGCCAAGGGAAGGCCCAAGGCTGGGAAGGGCGAGACGGAGGGGGATACTCACTAACCTCTGGGGGACCACACTCCGAAAACAGGTGAAGGCCGCGGGGCCTGTCCTGAGGGAATTGAACCGCGGGATTCACCCTGGCGCCCGTGTGATCACCCGTGTCGGCCCCCTCGCACTTTAGTGCGTTTAGGGCCGACACGCGCGATCACCCGGGCGGTACGCGTTCGCGACGTCATTTACCACACCACATCCCCGAGGGGATGTGTTGTGGTTAAACCTCCTGGGAGGTTACCTCAGTAGGTTACATAATCCTTTGGGACTATTGTAACCTTTACACACACAAATTTTTTGCCACATATACTTATATGTGGCAACACACACACACACACAAACGACAAACAAATAAAATTTACAGACGACACAAAATATAATACAATTACGAACAACACAAGATAAAATAACACATTCAAAATATTTACAAAAGGTAGGTGCGGGACGGGACAGAACCCGACGCCGGCCTTGCCTATGTCAAGTCCGGGTTTAGGGGGGATTGAGGTCTGCACCTCTCCTTCTCCTTCTTCTCCTCCTCCTTCGGGCGGGGGCGGCGTCGACCGCGAGCTCGCGCTGCCTCTCTGCCTCCTCCTTGAGGGACATCACTTCCTGGCAGAAGCGCGCCACTGCGGTCCAGCTGTTCTCGCTCTCCAACATTGCCTCCACAACGTTTGGAAGAGCGAGACTGCCCCTACCGCCCAGCTCCATCTCAAGAGTGCGTCGCTGCGAGGCAAAAGCACAACACACCTGGAGAGTGTGCCGCGCATCGTCCTCAGCAGCTCCGCACTCATGACACACGGGGCTCTCCTCCTTCCCAATGCGACAGAGGTAGCTGCCGAAGCATCCGTGGTTGGACAACACTTGGGTCATGTGGTAGGACATGTGCCCATGGGTCCGCTCCACCCACTCCGAAAGTACCGGCCGTATGGCCTCAATGGTGCGCGAACCGGCAACTGGGGACTCAAGGTCGCGCTCCCATTGCCATATCGCCATTTCCCTCGCCGCTCGCCTCGCCGCCTGGATCTCCTCCAGGGCTAGGCGCTCTCCTCTCGCAGCCGCCTCCGTGCGGAGCTCAAAGACTTCGGTCAGGACCTTAGCCTCGAGCTCCCACGGGATCATCCCGGCTAGAGCCGTCGCCGCCGTCCACGACACTGTCCGGTAGGCTCGCACTGCCCTCACCGCAGCCACCCTCTGTGGCCGTCGCAAGAGTGCGACTGTTTTGCGGGAGAGCGAGTCCGACCAGACAGGTGCGCCGTAGAGTGCCATGGAGCGCAGCACTCCGGCGTACAGCCTGCGACAGCTTTCGCCAGGTCCTCCGATGTTCGGGAGGACACGCGATAGCGCCATTGCCGCCTTCACTATCCGAGGCGCCATCTCGGAAAAGTGCGGCAGGAATGTCCAGCGACTATCCAGCGTCAGGCCCAGGTACCTCATCTGGGACCCAACTGCGATCACGACTCCGTCGACCGTGACAGTGAGGTTGCCACGGGGTCTTCCTCTGGGGCCATGAAAGATCATGGCTTCGGTCTTGGGGAGAGCTACCTCCATCCCCAGTTGCCGAATTCTCGATATGGTCCAAGTGGCTGCTATCGACGCGAGACGCGCCGTACGTTGGTAGTCACCGCCCCGTGCGGTGACTAGGGTGTCGTCTGCGTAACAGATGACCCCCGACCTGGGGAGACAGTACCCCCGCAGGACCCAATTGTATCCGATATTCCACAGGAGTGGTCCTAGGACGGACCCCTGCGGAACACCGCACACCATACGGCGAGATGTGATCCGCCTCGCGCCCTTCTCCAGGTACAGGATGAACCTGTCCTGGAGGTAGTCCCGAAGGACCCGTCGCAGATACCAGGGCACCCGATGGTAAGCCAGGGCCTGGTTGATGCAGCTGAAGGGGAGGGTGTTAAATGCGTTGGAGATGTCCAACGAGACTGCTAACACCCTCTCCCCTTTGGCGATTGCCTCTTCGGTAACGTACCTAAGGGCAAGTATCGCATCGACGGTGGACCTGCCCCGACGGAACCCGTACTGAGTTGCCTCAATGTTGGGCCCGTCGGCGTCCAAATGCTCGACGATGCGGGCCGCGAGCACACGCTCAAACAGCTTGCCCGCCTCGTCCAGCAGGACGATGGGCCTATAGGCCGATGGCATGTCCACCGGTCGATCGTCCTTCTTCAGGAGTACCAGCCGGCCCTTCTTCCACACCTTGGGAAACCTCCCTTGGCGCAGACAGCAGTCGAGAAGGCCGACTAGTCTTCCCCGCAGATGTTCGAGGGCAATGTCCAACACCGTGCCATGGACCCCGTCCGGCCCTGGCGCCTTGCGCTTCAGCCGGAGGCGGTCAACGGCGTGGTCAACTTCCTCATCTGCGATCGGGGGAATTGTCAAGTCCGGTGGGGCATCGTCTGTTTCTGGCAGCTCAAACGGGACCGCAGTAAAAACGCGGTCCGGGAACAGGCCGTTGACGATGCGGCTGAGGAGCTCTGGCTCGAATGACTCCGTTGGGGGGGCCGAGTTGCGAAACTTGTTCCGCACGGTGCGATAGGGCCTCCCCCACGGGTCTCTGTCCAAATCGGCCAGAAACTCGTTCCAAGCCGAGGTTTTCGCGTCCAGGATTTTGATCTGTAGCGCCTTTCGGGCCGCTCGGAAGAGGGCGTACAGATCTTCCTCTTCATCTGCGGTATGCCTCCGCCTTCGGCAGTGCTGGTGCTCGAGTCGCGCCGTGATACTGGCGGTACGCAGGTCGGCTATCCCTTGCGACCACCAGTACACCGACCGTTGGTGGGGATGATCCCCGACCTTCGGCATGCTGGCATTGCAGACCCGAGTCAGCGAACGCTGGAACTTCTCCGCCTGGAGGTCAGCGCACATGGAGGCTGGTGGGTCCCGGAACCAGGTCTCTACGAGGGCCGCTTCGTCGGCCGCCTCGCGGTTTAGGCGTGAGAGCGCCCACCTCTGGAACCGGGCCGTGCGCACTCCTGCAGCAGGACGGAGGTTTGTCAAGTCCGGGGATATGGACATCGCTATGTAGAGGTGGTCAGAAAGGGATTCCGTCTCCTCCAAGACTCGCCAGTCCGTAATTCGCGATGCGATGGGGGGGGTTGCGAACGAAACGTCCACGATGGACTCCCCCTGCCATCGGACGCAGGTACTGGCGGCACCTCTATTGAGGAGGACGAGACCACTCTCTACAGCGAAGTCCTCGACTTCGGTCCCTCTGTGGTCCGTTCGAGGGCAGCCCCATGTGGTCGACTTTGCGTTCAAATCGCCCGCTACGATGGTCTGTAGCGGGGACAAACGCCGCACCACGGTCAGGAGCCGCGCCAGGAACGACCGGAACTCGTTCAGGGGTTTGTTAGGGGAGAAGTAAACGGCCACTAGAGCCACGTCGCCCCAGGTCACGGCGACGTAGCCATTTCCCTTCTCCTTCAGTATTAGCGGGGTTGCGGATCGTGAGGGGGTGGTGATGAGCGCAAGCCCCTCCGAATCCCCTAGCCAGTTTGCACCTGTTGGCACGGAATTAGGCTCCGACACCAAGGCTACGTCGACCTCCCACTCCGCCATCTGCTGCACCAGCAGGCTCTGTGCGGCGGCGGAGCGGTTGAGGTTTACTTGGACGAGGTTCCAGTTAGGCCGTACTGGCATTGGGGTCCGTAGGCGCTACATCCATTGGCTCCTGTGGTGGAGCACTAGTCGAGGGGGCCGGGGGGACCGCTCTCCAGAGCGGAGTGGCACTGTTGGTGGGGGGTGGGCGACAGCCCCTACCTCCCATTATATGTTTGGCCGGCAACTTGGCGGCCGCACACACCATGCAATGGGCCTCCTGGGCCGAACACTCTTGGACCTTATGGCCCTCCTTGCCACACTTAAAGCAGTGGGCACTGCGGTCCTCCTTCGATGGGCAGGAGTACCGTGTGTGCCCGATCCCCAGGCACCGGAAGCAACGTGTCGGGGACTGCTCCAGGACGGTCAGGTGCACCTCCGACCACCCAATCTTCACATGGCCCTTATCGGCCAGCACCTTGGCCACTGGAATCGGGCACCTGACCAATGTGTATTTGGGGCCCCAGCCGAGTCCCTGCCGGATGGGGGCCACCGCCACATCGTTGATGTCACAGCCTCCTTGCTGTGCCACAGCTGTCCCTATCATGGCTATCGACATGTAGTCGTCGATGCCCGAGAGCTTGAACTCCGCCCGTTTAGTCGGGCGGCTCACGTGCACCTCGTCACCGACGACCTCGCGGATTTTGGCCGCCAGGGCGTCCGCTTTCGGGCCGCTTGTGGTTCCGCCAACCTCCAGTTTTCGGCCTCCACTGGCCGTGTTTTTGACCCTAAGAGAGGTCAGGCCGATGTCCTCGAGCCGGATGGCTTCCACGACCTTGGTCATGACCGCGGCATAGGTGGCGCCTTTGGCCACGGCCTCTTTGCTCAGTGTCATGGTCACCACCGACGAGCGTGGCACGACCAGTTTCACCGGCCTTTTCGCCGAAGCAGAAGCAGGAGCAGCCGCGCTGGAGTCAGCATTGGCTTGCTTCTTTGCTCTGCGTCTTTTTTTCCTGCTTCCAGCGCTTCTCCACTCATTGGCCGGCGTTGCAGCGGCGGCACCGAGTGCCGGTTCGCCTGCCGGAGCAGGAGCGACTGGGGCAGGAGCAGACCCGGGAGCAGCACCTCTACGCATCGAAGCAGCCTGGTAAGTACGTAGGCCACTACTAACCCTTTCTTTTTCCTTTTCAGGTACCATCGCGGCGACAGGGGCCCGGGAGGGCCCTGCGACAGCACCATCTCTAGCAGCGGCGGAGTACGACGGAGCGGCGGCGGCGACACGGGACGTGGCGACGGCAGAAGCAGTAGCGGCGCGTGACGGATCGACGGCGGCGACGTGAGACGGAGCAGCGACGGCGGCGGCAGCGGCGGCGGCGGCGGCGGTGGCGGCTCTCTTCTTGTCAGCGGCTAGCGGAGGTCTGATCACAGGCTCCGGACCAAGGCGCAGGTCAATTCCGCTTTTGACGGCGTCAAACATGTTGCGCATGATGGCCATCGCCTCGGCCTGTCTGCGCTCCATTTCACCCGTCATTTTCGACATCAGCTCTTCCCCCAGGGTCCTGACCAGGATGTCCACATTTGCCCCCTCCACGACAATGGGGGGCGGTGGTGTCCTGAGTATGTTGTTCTCCCTGTTGGAAGAGTCGTATCCTTCTTTGAGGGCCTTAACGCTGTCCTTCAGCTGAGCAATTTCCTTCTCCAAAATTTTATTGCGTATTCGGAGACGGCGCATCTCGTCATCCCTCGACATGCGTTTGAAGGTGCCGACCATCTTTGCAAGGTACACGGAAGCGGCGTTGATACGCCCGTGCACCTCACCCTTCAAATTGCCCGATTTCTTGGCAGCGTTATATATAGCCATGATGGCTTCCTCCCCATGTGCCAAGAGGTCGTCTTTGGTGGCGTCTTCGTCATCCGCAGCAGAATGGAATTGCTTCCCCTTCCTGTTGCGGATCTCGTCAATGCCAACGTTCGAGTCGTCGGACTTCCTCCCATCACTTCCATTCTTTCGGAACTCGCGTCGGCGGTCGTCGCCTTCGTCAGGTTCCTCAGAGCCATTCATTGATGGGGTGGGAGACTCCTCATAGAGCCCGACAGAGTGCACAGTCCTCCTGCTCTCCCTCCTCTCTTCAGGATCCTCCAGCGACATCATCTCCTTCAGCTGGTCACCCTCCAAGTCCTGGAATTCGGTGCTGTCGCCACCCCGCAGCGCTCTCTTCGCCGCAGTGGTGCCCCGGTAGGTCCCCTTGCCCTTGCCCTTGCCTTTGCCCTTTCCCCTATGGGAAGTGGCACATTTGGGTGGATGTCTCCTCTTCACTTCCTCATCATCGGGCTCGCGCGGCCTTTTGGCCCCCTTCGGGACGCTGGTGCTCATGGGCTCCGGTGAGGAGGCGGAGCTCAATTCCGGGTTGTATTGCCCATAAAACCGCTCGAAATCTGGGTCCCCACAGTCCGCATAATCGTCGTCGGACCTGAGACCGCCGCCAGGCAGTTCCACGACTTCTATGCAATCCGAATCGGGATCCGAATCGCCCACTCCACAAACTCCGCCCTTCTCGGGCACTTTGCTCGACCTTCCAGAGGCATTGTCACTCCTAGGGGCCTGGTCGCCTACCCCAAGAAGCGTGTCGGACGAGTCCGATAATGTAGGCACAGTTTTGCCCCCCCCAGAGACGGTGGGGCAGCCTGGGTCCAGAGAACTGGGCCCAGGGAGGGATTCTCCCGCCTCCCGGCGGGTACCCTCCTGGGGTAATGCTGTTTTTGGCTGTGCTTCCATTATAATGACATTGATGGGGTGTCACCCAGACAATTTGGGGATTGTCATATCCCTGGCACTTCGAGGGCTGCCGATCCCTAAAGTGGCACAACGAGTTGCCCATGCGTCGCCAACGCCAAGGGCACCCTATATACACGCGGAGGTCGGGAGGTATCCGTGGGGTTTTAACGACTTTTCCTTGTCTTTACCCGAATGGGCTGCAGGCCTGACCCAGAACACCACGTACCCAGCTCATGCCAGGGCTGGGGTCGTTGTGGCGAACGGGACAGAACCCGCGACGACGACAACACAAAACGAAGGGTGGCATGAAGCCCCGTTTACGCCTATGCGTGCAGAAACGCCTGACAGGCGCCCAGAAGGGGCGCCGAACTACCCTTTCCCCCCCGTGTAACGACGCCCAGAAGGGGCGCCGTCAAAACTCCTCTCAAAGCCGCTCAGAAGGAGCGGCGAGTGTGCGGCCCAGAGTGGACACGCACGTGGAGGTGCAGGGCCCAGAAGGGGCTCCCGCCTGTGTCGGGTTGTTAGCCGGCCAGTCTCACATCAAACTCCTCTCAAGGAGGAGAATGTTGAGGCTGCCCGTTGCCCAGGATGTACCACGAGGAGGTCACCCAACACACACCCCAACCTAACCTAACCTAACCTAACCTAACCTAACCTAACCTAACCTAACCTAACCTAACCTTTTTTTTTTTTTTTTTTTTTTGTTGCGAAGTGGAAAACCTGCAAACAGGCGCATCAGCGGGCATGAGGGGTCCCGCTGGCTGTCCGAGGATGGCCTAGACTCTGTTCCAGGGCCGAAGCCCTAGAGAAAGCGAGTCTAGACCGACTCGGTAAAAACCACTCCGATGTCCTCTCGTCACCTTGGAACCAGCAGACCGGCGATCATCGCGTCGTCCTCATCTGAGGAGGACGCATCGAACGCCGGCATGGTGGAGCCTGACGAGGTCATGGGAACCCTTTCGGACACTTCCACGACCCCGTCGGTGACTGCTCGCCCTGTTGATGGGCGAGCCCCTCTTCCGCCCCTGATTGGGGCGGGTGACCGCCCTCGAAAACGATGGGCGGACACGCTTGACCCGTCATTTGGTGAGACGGGTCGCCGACGCGCCGGGACATGCGGGGCGTCGGCCCTCAGTGGGGACCTGTGCAATGCACGGTCGGAGCCCCCCCTAGGGCTCGGACCGCGCTGGTTTCCCACCGGTTGGAGAAGGCGCTGGTATTGCCGCCTCCTCCGCAGGAGGCGTCTGCGGCGGCACGGTTCTGCCAGGGGGTCATCCTCCCTGGCCCGTTCCGCCTCCTCCTTCAGCGTCATGACGTCGACGCAGAAGGAGTTGACCGCCTCCCAGGACCCCTCGCTACCGAGCATGGACAGAACCACGGTCGGCAGGGAGAGGTCCGCGCCAATCACAGTGACCAATGCGGAGCGCTGGACATCGAACGCAGAGCACACCGTTAGGGTGTGTTGCGCCGTGTCCTCCGCTGCCCCGCAATGGTGGCACTGTGGGGTCGGCTCTCTTCCGATCCGGTGCAAATAGCGTCCGAACGAACCATGTCCGGACAGCACTTGCACCAGATGGTACGTGAGCGACCCATGGCGCCGCTCCGCCCATGCTTGGAGGACGGGGCGTAGGGCCTCCAGACTACGCGTTTGCGTAGCCGAGGCCCCTTCGCCCAGGTCCTCGGACCATAGGCGGAACATCTCTTCTCGTGCTCCCTCGAGAGCAGAGCGCCTCTCTTGAGGGGCCAGGCGATTGCCACTGGCCCTCTCCTCCGCTCGCTGCCGGTATGCCGCAGCGAGCACCTCCGCCACCAGCTCCCACGGGGGCGTCCCCGCGAGAGCGCACGCCACTTTCCGGGACACCGTTCGATAGCCCCGGATCGCTCGCAGCGCCATTGCGCGCTGTGCCCGCTGGAGAGAGGCGATGGCGTGTGGGCTCAAGCAATCAGCCCACACCGGCGCCCCATACAGCGCCATGGAGCGCACGATGCCGCCGTAGAGTCGGCGGCACGCCACGCTCGGGCCCCCCACATTGGGCAAGAGACGCCCGAGGGCATCTGCTGCTCCCAGCAGCCGGGGCTCGAGAAGTCGGAAGTGCTCCTCAAAACCCCACCGCCCATCAATCACCAGCCCCAGATACTTCATCTGGGGCTTCAGACTGACCCTCTCGCCCTCCACAACGATCGACGCACCCGCTGACGGCCGTCTCCGAGGCCCATAGAACACCATGGCCTCGGTTTTGTGGAGGGCTACCTCCAAGCCCAACGTCCGTATCCGCCGCACGATATGGCTAGCGAACACGGACGCCAGGCGCTGGACATCCTCCAGCCGCGTCCCCCGGACGGTGACGAGCGTGTCGTCGGCGTAACAAAACGACCGCACCATCGGGGGGAGGCCACACCGGAGGACGTAATCGTAACCGACGTTCCACAACAGGGGGCCGAGTACCGACCCCTGTGGAACGCCGCGGGACACCCTGTGACGGCCAAGCTCGCCGCCACGTCCCACGTACGCTACGTCCCGGTCCCCTCAGATAGTCTCCCACTATTCGGCGCAAATATGGAGGCATTTGGTGGAAACGAAGCGCCTCCAAGATGACGCCGAAAGGGAGACTATTAAAGGCGTTGCGGATGTCCAGCGACACCGCCAACACCACCTCCCGCCTCTCGACAGACTCGCAAACGAGAGTCCGGAGATCGGACAGGGCATCGATCGTAGACCGCCCCGTCCGAAAGCCGTATTGGGCCTCAGAGAGGTCGGGGCCCGTTCCCCCTCCCAGCTGCTGGACTATTCGGGAAGCGATGATCTTCTCGAAGACCTTCCCGATTTCGTCCAGCAGCACAATGGGGCGATATGCCGAGGGGTCGTCCGCCGGACGCCCCTCCTTCGCGATCAGACACAACGACCCCTCCTTCCATACTTTTGGAAACTGTGCGAACTTAAGGCAAGCGTCGCACAGCTCCCTTGCCCTGGCCCCGAGATTTTTAAGGGCCAGGTCCAACACCCGCTTCGGGACGCCGTCGGGTCCCGGTGCCGTCTTACGCCCTTTAAGGCGGGCGACGGCGTCCTTCCACTCCTCCTCATCAATAGGAGGAGGAGGACCATTCTCTCCCCCCTCGTCTGGAGCTGGTGGGGCCATCCGAGGGGCAACAAAACCCTCCTCGGCCGGGGGAAACAGTCCCCCGATGACCGACCCCAGGAGGTCGGGATCCATCGTCTCCGTGAGGGGCGTGCCGCGCGCTTTCAGCTGATTGCGCGCCAGCTTATACGGCCGCCCCCACGGATCCCGATCCAGACCCTGCAACTGCTCTTCTCGGGATACCTCCTTTGAGGAGGCAATCGCAGTCTGCAGGGTCTTTTTCGACTGCCTGTACAGCTCGTACAGCCGGTCTTCCTCCTGGGTGTCCCTCACGCGGCGCCGGCGGGCCCTAGTGTAGGCCCGCCTTTGGACACTGCAGTCCTCCCTCATGACTGCAATGTCCTGGGACCACCAGTGAACTTCACGGCGGTCCCGCGGAGGTTGCGCCCGAGGCATAGAAGCCTGGCACACCTCCGTCAAAGCGCCGCGGAGACGGCGAGCTGAGTCATTGACGTCCGGACCGGACATCGGACGCGAGAACCAGTCCTCAAAGATCGCCGTCTCGTTCGCAAGCTCCGGCTTGAGCTTGCTTAATGCCCAGCGGGGAGGCCGGTCACGGCTTGTGGGCTGTGGGGGCCTTTGGTGCAGGGTGGAGCTCTCGAATCGGATGTATCGATGGTCCGAGAGAGTCTCCACGTCCTGCACCACCCTCCAGCCGCTGATTATGCGCGCGAGGGCTGGGGTGGCGAACGAGACGTCCACCACCGAGCCTCCGTTGTGCCGCACGCACGTGTGGACTGCGCCCCTGTTGAGAAGCGACAGCCCAGCAGCGGCTGCCCACTGCTCCACAGCCTGGCCCCTCTGGTCGGTCGCTGGGCAACCCCAGACAACCGACTTGGCGTTCAGGTCTCCAAGGACGAGAACCTGACGCGGGGCCGCCCTCCTGATGGCTACGTCGACAACAGCGAGGAATGCCTTGAAGTCGGCGAGCGGTCTGTTTGGGGAGAAATAGGCCGAGAAAATAACCGTATCCTCCCAAACGACCGCCGCGTACCCAGCACCCCGCTCATAAATTGAGGGGGGTGTATATCCTGGGGCCGCACGCACCATCACGGCGGCAGAGTCGCATGTGTCCCCGACCCAGTTGGGCTGGTTGGGGACAAAGTACGGCTCTGACACCGCCGCCACGTCCACTGACCACTCCGCCAGGCTCTGGTGTAGCAGATCCTGAGCCCTGGTAGAGTGGTTCAGGTTCACCTGAAGAAAGTTGATATGGGGCCGTCTTAACATTGCTCGACCACCATATCAACCTCCTCGGGCCCCGTTTGGGGCGCCCTCTGTGTGGCGGGGGCGGCCTGGCGAGCTGGGCGCGCCGGCAATTTGCCCTTGGCCAGGGGAGGCTTACAACTACGCCCCCCCATAACGTGGCCTGCCGGTCGTTTGGCCGTAGCACACACGGCACAGTGGGGCTTCGCGCTACATTCGAAGCCCCTGTGCCCCTCCTTACCGCACCGGTAGCAGAGGTTGCTCCGGTCGGTTTTTGAAGGGCAGCTCGCTCTGGCGTGCCCCACCTGCATGCACCGGAAGCACCGGTCGGAACGGGCTTCCAGTGCTCTGACGCTGGCCGCACTGAACCCTATCAGCAGGCGGCCGGCATTCAAAACCTTCTTGGCAGCGGCGACCGGGCACGACACCACTGTCGAACCAAAGCCGTCAGGGCCGTAGCGGATGGGGCGCACCTTCACGGCGTCCACACCACATCCACCGTTGGCCGCAATCTTTGCGGCCAAGTGCACCTCCTTCACCGACTCATCCAGACCGCCCACCCTCACTTCTGCTGTCTTGGTGGGCCGGATGACCGTGGCCATACCCTCAAGGGCCTCCCTCATCTTGCCGGCCAGCTGGTCGGCCTTCTCGGCGGAGGCCTCACCCGAGATCTCTATTATCTTCGACCCGGTCATGGTATTCCGACACCGACGGTTTGGGATATCCATCCCGTCGATGTCCACCGAGTCTCGAGCTTTGGCGAGCGCGTCGGCGTAGGTGACCCCCTTCTCAACCGCTTCGGGAGTAAGGGTCACTACCACTGCCGCCGACTTTGGCGCAACCAGTTTGATCTTTCGACCGGTCTTACGGGCCTTCCTACCAGGAGCAGTAGCGGGCGGGGCTGAGGTATTGTTAGGCCTCCGCCGAGGCGCCTTCTGCTGCTTGGCCGCCGCCGAGTAAGATTGGCGGGGCGGGGCCAGCTCTGGAAGGGCCGATGCCTTGGCCTTCCTCCTCCTCCTTTGGCGCTTTTTGCGCGACTCCTGCGTCGTCCATTCCTTTTCAGCCTCAACCGGAGGAGGCGCTTTTGCAGCACCCCGGGAGGTGGACGGGACGGTCGCAGGAGGACCGGCTTTCTTCGCTTGCTTGGGCGGGGGGTCCGGCTTTTTAGCCGCCGCCTTGCCCTTTTTAGCCGGCACAGTTGGTATGGCCGGCTTGGCTTTCCCCTTGGTAATGGGGGGCGTGGGCGCAGCTGCTGCTTTGCGGTCCGCCGCAAGTGGCGGCCGTAGGCTCTTAGCCGGCAGCAGTCGATCCTCCAGACCCTCCAGGCGAGCATTCAGCATGGCCCCGAAAGTTCGGGCCAGCCTTGCCTCAAAGGCCTGAAGGGCGTCCGGCTCCTCGTAAGCGGCCTTGTTTTTGCCGCGGCCGGTCGTCTCTTGCACGACGATGGTCGGCGAGAGGGGCCTCGGAGGAGGGCAGTCCGTCTCCATGATATCTACTGAGGGCAGAACCTCAGGGAGAGTGAGGGGAGGGGACACACTCTTCCTTCCACTCTTGAGGTCCCTCACTTCTGCAGACAAAACTGCAACACTCTTCGTGAGGTCTGCCAGCTGCTGCTGCAGCCTCACATTCTCCGCCTTTAAGATGCGGGTGTCCTCTGTGATGTTTTTCGAGGACACCTCGCGGAAACAATCCATTATGGACTGCGCTGCTTTCTTTAAAGCCTTTTGGAAGGGGCCCTGGAGGTGTGAGGACTTTTTAGCCACCTCCACTATAACCGCACAGTCCGCCTTCACCACCTCCTCGATGTCGAGGGCGGTCTTCAGGTCCGGATCTGTGGGCGTAGGGGCCTCCCCTTCAGTTCTACTTGCGTAGAACGCAGCCCGGGTCTCGTAGGCGCGTCGCTCCATTTCCGCCACCTCCCGGTCGAGCGCGACCTGCTGCTCCTCGCGGATTGCAGCGGCATGCTCGCGCTTGGCGTGGGCGAGACCGACGTACTCCCCCGTTGTGGGGGGTCTCCCTCGGCCACGTTGGGCCGGCTTCTTGGGACCCTCCTCAGACGAGTCAGAGAGAGCCTCCGATTGTTTGCCCCCCTTAGATGTTTTGGGGGGGACGCTTCCTCTTCAAAGATCCAGTGAGCGTGTCGACGCTGATAGTGCTGTCGTCTGACACCTCGCTGCACTGGTCTTCTTTTTGGCCTCGCTTAGGGTAAGGGGAGGTGCGGGCTAGGCCCTTGCTTCGAGTCGACACTGCCGGCGAGCTGGCACGACTCCCCTTTTTCTTCATGAACGAAGATTTGGTACTGGCGACGGAGTCAACGGCCGATTTCATAGAAACCGCCGATGAATCGGACTCGACGTCGATATCCCGTTCCGACCTTGCTGCAGACACGCTGCGCGATCGTGCGGCTGTCGGCGATGAACTGCCAGCAGCCCTGGACGAACTGAAGGTGAGCTTCAGCCCGCCCGTCTCCATCTCAACTCCGCCCTTCTCGGGCCTAGCCAGAAGGCTACCATCCACGTCCTTCCCTTTGGGGTCGGACACTCCACTACTTCCCACGACGGATCTGTGAACAGACTCCGCCGACTTCACCGTAACGTCAAGAAAATTATTAGAACACTTAGACATTAATCCCACGAGTGGAGAGCAAATAACGGTCACCCCGTGCAGTGGCCTCATACACGGGGAACCCTACATACTGTCAAGGACGGGGAAAATGACAGGTTTTATCGAGGTTTCTCTCGGGTTTTAGAGTGTGTCCTTCACGCGGCCGGCCGGTTAAGGCAAGCCCTCGCTCCACCACGGAACCCGCGTACCCCACAACGCCGCGAGTGGGGGTCGTTGCAGGAACCGCAGTGGTTTACGACGATCGGGGGCTGGCGTAGGCCCCCGTTACACCGCTTTCGCGGTGCTCCCCTTTCCCCCCGTTGCGACCTGATAACCCTTAAGGGGCGGCCGTCTTTGTGTAACTCCTCTCCTCAAAGCTGCTCAGAAGGAGCAGCGAGTTGTGCGGCCCAAAGTAGGCACGCACAGGAGTCGCAGGGCCCAGAAGGGGCTCCCGCCTTGCCAGATGTTAGCCGATTGGGCCCAACTTTCTCCGAACGGAGAATGTTGGAACCACTCGTTGCCCAGGATGCACCACGTGGAGGTCATCTGACACGCACCCCAACCTAACCTAACCTAACCTAACCTAACCTAACCTAACCTAACCTAACCTAACCTAACCTAACCTAACCTAACCTAACCTAACCTAACCTTTTTTTTTTTTTTTTTTTTTTTTTTTTTTTTTTTTTTTTGTCCGGGGGAAACTTGCTGACAAGTCATCCCATGGGGAGCAAAGTGCCACAAGCTCAACCCATGTTCGGGGTATGTGGGGTTGGGCGTCAGCCCGACCCACTAAAACCCCCGGAGATCTATCCGCCTTCCGCAAACACACGTCGTCCTGGGTAATCGCTTCGCGACTCTACCACAACGACGGTCAGGGGACGGTTGCCCTGCTGAGGGCCCACCTCGCAAACTTGGAGTTCGCTTACGGAGGGAGAAGTTGGGCAAAACCACGCCTTCTCCGTCCTGTCCGCCGTCGGCGAATGGCTCCAGACTGAGGATCTTCCTCTCTGGCGCGTTCCGCCGCCTCCTTCTGCGACAAGACTTGTTCGCAGAAAGACATCACCGTGTCCCACGACCTTTTATCCACCAGCATGGCCTTGACCACTGCTGAGAGTGACAGGTCGGGACCTACCACCACCTCCAACTCCGACCGCTGTTGTGCCCAGTTTGGACACTCGGAAAGCGTGTGCAGAGCTGTATCCTCCGGTGCCCCGCAATGGTGGCACACCGTAGTCGGCTCTCTTCCGGCGATGTGGCACAGATACCTCCCGAAGCAGCCATGCCCCGAGAGGATCTGAACCAACCGGTAAGAGAGCGACCCTTCCTCGCGCTCAACCCATCTTTTGAGGACGGGCCGAATCGCCGTTATGGTCCAGTGACCAGCTGACGGCTGCTCAAGCCGCCCTAACCATTTGCGCATCGTCACTTTTTGTGCACGTCTGCGCCAACTGTTCACTGCTTCGGGCATTGGCCTCCCTCCTAGCTCACGAACTCGAGCGGACTGTTCATAAACTGCGGCCAGGACTTCCGCATCTAGGTCCCAGGGTGGGGTTCCTGCCAACACGCATGCTGCCTCGTATGCGACCGTGCGGTATGCTCGAACGGCCCTGACTGCTATCACCCGCTGCGGTCTCCGCAGCAGGGTTCTATTTCGAGCATTCAGGGCGTCGACCCACACGGGCGCGCCGTACAGGGCCATAGACCGCACCACCCCTAGGTACAATTGGCGTACGCTTGCGCATGGGCCGCCCAGGTTCGGCAGTAGTCTGCCCAGGGCTCCCGCTGCTCCGACCAGTCTTGGGGCTAGCCGCTCAAAGTGGGCGTTAAAATTCCACCTACTGTCAAGTACTAGCCCTAGGTACTTCATGTTGGTACCGACATCAATCCTGACACCCGTTATGTTGAGGTGTGCATCTACCGGCGGCTTTTTGCGGGGGCCATGAAAGAATATAGCTTCCGTTTTATTTAACGCCACCTTAAGACCCAGCAGCTCTATTCGCCGAACCACCTGAGTGACACCGACAGTGCCCAGACGGGCGGCATCCTTGAACGTGTCTGCGCGGGCGGTGACCAGAGTGTCATCGGCGTAGCACACCACACTCAGGCCACGCAACAGCGCACCGCGCAGCACCCAATCATATCCGATGTTCCACAGAAGTGGTCCGAGGACCGACCCCTGTGGAACACCGCACGTGACGTTTCGACGCCGAACCTCTCCGCTTCTGTCCACAAACACAACTACCCTATCCCGGAGATAGCTGCCAATGATCCGTTGGAGATATCCCGGGATATTATGGTGGCGAAGCGCCTCTTCTATACATGCAAAGGGGAGGGTGTTAAAAGCGTTCGCAATGTCTAATGACACTGCTAGCACCACTCCCCCTCGCGAGACCGTCTCTTCGGACAACGACTTCACACATTTGATGGCGTCAATTGTGGATCTCCCTGTCCGGAAGCCGTATTGGCAATCCGCCAGGTCAGGGCCATTGGTGGTAAGGTGCCGTACAATGCGCGAAGCCAGGATCCTCTCGAAGAGTTTCCCAGCCTCGTCAAGCAGCACAATCGGCCGGTATGCGGATGGTGAGTCTACCGGCCGCCCTTCCTTCTGTAGCAGGACCAGCCTCCCCGTCTTCCAGAGAGATGGGAATTGTCCTGTCTCTAGGCATGCGTCTAGCAGTTGCCTGAACCGGTCTTCTAGCACCTCAGATGTTAAGACCCACACCCGTCCATGAACGCCGTCGGGGCCTGGAGCGGTGTTTTTGCTCTTGAGCCTTAAAAAAGCATCATCCAACTCGTCAGTGGTAATTGACGGCACATGGGATGTAGGCTCGACGACGACATGGCGCGGCGGGGCCATCGGAGGCGGCACATGCTCTGCCCGGACTGGGAACAGGCTCGCCACAACACTCTCCAGGACTGGAGGCTCAAGGGCTTCCGTAATTGGGGGGCCGAGGCTGCGGAGTTTCCCCCGTGCCGTTTGATACGGGCGCCCCCAAGGGTCTCGGTTTAGTCCCTCGAGCAGTTCCTGCCTCGACTGCAGTTTAGACCGACAGATGGCTAGTTGCAATTCCTTCTTTGCAGCCTTATACGCGACTTTGAGAGTTTCCTCCAATTGGAGGTCGCGGATCCTCTTCCTACGCTGTCTTGTGTAGGCCCTCGTTGCCGCAATGGACTCCACCCGGAGATCGGCAATCTCTTGGGACCACCAATATACGGCCTTCCTTGGTGGAGGGCGCTTCACACGCGGCATGGCCGCGTCGCATATGCGCGTCATAGCCTCCTTGAACCATGCGGCTTCCTGCTCGACACTTCCAAGCGCTGATCGGGAGAACCACAACTGGACCATTGCGGTCTCCATAAGAATCTCCCTATCCATTTTCTTAACGGACCAGCGCGGAAATGGCGAGACACCGCCGTTTTGAGGAGGACGCGCATTCGCACTAGGGGAGACCTCGAACCGGATGTACAAGTGGTCCGAGAGCGTCTCGACGTCTTCTTGCACTCCCCAACACATGACGCGCGCTGCGATAGAAGGCGTGGCAAATGTCAGATCGACAATTGAACCTCCTTGTTGCCGCACGCATGTGTTTACTGAGCCCTGATTCAGTAAGCAGAGACCAGATTCCACCGACCAATCGAGAACGGCATCGCCTCGAGGATCGTTGGAAGGAGAGCCCCAAGCCGTGGCCTTTGCGTTGAGGTCACCGATCACAAATACATGAAGCGGGGACGCCCGCCTAACCACTTCATTGAGGGTCGCTAAGTAGACCTCAAACTCGGTTAACGTCCTATTGGGCGAGAAATATACCCCGACGATAACCGTATCCCCCCATTTAGCCGCCACGTATCCGGGGCCAGACTCTTTCACCGAGAGGGGCGGAGACAGAGGCTTAGGTGTGGCCGTGATGGCCACCGAGCGCTCTGTGTCGACGGCCCAGTTGGGCCTGGATGGTATAAAATATGGCTCCGCCGCCACCCCTATGTCTACCGACCACTCCGCCATGGATTGCAGGAATAAGTCCTGCGCTCCGGCGCAGTGGTTCAAGTTCGCCTGGAGGAAGTAACGAGTTAAGGTTGTACTATCCATTAACGGGTTTCTCAGTTACTCCCTCCGGCGCCTGCTGGACGCTCGACGGTGCTGGGACTGAGTTGTTTTTCCTAGCCACCGTTCCCTTCTTGTTGCGCGCTACGCAGAGCCCGCTTCCAACGCTATGCTCGCATGACCGCTTAGCGTCTGCACAGACTGGACAGTGTGGTCTGTTCACACATGCGGCCGCAAGATGGCCAGCCTTACCGCAGCGGTAGCAGAGCCCGCTGCGGTCAATCTGTGACTTGCAGTTTACGCCTATGTGTCCTCCTTCAAAGCATCGGAAACACCTTTTGGGCCGAGGGTCGAGGGCACGAACATGTGCCGAGCAAAACTCCAAGTTGAGTCGTCCGATGTCCAGCACCTTTTTGGCGGCAGCAATGGGACATTTGGCCCAAGCAGAGCCTACACCGCCAGGCCCGGCAAAATTAATTTCGCCCACCTTGATGCTATCCTCAGAACATCCGGCCGTCTCTGCGATTGCTGCGACGATGTCAGCTTTGACAACAGAGTCGTCCAGTCCGGATATTCTGAGGTCTGCACACTTTGTTGGTCTACCGACCAAGAACACGTCCGCCATTGTCTCTCTAATCTTCCCAGCGAGAGTATCGGCGTTCCGGTTGCCGGCCGCACCTGCAAGTTCCAGGATGCGGGATCCGGTCGCCGTTGCCCGAAACCTAGGCGTTGGGATGTTGAGCTCGGAGAGCTTGACGTTTTCCCTCGCTTGACGAATGGCAGAGGCGTACGTCATGCCCCTTTGTTCTGCCTCTGGACGCAGTGTCAACACAACTGCCGCCGTTCTCGGAGGTCGGAGCTTCTTCTTTGGGTCCATCTGGGCCTTGGCAGCGGTAGCCTTCGACGTTGCAGCCTTGGACGTTGCGGCTAATGACCGTTTGTCACCAGAAGGAGGGGGAGCTGCGCTAGGTGCTGCTTCCTTCTTCTTTTTGTTCTTCTTGCGCTTTTTGACCTTGGTCCAACCTCCTTCGGGTTGGTCTGTCACCTGCGCTGGCTCCGATGAGACGGCCTTGGAGGGGCCTGACCTGGAGGCGGCGGGTTGAGCATCCGTTGCCCTGGTCTTTTTCCCCTTTTTGGCCGTTTTAGGAGGCGCCTTTTCCCTCTTTTTGGAGGTCTCCGAGGGCTGTGCTCTCACCTTGGCACGACCTGGACCGTCCTTAGGCGGAGCAACAAACTCCCGAGCCACAGAAGGCTGCGAGATCTTCACCTGCGACGTTGTCACGACTGGACCTAGTCGCGCGTCGAGCATCAAGCCCACCTGCTGCAGAACAGTCTGCAGCATTTCATCATGGCTAGCCGATGACTTCTGGGGATGGTGGCCCACTTCCGACTCCATCGTCCGTCGTCTGGCTGTAAGCCGCTGCGGTAACGGGGACAGCTCGAATGGGGAGTCCGCCACGGCGGTTACCTCGTGCACCTCTGGAGCTTCTGAGGGCGGTCTTTGATCCCGTTGATCCCTTTGGAAGCCGGTAAAGGCGGCCTTGAGTTCGGCCACTTCCTTCTTCAGCTCTTCAATCTCCGAATGCAGGCGAGCGTTGTCCGCCTGCAAACGAACGTTGTCCTCTTGCAGTCTCCTATTTTCCTCAACAGAGGGGAGTCTGCGAAACTCTTCGGCCGCTGCTTTGACATCGGCGGCCGCCTCTTTTAGGACTTTCTGGAATGTCCCTTTGAGGTTTTTGGAGTGACCGGCCACGTAATCGACATGTTTGCTCGACTCCAAACAGCGCTTACTGTAGTCTACTGCCGCTAACTCCTCGGCCTCTATCGGATTCGTGCAGGTCGCTCTCTCCCTGACGCGAATAGCCCTGTACTCCCGAGCCTGGGAAGCCATACGGGCCACCTCTTCTTCAGCTTCAAGCTCCAGTTCCTCTCTGCGAGCCTGAGCATATGCAGCCTTAGCCTCAGCAAGGCCAACATACTCGCCCGTTGTTGGTGGGCGCCCTCTCCCCCGTCGTGCTTGGAAATCGCCTTTCGGGGTTGCCGACATATTGTCAGCATCAGAAAAGTGGTCAGAGTCCGAGCTGATCTCCGCTAGTGGTGGATCCTTGCAACGCTCGTTATCACTCCTCCGCGAAACGGAGGAGGCGTCACTCACATCCCCTGACTCCTTTTCCTTGGCGCTGATCTTCGCGCCTCTACGAGTGACCCGTTTGGGCTGCTCGTCTGCCTCTTTAGCGACCTTGTCGCCGCCCCTTACGGGCCTCCTTCCTCCAACTTCCGGCAGTACTTTGCCCCCCCCAGAAACGAGGGGCTTGCCCGAGGCCGACGAGCCGGCCCCGGGGAGGGGTTCTCCCGCCTTGCGGGTACCCTCCTGGGGTAATACAAATTTAAGTCCTGCTTTCATTTTGGTTTTTGTGACAGTTTTGAGGTTGTCATCCCTCTCACCCACAACATCCTCTCCGGGCAGGGCCGCCTTCGCGGATGAAGCCGCCGCAAACCCCGCACACACCTTCTGGTCCCCACTGGACACCTCTATCACCAGCTTTCGCTTGTGTATTACTACACGCGAATCTTTGTCTCCCCCAGATACAGGAGACGTGCCCGAGGACGGCGAGTCGGACGGCAGGTCCGGCTTGTCGGCCTCGGGGAGGGGTTCTCCCACCTTTTGGCGGGTACCCTCCTGGGGTAATAGGTTTTTAAGAGTCGCTTTCATAATGTTTAGCACATACGGGTTGCAATCCCCTTGACAATTTGGGCGTTGTCATCCGCCAGGACTGTGCGGGACAGAGGTCACCCCGAGACGAAGTCCCCACGACCGAGGAACCCTACATACTGCGGAGGGCGGGAGGTGTCCACAGGATTTGACCAGTTTACTCTGGGGTTTTATAGAGTTTTCCTTCTCGCGGTCCCAGACCACCCCGGGTCTCCCCGACACCGCGTACTCGTAATCGCCAAAGACGAGGTCGTTGCAAGCGACGAAGAGACTTACGGCTGCAGAAAGCCGGCGAAAAACTTCCTACTCCTACGCGCATGAAGCGCCGTACGCACAGAGGCGCTTGAAGGGCGCCCAGAAGGGGCGCCAACCTACCCAATTCCCCCCCGTGTAACGACGCCCAGAAGGGACGCCGTCAAAACTCCTCTCAAAGCCACTCAGAAGGAGCGGCGAGTGTGCGACCCAGAGTGGGTACGCACATGGAGGTGCAGGGCCCAGAAGGGGCTCCCGCCTGTGTCGGGTTATTAGCCGGCCAGTCTCACAGCAGCCTCCTCAATGGAGGAGGATGTTGAGGCTGCCCGTTGCCCAGGGTTTACCACGAGGAGGTCACCCAACACAAACCCCAACCTAACCTTTTTTTTTTTTTTTTTTGTTTACGGAGTGGAAAACCTGCAAACAGGCGCATCAGCGGGAATGAGGGGTCCCGCTGGCTGTCCGAGGATGGCCTAGACTCTGTTCCAGGGCCAAAGCCCTAGAGAAAGCGAGTCTAGACCGACTCGGTAAAAACCACTCCGATGTCCTCTCGTCACCTTGGCACCAGCAGACCGGCGATCATCGCGTCGTCCTCATCTGAGGAGGACGCATCGAAGGCCGGCGTGGTGGAGCCTGACGAGGTCATGGGAACCCTTTCGGACACTTCCACAACCCCGTCGGTGACTGCTCGCCCTGTTGATGGGCGAGCCCCTCTTCCGCCCCTGATTGGGGCGGGTGACCGCCCTCGAAAACGATGGGCGGACACGCTTGACCCGTCATTTGGTAAGACGGGTCGCCGACGCGCCGGGACATGCGGGGCGTCGGCCCTCAGTGGGGACCTGTGCAATGCACGGTCGGAGCCCCCCCTAGGGCTCGGACCGCGCTGGTTTCCCACCGGTTGGAGAAGGCGCTGGTATTGCCGCCTTTTCCGCAGGAGGCGTCTGCGGCGGCACGGATCTGCCAGGGGGTCATCCTCCCTGGCCCGTTCCGCCTCCTCCTTCCGCGTCATGACGTCGACGCAGAAGGAGTTGACCGCCTCCCAGGACCCCTCGCTACCGAGCATGGACAGAACCACGGTCGGCAGGGAGAGGTCCGCGCCAATCACAGTGACCAATGCGGAGCGCTGGACATCGAACGCAGAGCACACCGTTAGGGTGTGTTGCGCCGTGTCCTCCGCTGCCCCGCAATGGTGGCACTGTGGGGTCGGCTCTCTTCCGATCCGGTGCAGATAGCGTCCGAACGAACCATGTCCGGACAGCACCTGCACCAGATGGTATGTGAGCGACCCATGGCGCCGCTCCGCCCATGCTTGGAGGACGGGGCGTAAGGCCTCCAGGCTACGCGTTTGCGTAGCCGAGGCCCCTTCGCCCAGGTCCTCGGACCATAGGCGGAACATTTCCTCTCGTGCTCCCTCAAGAGCAGAGCGCCTCTCTTGGGGGGCCAGGCGATTGCCACTGGCCCTCTCCTCCGCTCGCTGCCGGTATGCCGCAGCGAGCACCTCCGCCACCAGCTCCCACGGGGGCGTCCCCGCGAGAGCGCACGCCACTTTCCGGGACACCGTTCGGTAGCCCCGGATCGCCCGCAGCGCCATTGCGCGCTGGGCCCGCTGGAGAGAGGCGATGGCGTGTGGGCTTAAGCAATCAGCCCACACCGGCGCCCCATACAGCGCCATGGAGCGCACGATGCCGCCGTAGAGTCGGCGGCACGCCACGCTCGGGCCCCCCACATTGGGCAAGAGACGCCCAAGGGCATCTGCTGCTCCCAGCAGCCGGGGCTCGAGGAGTCGGAAGTGCTCCTCGAAACCCCACCGCCCATCAATCACCAGCCCCAGATACTTCATCTGGGGCTTCAGACCGACCCTCTCGCCCTCCACAACGATCGACGCACCCGCTGACGGCCGTCTCCGAGGCCCATGGAACACCATGGCCTCGGTCTTGTGGAGGGCCACCTCCAAGCCCAACGTCCGTATCCGCCGCACGATATGGCTGACGAACACGGACGCCAGGCGCTGGACATCCTCCAGCCGCGTCCCCCGGACGGTAACGAGCGTGTCATCGGCGTAACAAAACGACCGCACCATCGGGGGGAGGCCACACCGAAGAACGTAGTCGTAACCGACGTTCCACAATAAGGGGCCAAGGACCGACCCCTGTGGAACGCCGCGGGACACCCTGTGACGGCCAAGCTCGCCGCCACGTCCCACGTACGCTACGTCCCGGTCCCTCAAATAGTCTCCCACTATTCGGCGCAGATATGGAGGCATTTTGTGATAGCGAAGAGCCTCCATGATGACGCCGAACGGGAGACTATTAAACGCGTTGCGGATGTCCAGCGACACCGTCAACACTACCTCACGCCTCTCGACGGACTCTTGAACAAGAGTCCGGAGATCAGACAGGGCGTCGATTGTCGAACGCCCCGTCCGGAAGCCGTACTGGGCCTCGGAGAGGTCAGGGCCTGTCCCTCCTCCCAGCTGCTGGACTATTCGGGAAGCGATGATCTTCTCGAAGACCTTCCCGATTTCATCCAGCAGCACAATGGGGCGATATGCCGAGGGGTCGTCTGCCGGACGCCCCTCCTTCGCAATAAGGCACAAAGACCCCTCCTTCCATACTTTGGGAAACTGTGCGAACTTGAAGCAAGCGTCGCACAGTTCCCTGGCCCTGGCCCCGAGATGTTTTAGGGCCAGGTCCAACACCCGCTTTGGGACGCCGTCAGGTCCCGGTGCCGTCTTACGCCCCTTAAGACGGGCGACGGCGTCCTTCCACTCCTCCTCATCAATAAGAGGAGGAGGAGGATCGTTCTCTCGCTCCTCGTCCGGAGCTGGCGGGGCCATCCGAGGGGGAACAAAACCCTCCTCGGCCGGGGGAAACAGTCCCCCGATGACCGACCCCAGGAGGTCAGGATCCATCGTCTCCGTGAGAGGCGTGCCGCGCGCTTTCAGCTGGTTGCGCGCCAGCTTATACGGCCGCCCCCATGGATCCCGATCCAGACCCTGCAACTGCTCTTCTCTGGATACCTCCTTTGAGGAGGCAATCGCAGTCTGCAGGGTCTTTTTCGACTGCCTGTACAGCTCGTACAGGCGGTCCTCCTCCTGAGTGTCTCTCACGCGGCGCCGGCGGGCCCTAGTGTAGGCCCGCCTTTGGACACTGCAGTCCTCCCTCATGACTGCAATGTCCTGGGACCACCAGTGAACTTCCCGGCGGTCCCGCGGAGGCTGCGCCCGAGGCATAGAGGCCTGGCACACCTCCGTCAAAGCGCCGCGGAGACGGCGAGCTGAGTCGTCGACGTCCGGACCGGACATCGGACGCGAGAACCAGTCCTCAAAGATCGCCGTCTCGTTCGCAAGCTCCGGCTTGAGCTTGCTTAATGCCCAGCGGGGAGGCCGGTCACAGCTTGTGGGCTGTGGGGGCCTTTGGTGCAGGGTGGAGCTCTCGAATCGGATGTATCGATGGTCCGAGAGAGTTTCAACGTCCTGCACCACCCTCCAGTCGCTGATCGTGAGCGCGAGGGCTGGGGTGGCGAACGACACGTCCACCACCGAGCCTCCATTGTGCCGCACGCACGTGTGGGCTGCGCCCCTATTGAGGAGCGACAGCCCAGCAGCGGCTGCCCACTGCTCCACAGCGTGGCCCCTTTGATCGGTCGCTGGGCAGCCCCAGACGACCGACTTTGCGTTCAGGTCTCCAAGGACGAGAACCTGACGCGGGGCCGCCCTCCGGATGGCTACGCCGACAACTCCGAGGAACGCCTTGAAGTCGGCGAGCGGTCTGTTTGGGGAGAAATATGTCGAAATAATGACCATATCCTCCCAAACGACCGCCGCGTACCCAGCACCCCGCTCATAAATTGAGGGGGGTGTATATCCTGGGGCCGCACGCACCATCACGGCGGCAGAGTCGCACGTGTCCCCGATCCAGTTGGGCTGGTTGGGGACAAAGTATGGCTCCGACACCGCCGCCACGTCCACTGACCACTCCGCCAGGCTCTGGTGTAGCAGGTCCTGAGCTCTGGTAGAGTGGTTCAGGTTCACCTGTAGAAAGTTGATATGGGGCCGTCTTAACATTGTTCGACCACCATATCAACCTCCTCGGGCCCCGTTTGGGGCGCCGTCTGTGTGGCGGGGGCGGCCTGGCGAGCTGGACGCGCCGGCAATTTGCCCTTGGCCAGGGGAGGCTTACAACTACGCCCCCCCATTACGTGGCCTGCCGGTCGCTTGGCCGTGGCACACACGGCACAGTGGGGCTTCGCGCTACATTCGAAGCCCCTGTGCCCCTCCTTACCGCACCGGTAGCAGAGGTTGCTCCGGTCGGTTTTTGAAGGGCAACTCGCTCTTGCGTGCCCCACCTGCATGCACCGGAAGCACCGGTCAGAACGGGCTTCCAGTGCTCTGACGTTAGCCGCACTGAACCCTATCAGCAGGCGGCCGGCGTCCACAACCTTCTTGGCAGCAGCGACCGGGCACGACACCACTGTCGAGCCAAAGCCGTCGGGGCCATAGCGGATGGGGCGCACCTTCACGGCGTCCACGCCACATCCACCCTTGGTCGCGATCTTTGCGGCCAAGTGCGCCTCCATCACCGACTCATCCAGACCGCCCACCCTCAATTCTGCTGTTTTGGTGGGCCGGATGACCGTTGCCATGCCCTCAAGGGCCTCTCTCATTTTGCCGGCCAGCTGGTCGGCCTTCTCAGCTGAGGCCACGCCCGAGATCTCTATAATCTTGGACCCGGTCATTGTGTTTCGACACCGACGGTTTGGGATATCCATCCCGTCGATGTCGACCGAGTCACGGGCTTTGGCCAGCGCGTCGGCGTAGGTGACCCCTTTCTCGACCGCTTCGGGAGTAAGGGTCACTACGACTGCCGCCGACTTCGGCGCAACCAGCTTGGTCTTGTGACCAGCATTACGGGCCTTCCTAGCAGGAGCAGTGGCTGGCGAGGCTGAGGTGTTATTAGGCCTCCGCCGCGGCGCCTTTTGCTGCTTGGCCGCCGCCGAGTAAGATTGGCGGGGCGGCGCTTTTTCCGGAGGGGCTGATGTCTTGGCCTTCCTCCTCCTCCTTTGGCGCTTTTTGCGCGACTCCTGCGTCGTCCATTCCTGCTCAGCCTCAACCGGGGGAGGCGCTTTTGCAGCACCCCGGGAGGTAGATGGAACGACCGCAGGAGGACCAGCTTTCTTCGCCTGCTTGGGCGGGGGGTCCGGCTTTTTTGCCGCTGCCTTGCCCTTTTTAGCCGGCACAGTTGTTATGGCCGGCTTGGCTTTCCCCTTGGTAATGGGGGGCGTGGGCGCAGCTGCTGCTTTGCGGTCCGCCGCAAGCGGCGGTCGCAGGCTCTTTGCCGGCAGCAGGCGATCCTCCAGACCCTCCAGGCGAGCATTCAGCATGGCCCCGAAAGTTCGGGCCAGCCTTGCTTCAAAGGCCTGGAGGGCGTCCGGCTCCTCGTAAGCGGCCTTCTTTTTGCCGCGGCCGGTCGTCTCTTGCACGACGACGGTCGGCGAGAGAGGCTTTGGAGGAGGGCAGTCCGTCTCCATTGACTCTAGTGAGGGCAGAACCTCAGGAAGAGTGGGGGGAGGGGAGATGCACTTTCTCCCACCCTTAAGGTCTCTGACCTCTGCAGACAAAACTGCTACACTCTTCGTGAGGTCTGCCAGCTGCTGCTGCAGCCTCACATTCTCCGCCTTCAAGATGCGGGTGTCCTCTGTGATGTTTTTCGAGGACACCTCACGGAAACAGTCCATTATGGACTGCGCTGCCTTCTTTAAAGCCTTTTGGAAGGGGCCCTGGAGGTGCGAGGACTTTTTAGCCACCTCCACTATAACCGCACAGTCCGCCTTCACCACCTCCTCGATGTCGAGGGCGGTCTTCAGGTCCGGATCTGTGGGCGTAGGGGCCTCATCTTCCGTTCTACTTGCGTAGAACGCAGCCCTAGTCTCGTAGGCGCGGCGCTCCATTTCCGCCACCTCCCTGTCGAGCGCGACCTGCTGCTCCTCGCGGATTGCAGCGATATGCTCGCGCTTGGCCTGTGCGAGACCAACGTACTCTCCCGTGGTGGGAGGTCTCCCTCGACCACGTTGGGCCGGCTTCTTCGGATCTTCCTCAGATGAGTCCGACCCCGACTGTTTGCCCCCTTTAGATTTTTTCGGGGGGCGCTTCCTCTTCAACGAACCAGTGAGCGTGTCAACGCTGATGGAACTATCGTCGGACACATCACTGCACTGGTCGTTATTCTGTCCTCTCTTAGGATAGGGGGAGGTGCGGGCTAGGCCCTTGCTACGAGTCGACATTGCCGGCGAGCTGGCACGACTCCCCTTTTCCTTCATATAAACAGATTTAGGACTTGCGACGGAGTCAACGGCCGATCTCATAGAGATCGTCGATGAATCGGACTCGACGTCGACATCCTTTTCACTTCTTGATGCAGACACGCTGCGCGATCGCGTGGCGGTCGGCGACGAACTGCCTGCAACTCTGGACGAACCGAAGGTGAGCCTCAGTCCGCCCGTCTCCAACTCAACTCCGCCCTTCTCGGGCCTTCCAACCACGTCCTTCCCTTTGGGGTCGGACACACCAACACCACCCACGACGGATCTGGTACCAGACTCCGCCGACTTCTCCGAAACGTCTTTTAAAAATTTATTATTCAACTGTGACATTAATCCCACGAGTAGAGAACATCTAAATTTCACCCCGTGCAGTGGCCTCATACACGGGGGACCCTACATACTGTCAAAGGCGGGGAAAAATGACAGGTTTTAACGAGGTTTCTCTCGGGTTTTAGAGTGTGTCCTTCACGCGGCCGGCCGGTTAAGGCAAGCCCTCGCTCCACCACGGAACCCGCGTACCCCACAACGCCGCGAGTGGGGGTCGTTGCAGGAACCGCAGTGGTTTACGATGATCGGGGGCTGGCGTAGGCCCCCGTTACACCGCTTTCGCGGTGTTCCCCTTTCCCCCCGTTGCGACCTAAGAACCCTTAAGGGGCGGCCGTCTTTGTGTAACTCCTCTCCTCAAAGCTGCTCAGAAGGAGCAGCGAGTTGTGCGGCCCAAAGTAGGCACGCACAGGAGTTGCAGGGCCCAGAAGGGGCTCCCGCCTTGCCAGATGTTAGCCGATTGGGCCCAACTTTCTCCGAACGGAGAATGTTGGAGCCACTCGTTGCCCAGGATGCACCACGTGGAGGTCATCTGACTCGCACCCCCCCCAACCTAACCTAACCTAACCTAACCTAACCTAACCTAACCTAACCTAACCTAACCTAACCTAACCTAACCTAACCTAACCTAACCTTTTTTTTTTTTTTTTTTTTTTTTTTTTTTTTTTTTTTTTTTTTTTTTTTTTTTTTTTTTTTTTTTTTACCCTGGGAAATCTGCTCTCAGACCGTCTCGACCGGGCTGTTGCAAGCGCCGGGAGGTGTGTGGGGATGGGCGGTGGTCTGCCCGACCCACTAAAACCCAGGGACATCCGTCAGCCGCATAAGCGGAACCACAAGAACCGGAGCCATTCGCGGTCCGCGCGGCGGCCCATTGGGGCCCTCCAACTAGGCCCTTCGGCCATTCTAGGCGCCTCACCTCCCGGATGTGAGAGGGGCACCTTCCACCTTGAGGCTATGGCGCGGGGAGTGTGGGGAAGATGGTGACCCCCACCCCCGCGCTGGGCTACGATGGGTGCAACAGCCCATGTAGCCGCCTCCGACGTCCCGTTCGTCTGCGTCGCGACGCAACTGACAGCGGGTCGTCCTCTCTCGCCCTCTCCGCCTCCTCTTTCCGCGAGATGACATCCTCGCAGAAGGAGGCGAAGGCGTCCCACGACCTTCTGCTCGTGACCATGGCTTTAGCCACAGCCGTTAGCGTCAGGTCGGGTCCTATGACGGCGAGTAGCGCCTGGCGTTCGCTGTCGAACGCTGTGCAGAATGCCAGCGTGTGGGTAGCCGAGTCAGCCCCAGCGCCGCACTCGTGGCACTCCATCGTGGGCTCCCGACCGATCTTGTGCAGGTAGCCACCGAAACAACCGTGTCCGGTGAGGACCTGCGACATGCGGAAGGAGAGCCCACCCCCCTTGCGATCGACCCATCGTTCCAGGACGGGCCGAATCGCTCCGATGGTCAAGTGGCCGGAAGATGGATGCTCCAGGCGTTGACGCCATTGTCGCAGAGCCATCTTTTGAGCGCGCTCCCGCCATCGGGACACCTGCTCAGGCATAACCCTACTGCCTAGGCTGCGTACTTCAGCGCCCTGCTCGTAGACAGAGGCCAGCACTTCTGCGTCCAGCTCCCAAGGGGGAGTCCCTGCAAGTACGCAGGCCGCCTCGAAGGACACGGTGCGGTAGCCGTGTATCACCCTTAATGCCATAGCCCTTTGGGGCCTCCTGAGAAGGATTTTGTTTTGGGCATTAAGGGCGTCCACCCACACTGGTGCCCCATACAACGCCATGGAGCGTACGACGCCAGTATAGAGCCGGCGCGCGCTGGAACTGGGGCCACCAAGATTTGGCAGCAGATTACCCAGCGCGTGCGCTGTTCTCACCAGCTTCGGTGACTGGCGCCGGAAATGTTCCCGAAAACTCCACTTTGCATCAAGATACAGCCCGAGATATTTAATACACGGGCTGATCTGGATCCGCACACCATTAATGCACAGATGGGCGTCTTGAGACGGCTTTCTACGGGGCCCATAAAAGTAGAGCGCCTCGGTCTTCTCCAGCGCGACCTTTAGACCCAGCAGCTGAATTCGCTGGATCATATGCGACACTCCGGCGGTTGCGAGAATGGCCGCATCTGCAAACTCCTTGGCCCTAGCAGTCACGAGAGTGTCGTCCGCGTAACACACTACACGGAGTCCACGCAGCATGGCACCTCTTAAGGCCCAGTCATATCCGATGTTCCACAGGAGTGGACCCAAAACCGACCCCTGTGGAACCCCGCACGACACTGCTCTGTTGCGCATTCTCCCTTGTTGGTCTAGGTACACCACCGACCTATTTCGCAGGTAATTACTAATGATCCGCTGTAGATAGTAAGGTACGCCGTGATATTTAAGCGCCTCTCCGATGCACCCAAATGGGAGGCTGTTAAATGCATTGGCGATGTCGAGCGACACCGCCAAAACAACTTCTCCTTGTGCGACAGCCTCCTGAGCGTGAGCCTTGACATCGAGGATGGCGTCGATAGTTGATCGCGCCTCTCTAAACCCATACTGGCAAGGCGCCAAGTCAGGGCCCACATTGCTCAGGTGGCTATTTATTCGCCGAGCCAGGACGCGCTCGAAGAGCTTGCCGGCCTCGTCCAGAAGAACGATAGGCCGGTAAGCAGATGGTGATTCGAGGGGTCTGCCCTCCTTTTTGAGCAAAACGAGTCGTCCCGTTTTCCACCTAGCAGGAAACTCTCCCGCCGAGAGACAGGCATCCAGTAGAGACCGGAAGCGCTCTTCTACGATTTCTTCGGCAATTACCCAGACTTTGCCGAGGATGCCATCAGGCCCTGGGGCTGTATTCTTTGCTTTGAGCCGCAGGAAGGCTGCGCCCAACTCACCGGTGGTAATTGGTGGTATATGAGCGGTGTCCCCGTTAGCTGTTGCCGGGGCCATCCTCGGCGGCACAAATTCGCCTCGCTCCGGAAATAACGAGCGGACAATGGAGTCTAGTAACTGAGGCTCGAGCGACTCAGTGAGAGGGGGGCCCACGTTGCGCAGCTTGCCCAGGACTGAGCGGTATGGGCGGCCCCAAGGATCTCGATTGAGTCCCTCGAGCATCTCCTCCCTTGCCTGGTCCTTGGCCTGACATATGCCGACTTTCAAGGCTTCCTTGGCTTCTTTATATGCGGTGTGCAGAGCAGCATCGTCTAACACATTCCGCCTTCGCCGCCTAAGATGGTTCGTGTAGGCTCTGCGCGCCACTATGCATTCTTCGCGCAGGGCAGCCACCTCCTGCGACCACCAATATACTGCCTTTTTGGGAGGACAGCGGCGAACCCGGGGCATAGCCGCATCACAAACCTCTGTCATGGAGTCGGCGAACCACTTTGCTCCTTCGTCTACCTGGATCGCCTGAGTGGGAGGGCGGGCAAACCACACTTGAGTGATGGCTGCCTCTAATGCCAGCTCCCGATCCAACTTAGTTTTCGCCCAACGCGGGAACGGCGATGGACCCGTGTTACGCGGTCGGCCAATGTTAACGCCGTTCGAGGGGGCGAGGTCGAATCTGATGTACAAATGATCCGACAATGTCTCGACCCCCTCGACAACCGTCCACCCGGACACACGACGAGCGACGACAGGCGAAGCGAAGGACAGGTCCACGATGGACCCGCCCTGCTGTCGTACGCACGTATTTGTGCTACCCTGGTTTAGGAGGAGCAGGCCGGATGTTATGGCCCACTCTTCCACAGCT
This sequence comes from Eudonia lacustrata, assembly GCA_947562085.1. Taxonomy (NCBI): domain Eukaryota; kingdom Metazoa; phylum Arthropoda; class Insecta; order Lepidoptera; family Crambidae; genus Eudonia; species Eudonia lacustrata. The sequence continues at coordinate 29,521,898 of OX387340.1, read as the reverse complement.
TCACCACGTTGATCTGTGGCTGGGGAGCCCCAGGTCGTCGACTTGGCGTTGAAGTCGCCGAGGACGATTACTGGCAGGGGCGAGGCACGGTGAACCGCAGCGCCCAGTTGGCCAATAAACGCCTCGAACTCCGCCACGGTCTTATTTGGGGAGAAATATACCCCAATCAAGGCAAATCCTCCCCACTTGACGACGACGAAACCGGCTCCCCGTTCGACAAAGACAAACGGAGGGGCCGTGTCCGACGAACCTCCGACAATCGCCACAAGTTTCGTGGAGTCCACCACCCAGTTCGTGCGGTCAGGCACATAGTACGGCTCTGCCGCAACCGCTATACCTATCGACCACGCTGCCATTGATTGCACAAAGAGGTCTTGTGCGCCAGCAGCGTGGTTTAGGTTAGTCTGGAGAAGGCGTAGTGGGGCCGTGCTAGACATTGCCGATCTCCATAGCATCAGTTTGAGGCGTCTGCTGTGCGCCTCTTTGGGAACTAGCGGCCGGTGTTTTGGCCGCTGTCCTTTTCCGCCTTGGGGATTGGCACGATTTACTGCCAATGTGATGTGACGCGGGCCGCTTCGCCTCCGCGCACATCGGGCAGTGTGGTGCCAAGGAGCACGATGCCGCTATATGGCCTGCTTTACCGCAGCGAAAGCAGATATCGCTGCGGTCTATCATGGCCGTGCATCGGGCTTTGGTGTGTCCCCTTTCGAGGCAGCGGTAGCATTTAAGCGGCCGCGCCTCCAGAGCCTCCACATGGGCAATGCTCCAATCGATGTAAATACATCTTTCCTTCAGCAGGACTTTGGCCGCAGCGATTGGGCATGACACATAAATTGTGTACATGCCACCCGCACCACGGCGCATCTGCCCGACTCTCACATGCTCCGGCGAGCAGGCACCCACCTTCGCCACCTGTGCAATGACTTGCGCTGGAGAGATGGTGTCGTCGAGGTCGAATATGCGCAGGTCGGCGCATTTCACCGGCCTGGAGACTTTGGCATCCTCACCTAGGGCGTTCCTGATCTGGCAGGCCAGTTGGTCAGCTTGCTCCTCCGTGGCCGTACTCGGAAGATTCAGGATCCGAGCACCCGTGATTGCCGCTCTGAAGCGTACGCCCTCGATTCCCAGGTCGGCAGGATTCACGGACTCCTTCGCCTTAAGGAGGACGTTGGCGTAAGTCAAGCCTCGCTCTAGCGCCTCCGGCTGCAGTGTTATAACCACTGCCGGCGAGCGAGGAGCCCTCAGCTTGGGCATGGGCTTCTTTTTGGCCTGCGGCTTTGCCTGCGGTTTGGCCTGCTGTTTGGCTTGGGCCGCCTTCTTCCTGCGGGCCTTCCGGCCGTTGGTGACTGGGGTCCACTCTCCCTGAGCCGAGGTAGACGGAGCAGATGCCGCAGGAGTTTTGGTGGCCCGTGGGGGATTACCCTTGTTGGGTTTTCCGGGAGACGGGGTCACCACCACCTTGCCCTTGTCCTTAGGCGCTGACGTCGATGCGCCTTTAGCGACCGACGCGAAAGTCGTCTTGGCCTTGTGTTTGGCATCGGCCGCAAGCGGCGGACGCATACGAGGCTCTGGAGGAAGCCTTGCGGCAATAGAGTCCAGCCTGGTGTTGACCATCAGGCCCACTTGCCGCATAACCTCGGCCATTAAGGCCTGATCAACCTCCGGCTGGGGCGGTTGTTCTGCCCTAGCCTTAGCCTTACTCTTCGGCTTCGGTTTTGCCGGCGGTTCCTTTCGCTGCGCCACGGGGGCGTCCAGCGCTTTACGAGCCGCAGGTGTGACCGGAGGTGCGACCGGAGGTACGACCGGAGGTACGACCGGAGGTACGACATTGGTCATCTCCCCATCCCACGCATCGGAAGTGGGTGTTACCATAGGGGAGAACCTCTTCTGGTGGTAGTACTCCACCGTGGCGTGTAGAGTCGCCATTTCTTCCCTGAGGCTGGCCACTTCCGCACTGAGACGGGCGTTGTCAGCCTTCAGGGCTTCGGTTTCTTGCGTTACCGTTCGGTGTCGCAAGAGTCCTATATTTGCCTTATAGGATTCGGCAATCGCCTTAAGGGACTTAACATATGTACCCTTGAGATGGCTGGACGTGTTGGCCACATGAAGCAGCATTTTAATGTCATCCTCCACCTCTCGGACGACAATCTCTGCACAGGCCTCTTCGTCTTTGTCAAAGCCACCTATTAGGGCAGTTCTGGATGCCCTTGTGACACGCCTCTCGTGAGCCATTTCGGCGTACTCCTTTTCGGCCTGAAGTTCTAAGGCCCTCCGCTCGGCTTCGTTGTGCCGTTCTTTGGCAGCAGCGAGACCTACATACTCTCCGGTGGTGGGCGGTCTGCCACGCCCCCGGCGAGCCGTCGACATCTTGGACGAGGAGCGGACCGAGTCTTGGTCAGACTCCGAAGAAGTCAGATCCGCACACGTCCTTGTCCTTTTACGACCTCCCTCGGTCGTAACGGTGGCCACCGAAGAGTCGGACATGTTGTCCTCCTCCCCAGCCGACAGAAAACACCGTTTCTTCTACCTTTGTGGTGTTGCCTTCACCACGACGGTTGCTCCGGCTCCGAGTTCGAGCCACGTCAAGTCTGGTCAACGACACCGACAACACCTTGCCCGTTGTGGGCCTTCCACTGTCCTTTTGGGACAAGTCACCTTTGCCCGATCTACTGGGCCTCGTCTTTGCACCCTTGTCCTTCCCGGACTTCGCGCTGGAAACGCTACACCCATCTACGTCCCCGACTGACTCATTCCGGCCGTCATCAGCCCCACCACTACCCACGACGGATCTTGTACAAGACTCCGCCGACTTCTGCGAAACGTCTTTTAAAAAAATTATTGATCAACTTAGGCATTAATCCCACGAGTAGAGAACATCTAAGTTTTCACCCCGTGCAGTGGCCTCATACACGGGGGACCCTACATACTGCCGGTGGCGGGTGGTTCCGGCAGGTTTTAACGAGGTTTCTCTCGGGTTTTAGAGTGTGTCCTTCACGCGGCCGGCCGGTTAAGGCAAGCCCTCGCTCCACCACGGAACCCACGTACCCCACAACGCCGCGAGTGAGGGTCGTTGCAGGAACCGCAGTGGTTTACGACGATCGGGAGGCTGGCGTAGGCCCCCGTTACAACCGCTTTCGCGGTGCTCCCCTTTCCCCCCGTTGCGACCTGATAACCCTTAAGGGGCGGCCGTCTTTGTGGTACTCCTCTCAAAGCTGCTCAGAAGGAGCAGCGAGATGTGCGGCCCAAAGTAGGCACGCACAGGAGTTGCAGGCCCAGAAGGGGCTCCCGCCTTGCCAGATGTTAGCCGATTGGGCCCAACTTTCTCCGAACGGAGAATGTTGGAACCACTCGTTGCCCAGGATGCACCACGTGGAGGTCATCTGACTCGCACCCCTAAGAGGGTCTCCCCCCTGAAAAGGAAGCCCATGCAAGAGCATGAACCCCCCTTTCCCCTCTGCAGTCGGCGGTGTCCCAGATAGGGACGCCACCGAGTGCTGCCGCTACCCTACCTCAAGGGCTTTTACGCGGCGCCAATACCCCTCAGGCTATCCTCTCGGGCTTTTACATGGCCATAGGCTAGTCCAGGTCGTACACCTCTGACTCCACGGACTGCCTGCGCGCTTGAGACAGACGGATCGGACTATCCGACCCCTCGTCCGTCTCTACCTCCGGAGCATCCTCTCTGTCCGACCCCAGTACTCTCCCTGTACCTCTCAACGGAGAGGCATTGGGGTTAGAGGATGGGGAGGGCTGGTCCGAGAGCGGGGCATCTGCCTCCAGCATCTCGACCTCCTCCGTGGTCCCGTCTCGGCGCGTGGATCTGCGCTGTCGTGCGCGCTGGGGAGCTGTCCCGCACCCTCCTTCGAGGGGGGACGCACGCCCGACTCCCCATAATGTGGCCCGCAGGGGCCCCTCTGTCCGCACAAACCGCGCACCGCGGCACTGCGGAACACTCCGCTGCTTTGTGCCCCGGGAGGCCGCAGCGGAAGCAATCAAGGCTGCGGTCCACACTAGAGGGGGGGCAAAACGCCCTGGTGTGACCCACGCCCATGCACCTAAAACAGCGCATAGGGCGCGAGTCGAGGAGCATTACTGGGACCCACAGCCAGCCCACCAGCAATCTCCTCGCCGCCACGACAATCCGGGCCGCCCTGACCGGGCAGCTCACCAACACCGATGTTGAGCCAGGCCGGCCGCCAGGGCCGGGTCGCAGCGCTCCCACCCTGACCTTATCCGGCGGGCATCCCCCTTTCGTGGCCACCGACTGCGCCACGTCCTCGGCGGTGACAGTATCGTCAAGGCCGGAGATGCGCACGTCCGCGCATCTCTCCGGCCTGGCGATCGTCGCCACATCGGCCACCACCTCTCTCAGCCGAGCGGCCAGGCGGTCGGCGACGTCCCCGCTGTCTGCGCCCGCGATTTGCAGCAACCGGGCGCCCGACATGGAGATCCGGGTCGTTAGCCCGGTCGTGATGCCAACGTCGGCCAAATTTATGGCCGCCTTCGCCCGCTGTATCACGGCGGCGTACGTGACGCCGCTCTCCACCGCCTCCGCCGTCAACTTCACAGAGACTGCCGTCGAGCGGGGGGGCTTCAAGCGCCTCCTTGTGGGCTCCCTCCGAGCCGCCGGGGCCGCCGGGGCCCTCTGGGGCAGGGGTGTTCCTCCGGTGGCAGGTGGTGCGCCACCAGAGCTCGCGACCGGGGCCGCTCCCGCTCTCCTCCGCCGACGGCGGGTCACCACTGACCACGGCTCCTCGCCCGCAGGCGCCGGGGCCCGGCCCACGGGCCGTTGGGGTGGGGGCACAAGCGGCGGTGCTCGTCTCGTGCTCGGCGTGGGAAGGGGCGGGAATTCCCTCCCAGGACGCGTCCTCACGGGCACGGCGGAACCCCTCGCCTCTAGCCCGTCCAGGCGTGCGTTAATCGCGCCGAGGGAGCCGAGGAGCAGAGCTCTCAGCTCCGCGAACCCTCCCTCCTCGGACTGAGGCACAGGTGCGGCCTCCGCACGCGGGGGCGGCCTCCCGCTGAGGCCCTGCTTGAGGGCCGCTAGCTCCGCCCGCAGCTCTCCCACCTCGCCCTGCAGCCTTTCGTTGGCAAGGGCCAGCTGCGCGACCTCCTCCGATTTCCCGCACGCGCACGGCGCCGCCTCCCTTTGCAGTACTGGCGCCGTTGCGGCCTCCCTCCCTTTAGCCGTCTCAGCGGCGCGGGCCTCAGCCTCGAACTGCGTCAGCGAGAAGCCCGCGGCGGCATCACGCACACGCTGCTTCTCGCGAACCCCCCGCATCCTCTCCCGGATCTCCTTCCTTTTGTTTCGGACGGCCTCTATGGTCGCCGCCGAACAGCCGTGCGCCAGGGCCTTCTCTAGCGACGCCTGGACGTCGCGAAGGAGCTCCTCATAGGTGGAGAGCTCCTCCGAGAGGTCCGCGTCCAGCTCGCTGCCGAGCTCCTCCCACGCCGGTCTGGACAAGGTGTCACGCCCAGACCTGCCACGTCCTCTCCGCCCCGTACCAATCTTTGGGCTGGACCTAGACGACTCCTCGGACCCATCCGACGAGTCGCCCGCACTCCGCGACCTCTTCCGGGTGTCGCCGCCCCCTCCTCGCAAACGCAGGACTCCCCCTGCCTCCTCCTCCCTCGCCTCGGTAACAAATTTGACACTCACCGACCCGGTAATCGGTGAGCGGCTGGCGCGAGCAGCGTAGTATCGCGATCGGTTCTCCATGACAAATTTCACACATGGCCCCTGGATACGGACCATGCGCCGGGCGTCAGCCGGATCGTATGACAAAAGCACTCCTTTGTCTGACATCGAATTTTAATGTGGCGGCTATTAAGGGGCCGCCAGCTCCTCTTCCCCCCCCCCCTGACGACGCCCAGAAGGGACGCCGTCCAATCTCCCCTCAAAGCCGCTCAGAAGGAGCGGCGAGTGTACGTTCCAGAGTGGACACGCACGTGGAGTTGCAGGGCCCAGAAGGGGCTCCCGCCTAGCCAGATGTTAGCCGATTGGACCCAACCTTCTCCGAACGGACAATGTTGGGACCACTCGTTGCCCAGGATGCACCAACGTGGAGGTCACCTGACTCGCACCCCAACCTAACCTAACCTAACCTAACCTAACCTAACCTAACCTAACCTAACCTAACCTAACCTAACCTAACCTAACCTAACCTAACCTAACCTTTTTTTTTTTTTTTTTTTTTTTTTTTTTTTTTTTTTTTTTTAACCCAGAGTAACTCATTACGAGTACCCGGGGCCTTGAAGAGGCCCCAGGTTATGTGAGACTCACCCGTCCGTCTTCCACCGACTGTCATGGAGACGCCATTGTCTCCAGTCGGCTGCCAAGGGAAGGCCCAAGGCTGGGAGGGGCGAGACGGAGGGGGATACTCACTAACCTCTGGGGGACCACACTCCGAAAACAGGTGAAGGCCGCGGGGCCTGTCCTGAGGGAATTGAACCGCGGGATTCACCCTGGCGCCCGTGTGATCACCCGTGTCGGCCCATTCGCACATGGTGCGTTTAGGGCCGACACGCGCAGTCACCCGGGCGGTACGCGTTCGCGACGTCTATAACAACACCACACCCCCGGAAGGGTGTGCTGTTGTTTAACCTCTTTAAGAGAGGTTGCTTCAAAAAGCGCAGAGTGCACCACATCAAAACGCCCTATCAGCCACTGCCAAGGGCTTGGCGTGTAGCTGAAGAGGCGCTCCCAACTCCATTCTCCTCAACAACGGCCCATAAAAGGACGTCGACCAGCAGGGCCAGGATGGGACCCGGCACTAGCGGCCTTCCTTTTCTCCTCCAGGCGGCTGCCCTGACAATCTGGCAGACCGCCTACTCCTTTTGGGCAGAGTAGAAGTAGCACCGCGCTCGATGCGCTCAGACTCCCCCTCCTCCTCCCTGTCCTCCCTCAAATTCTCCCGCTCCCTCACCACCTCCGTCGCCTCAACGCCCGGGACCCTCCCGGCACCCCTTCCAGAGGAAGAGGCGCTTGGGGGGGCTTCAGGGGCAGGAGGTAACGAGGGGGGGAGTCTTGCGACTAAGACCTTCGGCACTCTTAGTGGCAGCTCCTCAGCCACCTCCATCCTCACCGGCTCCGTTATGGCAGATCTTTCCTGCCTCTCCGGCTCCCTCATCCTCGTGACCGGAGGACGGCACTCCCTGCTGCCCATGATATGTCCATGGGGCAACGCCGCCTCGGCACACACCAAACAATGCACCGGCCCAGTGCATGCTCCCGCTTGATGGCCGACCTTGCCACAGCGGAAGCAGCACTCCGCTCTATCGCTCTTTGAGGAGCACATTGGCCGCGTGTGGCCCATTCCCATGCACTTATAGCAGCGCATGGGTTTGGGTTCCACCACCTCCACTTTGGCCAAGTTCCACCCCATTCTCAGCCGCTCCATTCTGGCGAGCTTTCCCGCCGCCTTCACGGGGCACCGGACCAGCACCGATGCGGAGCCACTCGGGCCCGGTCGGATGTTCCCCACCCTCACCTTATCCTCTGGGCAATCTCCCTCTGCCGACACTGCGGCGGCCACCATCTCCGACGTGACACTACTATGAAAGTCGTGGAGGCGAATGTCCGCCCGCTTCTCCGGGCGGACAATCACCGCCACGTCCGACACGACTTCCTCCATCCTTAACGCCAGCCTATCGGCGGCCCCTCCGCTGTCGGCACCTGGCACCTCAATTAACATGCCCCCAGATTGGGCAGTCTTGATTTTGACACCGCCCAGGATGCCGAGTTCCTCCAATCTAATAGCCTCCGTGGCTCTATCCATGGTGTCTGCGTACGACACTCCCCTCGCAACCGCCTCCGGCCTGAGCTGGAGGATAACCGCCGCCGAGCTGGGCTGCCTTATGGTTCTCCTCTCCCTAGGCGCTCCCAGGGGCGGCGGTCCAACCTTGGGCACCATCGGTACCCCAGTCTTTTTTTGGGCGGGGTTTCCAGCTCCCCTTCTCCCCCGTCCACGGGCTCCGGCAGTCCGTACCTCAACAGGTGGGACAGGCGTCAAGGGGGCCAGCACGGGCTGAACCCTCGGCTGCAACCCTCTTTTGTCCACAGTCTTTGCAGGGAGGGTGGGACTTTCCCCCGCACCACCGTACGCAACCACTGAGCTGAAGGTTCTCGCTTCTGGCGTCGAGATCTTAGCCTCCAGCACGTCCAACCGTCTATCCACACCCTCTAGTGTGCGCTGCATCGCCGCCAGCACAGCCACCACATTGCCGTCCGAACCCGGTGCAGAAGGAGGGGCAGAAGGAAGGGCAGCCCCTGCCTCCGCATTGCGCCTAGCCTCCTCTACAGCAATCGCCTCCTCAAGGCGCTTGACTTCTTCTTCGGCCTTGGCAGCCCTCGCCTCCGCAACGCGCCAGGCCTCCTCTGCAGCCACTTTGTCCTTCCTGGCCTTTGTGAGCTGCCCCCCAACATCATTCAAATTGCTCTGGAGCAAATCATTGTGCGCGCACAAATCCATTCCCCCCGCAATGAGGTCATCGTAATCCTCCATAAGCCCCCAGTGACTCGTGGGCCAACCCTTGCCATCATGCCTCCACCTTTCCCTTTCCTCAAACATTTCATAAGCCGCCATGTATGCCTTCATCCTATCCTGGAATGACAACTCTTCCCCAGCTTCCTCTATCTCGGACCTCTCCTCCTCTTCCACCCTCCTCCTCTTCACGTCTGGCGTTTCTTTGCCCCCCCCAGAAACGGTGGGGCAGCCTGAAACCGGAGCACCGACGTTGGCCGGTGAACCAGTCCCAGGGAGGGATTCTCCCGTCTCCCGACGGGTACCCTCCTGGGGTAATTGTTTTTTTGGAAACGCACTCATATTCGACATTGATGGGGTGTCACCCAGACAATTCAAGGGGTTGTCATACCCCTGACACTTCAAGGGCTGTCGATCCCTACGTGGGCAACAGCAATCACCCATGCGCCCACTCGCCAAGGGTGCCCTATATACACGCGGAGGTCGGGAGGTATCCGTGGGGTTTTAACGACTTTTCCTTGTCTTTACTCGAATGGGCTGCAGGCCTGACCCAGAACACCACGTACCCAGCTCATGCCAGGGCTGGGGTCGTTGTGGCGAACGGGACAGAACCCGCGACGACGACAACTCAAAACGAAGGGTGGCATGAAGCCCCCGTTTACGACTATGCGTGCAAAAACGCCTGACAGGCGCCCAGAAGGGGCGCCGAACTACCCTTTCCCCCCCGTGTAACGACGCCCAGAAGGGGCGCCGTCAAAACTCCTCTCAAAGCCGCTCAGAAGGAGCGGCGAGTGTGCGGCCCAGAGTAGACACGCACGTGGAGGTGCAGGGCCCAGAAGGGGCTCCCGCCTATGTCGGGTTGTTAGCCGGCCAGTCTCACATCAAACTCCTCTCAAGGAGGAGAATGTTGAGGCTGCCCGTTGCCCAGGATGTACCACGAGGAGGTCACCCAACACACACCCCCCTTTTTTTTTTTTTTTTTTTTTTTTTTTTAACCTGGGAAAATCTGCTCTCAGACCGTCTCGACCGGGCTGTTGCGAGCGCCGGGAGGTGTGTGGGGATGGGCGATGGTCTGCCCGACCCACTAAAAACCCAGGGACATCCGTCAACCGCAGGGCGGGACCCCGAGCACTCGAGGAGTCTTTCACGGCCCGCCGCGGTGGTCCATTTGGACACGCCTTGAGGTTAAACCTCTACTGAGCACTACCCCCCGGATGCGGAAAGGTAGCCTCGACACCTGGAGACTGTCGCGGGGAGTGTGAGGAAGATGGTGACCCTCACCCCCGCGAAGGCTAGGACGGGTGCAACTGCCCGTGAAGCCGTCTCCGCCGCCCCGTACGCCGACGCCTGTTGACATCGGCTAGGGGGTCTGCCTCCCTCTCGCGTTCGGCCTCCTCTTTGCGACGTATGACCGTGTCGCAAAAAGTGGCCACCGCGTCCCACGACCTCATGGAGGAGACCATGGCGTTTGCCACGGCCTCAAGAGAGAGGTCGGTGCCAATCGCAGCCCGCAGATCTTGGCGCGGCTGCTCCCACTCCTGGCACGTTGCCAGCGTGTGTTCCGCCGTGTCAGTGGCGGCACCACACTGGTGACATGCGGCGCTTTGCTCACGTCCAATTCTGCACAGGAAGCTGCCAAAGCAGCCATGGCCGCTGAGAACCTGTGTCAGTTGGAACGTGAGCACGCCCTCCTTGCGGTCGACCCATCTGTCCAAAACGGGCCGAACCGCTCCGATGGTCCAGTGGCCAGCGCTAGGATTTTCCAAGCGCTGGTACCATTGCAGCATAGCTGCGCTTTTGGCGTCTTGCCGCCATCTGGCCACCTCCTCGGGAGCCGCTCCGTCCCGGCTCCGTGCTTCCGCTCTCCGCCAGTAGACGGTTGTGAGCACCTCGGCTTCCAGCTCCCAAGGGGGAGTCCCTGCAAGCACACACGCCGCCTCGAACGAAACCGTGCGATAGCCCCTTATAGCCCTAATCGCCATGGCCCGCTGCGGTCGACGCAACAAGACCTTGTTCTTGGCGTTTAGGGCATCACTCCACACGGGCGCCCCATAGAGCGCCATCGACCTGACTACATTGGTATACAATTGTCGAGCGCTCACGCTGGGGCCACCCAAGTTCGGCAAGAGCCGGCCTAACGCCGCAGCCGTCTTTAGGAGCTTCGGCGATTGTCGGCGGAAATGCTCGCAGAAGTTCCAACGACTGTCGAGGTACAGCCCCAAGTACTTCATGTACTGGCTGACCTCGACACGAACACCGTCAATAATGAGATGCGCCCCTGAAGGCGGCTTTTTGCGAGCACCATGAAAACAGATGGCCTCGGTCTTTTCCACCGCGACCCTTAGGCCCAGCATGCCAATCCGCCGGACAACATGAGTCGAACCGATCGAGGCCAACCTGGCCGCGTCGGGGAAATCCTGAGCTCGCGCCGTAACGAGGGTATCGTCGGCGTAACAGACCAGGCTGAGGCCCCGTAGTAGGGAGCCCCTCAGTGCCCAGTCATACCCGATGTTCCACAACAGTGGGCCCAACACCGACCCCTGTGGAACACCGCACGTGACAGATCTGCTACGAAGCCCTCCGTCTCTGTCCTGGTAGACTACCTTTCGACCCCTTAAGTAGTCATAGATGACTCTACGTAAGTATTGGGGCACGCCATGGAAAACCAGTGCTTCATTTATGCATTCAAAGGGGAGGCTGTTGAAGGCATTGGCAATGTCCAGAGACACCGCCAATACAACCTCACCCTTTGCAACTGCTTCCTGAGCCGCCTCCTAACACACACCCCCCTAACCTAACCTAACCTAACCTAACCTAACCTAACCCCATTCCCAAAAACCACCCCCGGTGAGATTTTTGGAAACTTTTTCAAAAATTCGGGGTCTGGTTTTTTCCAAAATTAAAAAATCAGTGACCAACAGCTTAAGCCGCCCGTGTTCTAGCAGACGGCACCCTTTTCGAGATCGTCAATTCAATAGTTTGTCCGCAATCGCGAAGGGAATTTTTTGGAATTCCAGACGCTATTTCTCGGGAACCAACAGTTCCTTATCCCGGTTTACACTTAAAACAGATAGCCTAGTTCTTCATCTACCTAAATTCATTTTTTCCAAAATTTTATCTCTAGTAGTCTAGTAGTTATTCCAATTTCCGCATACCTACCCAATACCTAAACCCCAAATACCTAAGTTTCAAAAATCGATTTTCTTCCCTTAGCTAAGGGTGCAGCAAAAGATCCCTTGTGTAAAAACCCTTATATCTCGGAAACGGTGCGTCCTAGAGCAAAAAGGACGAAAATTTTCCCCCCCTCGCCTTTCAAATCCACTCCCCCATCTCCTGTACAGTCGAACCGACCCATACCCCCGCCACCCCCCCAAATTTTGACAACCCCCTAGCCCCATTTTGAAACTTCGACCAGTATAGCCTGGTCTCAGGCCTCGCTTGGCTGGTTTTCGGACAACACTGGCTGTAACTCCGATACTACTAGACCTATCTCCACCAAATTTGGAGTGTGGGACCGCTTTGGAAATAGATTCTACCCCATCCCACTGGTGGGACCGGCCCGGAGTATCGGGGCAAAAGTTAGTGGGTGCGACTTTTACTAAAAATCTTTTGAGTAAATACATTTTTTGACTTTTTAATTTAAACTTTTAACTTTTAACTTTTATCCCCATTGTATTTTTTTTGTTTTGTTTTTGAAAATCGGACCAGGGTTGAATGGTGCGACTTTTATGTGGCTGGTCGACTTGCACTACCCTTTGTTAATTAAGTATAGTATATAAGTTTAGTTAGGTTGAATTTGACTCAAATAATTATCGCTAATTTTTCAAAATCTGGTGCGATTTTTATCATAATACACTTTGCCGAGATTCCGCACTATCGCTCCGATTTGACCGGTTTTTTGACTTGGGGTCGTTTCGGGAAATTCCCTCCCCACTGGAGGAATCGGACCGTGGCGTTGGACCCGACAGGTGCGATTTTTATTTTATTAAAATAATAATTTTTTCTTGCGTTAAATTAATACTCGCCCTACTATAACCCTAATTAATTAAAAAATTAAGTAATACAAATTTTTCAAAACTTGAAGGTGCGATTTTTATAACAATAGTAAAATAAATATTTTCTCTTAAACTACACTAAATATCTCTTACCCTACTCAAATTTATACTTATATAGCAATTTTCAAAATTTTGAAGGTGCGACTTTTGAAACTTATAAAAAATTTTTTGTTAACTACATATATCGGGACTCATTTCTCCTTTTGAGTGGAGTTCTACTTAACTTTATAGTATTCTTGTTGGACTTGGCGGGGTGACTGGTGCGACTTTTGTCAGATTACACTTCATCGAGACTCCACACTATCGCTCCGATTTGACCGGTTTTGACTTTGGGGTTGTTTTGGGAATTCTCCCTCCCCACTGGAGGAATCGGACCGTGGTGTCGGACCCGACTAGTGCGATTTTTGCCAAAATAAAAAATTCTTTATTAGATATATAATTCTCACCCTATTAACCCTAACTACCTAAACTAACTAACCTAGCCAAAATTTTTCAAAATTTGAAGGTGCGACTTTTATCAAAACAGTAAAAATAAAAACTTATTTATAACTACATTAAATATTCTTATCCTATCTTAACTTACACTAAACTAGTAACTTTAAACTTTAAGGTGCGACTTTTAAAAATTTATATAAAAACTTTCTATATCCATTAATTACGTATATTAGGACTCATTCTCCTTCTGAGTGGAGTTCTATTTAACCCTATAGTACTCTTGCTGGGTAAGGCGTGGTGACTGGTGCGATTTTATTAACGATCAAATTTATTGCTGCTTGACTAATAACCTTCTGACCCTATTCGTACCCCTTTAATTATAGTTGCATTATTTGTGTACACGGATTGGCGCGACTTTTACTGGACTTGCATCTGATCGAGTTCCCGAACTGTTGCCGATCCTACCGATTTTGACCGCGGGTGTTGTTGCTACTGGGAGCTTGATCTCCCCCGCTGGAGGAATTGGCGCGTGGTGTCGGGGTCGACCGGTGCGAGTTTCATCTGAAAAATCAAAAAATTAAAAACTCCTGCAAATTACACTTAATATCCTTACCTTACTTCCAACTTACAAAATTATTAATTTTCTTCAAAATTGTGAGAGGGTGCAATTTTTCACTTAAGAAACTAAAATCAAAAATCTTTTTCTCTTCTTTTTTGAGTGGGAGGAAAGTGTTTTTCTAGACACTTTAAATTCACCCCCATCGAAATTAGGCTAAGTCCCGGCTAAAATAAGGAAAATCTTTTAAAATCCATATCTCCGGCTTGAGAAGTCGCAGAGACACCTGGTTTTCACCAAAAGACCGGCCTGAGGACATAGAATACATTTTTCAAAAATAAAAATTTTTCAAAATTTTGACATTTCGAAGTGCTTTTTCATAACCTTACTCTTTCTCAAAATTCATAAAAATAACTTTTTCGGTAGTTTTAGACCCGGCCTTCCCGACAGGGAATCAAAAAATAACGTTTTTGAAAACTTTTTGGTTTCATAGTTGTTAAGATTTACTAAGTGTTTGACAAAAACTCGGAAAAATTTGTAAAATCTGTATCTTCGGTCTGGGAAGTCGCAGAGACACCTGGTTTTCACTGAAAGACCGGCCGGAGAACCTAGAATACATTTTTCGAAAATAAAAATTTTTCAAAATTTTGACATTTCAAAGTACTTTTCATAACTTTACTTTTATTCAAAATTCATAAAAACAACTTTTTTGGTAGCTTTGGACCCAACCCTCCCGACAGGGAATCAAAAAACAACCTTTTATAAAATTTTTGATTTCATAAATTGTTAAAAAATTTCTAAGACAAAAGTTAGTAAAAAATTATAAAATCTGTATCTCCGCCAACTTTGAACGCAGAGAACCGGGAACAGTACTAGAAACCTTCCTCCTACACGCCCTACCCTTCTGGTAGGGTACAAAAATTTTAGGGGACGGTTTGACGGGTGCGATTTCTACTAACTATTACAACAAGAAATTTTTCACTATATCTCCTTATCCTATTTAACTTATACTTTCAACTTATATAGCCTGTAAACTTCAATCATTAATCTCTAAAACATTTCAATAAAAATTACTCAAATTTTAAGGGTGCGACTTATTAAAACTAGAACTATAAAATTAAATTCTTATTTGTTATTCTGACATAAAATTCCTCACCCTATAAGATTCTAATTAACTTATAAATTCTACTATTAGCCTTTAAAACATTTCACTACAAATCCTTCAGAATTTGAAGGGTGTAATCTTATTAAAACTAAAATTAAAAATTAAAATTCTTAACTCTGTAACAAATCCCTCACCCTATTTTAACTCATATTAACCTATAAACTTAATCTTGGATTCTATAGGTTATTACTAGTGTATAAATTTCATAATTCTCAAAAATTGAAGGGAGTTATACCTGTTAACTATTGTAATAAGAATTCTCACTAAATTTCCTTGCCCTACTTAACTCATATAACCTATAACTTCAATTATTAGTCTTTAAAACATTACATTAAAAAGTATTCAAAATTTTAAGGGTGTAACTTATTAAAACTAGAACCATAAAATTAAAACTCCTATTTCTTATTTCTGTCATAAATTTCACCCTATTTAGCTCATATTAGCGTATAACTTCAATTATTAGTTTTTAAAACATTACATTAAAAAGTATTCAAAATTTTAAGGGTGTAAATTATTAAAATTAGAACTATAAAATTAAATTATTATTCTTAGTCTGTCATAAAATTCCTCACCCTATAAAATTCATATTAACTTATAAATTCTACTATCAGTCTTAAAATATTTCATCACAAATCTTTAAAAATTTGAAGGGTGTAATCTTATTAAAACTAAAATTAAAAATTAAAATTCTTAACTCTGTAATAAACTCCCTCACCCTATCTTATTTCATATTAACCTATAAAATTAATTTTGGATTCTATGGGTTGCTACTAGTGTAAAAATCACATAAATTTCAAAATTCTAAGGGTGTGATTCTTATTAACTATTATAACAAGAACTTTCACTAAATCTTTCACCCTATTTAACTCATATAACCTATAACCTCAACCATCAGTTTTTAAACATTGCATTACAAATTTTCAAAATTTTAAGGGTGTAAATTATTAGAACTAGAATTATAAAATTAAAATACTTACCTTTATTCTGCTATAAATTCCCTCACCCTATCTAATTCATACTAACTTAAAATTTTATCACCAGTCCTTAAAGACATTCCAGTATAAATTTTCAAAAATTCGAAGGGTGTATTTTATTAAAATAAAACTAAAACTAAAATTCCTATCTCTTATTCTGTTATAAATTCTCCCACCTTACTTAACACATATCAACTTAGAATTTTATCATTAGTAATTTAAAACATTTCATTATAAATCTTTTCAAAATTTTAAGGGTATAATTTATTGAAATAAAAAAGTAAAATCAAAACTCTTAACTTAGTAATAAATTTCCTCACCCCACTTTAATTCAGATTAATCTATAAACTAAATTCTAGATTCTTGCAAGCTATCAAATATAAATAAATTTCAAAATTTTCAAAATTTGAAGGGTGCGATTTCTATTAAAACTAAAACTATTAATTAAAACTCTCATTCTCTCTGCTATAACCTCCACCCTATCATAATCTATACTAATTTAAACCCAAATTACTAGTTCTGAGTGTGCGACTTTTATAAAACTTAATAATAACAGGTTAAGACTCATTTTCCCTCCGAAGAGTTGGTATAATTCGCGCTCGTCTTATATTACGTTCCTTATTTTTCAGCAATTATAATATCTGTGTACATAATCTGGTGCGACTTTTATCAGACTTGCACTTGGTTGAGTGCCCGAACTATCGCCGTCTTCTATCGGATAACCGTAAGTACTGTTATTGGGAATTCTACCCTCCCCACTGGTGGGATCGGCACGTAGCGTCGGGGCGACTGGTGCGAGTTTTGTAAATTTACATATAAAATTTCTCTTAATCTTAAATTTTAGTCTGTGTATATAACCCTCACCTTGCTTTTATTTCTTTTACCATTAAATTCAAAACTTGAAGGGTGCGATTTTATTATTAGATAAAATTTCTTTAACCATACTAAATACCACTCACCTGCTTTAATTGTAACTTACTGATCCCTTGCATTGAAAGTGCGACCCCTGTAAAGTAAACATAAAATTAGTATTAAAAATAATTAAATTAATTAAATTAATAAACAGTAATATATTAACATAGCATAACAATTAACTTAATTAACATAACTAATTAACATCAAATTAACCTACTTAGTTTAGAATCTCACTTGCACATTATTCACTTTCTTATTTTCTTTGTCTGACTTGAGTCTTACCCGGGACTCCCGCTTTTCCAGCCAGTTGGGGTGTAGTAGGTGCGACTTTTGTTTGGTTCACTTACATCTAATAAATTTTTGTATCTTCAAAGTGTTTTAATTTTATTTGTGTCCTCTATTACTTACCTTAATAAACTGTTTCTTTCCTCTTAATACACAGGCTGTGCGACTATTATTGAGTTAAATTCAACACAAATTGTTAATTTTAGATTTAATCGTGCCCCCGAACCATTTTGCGGCATAAAATCACCAAACTTTATTATTCGGCAACTTAATAAAGTAGGACTGCTGCGACTTTTATTTTGTAGTGAAAATCCTTCTGTTTTTCTTTAATACCTAATTGTCTCTATATCAACCAGACTACTGTCTGTGATTATTAGTTCCTATTTTGGAACGTAATTGTATTGAATTGGTGCGATTTATAAGGTTTTAATTACATAGCCGTAATTCCGAAACTACTGCACCGATTTTGACCGGATTTTTACGATAGTGGTTGTTTCGGGAGCTCTACCCCTCCCCTCTACTGGTAGAGTCGGTGCGTAGAGTCGGAAATTCGGAGGGTGCGATTTTAACAGTTTAATTTTAAGTATAGATTAAGTTAAGTTAAGGACAATAAGCATAGCTACTTTACTCTACAAACTCTCTACAATTTTAAATTTTATATTGCCCTATTGGTTTTTATTTTTTATTGTTTATTGTTTTTTGTTTATTATTGTGTACACTGACCGGATTGTGCTTTTTGGCCAATCCCACTAGACTAAGTTGACTCCAAATAGAGTCAATTTTACTCCTTCCTTTTTCCCTATTTTGCGTGTACCGACTGGATTGTGCCTTTTGGCAAATTCATTTAGATTTAGTTGACTTAGCAATAATTATCCTCACTTCCTTTATTCCTTCTTCTGTGTTTCTTGACTGTATTTGCTTTTACAAAATCCATTAGGACAATCTGACTTGTAGAGTTCATTCTTTATTCTTTTAAATTTTAAATTTTAATTTAATTCAAATTTTAACTTTATTTTCACTACGCTTATTGACTGGGTTGAGCTTTTTGGCCAACCCATTTAGGTTAAGTTGACTCTAGGTAGAGTCTAAGTCATTTTATTTTATTTATTTTACTGTATTTTATTGACTGGGTTTAGCTTTTTGGCTAACCCACTTAGCTTTAGGTGACTCTACCTTTTTAAACTTTTTAATTTTAATTATTGTATACCCTTTTATTTTATCGCATATACCATTTTTATTTTAATTTTGATTGACGCCCACCTCCAACCTATCTAAACATGTTGGCCAGAACCCCCGCGAAACGCACCAAGGCAGTGAGCCCAAGTTCTTCACCTATCGATCTGGTGAGATTAAGCCTTTCTCCTCCAAACAAGACATTTAGTGTCAGAAGGAGCATAGGGGAGATAGAGGAGAAGATGGATAGGCAGCAAGGGACAACCGCAACCGCAGTAGAAGCAGGGGCGAAGACCCAGGCGGCATCGCAGAAGACGAGGCAAAAGCTGACTCTTCCGATAGCGGCGAAACCGCCGACGCGTAGTGCCTCTGTGGATGCTCCGGGAACGCCACCTACTGCTAAGGTCTCCATCTTCAAGTCTACCGATCGGGTGACTCAGGCCCGAGCCTGGCTTCAAAAGGCGAAAGCTCATATGGATGACTCTCGCAATTTGAGGACAGACATAAAGGCCAGTGTCACCCAATCGATAGACAACCTTTACCGGTTGGTGGAGGAGGCCGCGGCAGCATCGACATCCGAACCCGAAGCTGCTAAACCTAAATCTAGAGAGTTTGAAGCTGCAGAAGTGCTATCGGGGATTGACACCAACACGAAACAGGTGTTGGAACTTTTAAAGGAGCAAAGCACGAAGATCGACTCCACCTTCCTGGAGCTAAAGAAATTGAAGGAGAAGGTGCTCACCCAGCAACAACAACCGATGGTGGAGCAACCGACCTACGCCAACATAACAGCTGGTCCGAATAAGCGCACAGAGACGGCTTTGCATTCTTTGGTTATCGCGTCCACCAATGATCAGGACACTGGGGAGGAAGTCCTCGAGAAGGTACGGAAGGCGGTAAATGCAACGGACGGCTGGATCAAGGTCGATAGAGTCAGGAAGGTGAGAGACAGGAAAGTAGTAGTGGGATGCGGAACGGAAGAAGCTCGGGAGAAGATAAAAGAGCGACTGAAAGGCGCAAAGGACCACCTCACCTTTGAGGAGGTGAAAAATCAGGACCCGCTGGTCGTCTTACGAGACGTATTGGCCAGGCTTACGGACGAGGAGGTGATTCGGGCGCTTCGGAACCAGAACAAAGATGTCTTCGCTGAACTGGACAAGAAGGAGGACCGGGTGGAGTTCCGGTTCCGAAGGAGAGCCCGAAACCAACTCGTAACACACATCGTCCTGAGGGTATCCCCGCAGATCTACCAAAGGCTGACAAACAAAGGACATGCCCATGTCGACCTGCAAAGGGTGAGAGTTGAGGACCAGTCCCCACTCCTGCAGTGTTCCATGTGTTTGGGATATGGGCATGGCCGGAAATTTTGTAGAGAGACGGAACTGAAGTGCAGCCATTGTGCGGGAGCCCACACAAGAGATAAGTGCCCTGTTTATGGCGCTGGAGCGCCCCCAACCTGCTGCAATTGTACCGCAGCCAGTATGGACCGGACAGAGCACAACGCGTTTGACGCAGAGTGCCCGGTACGGAGAAGGTGGGAAGCACTGGCACGCGCTAAGATAGCGTATTGCTAAGGTGGTCCAAAGTTGCTCACGGGCAGGCAATCACCCCGCCAGAGGATATGCAGTGGCCCAGGCGAACCTCCAAAGGAAAGAGTTGGCAACGACTGAGCTCATGGTGGTAGCCAGCGAACGCAAATTGGCGTTCGCACTAGTTCAGGAACCCTATGTTGGAGGGATTCGGAGAATGAAGGACTACCGCGGCGCGCGAGTGTACCAGTGCGCAACTATAGGAGATGGGACAGTGAAGGCAGCTATTGTCGTCTTCGACAACGATCTCAGCGTCACACTGTGCCCGAAACTCACGACCAATAACATCGTGGTAGTGAGGATCCGAACTTGCGACTGGGAAATCGCGGCGGTCTCCTTCTATTTTGAACCCGACCTACCAATTGGGCCATACTTGGACCGGTTGAGCTTGATCGTAGAGGAGCTGGGCCCAAGAAGACTGCTGATCGCCGGAGATTGCAACGCTAAGAGTACCTGGTGGGGTAGCACCGTAGAAGACCTCAGGGGAGTAGAGATGTCCGGGACCCTGGAAGAGTCTGGTTTGCAGATATTGAATAGAGGTGACACTCCGACTTTTGACACCGTGAGAGGTAATAGGGAGTTCACCAGCTTTGTTGATATAACAGCGAGTACCGACGACCTGTTGGGGCTTATAGATAACTGGAGGGTAGACCAGGGAATAACAAGCTCCGACCACAACACCATTCTCTTTGATGTTAAACTCCGTAAGAGCAAAGGCTTACAGGTCCAAAGAACAACGCGTCTGTACAACACTAAGAAAGCCAACTGGACAAAATTCACAGACGCGATGGTGCTATATAAACAAGAACGCAACATAAATATAGACAGTATAAAAGCCTTAAGTGACAAAGACTCACTCGAGAAGGCCGTCGTAGAGCTCACAACAGCGATTACTTTGGCTTGTAGAGATGCGATTCCAGCGAAGAAGAACGCAGAGACCCTCACCATCCCTTGGTGGAACGAGGAGTTGTCCAAGCTGAAGAAGACGACGGCCACATACAAACGGAGAATTCGTAACGCTGCGCCACATCGAAGAGAAAAGGTCGTTGAAGAATACCTGCAAAAGAAAGAAAACTATGAGTGCCACGCCAAGAGTGCCCGTATAGCGAGCTGGAAAGAGTTCTGCGAGAAGCAGGACAGAGAAGGGGTATGGGAGGGGATTTACCGCGTTTTAAAGACGACCGCCAGGAGACAAGAAGACTTGGCCCTAAAAACCGAAGAAGGTACATACTTAACACCCCAAGAATCAGCGAACTTACTGGCCGAGACTTTCTACCTAGAGGACCTGGAAAGTAATGATAACGCAGACCATCGCCGGGTCAGACAAACGGCAGAGAGAGTCAACGATCGGACAGATGATGAACATCTGGATCCTCCGTTCACCTCGTTAGAGCTAAAGACCGCGATGGGAAGTTTTAATCCAAAGAAGGCCCCGGGAGCGGATGGCTTTACGGCAGACATCTGCAGCCGAGCCTTGGAGCATAACATCGAAGAGTCGCTTGCCCTATTCAACAAATGCCTAGAATTAGGACATTTCCCGGACACCTGGAAAGAGGCCACAGTAGTGGTACTCAGAAAACAGGGCAAGGACGACTACACAGTACCCAAGGCGTACCGACCCATCGGATTACTGCCGGTACTGGGCAAGGTTCTCGAGAAGATGTCGGTAGCACGGATTAAGTACCATCTTGTACCGAGGATTAGTACTCGCCAGTACGGATTTATGCCCCAGAGGAGCACCGAGGACGCCCTCTATCATCTAATACACCACATCAGAGGTATGGTTGAGCTGAAAAAGCTGGTTACCCTAGTGTCATTGGATATAGAGGGGGCCTTCGACAGCGCGTGGTGGCCAGCAATCAGAATCCGACTGGCTGAGGAACAGTGTCCGGTCAACATCAGGAGGCTACTCGACAGCTATCTCAGCTGCAGAAGAGTCACAGTAAGATACGCTGGGGAGGTAAGCACGCGAAGCACCAACAAAGGATGCGTGCAAGGGTCAATCGGTGGTCCAATTCTCTGGAACCTGCTTCTAGATCCGCTACTGAAGGGACTGCATGAGAGGGGGGATTACGTCCAAGCTTTCGCGGACGACGTAGTTATGGTCTTCCACGGGGACACTGCAAGTGACATCCAGCGACGGGCCAATGCCGCTCTCGCCTATGTCCAGCAGTGGGGTGTCTGCAACAAGCTGAGGTTCGCGCCGTACAAGACCTGTGCGATGCTAATCACGCGCAAGCTGAAGCACGACACGCCGCGGCTGAGCATGGGAGGGATCGACATTGGCATGTCGAGAGAGGTGAAGATTTTGGGCCTCACAATTGACCAGAACCTAACTTTTAATACCCACGTTGCCAACCAGTGCCGAAAGGCGATAGGGATTTATAGGCAACTTTCCAAGGCGGCCAAGGTCAGTTGGGGTTTAGACCCCGAAATCGTGAGGTCGATTTATACCGCGGCGGTAGAGCCGGTCATTTTATACGCGGCGGCGGCGTGGGCTCCGGCGGCGAACAAACTCGGCGTTAGGAAGCAGCTCAACACGGTCCAGAGGGGTTTCGCGCAAAAGCTCTGCGGAGCCTACCGCACAGTCTCCCTACACTCGGCACTGGTACTTGCGGGGATACTGCCTCTCGACCTCAGGATTGCAGAAGCAGCCGCTCTGTACGAGGCAAAGAGAGGGTCATCCCCGGAAGTGCTGGGAGGCAGAGAGACCGAGAGTGCGGTGGACTTCGTTGTTGCTCCACATCCGGCGGCGCATATGGGTTTGGAGTTCGTGTGCCTGGAAGACCAAAACCTTGTGGACAGGTACAATGTGCAGGCGGTGCGAATCTTCACCGACGGCAGCAAGCTTGAGGGGAAGGTCGGAGCAGCACTTTCCATATGGAAAGGTGAGGCCGAGACCCGATCCATAAAGCTATGTCTGTCCGCGTACTGCACAGTCTACCAAGCGGAACTTCTAGCGATATGCAAAGCCACGGAAGTAATTGCGCGGGGAAAGGAGACGAGTTATGGTGTGTATAGCGATTCGAGGGCAGCGCTGGAGACGATCGCCAACCATCACTCTCTCCACCCCCTGGCAGTGGAAGCACGGAAGAACCTGCGAAGGGCCTTGTACCCAGAACAAAATTGTATCTTTGTTCTGGATCAAGGCGCACGCGGGACTTCCGGGCAATGAGCGGGCCGACGAACTGGCCAAGACGGCCGCGCTGAGGTCGAAGAAGAGCCCCGATTACGACGCATGCCCACTCTCGTACGTCAAGAGGTTACTGCGAGAGAATACGATTGAAAGCTGGGACCAACGCTTCCGCGAAGGGCAGACCGCCTCCGTCACGAAACTGTTCTTCCCGGACGTTAGATCGGCGCACAAGGTGGTAAGAAAGCTGCAGCCGAGAGGTCCGTTGACGCAGATCCTTACCGGACATGGAGGGTTCGCCCAGTACTTGAATCGTTTCAAGTGCAGGACGAGCCCTTCATGCATCTGCGACCCCGACATGGAAGAAACAGTTCCCCACCTCCTCCTTGAATGTCCCTCCACCAACATGTACAGATACGACTTCGAGCAGAGACATGGTATACAGCTAAGATCTGACAACTTACACGAGATTATCTCGTGTAAGTATAAAATGAGAGATTTTGTGGAATACAGTACAAAAATTTGTAAGATTGCGAACATTAGAAATAAGGACTAGACACTAAGTTTTAAGTTTCACCTGTAATTTTGATTACAGCGCTGTAAGCTGGAACAAATAGAAGAATCTTTGTCTTGTAAAATTTATGTTAGAAATAAGAACACTGTATAATAAGTAAGATCTATGTACGACAAAAATGTAAAATAAATTTTGTGTACCTTTCTTTGCCCCAAGAGTTAAATAAAAAATAGAAATAAAGAAAAGGATAGGATAGACACATTAGGCCTAAATTAGACGGGCATCCCACCCGTTAAAAGTGCAAAAGATGATGTATGAAAGTGTGGTATGAGGAATGAAAGTACGAGAGGCATATAAGCGAGAACTGGTATGAAAGAGAAACAAGTAAAAAATAGGCTCCGATTCTGTTGGAGGTGCTAGAATTCAAAAAAAAAAAAAAAAAAAAAAAAAAAAAAAACCTAACCTAACCCGTAAGATCAAGCCGACTGGGGTACTAACCCAGGTGATGACGGGGCACGGTGGGTTCTCCTCGTACTTGAACCGCTTCAAGTGCAAGGATAACCCATCGTGCATCTGTGACCCTGAGAAGGAGGAGACCATATTTCACATTATTGCAGAATGCCCAGTCCACGAGTATGAAAGAATGAAGTATGAAAGAAAGATCGGTATGAATGTTAATAAAGATAATGTAGCTAAATTTGTAAATAACAAGCACATTAGACCAATATTTTTGGAATTTTGCAAAAATATTGCATCAAAAGTATTTACTAGGAATAAGACTTAGATTAAATACACTGCCTTACAGTACTTATGTTTTCACCCGTATATTCAATATACTAGGATTAACAAAGTAAAAAAGGAATGAGTCTAAAAATAGTCAAAACGACATAGCTTAAGGTTTATTGTGATATTTATGTGCTTCAAATAAGTTGAAAATTATCTGTGATATTATGTGTATAATGTAATCTGTTAATGTAATGTGGACGTCAAATTGTAATAGCTAAGATAGAAAATAAGTAATATGTGATAAGAGTTAGGGCATTTAAAATGCGATAAAAATGGAAATAGCAAAAAGAATAGTTAAAATAGGATAGAGCATAAGAAACGCAATGAAATTGTATATAAATAAGTAGGTAATAGAATAAGGAATAATGAATAGGGCACCTAGAGTGCGATAAAAATGGAAAGTCTCTAAAAAGTAACATAGGATAGCATAGGATATAGCAAACATAGGGCACACACAGTGCAACAAAAATGTAAGCGCTAACCCGCTAGCTTAGTATAAAACATCTCCGACATGACCAAACATGACATGACAAAAAAAAAAAAAAAAAAAAAAAAAAAAAAAAAAAAAAAAACCTAACCTAACCTAACGCCATCGGCGATGGCTTCGGGCCTCAGCTGTATCACAACAGCGGTGGACCTGGGCCTCTTCAGGTGAGTCCTCTTCCTCTTAGGCCTCCCGGTTGCGGCATTTGCAGCAGCCGTAGGGGGCGCCCTCTGCTGAGCTGCGGTTGCGCGACCTGTAGTGGTCGGGGCAGTAGCAGCTGTGCCCTTCTTATTCCGCCGACGGCGACGGCGGGTTGCCGTCTCCCACTTCTCGGAGTCCCCTTGGGGAGCCGAGGCCAAGCTGATGGTCTGCTGGGGTGGGCCGGCAGAAGTACCCGCGACGGGGGCCGCATTAACGCGGGCAGTCTGTTTTGCCGAGACGCGTGATCTCGGCGGTCTTGGTCCTGGCGCGGGGAGAGGGGGGAACTCCTCCCTTCTCCCAGACGCTGCGGGATGACCTCCCTCTGAGGGCCGGGCCGGCTCATAGAGCCTAACCTCGAGCCCGTCAAGACGGGAGCTTAGTGCCCCGATGGAACTGTTAAACGAGCGCTGAAGCTCTTGGATAGCGGTTGTCATCACCGACAGATCCGGAGGGGAGGGAGGGCGAGCGACCTCACCACGAGGAGAAGAACGCCTTACCCTCGCCACTTCCTTACGCAGGGCCTCGACCTCAGTCTTCAGCTCCTGCACCTCCTTTGTGAGCTTGGAGTTGGCATACTCCAGACGCTCCGTCTCGTCCGAACTGCACCGCGAGGTGAGGTTTGACAACGCCCGCTGCAAGTTGTCGGCCGCATGGTTCAGCTGAGACTGGCACGAGCCATTGAGGTGTCCGGACTTCCTGGACACTTCGGAGACCGCCTTCGCGCACAGGATCCCCTGCTCAAGCACCTGTTCAGCTGATAAGCCCTCTTTTTCGGCAGACCATGGAATGACCTTCCGCACCGCAGCATTTATTTTTGCCTCGTCCTCTTTCGCGAGGCGGGCGATTTCCTCCTGCTCGAGGAGCTTTTTGCGTCTCAACTGCTTCGCAGTGAGCAGCTCCGCCTTCTCTTGGCGCGCTTGGCGATCTTTGGCCAGCTGCGCTTTTGTCATCTTGCGGAGGCCTTGCAGATCCGTGCCGAGGACGGCAGCGGATTCCTCGTCCCGATTGCGGCTGTTCTTGCGGAGCTCCGCAACAGCCCTTTCCTCAGCTTCATTCTCGGCGTCGAGCTCAGCGTCCAGGTCCGCGAGCTCATACCTCCGTAACTCCGCATACGCCTCTTTCAGGCCGATGCGTGTGCCGTCCCCGTTATCCTCAAGATCCTTAGGATCGGGATAGACCATAGGAGGCGAACGGTCCCTCGGTGCCGGTTTCCTCAACCGGGAAGAACCTCGCCCACGACTTGAAGCACCTCGTTTTGAGGCACTCGACCTCACAGACTCCGCGCCAGAGAAGTCATCAGTATCGATGTCCTCATCTAGCGCACGCGACCTCTTACGGCTCTCGCCAGCCACCTCTCTATCGTCCGAAACGGCGGATCTGGAATCAGACCCCGCCATCTCCTCCCACACGTCTGAAAAAATTTGTGACATTGCTAAACTTATCCCACGAGTATGAGAACAAATAAATGTCCCCCTGCGCAGTGGCCTCATACACAGGGAACCCTAAGTACTGCCAAGGTCGGGGTGTATTGACAGGTTTTTACGAGTTTTCTCTCGGGTTTTAGAGTGTGTCCTTCACGCGGCCGGCCGGTTAAGGCAAGCCCTCGCTCCACCACGGAACCCGCGTACCCCACAACGCCGCGAGTGGGGGTCGTTGCAGGAACCGCAGTGGTTTACGATGATCGGGGGCTGGCGTAGACCCCCGTTACACTGCTTTCGCAGTGTTCCCCTTCCCCCCGTTGCGACCTAAGAACCCTTAAGGGGCGGCCGTCTTTTGAAGCGACTCCCAGAAGGGGCGCCGACCTACCCTGTTCCCCCCCGTGTAACGACGCCCAGAAGGGGCGCCGTCAAAACTCCTCTCAAAGCCGCTCAGAAGGAGCGGCGAGTGTGCGGCCCAGAGTGGACACGCACGTGGAGGTGCAGGGCCCAGAAGGGGCTCCCGCCTGTGTCGGGTTGTTAGCCGGCCAGTCTCACATCAAACTCCTCTCATGGAGGAGAATGTTGAGGCTGCCCGTTGCCCAGGATGTACCACGAGGAGGTCACCCAACACACACCCCAACCTAACCTAACCTAACCTTTTTTTTTTTTTTTTTTTTTTTTTTTTTTTTTTTTTTTTTTTTTTTTTGACCCGGTGGAAATCTGCTTCCAGATCATCCCACGAGGAGCAATGGCTATCGGCTCAACCCGTTTTCGGTATGTGGGGATGGGCGATGTTCTGCCCGACCCACTAAAACCACCGGGGATTCAGTCAGCCTGTTTTGTGGGCAGGTCGGCTCCTTAAGAATTTAGTCCGATAACTGCCCACCAGTGTGCATTGCAGCACCAACTAAATCGCGCCCTCTTCGGGCAACCTCGACCAAGCGTCTACTTCCGCGGCTTAGGGGCAAATCTGCCATCCTTCTGCCGCGGGCGACTCCACGCTGGAGGTTTGGAGCGCCCCTCAG
The DNA here is from genome assembly GCA_947562085.1 of Eudonia lacustrata. Classification (NCBI taxonomy): domain Eukaryota; kingdom Metazoa; phylum Arthropoda; class Insecta; order Lepidoptera; family Crambidae; genus Eudonia; species Eudonia lacustrata. The sequence continues at coordinate 29,494,707 of OX387340.1, read as the reverse complement.
GGCACACCTCCTCTCTTAGCGGTTCACCAGTCCCGGTGTCTCTTATTATAGAGGTGGCCAGTTGTAGCTCCGCTGGGGGCTCAGTGCGGAGTGCAGAGGAAGCCGGAAACGTCAACACCAGCCCTGAAGGCTGACTAGACTTGGCCACCTCCGTCATCTCCGCCTCTGTTGTAGGCCCTTCTTTGGGCGCCGTCTCGGCAGTCTTGTTGCCAGAACCTTTGGCTCTGGTGGTAGGAGGACTGCAAGCCCTACCGCCCATCACATGGCCAGGAGGCCGCTTTGCGTCTGCACACACCGCACAATGAGGCTCCTTGACAGTGCAGTCCACTGCTTTGTGCCCCATTTCGCCGCACCGGTAGCAAACACCGGTTCGGTCAATTGGCGAGGGACACATGGGTCTGGTATGGCCCGCGCCCATGCACCGAAAACAGCGCAGTGAGCGGGGTCCCAGTGCTTCCACTCGTGCCACGCTCCAGCGTACCGGGAGTTTCCCGGCTGCCGCCAGCTTCTTGGCTGCCACTGCAGGGCAGCTGGCGATCGTGGCCCCTACACGATTGGGGCCCACTTTCACGTTGCCCACCTTCACCTGTTGCAGAGAGCAACTTGTAGCCCTGGCGATCGCCGCAGCGATATCCTGCTGAGTAGTGGCCTCATTCAGACCAGTGATGCGCACGTCAGCGCTCTTCATTGGTCGAGTGATGGTCGCTATGTCGCTGATGGCCTCTTGCAACACCTCCGCAAGGACATCCACCATCTTCGCAGTCTCGGCGCCGCCAGACACTTCCATCAATCTGGCACCAGTGGCTGACGCCCGAATGCGGACGCCCGACATGATACCTATCTCCTCAAGGTTTATGTCTTCAAACGCCCTGAGGAGGGCCTTCTGGTACGTTACCCCCTTTTCGATCGCATCGGGACGCAACTGAATCACAATAGCGTGCGAGCGGGGGGTACGGATCCGGATCCGCACTCTCTTTTTGAGAGGCTGCCTTGGCGCCTCTGGCACCTGACCTGTTGTCGGTTGGGGGCGAGCTGGTGAAGCCCCCACAGGCGGCTCTTGGCGCTTGTTGCGCTTCGAGCGTTTGCCCCTCTTCGCAACATCGGTCCAAGCGTCAGTCTGAGGCATTGGAACCGACGCCCGACTGGTTGATGGTCGGGGCGGAGTAATGCGAGGGGCACCGTCTATCTCCTCTATTATAGGCTCAGTCATTGGCGCCCGTGGGCGGCGGCTCACCGGCGTGGAATCCACGTTAGTCGTGGGAAGAGGAGGAAACTCCACTCTTCTGCCACGAGCCGGCACCGCACGCGAGCGCGCCTGAGTTCTCTCGGAACTGGGCCTATCCAGCCCATCGAGGCGGATGTTAATCGCCCCGACGGAGGCATTCAGGGAGCGTCTTAGCTCCTCGAAGGCGCTCATCATCAGTTGGTCCCTAGAGTTGTTGGTTGGGACCTCAGTGGTGGAGCATCTCCTGCCTACAGTTTTGCGGAGGGCGTCCACTTCCGCCCTTAGCACAGCCATTTCCTTCTGCAGCCGATCATTGTCGGCTTGCAGTTTATGGGTCTCCGACGTGACTGTTCGCGAAGTCAAGTTGCACATGACTCGCTGCATCGTCATGGCCGCATTATTCAGCGTCCCTTTCAGAGTCCCCTTGATGTTGGAGGACTTACGCGACACCTCTCTGATGGCCTCTGCACAGAGTAAGCCAACTTGGTGGCATTCCTCCGCAGAGGGACCACCCAACGACGAGTCCCAGGGGACCCTAACCTGCGTAGCCTTCTCAATCTCCTCTTCAGAAGGTCCCTCACGCACTGGAGGCCGATCTTTCTTTGCCAGCCTTGGTGGCAAGGACAAAGATACTGGGGAGGGGGAGCCCGGGGGCAACTCATCGCCAGCCGTCTCCATGTCCCTTTGCCTTCTCCTCTCACGGAGTGCTGCGCCAGTCGGACTGGTCCGCATCTCCTCCTCAAACTGACGCTCAAAAGCAGTCAGGTTCTCCCAGTTGAGCTCACAATGAGCTGCCGCGAAAGCGATTGGAGTTCCACTCAACGGAACACGGCCCTGCGGGGAAGTCACAGTCTTCTGTCTTGATGCAGAAGACACAAAGGAGCCACACTCGGACTGATCGTCGTCCGAGTTCACTGCGGCTGTTCGCGATCTCTTTTGAGTATCGCCTACCGCATCCTGCAATATGACTGACCCTACCTCCGACCCAGGTTCAGCCACCAAGTTGTAAGGCTTGCAATACCCATGGTCAGGTGGACTCTATCTATACAGACTTTCAAAAGGCCTTTGACAGAGTCAATCACAGAATCTTGCTTTGTAAACTAGAGAGTATGGGTGTCCACGGCTGTCTTTTACGCTGGCTAATGTCTTATATCTCTAACAGGAGCCAGTTGGTCGCTCTCAAGGGTTATCTTTCTCAGTCGGTCTCTATCGTGTCTGGCGTCTCGCAAGGGTCGCATTTGGGGCCTTTAATGTTTATTATTTATATAAACGACTTAATCCTTAAGCTAAAGAACTTATCTTTATTATAGGTACACAGACGACCTAAAAGTTTTTTGTCAGGTAAATACGGTTAGAGACTGTGTAAATTTGCAAAAGGACATTGATTTCTTGAGCTGGTGTAGGGTCAACGATATGTCTCTCAGCATTGAAAAATGCTCTATTATATCATTTACTCGCAAAAGGAGCCCCATTGTTTTTGACTATGCTATTGATGGTATAAAACTTAAAAGGAAAACAGTGTTGAGTGGCCTGGGTGTGATCTTTGACACTAAGCTATGTTTTAATCACCATTGCGAAGCACTCTCAAGAAAATGTAATAAACTCTCAGGTATCATTTGCATCCAGAGAGTTCAAATCTCCGAGGAGCCTACTTATTCTCTATAAATCGCTGATCCTGAGCCAGCTGGAATACGCTTCTGTCGTTTGGTCTCCACAATACAATGCGTACGTCGACATGCTAGAGTCGTCTCAAAGACGCCTACTCAGATTTTTGACGTTGAGATTTGGCCGCAGAAGAGAACTGACAACGTAAGAGGACCGCTTGTGTTACTTCAACGTGAAAAGCCTAGAAGTCCGACGCAAACTACATGACCTCACCTTTCTGCACAAGATCTTAAGTGGCTCGTTGGCAACCACTTGGCAACTACTCTTTTATCGGAAATTAATTTCAATTGCAATGTATTACCTTATAATGTAGAATAATGGCTCAAGAGTAAAGTCTAAATTTTAGTTTAATATTTAAGTTAGTAACGAGTGTAAGTTTTTCATGTAAGTGAATTTAATAATTGTTATGAGAAATAAAGATTCTTAAACCTGAATTTCAAACTTCCAAGCAAATACTCGAGACAGGATTCTCCATTTTCAGTTCCGTTTTGTAATAATAACGTCTCCTTCCATAACCCTATCTTTAGAATGTGTCGAGAATTTAACGTGCTGCAGAGTCAGTTATTGTGTATGCCTGACATCTACGGTTAAACGCTCGCTAAGTGGAAGTATATTCTTCATTCAATTATTAAATGATTATGTTTGAACGGTACTAACTTACATTTAAATAAATTCTATAAATTTTTGTTTTCCTATATTTAATTTTGTTTGATTTTATTTTATTTTAATTTTTACTTTTTTATGAATTTTTATAAGATTGAGTTTTTAATTAATTGTTTTTATTTTATTGTTTTTTTTTGTTTATTAATTATCTTAATTTAATTAATTATTGTGGTATTGCTTTACATGTTGTCTGCACATGCCCGTGGAGTTACAGCATACCAATGTTTCTGTGTCCTTGTTTGTTTTATTTTATTTTCTGTTGTAACTCTGTTATGTGTGGCTAATAAATAAATAAATAAATAATTAAACATGGTATTATTATAAATTGTTTTATTTTAAATACAATAAACTACTGCGTTTCTGAAAATATAAAACATCATTATATACAAATGCTGTATGGGTTAGATGCCTTTGCTTTTTCGTTATAGAAGAAACAAATTAAAAAAAAACAAGGATAAATAACAGCTAGCTTCATGGCGGGAAAGTAAAGAGTAATATCTGCGGTTTTCTTTAATTTTCTAAAATTTGTGCTACGTCGAATATTAATGTGAAATAATGGTGGATTATTAACCGTAATAAGTGTTCGTGAGTGTGCATGAGTGTTGGCAAATGAAACAAAACAGTGCAACGTCACTTTTCAAATTCTCTCAAGAAGTACGTCCGAGGAGTTAGTAAAGCCCCCATATCTTTACTGAGATACTCTAGGGGTTGGGGGGTATAACATTTCTCACTTCTCATTATTATTATCATTCATCAATCATCATCATCATACAGGAAAAAATATTGTTTATTTATGAGAAAGAAATAGAAGCATTTATGAAAAATTACTTTGACACTGTCTAAATGTGCTAATCGCACGAAGCCATAACCTAAAAGAAAAAAAAAACAGCTAGATAGAAAAGTGAAGCCTGAAGGCTGGCGAAAGGATTATTGAGAAAAATAACTATTTTGCTGGGAAAGTACCTCTATTGTTTGTTAAAACCAAAAAATAAAGTTACGAAAATAACATCAAGCTATCAATACTTTAAACAGACAGTTCAAATGCAAGTCTCGATTTTAGATCTTTGATCGTATTAGTAAATTCTACTTGAACACCTAGACAATTAAAATAAAACCGATTCCTGAGGGCACAATAAAGGTAGGTATCTGTTAATAGTTTATAATTTTCATTATTCTCACTTCTTCATTGAGACATTGCAATATTTTATTCTTGTGATTGACAGTCTTGCGTATGTGTGACACATGTGGCATATTTTTTTTAACAAGTCTTTTCCAAGGGTAATGTAAATACGCTTGACTAATAAAGTCAATCTATTTCACAAAGAATTCAGGTTACCTGTTTTGAATTTACAAGATAGGTACCTATTTGTGCTTTACCTATTTCAAAACATATTGTCCAGTGTAAGGAATGTTTATAATATTTTCCCTTACAACAATTTAAAGATCATACCTAGATGCTTAGAAAAATGCTCCTTACATTAATATGTAGATCATATCTAGATGCTGAGAAATTGTAGTTATTATAATGCTTTCATAAAATAATAAAAATAATTTAGAACAAAATAAAATAATTGAAGCCCTTATGACTTGTGTCACAGAATTCAGATACATATACTATAAAATAAAATTCTTGTTAATCCAACATAGGCACTCAGGTTCTTATTGACATAAGCTTTCTTCATGAACTTCCATGTTTTGCGATCTTTAGTGATTTACCATCTGGCAGATCATTTTCTTGTTTTAGTCAAAGTGACAAAGGGTGTGCATGATTTTTGTGCTTCACCGGCCCTTGCCGTGGTACACTTCCCTCAGCTTATTTTGGCCACTGTGCTAACCTAACTGAATGTAACCTTCTCATCACAAATAAGTCCTGAACAGTGGAAGTTTTAAATGCTAATGCAATAATAATAATAATATTTTCTGGGAAACTATAACTATAAGTCCTGTGCACTGTAACTTTCAGTCACACCAAGTCTAATAATAATAATGAAGAACAGCCTGAATGACAATCATAATGCAACTTATTTTTTCTAATAGTCAACATTATTATAATGGAAATCTTTTGTGACTTGTGCAATTTCTTATCTTACCTTTAAAATTCCTGAAACCATTTTTGCGAGCCAGGCCAGTCATGGCTAGTCATCAGCATCAGAAACTCTCTTATTATAAATTAGCGCAATATTGAGATCTTAGAGAGATTCCAGACTAAGGCTCTCAGAACCATACTTGGTATCCCCAAATGTATTGCAAATAAATACATCTACCTTGATCTCGGTATAGCCACAGTTCGAAAGCAAATTGTCGAAAGCAGCTTGAGGTATCAGGAAAGATTGACAGCACACGCTAAAAAACTCGCTCAGACGCTAAGCGGAGAGGGAGGCCAACAGTATATTAGGCTAAAGAGACACGACATTCCGAACCTTAGCAAAAGATTCTAATATAAATAAAACATCAGAAATAAGGGTGGAGTCGCTGGACAAGCCCCTTCTAACAAAAACATTTATTCGTGAGAATTTCTCAACCAAAGGAATGGCCTATTGTTTAAGAAACAGATTGCCAAGTTGCAGAAAAACAAAAGAAAAAAAAAATTATAAATTAGATTTATTTTGCAGAAAAATGGCTCGTGGGCATCAAAAAATACAGTCTCAAGCTAAAGCAGCTGAAAAACAGTCAAAGATGAAGAAGCAACAAGGTCACAGTGCTACTGACCAAAAGAAAGCTGCACAAAAAGCTCTGGTGCACATTTGCGTTGTGTGCAAGGTAATTTCTGTTATAACAAAACTATATACTTACCATACAATGGTGTTCAATGATTTCATGTGTCTTATAATTTCTTGTTGCAGGCACAAATGCCAGACCCCAAGACTTACAAACAACATTTTGAAAACAAGCATCCCAAGAATGATTTGCCCGAAGACCTCAAAGCAGTCTAACACTTGTAGATTAAAGATTTATTTAACTTTTTTAAAGTACTGCACTCACTGCGTGAACTGCATTTTGATAAAATAATTAAGAATAAAAAAATAATACACTTTTTTTAATATTTGTAATAAAAAATTCAGTTACATTCTTTTTTATTTTGGTGACAATATTTTTGTTTAAAATGCAACACACTATTACAATACCCGTTTTGTTTTTTGAGAATGGATAAATGTAAGCTTGTAATCCTTTAAGCATCTAAGGCACAAAGGGGAACAGCAAGTTACGGTTCACGGAGTGAGATAAAGGCTAAACTACTGTACATTTTATCATAACAATAATTCAAATGCATTTGTTTCTCTTGTAAAACGTTTTTCTTTTGAATTTTTCCCTATTGTTTTTCTATCTAGTCGAGTGTCAAACAAACCTACATTTTAAGAAGGTATGTGCATTTATTTATAAACTTCTTGCACTTGCTATAATGCAATCACAAGGTGTGCATTATTCTTAGTTTTTACATATCCGCTGTTTAATTTTCACTTTACAACAAGACAAGTTGGAACTTACTCTTAGTTATTACACAAAAACACATTTTTTGATTACTTAAAAAATTTCCTATATTTATATTTGTAAGAAATAAACTTAATTATATAAATAACTAGATTGCGCCCGCGGCTTCGGCTTTCAAAATTAAATCGGATCTACCGTAAAGCGCTCGACGTTTCACTCGCATGATCGATATCGGATAGGCCCGCCCGCGCCGCCTACATCTTCTCGTAGGCCTCGACGTGGCCGCAGTCGGTGCAGACGCGCTCCCAGGCGTCGTCGTCGTCGCCGGCGGCGGCGCGGCGCTCGGGCCCGAAGCTGTGGCGGTGGCGCGGCGCCGTGCGCTCGTACAGGCTGGAGCGCACGTCCATGCGCAGCGCGCGCAGGCGCCGCTGCGTCTGCTTGTGGCGCGTGCGTGTGCGCGCCTCCGCCCGCCGCCCGCGCTCGGCGTCCAGCTCGGCCTGCGAGCCCCACACGAGCTGCGCGCGCTCCAGCAGCTGCGCGCGCAGGTACAGCCGCATGTCGCCGCCGCCGCGGTGCGGGTTGCGGCGCCGCACGCAGCGCAGCGGCGGCGGCCGCGCGTCCAGGTCGCAGTCCTTCAGCAGGAACTCGCTCTTCGCCTCGGTGCGCGTCATCAGCGAGTGCGCTTCCTCGTCGTCCCTGTGCAACGGCGATACGGTTTTAGATCTATTCGTTCTCCCGAGTGGATGGCGGACTGCGGACCGACGCGAGCTCGAAACCGATTCACGTCTGTGAAAATCGTTATATAGTTCGGCCGGTCCGATACAAGGACTATAACATATTTTATGAGTTTGAAAATCGTCCGAACGATTTCAGTGTAAGTGTGTTTTCGCTCGCTTCACAAATCTTTTATAAAAACGGGTGCACGACTCACCTACAGGCGTCGCAGACGCAGTAGTCGAATGTATCGAATAGATAGGAGTGCGGGAAGCGCTTGTGGCAGAGCAGGCAATGCGGCATCGCGGCGGGGTCGAGCAGCGGCGCGGGCGGCGGCGGCGCGGCGGGCGGCGGCGCCGGCGCGCTCTCCAGCAGGAACCCGCCGCCGGTGTCCACGCGCGCGCCCTCCGAAGGGATGCTTGCCCTGCGACAACCAACCGCACTCTTAGCCTGGACTTTTATAATTGTGCTTTGATAAGGCTAGCGCTATTTCTATAACCGAATCGAATTGCAATACTTCAGGTTCGGAATCCTGTCGAACATCAAACCTGATATTTTTTTATTTTTTTACCCCACATTAAAAAGAATAGTATAAAGCCGAGGTTCTGAACAACTGAACTCACGAGTCAGGGTTGCGGACGAGGCGCGCATCCTGCAAGGCGCGGGCCTTCAGCCGGTTGCGCTCGATGCGCGCGCGCTGCGCCGCCGTTAGCGCGCGCGCATCGGCTGCACTCTGCTCTTCTGGATCTGCTGCATCTTGCCCAAGTGAGCCCAGCCCTTCCACATCAACTCCCGATGTTAGATCCGTTTCGCTAGTTTCCGTATGGTTTGCTGTAATATCGTCAGCAGACGTATTGCAGATATTGTTACTAGTCACTTCACTGGCCATTAGTTTATAACCTGTAACAATTTATCAGATTTAATTTAATAAAAAAATTTAAATAGCAAAGTCATAGCGCATACACCAATTGGCGTAAAATCGAAACTTGACGTCTAGTACTTTTCACTGACAAGTCCTTTGAGTTTTTTAAACATGGGAATAAAATCTGCTAATATTCCCGAATTAGCTAACCCGGCCAATGTTTTTAATTTTTTTGTTTTTTATTTTATTTTTTTATAGCCTACCTATGTCACTCCCACTGTCAAAACAAATCTAACGACGCTTCATTATTTTAAAATCCACCATGCCGTTTGGGCTGTAGGGCATACTAAAGAAACAGCCATACATACATACATGGAATGGTAGAAATACAGATACATACATATTATTTTTTTTACAATAAAATTTTAAAAAATCAACATTGTTCTTGGTTTTTTTGCCAATTAGGGATTTTATTTTAATTCAACTTTTTAGGGATTAAATTGTAAATATTATTAGATTTTATTTTATAGCCCTCTGACCCAAAAATTTACTTTACCCTACACACAATACACAAAAGTGTTATGTGAACAATATAATATAAAGTTTGTGTATAAACATACTAAGTGATGCTCTTTTTTGCTATAAAGATAAATACCCTAACTAAGTTTATACTTAGGCAGTATATACACAATCTCTATGTACAGTTTTAAGTTATAGTATCTAGAAGTTTTGAAATAATAAAAACAGAACTGAAAAATTGGTAAGTCTGTAATTAGCATGTTTGTCTTCTAGACCATTGAAATATGGTATTATTGTGTAACACAACAGGTAGCATATAACAACAGCTGATCTCATCTGAATCCTGCTGTAAGTACCTATTTATTAGACAAATTAAAAAGATAGAGTAATGAGTAGCTACCTGAATATTTTTAAAACTAATTTTTATGGATACCTATGTAATTATGTACCTGGTCCGAAATAAAACTTATTTTTATTTTTTTATTTAACATGGATGTGACCATGTATATTAATTAATTTCCAATCTATTACCTAGTCTTGGTGTGAATAAAAATAATTAAATGTAATGTTCAAACACTTACCCGCCAAAAAGATGAGACTATTTGCAGATACCTACCTACTATTTTTGTAATCGCCTGGTTCAAATCTTTTTATTTTACCAGTTTTTAATCCCTCTCCAGTTATTTTATATTCAATAAACACACAGACACAGTAAAGTAATTTTAGTATAGCCTAATTTTTATGGATCACGTGGAACACAGAAACACACAGAAAATCACATAATTTTCTACGATCACATGCATGATGCAGAAAGTAAACAAACAATAACACTTTTTTTTTTTAACTTGTTCATGACTATGGAACTGTGCTATGGATACGGATACTAGTCCTTCAGTCGAAAACTTAATTTATACGTTCCTCAAAATTAAATTCTATATAGGATGATGATGAATGATAAATAGAAATGAGAAGGGAGAAATGATATACCCCCCAACCCCTCGAGTATCTCAGTTAAGATGTGGGACTTTACTAAGTCCTCATGCGACTTCTTGAGAGAATATGAAAAGTGCCGTTGCAATGTTTTGTATCATTTACCAACACTCATGCACACTCACGAACACTTAACGGTTAATAATCCACCATTATTTCACATTAATATTCGACATAACACAAATTTTAGAAAATAAAACAAAACCGCAAACATGGCTCTTCACTTTTCCGCCAAAAAGTCCCCAAACAAGCCAAACAATAATACAGACAGCCAGTGTTGCCAGATAAAATTTTTAAAAGTCCGTAGGTCTACGCTCCGAGATGTGTTGCTGGAGGAGAATGTTACAAATACCGTGGACTGCATTCCGAACTAACGAGTCTACCCTTCGAGAGCTCAACATTAAAACCAGGCTATCCACTTCTTGTCTCAAAAAGATTCTGGAATTCTTCGGTCACATCGCCCGAAAAGGTGGACACAACCTTGAACAACTGATGGTCACTGGCAATGGCAAGGTCGATGGCAAACGGCCGAGAAGTCGAAGCCCAACTAGGTGGTCTGACCAAATCCGCTCAACGCTGAACACCAAGCTACATGATGCACTCCATGACGCAAAGGACAGAAATCAATGGAGCGGCATCGTCAAAGAAAAATTAACTTCCCATCGGGGGAATCATGACCCTCAGTAATGAGGAGCACGACGCGAGGAGAAGGTCGTAGAAGTAGAAGTAGTAGTAGAAGTCCGTAGATTGCCTCTACAAAAATCCGTAGATCTACAGACATTTTTTAAAGCTAAGCCTGACTATTAAGAGATAGACTGACTTTAAGCCAAGTTCAATGCCGGTAAAGAAATTGAAAAAAGTTATAGGAAAATTGCCAAGACAAAGGAAAAGACAACATTTTAACAGCTGCAAAAAAGTGCAGGTTCATAGATCCCTTATTTACTTTTACTTTTTGATTCGTAGTACTCAGAACAATAACTAAAGCTATACAAGGAAGGTTAAAATAAAAACGTGAACTATGCACAGACGTATAATAAGAAGCAGACCAAACATTATTTCACAACTTCATACATGAGAATAAAATAATATTTCTACTTCTTTCTCTCCAACCACAAATTAATAAGACTATCTTGTTTCTTTTTACTGTTGCAACACTTCCACACACATAGACAAAATGCAACGTGAGGCAAAACGCCATCTTGCTAAGCTACAAATAAGCGACAAATGTCATCCTAGACTTGTCATCAAGCGGCGTACAGGAGATTGCTTTTCGCTTATTATTGCGATTTAATAATGTTTAAGAGCCAAAAGTACAAAAATAAAATGGTGAAGTGTAGTGCACCTTTGTGCGGCAACTCCTCATGTAGGAAAACACCTGAAATTACTTTCCATCGGTAAGTTTTGTTGTGCCATAAAATCTCCTATTGGGTTTTTCGTCACTAAGTGATTATTATTAATCTTTTGGCGTTGTAGAAGCAGTGAATAATTGTTAAAAGTGCAAATGTCGTAAAAACTAAACGTAAAGTAGTTTTTGAAAGATTATTGTGGTACCTAACAATAGCCAATTAATTATTAACCCCGATCTCGTTTGACGTTTCATATACTTGTACAATTTTACAGGGCCTTATTAGGAATATTTTTGAAGATTGATTAGATTAAAGTATGCAATTTAATATTTCTTTATGGATAAATTTTAATAATGAAATCGTTTTCAGGTTTCCAAAGGATGGTTATTTAAAAAAAATGCCTGGTTGAGTAATATGAAAAAAGAACATTGGCAGCCCAAATCATCTAGTGAAGCATTTTGAAACTCATTTACTGGATCACAGTGGCTTCCGTACAGTTCTTGCTCCTAGTGCGATTCCAACAATTGTTGATTCATCGTACCGAGAAGAAGTAAGTGTCCACATATCTTTTTTACGTACCTACCTATCCAAACCATCTTGAGTTAAAGGAAATATTGAAAGCTATTGAACTTTAAATTTAACTTAACTTTAACTTTTTATTTAATTTATCCTAGGCCTATGTCCAGCAGTGGACGTGTGTAGGCTGTTGATGATGAAACCCTATCCTACCCCTTTAAGCCTAGTCGTGGGGATGTATTCTTGTATGAAAATGTGCATAAAATAATAACTTTTTAAAGGGGTTTGGGTAAAAGTGGCTTGATTTTCAAAGTCCGCGGCCACTTATGGAACTTGCACCATTCGTTAGTATATAATAAAGTAAAACATTTTTGTCATATAACATTCTTGGCTAAAGTGTATCGGAACTGAGATATTTGATAAAAAAGAAAATAAAAATAGTCCCGTATTAATTGTTTGTATAATATACATTTCAGTATAACTACGGTTTCAATCGTTATAATTGTTATATCAGAGCTCAATGTCTATAAGAACCCTGTAATTCCTTTCGGCCAATGATAAAAGATATGATGGATATATTAAAAACGAAAGCCTTTTTTAGACTTCGATAAACTGCAGTCAATTCACGATAGCGTATTCCGTTATTATATTGGATTTTCTAATCAACAATTCAACGACATTCTGTAAAGTACACCGAATATGGCGACATTAGGCGACATATTAGGCGACATAAAAGAAAGGCGGTGACAGCTCTTGCCACAGTTCTTGCTAAACTTCACACTGTCAAATGAGAGATTATCTACAGTTTTCAAAATGACCAGGAAGTCTTTGAAAAGACTATGAAACTAGTAAGAGTAGACTTATTGGCCGAGTTTGTTCCATTTCATTTAGGTTTCAACCATTTAACACGAAACGAAATGATATCTAGGTGTGTATCTATTCAAAATGCATTATTTGAATATCCTGGAGCTCCTTTATCTGAAAGACTACAGGTTGAGGCAAAAGTAATCATCCGATGTTCTTTGGCTGTATTTTATTTACAAATGAAAAACTTCTGTTCTGTTTGTGGATTATTTATGTTTAATTGATTAGAATTTTTCCAATTAAGTCGAGAAGACGATAAGTACCGCACAAGTGGCCGCCGCCAGCATTAATGACCATATGGGCCCTTTTTATGGCATTTGCCTCTCTTTTCCAGAACTTCAGGCGATAGGTTCGCGCATTCGTGTCGGATGATGTCCTTGAGGGCTTCCAGAGTCTGATGCTTGTTCACGTAAACACAAGACTTCAAAAACTCACACAAAAAGAAGTCTGGTACAGTCGGCGGCAGATCAACCTACCCAAATCTGTCAAATTTCTCCAATGAACATTGATCCTTATAATTAAAACATAAAGTTCAAAATTGATTGTAGAAATTTGACAGTTTTGGGTAGTTTGATCTGCGGCCGTGTGTACGGTCAAATCGACATTACATTGTCGACATGTATGTTACATCTGTTTACTTCAAATATGTCAAAACCAATTTGACATTTTTGACTTTGACCAATTTGACCAATTTGACTCAAAAGTGTTCGCAAGAGATCTGGGTATTGGGCAGTGCCAACTGACGACGCTGAAAACCGATGACGGCAGAACTGTCACGACCAGGTCCGATGTTATGGGAGAGGTCACCACACGGCCACCTGTACAAAGCTTAGCTAAAGACCCTGGAGCTAAGTTAACCCGGCACTATACCGAAGACATCCCGGACATCAGCCTGTACGAGATTAGTATGGCTCTCAAACAGCTCAAAAACGGCGGGGCACCAGGTGCTGACGGAATTACGGCCGAGCTGAAGATGTTTTCAAGCTTCTGAACTGGAAAGGACTCGGCATCAACGTCAACGACATATATACATCACTCACCTTTGGTCTGCTGACAATATAGTAGTCATGGCTGAGACCCTGGAAGACCTCGGCGCAATGCTCGGTGACCTCAACAGTCTCTCAACAAGTGGGTCTTAAAATGAACATGGAGAAGACGAAAGTTATGTCGAACTCACGTGTCGTACCCACTCCTCTCAAGGTTGGGGACTCTGCCTTTGACGTTGTGGACGATTATGTTTACCTGTGACAAACGGTCTAGCTAGGTAGGCCCAACATCAGCAAAGAGGCCAATCGTCGAATCCAATTAGGCTGGGCAGCGTTCGGTAAGCTACGAAATATCTTCTCGTCCGATATACCGCAGTGTCTCAAGACGAAAGTTTTTGACCAGTGTGTGTTGCCGGTGATGACATACGGAACTGAGACGTGGTCGCTCACTATGGGCCTCATAAAAAGGCTCAAGGTCACTCAAAGAGCAATGGAGAGGGCTATCCTCGGGGTTTCTCTGCGTGATCGAATCAGAAATGAGGAGATCCGCAGAAGAACAAAGGTAACCGATATAGCCCGAAGAGTTGCTAAGCTCAAGTGGCAGTGGGCAGGGCACATTGCTCGCACGACTGATGGCCGCTGGGGCGGGATAGTCCTGGAGTTTCGACCGCGTACCGGAAAGCGCAGTGTGGGCAGGCATCCAACAAGGTGGACCAACAATCTGGTGAAGGTCGCGGGAAGCCGCTGGATGCGAGCAGCACAAAAGCGGTCGTTGTGGAGATCCTTGGGGGAGGCCTTGTCCAGCAGTGGACGTCTTTTGGCTGAGATGATGATGATGATGATGATGATGAACAAAATCATATGAAAGTAAATAATTACTGCAGATATGTAGAAAAATATGAAACAACACAGATATTATGTATTCATAGCTTCACTTTGACCTTGCATATCTCGGCTTCGATATTACTTAGGTCAAAAACCTTTTTGCAGCCATATATCTCAGTCGATGTACTATTAAACTAGAACAATTATTTCAGTGGCCGCTGAAAAAAAATATCAAGCCAACCTCCATACAAATTTACCCAAACCCCTTTGTTTTACAGAATTTATATAATCTTCACTTAAAGGTCCAGTAAAAAAAATGCCAGTGGAGATCATGTTTTGAAGAATTTGCTACAGTACAAACAGTGCAATTAATACTTAAAAACCAATTTATATAAAAATAATTTATGAAAAAAATAAAATAAGAAAAGACAAAAGGAAATGGCTCAGCCTATTCATGAAGCTGTATTGGATTATTAACAGTTACCGTTAAGTGTTCGTGCATGCATGATCGATCACTGATCAGTTTAAAATTCTCTAAAGAATTCCGCGTGAAGTCTTGGTAAAGAGAGATATTTCTCACTACTATTACCATTATAGTATCACACTAATATTATAAATGTGAAAGTTTGTGTGTATGTGTGTATATTTGTTGCTTCTTCACGCTGCAAGCAACGGATGGATGGATTTGGATGAAATTCGGCATACACATAGTTTATAACCTGGATTTATACATAGAATACTTTTATCCCAATATTCCCACGGGAACTGGAACCACGCGTGTAAAACCGCGAGCGGCCACTAGTCTATTTATATTATTTTTTATAAAATTACTTTTACACTGGCTAAATATGCTAACCGCACGAAGCCATCAAATAAAAGAAAAATCTGAGAGTTCTGTCTGTCACACACGTCACTGTCAACCTTTTGACAGTCTTTATCAAAACAGATAATTTATTAGTTGTAGAAAAAAAAGCAATTTTGAATGATTTTTAGAATCCATTTCGTAGTCGTCAATTCGTCTTAATTTAATTACGTAGTACTGATATTTATTTAGTAATAGGTAGGTGTTACAGAGTATAAATGAAATAGATGACATGACAACATAACCTCTTTCACCTCTCATCACCTTATCAGGTGGGGTAACTAACTCCAGTTAGTTTAAAAACTGAACGATTAAAAATAGGATGTTAAAGCAAAGTATATTATGCCGTACATGCGTTACCAGTCTACTGCAAACGCGGTGTCAATGGCGGTCAGACAGTTCGCAATCAAAATCCAGTTCCACGCCCCTTCGACGTCTTTTGGAGGATGCCAGCGGTTTCGGAGAGGTGGAGCCTAAAGAGCCGGAGCTGCAGTGGGCTACTGAACCGTATGCGGCCAAGCCGGGCGAGGACCGCAAGCCGCCGCGCGTGGATCCGCAGGAGACCTCGGTGCTGCTGTTCCCGGGCCAGGGCGCGCAGCGCGTGGGCATGGGCCGCCGCCTGCAGGCCGTGCCGGCAGCGAGAGACTTATACCAACTCGCCTCAAGTGTTGTTGGGTAAGAATTTCTTACTTATTATTTGCAATTACCCAATATTTCGCACCCCTAGATGAAAACCAGTAAATCAAAAAACCTCTTTTTACAGAAAAGACGAAACACTGATTTTACAATATTTAAGTGAGAAGTCAAAATTCCAATAATTCATAAATTAAGATAATATTATCTAAAACTTTTTCAATTAACTTTCAAGTAATGGGGTTTTCGTAATGCGGATCCGCATCAGAATCGTCGAAATCGCTTTCATCACCTCTGTGAACTGGTGAGACAACATATTGACGTTTATGAACTCTTCGTCGTCCGTCAGCGTTAGTAAGCTGATCATCAAGATTAGAAGATTCTAGAATGCTCCGCGATGGAATTGACCTTAAACTCTCAGCTGGCAACTCAGGCTCTTTTACTCTATTAAGCATTTCTATGCCAGGGTATTGAACTGTTCTTGAAGGATTCAATGATGCTAGCTGTAGTATACTCAGCGGTGGAACTAACTTTAAACTATCAGCTGGTAACTCAGGCTCTTTTACTTTATAGAGCAAATGCCCATGGAAATCTATGCCAGGGGATTTAACTGTTCGGTTGGAAGGATCCAATGCTGCTGGCTGGTCAGCATCCTCTTTTTCTGTATTGATGAGCTCTAACATGAATTTCCCTCGGCCCTTCATTGTTCTAAAAATAAGAAATGCTCATATTCATTAACAAATCAAGTAAAGTGAACTAACTCAAATAACCTCATTATTATTACGTAATGGTTATTGACATTCTTCATTGAATAAAAAACTGTGTTAGTGCGGAACATAAATGAAAGTGTGGCCAATGAATTTAACACTATTTATTTTGAATTACAGCGAGAGTACATTTTAATAGGTAGGTGCTGTATGTGTATGTGCGTATTGAGTAACGGTCGATGGGCCACTGGTGGGACCGGAGTTCCGCTCCCTCCCGCCTCTCGCCCCGCGCGCAGTGGAGCGCGGAACGGCGCGAACAAACTGATATATATAGTTTTAGACAAGCCATTTTCTCTATGAAAAGTAATTAATTTTCATTAAACAGAAAAAAAACTGTAGATAAACTTTCATTCAACAAAACCACCGTAAATCGGAATTTCCGCTTACTGTCAAGTATAGCTGAGTAACTCTAAAATATAAAAAAAGATATTGCGATTATTTTAAGTTCAGACCAACAAAACTCTGTAATGAAAAAAAAGCATAGTCAACTCTTTTCCTTAACCTTTTCACCGCCAACAACTTCTATAGAAGTTCGAGATTTTCGTGCCGTCCACGCCAGCACTTCAATAGAAGTTCTTCATTGTACCTACTTTATTAAAATACATTTACGATTGATAAAACATTTGTTTCTTTTGTAATTTTGTAAGATGGACACAACTGGAGCCCTATTTTTTATTTTACCAGGCAAAAAAGGCTTTTTTGTGATTTAAAATGGATAAAAACAAAAACGTCTCAAATCTTTTTATGTCCCGCACGCTAACGACTTCATATCAAGTAGGCCAGTGATGTGACGCAAAAGTTGCATATTACAATCCTCTATATTTACTTTGTTTTATTCCATCTAACTGTTTATAAATTCTATGATTTAAAATAAATTCCGGTCAGTAAATAACGTATTACACAATAAATTTTAAAATGAATGTACATATCAAATCACTTCAATAAAATTAATTAAGTTTACCGAGGACTCTCGATATTGCAACACCCATCTCTATGTAATGGCAAGATGTCAGTGCTAACCAGCGCCACCGACTTCATTTCAAGTTAACCCGTGACGTCGTATGGGGTCATGGTCATCGTGTCGTAGTGCCGGGCGTTACAAACGAAACAAACGTTTGCACGTGTTTCTTTCCCGGTTCGGGTAATACCTTAACAGTGCAAAATGAGTGAATGCTATTCTGATGAGTTGTTGCGGATTTTAGAAGGTGTGGAACCTGATCCTGAAACGCCTCCGATGACTGACTGAATGTAATTACTAGACTGCGACTATACTTTGTACCTGTGCGCAATTTCAAGCGTCCATCTATTTGTTTCTTTTTTCTTATTTTAGTAGGTAAATATATTTATTTATGACGTACAAAGGGAAGGTACTTACTCCATTCTCGTTTGTGCGTGTATAAACAAGAAAGCGGCTACTTAAACACTATTCAAACGTTTATTGTTAAACAAAACATACTGAAACGTACACACTCGGTACGATCGAAACTGAACGTGAACACATTAGATACATTAATCGTCGATAGGTTATTTTAAGTTTAGACTAACAAAACTGTAATGAAAAAAAAACCATAGACAACCCTTTTCTTTAAGAAATTGATCATGCTTCGAGCGCCAAAGACTTGATATGAAGTCAACGTACGACATTATGAAATTAATAGTGAAGTGCCTATTATAATTTATCTCTAGCAAGTATATGCATGTCTATTTGTCTCTGATACTGGATACTCATTTTTCTTACTAAAATGTTCATAAAATAAAACAAACTACCATTATAATGTATTAGTGTTTATTTATATTTGTAAATTTAAATACAAACTTAAAGGAGGTCACTAAAATCTGGCCAGTTAATGTATCGAGGTACACTTTATGGAAAAAAATCCTCTATGTAACGTTGAATAATATAGTAGGCCTACTTTGTTTGTTAGTTATTTGAAAAAGACAAAAAATAATTATTTCGGTTTGAAAAAATACGCCTTAAAATGCGCCAATACGCCAAAAATACCCTGTCTATGTTAAATAATCTGTGATACGATTATCAACAGGAACCAAATCACGATGAAAAACGGAATACTACAGGGAATAGCCAAGTTATTCAATAAAAATACGAATCGCAAACGAAAACAACGAAGCACCCCGAAACGCCGAAACGTCATTTGTTGTGTTTTGACATTTTGTAGCGTTTTGTTACTTGTAGAGACAACTATTTGCTGATTTTCATATTATTATTATTTTCTATTTTTTATTGTTTTACTCCCATTAAATTATATATTGATAAAATTGGACGACCAGTAGATGCATTAGCAATAATTACCAGCAAATAAAATATTTTTTTAACACTACAGGTTTTGGAGAAGTCTGATACTAAACGCAATTGAACATCCAATCCACATGATAAAAATGTGTTACAAGTAATTAACAACTTTATTAATTTATTATCTAGTTTTATCTAAATATAAAAGAACGAAGATTTTCATCAAGATCGGTCAAGTCGTTCTTGAGTTAAAAGAGACATGCAGACAGACAGACAAAAATTTCAAAAGTCGCAGAATTGGTGTCAGTCATTTTCTAGTTTTTGATTTGTATCCAGTGGATCACACACTATTTGCATTCGTTTTGCGTGTATGCAAATCAACTTGCACTTCATGGTCTTAACCTTAAAATGCGAGCCTCGACTTCACCTTAAAATATGAGGATAAAAAGTAGTCATTAAGATAGCAGTAAAGCTTCGATCTAAAGGCACGCGAATAATGTAACGATGCGTAGATGGGACGTGGCGCGCGTGTGCACGGAGGGCCCCGAGGAGGAGCTGGCGCGGCGCTGCCAGACGGCGGTGCTGGTGACGTCGCTGGCGGCGCTGGAGCGCGCGCGCGAGGAGCGGCCGGCGGCGCTGGAGCGCGTGCGCGCGTGCGCGGGGTTCTCGCTGGGGGAGGTGGCGGCGCTGGTGTGGGCGGGCGCGCTGCCGCTGGAGGGCGCTCTGCGGCTGGTGGAGGTGCGCGCCGCCGCCATGCGCGCATGCGCGGCGGCGCGCCCGGGCGGCATGCTGACGCTGTGGCTGGCGCCCGACGCGGACCTGCCGCGGCTGCTGCGTCACGCCGCCGACCACGCCGGCGCGCGCGGCGTACGCGACCCCGTGTGCCAGGTCGCCAACTACCTCTACCCCGGCTGCAAGGTCGTCGCCGGAGACGAGGAGGTCCGTGCCGATACCCTACTCGACTCTACGTTTTCGTCAGCTTTTAATTCCGATCGTTTTAGCATTAAACGATCGAGGTTTTTTAACGACGACGACGCGACGGTTCGATGACCCGGAATCGGGGCCGAGGCGAGACTCGATTGAAACGTTTCGGGATTGGAGAGTTCGGCATTCATATGTCGACTCTGGCGAGATACATGAATTATAAAAACGTTTCGTTTAGAAACGAGAATGATTGTCATCATTATCGTCATCATCAGCTCATTTTTATGTTTCCACTGCTATGGCACGAGCCTTCCCTATGGATGGATAGGGAGAACGGGCCATAAACCACCACGCGGGCCCAGTGCGGTGCGGTGGTTGTTAACGACTGCTAATGCATCCGGGACCAACGGCTTTACGTGCCTTCCGAAACACGGAGGAGCTCAATTTTTGGTCACCCATCCGATGACCGGTGCCTTTGCGAAAGTTGCTTAATCTCAGCACTCGTAGACCGGGCGCGTTAACCACTGCACTGCACTAAATGATTGTACTTTTCATTATCTCCCTCGAAGACTAATATCTTGCCCGACCAAGCGCAAGTCATCTAGTGCTCTTCATGCATGTCTTCTGTCTTTTCAGTGATATCGCTCGCCCCAAATAGACATTTTAGTCTACGTTATGACTTAGATGGAAAAACGATCTGCTCCTTAAATTCTGTAGACGATCTCTACGACGACCCGATCGCCGATCACGAAACGTTCCCTTTTTTTTAATTATATTACTTTGTTCTACTCTTGAGCAAAGGTCTCCCCAAATCTTTAATTTTACTTTAGTTAATTATATAAGGTCCCATTTTATCAACTCCAAATATTTTGACAAAACATCTAATTATATCAAAGACTAGTGGACCCGGCGGACTTCGTACCGCTTTGACAGTTTCCATCAAGTAATTAAATTCTCTTTGGTTTCCATGACAACGAAACAAACAAATAATTTTTAATGGAAAAAAAATTGTCGTTTTTAGTATATTTATAGTGTGATTCCCGTGGGAATATCTAGATAAAAAGTATCCTATGTGTTATTCCTTCCAGGGTATAAACTTATCTGTATGCCGAATTTCATCCAAATCCATCCACCCGTCGCAGCATGAAGAAGTAACAAATATACGAACACACAAACTTTCGCATTTTTAATATTAGTAGGATAAAGGGTGTGCGTTATCGCAGCAGGAAAGTAGCTCCTAGAGTGTTACGAGTGGAACCGTATAATTAGTGCGTAACAGCAGATTACGCATGTGCGCCGCATAAAAAATTTGTGCGTGTTATAGAGTTATTATTAACGGGATTATTACCATGTTTATTATTTCTGAGTATCCGATATTTCGGCACAGTTGCATGCGCCATGATCACGGAATACTGTAATAGTAATTGCCAACACACGTTAGGTTTAATACGTTTATTATAGAAGGTCATTGATATGTATGAATCCGTAGCTTTTTGTAGTCATTCGAATTTGGTCGATAACCAGCGGTTGTTTACATGTTTTGGTTTTTTTTTATATCTATTTATATGCGAAACATTACAAGCAGAAAATGTTCACTACTAAACACACTAATTTTTTGTTTAAAACCGCTCATCTTGGGTTGAGCCGGTTTCTTGTATGTTGACGTCAAAGTTATAGCACCGTCGTTTTGACTTTTAGCAATAACGCATGTATGTACACTTTTAAAACTTTTTATGGTTAATAAATGTGTCAAGAAGGATTGAATACAGTTTTCAGTGAGACACACACAGCAGATTACGCATCAATTATACGGTTCCACTCATATCATAAAAAAACAGTTTTTTTTAACTTTTCCTGACACAAAAATTGTAATAGTTTAAAGAGCGGCCTCTCCGTCGGCTTGTTTGAATGAAACTACGGGCACGTGTAAGCAGTGAAGGCATTGCGGCCTCTGTTTCGGCTCCTTTGAATTGAAAATTCAAAATCATTTATTCAGTTTAGGCTACAAATAGCTCTTATGAACGTCATTATGCCATCGGTTCGTAAGTCTACTCTGGGCGGGAGATCTTGTACTGAGAAGAACCGGCAAGAAACTCAGCAAGTTTCCAGCTCTTTTCTCCCTTACAGCGTCAAAAATATTGGAAAATGTCCTATCATAAAAACACTTTCCATCACAAATAAAAACACAAAATATAAAGGACAATCACAACATATAATAAAACACAAAAATAAAAGAAAAAATATATATTTCAGTTTGCAAAAATATAATTTACCAGTTTAATTTTTTACGATGTCATACAGTACTAGTAAAAGTCAAAACCTGTCTAAGAAAAAAACAAAGTTAAACTTTAGTTAATAATGATAAAAATAAGACAAGTACGCAAGAACATACCAACCTCCACAGGCGGCACCCGTTCACGAGTATGACATATGAACCAGCCATCGCTTCACTCAACCATATTTAGGGAATGTAACGACCCGACGCATATGCCACCACCGCAGAGACAATAAAGAGAGCATGACACATCCAAGCTACTCTAAAATCAGAACTAATTGAAATGTTCAATGCAACGTTATTTGTTATCTGTAGGACACTGTCTATAAAGGCATTTATGTATTAAAGTATGCGTTTTTTTATTATAGCCAGGCTGTTTTATCATTTAAATATTGTTTGACCTTTTTTAAGTAAAGAATACTTTACATGTTTTTAAAATTTATCTAAAGGTAAATCTAGTACAGAAACTACCGAAAGTGCTTTATTTTACTTTTTACTCGAAATGTCTTTCGGCGTTTTTCTCGAGAACTAGCGTATAAAAATTTAAGGTTTTTTCATAAAAAACAGTTTCTGAATGTCGTCGAATCTATCCTCATAATATTTGCAGTCGATAAAATGTGACCTTATATTTACGTTGAACACGAACGAGTAAAGTCGTAACCCCCGCCACCCTTTGCGCAGGCGCTGCGTCACGTGGAGGCGGCGGGCGCGGCGCTGGGCGTGCGCCGGGCGGCGCGCGTGCGCGTGGAGGGCGCCTTCCACACGCCGCTGATGGCGGCCGCGGCGGACGCGCTGGCAAACGCGCTGTCCGCCGTGGAGGTGGCACAGCCGCGCGTGCGCGTGCTGTCGGCAGTGGACGCGCGCGCGTACGGCGGCGCGGCGGACGTGCGGCGGCGGCTGGCGCGGCACGTGGCGCGGCCGGTGCGGTGGGAGCAGACGCTGCAGGCGATGTACGCGCGCGCGCGCGGCGACCGGTTCCCACTCACGCTGGCGCTCGGCCCGGGCGCCGCGCTGCGCTCCACGCTGAGGCAGGTCAACGCGCGCGCCTGGGACTGCTCGGTGCAGGTCGACGTTTAGCCCCCCCCCCCCCCATAGTCATGTTAGAGTTTGAGATTCCGCAATGAAAGACTCGTCTACTGTGAAATATATATATTTTACTTAAAACTATGGTTTTATTGTACAGCTCGTCTCCGTTGTCGCGCGTGGCCGAAACCGATTTCGTGCCGTCGGTCGTTTAGATATATTTACTATAAAATTATTTCGATTATTTATCGGATTGAAACCGATGCGATCTCTATTCGATTTATCGTATCGAACTTATCTCTGACATAGAGAGACCTCTTTACGTTTTATTCATAACGGTGTTTACGGCCGATATGCGACGTGCGCGAGGATCGAACCGTTCGCTTCTAGTCTAGTGAACG
Source organism: Eudonia lacustrata (assembly GCA_947562085.1). NCBI lineage: Eukaryota > Metazoa > Arthropoda > Insecta > Lepidoptera > Crambidae > Eudonia > Eudonia lacustrata. The sequence continues at coordinate 29,470,967 of OX387340.1, read as the reverse complement.
TCGACATTTTTTTTTTCAATGTATTTTATTATTACGAATCATAATATAAGGATTAGTTTTACGTTCTTTCGAAACGACGAAAAAAAGCTCCCTCTGTGATATCGATTGACACCGCGCGATCGGGCCGGAGAGAATTAAGATTCATAATTTAATGTATGCTACGCCGCTACTCGATCTCTATTTACACTGGTGAGGTATGCGCCGCTCAGATGTTGAGCGGGTTGACGCAGGGCTGCCCGCCGGCCGCGGCCACCCCCCGGCCCAGGCGCGCCAGGTCCCCGTAGTGGCGCAGGCTGTCGGGCGCGCGCGCCTGGGCCAGCCGCCGGGGCACGCGCGCCAGGGCCTCGTCCGCCCAGGCCGCCGCCAGCCGCGCCTCGTGCTCCGCCGCGGGCAGGCCCAGGCGCGCCGCCCGGGACGCGCGCGACAACACCGCCGCTACGGTGTACAGGTCGATGGCCGCGTCCGCCAGCCGGTTCAGCACGAACTGCTGCTCCACCACCTGAGCGCACGCGAGCCCGGTCAGCGGAGCGGCACCACACACTTCCAAAATCTCAAATGTAGACCTGCCTACATTTGAGATTTTGAGATATCGGTTAATTATAATATACAGGGTTAATGGAAACTCGACAACTTCCTTGCAGGAAGTGAGGGAGGAGGTCGCCTAGGCCTAAAATGTGACAAATGTAACCCCCCATATGTATCGCCGAAAACTAATAGTTTACGAGATATTATAATTTTAGCACTTAACTTCAAATTTAAAAAAAGAATAATTGATGCACAGATTAATTTTAATTTGTAGCTGACATCCTTACACAGCTGAGGTAGCACTAAAACATGTCAAAATACTAACATTTTGAAATTACAACAAAAACTTTAAAAAATATATTCTTTTTACATTTCATTTCATAAAGTGTTGCCTAGCTCAAAAAAATACTATGCGACTATTCGTACAAATTATTAACAAAACCTCCTCACCTAATAACGTATCCAAAAAGGTATAGAAGCCAGCATAATTAACTTTAACTACGAAGTGAAAAAAAAAACAACAGAATGCACACAAAAAGTGTTTTTGTTTTGTTTATATAATTTTTAACGCAAATTTTGTTGCGAACAAATTACAAAAACACAAATGTTGAAAAAAATTCCACGAGCAGGATTTGAACCTGCACCCTTCTGACATACCGGGTCAGGTGCTCTCCCACTTCCCACGATAGCTCAATTGGGAGAGCACCTGACCTGGTATGTCAGAAGGGTGCAGGTTCAAATCCTGCTCGTGGAAATTTTTTCTACATTTGTGTTTTAGCACACAAAAAGGTTAAGTAATAATTAGCTTTCGCAATTAATGACGTCAAATCGTTTAAATTTTTTTAAACATCATGCTCAATGTGTCGCCCTTAATTCCGAATGCAAGTCCGGATCCTCTTCCTCATTTCGGTTTTTGTATTTCTTGATGAAAATGTTTGTTTCATCTGATTAAATTATCTGAGGGGTTTTTGTCACATTTTAGGCCGCCTATCACCTCCTGCAAGAAAGTTGTCGAGTTGGGAACTCGACCTAAACCTGTAATTTTTTTTATTTAGGTATCTATTTTGGTTCACAGATTAAATGTAACGAAGCTTAAATAACGAAATGCATATTAAGAAAAAATATAGATGCGTCTATTCTTATTAAAATGACACAGCATGCATTATTTGAAAAAATCAACCAGTTTCGGTAGCTCAGCAGTCGGAGCGTCGCCTCGGCTCGGCTCGAGCGGACACCTATTTGGCTTTGTTATTTTTTCTTTTTAATAATAAATAATAAATAAATTCGTTTATTTTCAGGCAACAATTTAAAGTTACAAAATAACAGGCCCATAGATAAATACCTTATAAACTAACATATACATACCAATAAACAATATTTGTTAGTAATATAAAACTTAATCTATGTTAGTAATTATTTCGACACTTTCGGTGTCGCATCGGTGGCGCTCAAAGGTAGCCTTCCACGAAAACGTCTGAACACCACTCCCTTCGGCCAGAAGTCTTCTCTCATGAAGGCGTCCAGCTTAGTTGATGGGACTCGCACCACAAATGCTTTGAAGCTAGTGTTGTGGCGCGACTCCAGCGGCTCCACCCTCAAAAGGAAGTTGGTCTTCGTTTGAATGTAATCTGCGATCTCCTTCACGGTAGTGGTGTAGTGCAGGCGAGACAGATACATGGCCGTGGTCGGTGTCGCAGCACGCAGCAGGAAGTTAGGCCCTGTCGGTGCGGTGCCGCGGCGGTTCTGGCTACCCCGGAGTGCCTTTTTGTTTCGGACCACAGTGAAACCATCATCACCACGATCCTTGGCTTTAGCCGCAACTACGGCAGCGAAGTCCCTGCGACAGCTGACAGGCGTGCACGCCACAGGCACGTGAAGTAGTCGGCGGGGAGCGGGCGGCGAGCGGCGGCGGCGGCGGCGTTTTAAGTTGTTACTGTATGTTTCATATTTATGACAAATAAACTTTTGTTCATGCATTAATTGAACCGGTAATCCAAGGGTTCTGGGTTCGATCAGACAGAAAAAGTCGAAACGATACTCGAGCTTCCCGAGTCTGATTGATTTTTTCTAGTAAAATTTTATCTTGCTACTACGTGCATCGTAACAATAAACAAATATATTTTTTTTTAATATATGACGTAAATAAAAAAAAGTAGAAGAATTTTCGTGAACGAGTAAATCTTTATAGATTTCGTATTGAAATTACTTTTATAATTATTGGCGATGAACGAAAACGAAAAACATTCGTTTATTCAAATGACCGCTTCTCTATCTTATTTTTTCGTCATCGTGCGATTCGGATACGCGTATCGTACGCAACGGCGCTCGACCGGCGCGGCAGACATCCCGAATATGACAAACGGGGCACAGAGCATGGACCCCGGAAAATTATAAAGCTACCTGAAAAGCACCATCGTAGCAAAGATATTAAGGTTGTTTTTCAGTCAGTGTAAAAAGAGACCTGCTTCCCGTGCGCCACGAGCACGGCCTCGACGACCCGCCCGCACTCGGCCACCTGCCGCGCCAGCTCGTCGGCCCGCCCCCGCAGCGGCGGCGCCAGCAGCGGCCCCAGGTCCGGCCCGCGCGTCAGCCGCAGCCCCACCGCACCCGCCGCACGCCGCCCCGCCTCGCCGAAGATGAGGCCGAGGTTGGCGGCCGGGTTCTTGAACGCGCGCTGCAGCTCCTGCAGGTGCGACCCCGCGTACTGGATGCCTGCACACACCCCGCACCGAAAACTACAGCGGTCACGATACTCAAAAATATTTTGAACCATAGCAGGCATCTTGCACGTGTACGTTACCGCAGCTAAAAAGTATCTCCTAGAGTGTTATGAGTGGAACGTATAATTAGTGCGTAATCTGCTGTGCATGTGCGCTGCATGAAAAAATTGTGCGTGTTGTCATTTTGGGGAAAAACGAAAAAAACGATTCCTGCTGCAGTAACGTTGTTCCAGCAAGAAAAATTCTAAACGAATGATCGGAGAGAGAAAATTTGTGCATGGGCAGAAAGCTTACATTTGTGCAAAAATGTGCGCCGAAAATAAAATTTGTGCTCCTTTAGGTTTTCGAGATATTGCATTTCCTGCTGGAGTAACGTTTTGCAGAATCGTGTATCTCTAAAGCCATTGTATGTGCGCCTGTAGAATAAACATATACGAGTAGCTCTTGATTTGTGCGTATTTGTGACAGAATTAAATTTACGAAAATATTCATAAATTTTAAGTAATCGCGCTTTTTTTTAAATCCGAAAAAAAATCGCAGCGATTAAACGATAAAACGTGTATGCTCACTGAAAACTGTATTCTATCTTTCTTGACACAATAATAACCGTAAAAAGTTTCAAAAGTGTACATACATGAGTTATTGAATAACGCATGTATGTACACTTATTTATACACGTATTTTACTTAAAGTCAAAACGACGGTGTCATAACTTTGACGTCAACATACAAGAAACCGGCTCAACTCAAGATGAGCGGGTTTAAACCAAAAATTAGTGCGTTTAGTCAAATAACATAGTGAACATTTTCAGCTTGGAATGTTTCGCATATAAAGAGATAATAAACAAAAACCAAAACATGTAAACAACGGCTGGTTATCCGACCAAATTCGAATGACTACAAAAAGCGACGGATTCATACATATCAATGACCTTCTTTATTGAACGTATTAACCTAAGCTGTTGTCCGTACAGTCGCGTTCAAACGTTTGTTGGCAATTATAAGACCTAATTTTGGGGCCTACTTAAAAAAAATATTGAATGCAGGTTGTAACCATATTAAATGAAAGAGCTTGTTAATGTGGAAATAATTATTTTTACAAGCTTTTACTTGCATATGTATATTTTTTATGCATATGTATATCGCGTGACAATACAATATTATGATGACATGGAGCTGATCTGATGCTGGAGCTGGAAGGTGACCATAGGAACTCCGCAATATAACGATACAACCCCATCGAGTTTGGGCTCGTTTGATTCGTATTGACGAGTACTTTGATCCTATATGGTAACTAGGGTTTGATGCTGGAGCTGGAAGGTGGCCATAGGAACTCCGCAATAAAACGACACAACCCCATCGAGTTTGGGCTCGTTTGATTCGTCTTGGTGAGTATTTTGATGAACTGATTTTAAGCATGCCAAATCGCTGCGATTGTATGAATCGTAATCGTAATCTATAAATTTGCCTTTTTTGCCACTTAATTGACGCCGTTAACTTAGGTTTATTTCCCACAATTTGCAAAAACTGCAAATTTTCTTTTTTTTTTACAAAATATAGGGGTATCTTGTTTACTTAAACATATGAATTAAAATAAAAAGCCAATCTGGAAGACTAAATTTGATAAATATTGATAAAAAAAAAATTTTATTGCTCAAAATTTACTTGATCACTAGACACTTTTGAAGTGTGTATGTCAACAGAAAACTTAAAAACAGCTAAGTATAATTTTTGGACATAAAAAGCATAATAATATAGAGAATAACTAATCTATATTATTAAAATGTCACGGAATGACCAGCCTTTGAAATTAACACAAAACAATAGCTAATTCATTATTAAAGCATTTGGCAACTCAGTTATTTATATTTACACATTGACTGCCTACAAAGAAAACACAACATTAAAATAATAGTTGTACACTACATATAATGAGCCTCTACAAGTCTACTGCTGGACAAAGGACTCCTCCACGAAACGCCACAGCGAGCGGCTCTGGGCCGTTTGCATCCAACGCGACGGCTTCCCGCCACCCTAACCAATATTAAAATAGAAAATACCAACACGCAAATGCAGGATTTGAACCTAGGTCACTGAATGCTCAGGCGCTTTACCAAATAAGTTACAAAGGCCTACCTAATAACTTTAACACTGATGTCAAGAAAATCATAAAAAAATACCTAAAGTATATACAGCAGGGCCTCGATAATCCGAACGCCGAAAATGTATACCCTGTTCGAATGCACGAAGCGTTCGGATTGTAGAATGTAGACATTTTGAAAGGCATTTTCGGGCAAAGTTACGTGTTTCCTTTCATCAATGTTGAAGCCATGGTACAAATGTACGCAAATTTAAGACGCCCATACAATAAAATGGCGGAACGGAACGCGGCGGAGGAAATAGCGATACGTGTTAATACACGTAGGTATTCCTAAAACGCACTGCGTGGCACTGCGAGACAGAAATTGTGAGAAAAAGGCGGTTGCGCAGGGGTCGTTCGGATTATAGAGGCGTTCGGACTAGCTGTGGTACGGATTATCGAGGCCCTGCTGTATATAACTATACAGGGTGGAAACTTTCATCGGGGCAGTAAGGGGAAGTACCTTATCCGTTGCAGCTACACGAAAATGGTCTTAGGAGACTATCCATATTTTTTATGGAATTTTGATCCCTATTCAAAGATTTTCAAAAAAATGTACAGTTAGCAAGAAAATAGCCATTTTACACAAAAACATTTTTTGATGCCAATCGATCCTCTTTCTAATACTGATCAAAAACTTTTATGGGACCAACCATCGTTGGAGTACTCAAAAAGTCACAAATTGCAAAAAACTTTTCCCGTACATTTTGTATGAAAATTTGTGTAACTGAAATACAAAAAATAAAATAAAAGACAAATGATCACGTAGAACATTACACATATCAAAAAGAAGGCGTATTAATTTTCTTTTTTATTAACTAACATAACTTGATGATGTTATTCTTGAGCTTTTCTGACGCAACAAACTGACAAGATTGTTTTTTATTTAATAATAACGAGCTCCAAATTTGAATGGTTTTTAAACTTATCTTTTTATTCAGTCAACAAAAAGATCTCAACCGTAACTAAAAAAGATTTTGCGTTAAATTTTCATACAAAATCTACGGGAAAAGTTTTTTGCAATTTGTGACTTTTTGAGTACTCCAACGATGGTTGGTCCCATAGAAGTTTTTGATCAGTATTAGAAACAGGATCGATTGGCATCAAAAAATGTTTTTGCGTAAAATGGCTATTTTCTTGCCAACTGTACATTTTTTTGAACATCTTTGAATGGGGATCAAAATTCCATAAAAAATTATGGATAGTTTCCTAAGACCATTTTCGTGTAGCTGCAACGGATAAGGTACTTCCCCTTACTGCCCCGCTGAAAGTTTCCACCCTGTATATAAATAAAGATACAACTGAATAAAACAAAGTCCAAGATCAAAGATTTAAGTTAAGAATAAAGAAGTCCCTGTACTGAAAAAATCTTAGTATTGGTACTTGTTATGTGTAAGTACTTTTAAATAAGACAAAACAATGCCATTAAATAGATACTTACCATCGCAGATCGTGCCATCATCGTAATCTGTTATCAAATGTGTAAATGTGTATATTTACTACGCCACTTTCAACCAACTTCATATAATTATCAATAAACAAACAATAACAGTGCAACTGCGTGATAACTATAACTGTTTGTTTGTTTACGAAATGAAAACGCACTTCCTAGTAAAAAAAAACAATTCGCATTATAGATAGTAGAGCAACGTTATGTATCTGTCTCTGTCCCACTAATACCGTACGCTTACTAGCTGTCTCACTTTCTCCAAACTAAACAAAGCGACTCCTTGTGACGTCAGCGGGTGACGCGGGGTCAAGAGCACGAGGTCTCATCCAGAAGAAACAAAATAGTTTTTAAAAAACTCAATAGATAGCGTTACGTGTATCGATTTGCTGTTTAAGTTTGCGTAAATTAGAAAAATCGAATCTGTAAATAGTTTATACCTATTTAAAAAATAACGTACTTTATCATCTACAAGGTCACGGAAACAGCTAGTAGAATATAATCCAATTACAAGTTTTTTTTACTTGTTGTTTTCTACTTCAGTGTACTTAGGCACAACACGTTTCAACCGGTTCATGAGTAAAGTTAAGAAGGTCATTGATATGTATGAATCCGTCGCTTTTTTGTAGTCATTCGAATTTGATCGGATAATCAGCCGTTGTTTACATGTTTTGGTTTTTATATATATCTATTTATACGAAAAACATTTCAAGCTGAAAATGTTCACTATGTTATTTGACTAAACGCACTAAATTTTGGTTTTAACCCGCTCATCTTGGGAGCCGGTTTCTTGTATGTCGACGTCAAAGTTATGACACCGTCGTTTTGACTTTTAGTAATATTATTCATTATCGCAAGTATGTACACATTTGAAACTTTTTATGGTTATTATATGTGTCAAGAAGGATCGAATACATTTTTTAGTGAGCATATACGTTTTCTCGTTTAGGCGCTGCGAATTTTTTTCGGATTTAAAAAAAGCGCGATTACTTGAAATTTATGAATATTTTCGTAAATTTAATTCTATCACAAATACGCACAAATCAAGTGCTACTCGTGTATGTTTATTCTACAGGCGCACATACAATGGCTTTAGAGATACACGATTCTGCAAAACGTTACTCCAGCAGGAAATGCAATATCTCGAAAACCTAAAGGAGCACAAATTTTATTTTCGGCGCACATTTTTGCACAAATGTAAGCTTTCTGCCCATGCACAAATTTTCTCTCTCCGATCATTCGTTTAGAATTTTTCTTGCTGGAACAACGTTACTGCAGCAGGAATCGTTTTTTTCGTTTTTCCCCAAAATGACAACACGCACAAATTTTTTATGCAGCGCACATGCACAGCAGATTACGCACTAATTATACGTTCCACTCATAACACTCTAGGAGATACTTTCCAGCTGAGGTAACGTACACATCTTGCACTCCGTCATACCTACCGCGATAAGCACCTACAGCGCGCGAGCAACTTGAAGTTGTAAATCAGTCAGGGCCCCAGCGCGCTTTGGAGCACACGCACAGGTATAGTTTGAAGTGGATCGTAATTTCGATTTGTTTAAAAATAACTACCTCTTTGATATCAGTAAATCTGCAAGCTCCGTAATAATGGTGAAACGCAACAGTAATAATTGTTGTGTGGAAGGCTGTCGAAATAAACAGAAAGATTCGAAGTTATTTATTCTGTGCTTAAAGGTAGGTAAGTATTTAGTGGTCCGTTTATGGCCTGCGCAGACGAGAGATTTTTGTCCACGGACTCTTTTATCCGCTACAACGCTCGCTTACAACTGTATCGAGTAACACAAACGAGGGATTAAAAGTACCGCGTACTAAAAGTCCCCCGAATAACCGCGGACATGCAGAGAGCGGACCGGACAAAAGTACGCGGGAGTCCCCGAAAAAAATAGAACTCGTATGACTAGGACTCGTATGCACGACGATAAACGATGACGCAGGAAATCGATTCTAAGATTTTAATAAAAGAAGTCGATAAAATAACTTCTTTATATGATACGTCAAAAAATGAGTATCACGACCGAAATTTTAAGAAAAAGTTATGGAACGCGGTATGTCAAGAGGCTTATTCCTCATCTGTTTGCGACTTATTATCGAACGAAAAAAAAACTAAATATAGTAAGTATTGTTATTTATTATCGTATAGCAATTTACAACAACAATTATATATTAATTTAATAATCCACTTCGTGAAGTCATAGTAAAATAAAAATAAAGCGATAATTTATTGTTAATCGATCGATCGATCGATAGTAAGGGGATGGACCCAGTATTTTCTTTTAAAATGTCCTCTTTTTCTTAAACTTCATGTAAATTGCAACACAACGTAACCTCTGAATATTTGCTTTCATAGCGTGCACTTCTCTACATTTCCGGGCAACAAATAATCGCACACCGTGTGCGTTGAGTCCGCGGTAAATCCGCGGCGGACTTTTTATTCGCGGAGCGTACTATTTTCTCCGCCGCGGATTAAAGTCCCTCGTCTGCGCAGGCCATTATTCTTAGGTACTTGTCTTATTTGCTAAATAATCTTCACCCAACTATTTACTTATTGAAAAAATAATTTGATAGGTACGTACTTATTTACCTACTTACGAAACTGTTTACTAAATAACTAAATAGGACAAGACAGTAAGGATAAACAACTAAGTACCTACCTATCTAGTATCTGTATTATAGGATAGGTGCCTTCCTACCTAATTACCAAAACCAAAAGTTGACTTTTGGCATCTTTATGCCTCCCGTATTTACGTTAATATTACTTACCTAGTTAGATTTTTAAATATTATAGTACTTACAGCTAGTTTAACCTTTTCACCGCCCAACTATCCTGCACGCGTTGTCCCGCTGTACGCCAACGTATAAATGTATTTTAATAAAGTAGGTACAAAGAAGAACTTCTATAGAAGTGCTGGCGTGGACGGCACGAAAATCTCGAACTTCTATAGAAGTTGTTGGCGGTAAAAAGGTTAATAGGTATGTGGATACTTACAAGTTCTGTTTACAAGATCAAGTTTAGCTTTGATAAGTACTTATAGGTAGGTTGGTGGGTACCTATTTCTGTTCTTGGTAGTTGTACAGTCGACGGCACATGATATGTATATACTATACATGTTGACCTTGACAACAACAGTTGAACTACCTACGAAAATAGCTCTAACGGCAACGGCACGGCGGCATAAAGACGGCCTCAAAGTCAACATGTATAGTATAGGTAGTCTGATGTGGCGTTGACTGTACTTACATACCTAGCCTAGGTTTATTGAAAACGTAATTTGTTCACATTTAAGTAGGTACACATTATAAACACAATAACTTGTGATAAATTAAGTATTCAGATTAATTATTATTTTAAAGAAAACAACCCAGAAGTCGTTAGAAAAGATAAGAGCTACGCGATAGAAAGAGGCAACTTCTAGGTGAATATAACTGTAAAAAAGGGAGCAGTGTGCGACCTGAATTGCACTTTATTGTGTATTAGCAAAAGTCGCTATTTATTTAAATGACTTTGCGGAGTGCATCTTCTGTACTTGTACTATTATTTATTCTGTGACCTATTTATCACTATTTATACACAACTGTTTGATGTAGTCAAAACCATCTAATTCCGTGGTGAGGCTGCTAACTAGACGCACACCATTCCGCGTGCCCTGTTCGTATACGAGTCCATCGGGTCTCGTCTGTGTTTTTACAGTTTTACACGGTTAACATTCACGGTACCTGTGAGCGCAACGAAAAGACGCAGAATATCATTGGTGCCCTCGAAGATCCTGAAGATCCTGAGGTCCCGCATGACTCGCTCGAGGCCGGTGGCCTTCATGAAGCCCATGCCGCCCATGATCTGGATGGCCTCGTCCACCACCGTCCACGCCGCCTCCGACGCGAACACCTGCGAGCACGAGCCACGGTCAGTCGGCGCGTTTCCGCGTGTCTCCGCGTGTCGGCGTGCACTCGCCCTCGCGCTGACCTTGGAGATGGCCGCCTCGAGATGGTAGTCCTGCGCGCCGGTGTCCATGTTGCCGCTGACCATGTAGGCGAGCGCCTCGGTGACGTACTGCAGCATGGCCATGCGCGCCAGCTTGCCCTGGATGGTGCCGAAGTCGATGAGGCGGCGCTTGAACTGCGTGCGCGTGGCGGCGTGCTCGGCGGCCTGCGCGATGGCCGCGCGTTGCGTGCCGGCCAGCGCCGCCGCCATGCCGAAGCGGCCGTTGTTGAGGATGTTCATGGCCACCTTGAACCCGTTGCCCAGCCCGCCGAGCACGCAGCGCACGGGCACGCGCACGTCCTCGTAGTACACCTCCGTCGTGTTGGAGCACTTGATGCCCATCTTGTTCTCGGGCGGGCCCGACGTCACGCCGCCGAAGGCGCGCTCCACGATGAACGCCGTCACCTTGTCCACGGTCTTGCCGTCCTTCTCGACGGGCGTCTGCGCGAACACGGTCATCACCTCCGCGATGCCGCCGTTGCTGATCCAGATCTTGGAGCCGTTCAGGATATAGTGCTCGCCGTCCGGCGCCAGCACGGCGCGAGTCCTGCGACACACACGCCGGTCAGCGGCCGCAGCCTCGATACAATCACACCGCGTGTTACGGCACCTACTTGATGGAGCCGGCGTCGGATCCCGACGAGGGCTCGGTGAGACAGAAGGCCGCGTACTCGCCGCCCGTGACGCGCGGCAGGTAGCGCTGTTTCTGCTCGGCGTTGCCGAACAGCAGGATGCCCTTGAAGCCGATGGACTGGTGCGCGCCCAGCGTGATGCCCACGCCCAGGTCGTGCGCGCCCACGATCTAATATATGTGTCGAAAATATTTTACAAAAAAAGCATTTGTTGATGTTAATTTTGCAACTGAATTAAATTAAATTAAATTACATTATTTATTCACTATGGATAGATAGTATAGCAGATAGAGTCATAACTACATAAGTTGAGCGTAAGTGAGGTGTATAGAGGCGTAGGCGTTACGAGTTGCGCTGGTGTAGGGTGGACCGACCTCTACGAGGCGCGCGTACTGCGTGTTGTTGAGGCCGAGGCCGCCGAGCTCGGCCGGCACCTGCAGCCCGAAGGCGCCGAGCTCCCACAGGCCGGCCAGCGTGCGCGCCTCCACCTGCGCGTCCGCGTCGTTCTTGGCCGGGTCGTTCACCTGCACGCAATGACGCAACACACGTAAACGTCACTAACATTTTTATTGAATTCGTAGTTTTGTGAGCCGGTAAGTGAATCTGCACTTAGCTATTAACCTATTAAAATGTATACTACTATAAGATTTGATAGTTGCCCTTAATAAAAAAATAAAAAACGAGTCTTGGTATACCATATGGTTAGCAGGGCTTTGAATACTGTTAAAGACTTGGTATTGATACTTCTGTCAAACGAATCTTCGTTTGACAGAAGTATTGACTTAGATACCGGTAAAAAAGTGACGGTAAGCTTGGTATCGTTACCTAGGTGACATTTTTACCGGTAAATTAACTAACCACTCTACGACTGACGGACGGATTGACTAAAGCGCAATATTTTACGAAAAAAGTAGCGATACTTCTCTAGATGACGTTACCTACTGGTACTTATAGTGGGGATTTAGTAACGTTGTCAAGCCCTGATGGTTAGTAAACAAGAAAGTATCACTCTACAGCCTTCCTGCAAGTGCAACAGGCTTTCGACAATGTATGGCGCAAAGGAATGATGCTTAAATAATATTAGACACTAGTGTATAAAATCAAAACATATTGAAAGTGCTCATTGTTGCATCCCATGAAGAGATGTCCCTTCAATGGTGGTCAGAAGCATACAAGTCACCAAAAAATTTGGATAAGAGCCAAAGCTGTTACATTAGGGGTGCTTGCACAAAGGGGTAGTAGGCCCGACTGATAAAGATGACGATGATTAGCTAACCTCCTGGAAAAACTTCTCAACCGGGGGCACAAGCTCCTGCAGCGTCTGCCGCTGGTCCTCGGACAGCGGCTCAGGGTAGGGGAACACCTGCGCCGGCTCGAGCCGCCCGCGGAACAGATTCAGTGTGAAGGAACCGCTCTCGCGCGGCGCCGGCCGCGACCGGTCGCGCGCCGCCGCCGCCTCGGACGCCGCGCCGCGCGCACTGCCCGTTCAAAATACATAGCAGACAAGTGCGTTGGTGCATAGGTACTTAGTAACCATAACAGCCAGGTCTTTTGGCTCATGTTTCAGTTATAGGATGGTTAATACTGGGTGGCGCAAAAGTTACGACGGGGTTTTAAAAATTAAAATCTGACATTTGCACTGACATTTACTATTCTTTTGTTTTCACAAATTATAAAATACATTTTGTAGATTCAGCATGGATAATTTTACCGTTACTCAACGTACCAAAATCATAGTTTTATGTTCAACATCATCAATCGATAATTCAAACCCAGCGTGCGTATCGCCGCCATTTCCATGTGCCTCCCCCTCTGACTCTCCCTCTGAACGTGAACACATGATTCGACGCTTGGCGGCACGTTTTCAGCAGGCAGGTTCAGTAGCCGTTCTCCCAAGAACTGGAAGACCACGCTCTGCTCGAAATGCAGACAATATTCAGCGAGTGAAAGCGACTTTAGAGGAGAATCCGGAAACATCAACGCGTAGGCGTTCGTCACAGAGATATCGCAATCAAATTGAAATATTTTTTAGTGCCAGCTGTTGTTGACAGTCCAGAGATGTGGTTCCAACAAGATGGAGCCACAGCGCATACGGCTTGAGCCGCAATGACCATCCTAAGAGAGACTTTCGGCGAGCATTTAATCTCGAGATTGTCAACATTTAACTGGCCTGCTCGTTCCCCAGATTTAACAGCGCCAGATTATTTTCTCTGGGGTTATTTAAAAGACAAGGGGTTCATTAATAAACCCAGGACCATCGAGCAGCTGAAGGCCAACATCCGAGCTGAAATACGGTTGCTAACTTCTCATGTTCTGAGGAAAGTAATGAGAAGTGCTCTCAAAAGAGCCCGTCGTTGTGAGGCTGAAAACGGTGGTCATTTACGTGATGTAATTTTTAAAACCTAACTCAAAAATATCTCCATGAGTGTTTTTTTTATTATCTCATAATAAATAAGATGAACTTTTAAAAAATAAAAAGTTATAACCAATTGCAACCCCGTCGTGACTTTTGCGCCACCCAGTATATAACTTATAAATTTTATATCCAAAATTCTTCATTTTAGATTTCATTTGGCTTTTAAGCAAGTCACTACACCGCTAATTTTTTAGTTTATGAAAAGATTGTACTGAAGAAAAATGGGCAAGAAAGAAGCTTTAAACGACTTATCCGTATTACATATTTAAAAAAAAAAGGATATCTATGGTACCTCACACACTAGGTAAGTACATACACAACTAAGACTAATATTTGTATGAATATGCATCCAAAGTGCAGCCGGCATAACTGTTTTCCTATTAAGGACTTCTACATAGCATACAAGCAGCATAGATTAGAATTAAACAATGAAATACACAAAACAATTTACAATTTTGAGTACTTGTAGTAATTTGTACATTCTGAGATTTGACCACAAACAACATAAATGCCCAATGGTTTACTGACAAAAAAATATAAATTTAAGAAATCCTGTTAAAATATTCACCTTATATTTTATCCAACACAAGACAACTGTCTTCTATAACTATAGTTAGTTAATTGGGCACCAAACAAGTAAAAATAAAACAAGTTGTATTGGCAAAAAGATGAGGTGAATATTTTAACAGAAGAAAACAGAATAAAGATCTTTTTGTTATACTGTGCAACAGTGCAAGCATACACATTTTGCCGTAGTGATTAACTTTTTAACTATTAATAATGTATTTGCAAATACAAAGCTTAGCACATAGAAAATATAACCCTTAGCTTACCATACCTTATGGAAACTTATTCTAAGTTACCATAGTATTTAATAATTATCAATCTATATTTATCTATATTAATAATAAAATATATACCTAAGTGTCTACTTTGAACCTTGATAATAAATAATTGAGAAGACAAGATCAGTTGCCAAATATTTTTACTATTTTTGTTTGCCTATTTAAAGCTAATTTGCTATAGCACTGCAACAGACCACACCTACAGCCGTCCGATCCGATCCGAACCCTTCGGAGACTCTGGAAGGGCACGGGGACGCGCACTTTTAAGTGTGCGATGCCGTACCCCTCTAGAAATCCTCCGAAGGTGATTCGTTTCAACACGGCTTGAGGTACCCTTTACGTACCTCGCCGCCCCTAAAACAAGCCCGGTGAAGCTGAAAATGCCCCTCGGCAATCAGCAGTCTCTCTCCAAAAAAAAAAAAAACCTACAGCCGCGCTCGAGATCCTACTGGGGCTGAATCCCCTGGACTTAGAAATAACAAGAAGAGCCGCGGAACAATGGTTCAAGCTAAGAAGCACTGGCATATGGACCGGGAACTTCACGGATAAGGGTCACGCCAGTATAGGTAAACAATATGAAGATAGGCTGTCAATGATCCTTTCCAACAACGACTTAATACGAAAGGAAAGGATGTTTGACACAAAATATAGAATACACATAGGTTCAAGAGAGGACTGGAGCGTAGAAACTGATGGCATCACTTGCTATACAGACGGCTCCAGAAAGGAGTCGACAAAGCTCTCTGGATCTGGTGTGCACATTAAATGTGCAGATGGGACGGAGATAGACAAGTCGATACCGTTAGGAAGATTCGCCAGTGTCCTCCAGGCGGAAATATACGCAATAATGGCATGCGCTGAGATAGCTGAACACCTTACTATTACAGGAAAGATGGCTATCTACAGCGACAGCCAAGCGGCGCTGAAGGCACTAGGCAAAGAAGAGACGACATCAGCAATCGTCAGAGAATGCAAGGAATCATTAAAAAGGCTGGCCGAGAGAACGGACCTGACGATAGCGTGGGTTCCCGGACACGAGGGAAACACGGGAAACGAACAGGCTGACGAACTAGCCAGAAAGGGAGCAGAGGAAAACTTGGTGGGGCCGGAACCTCGGCTGCCAATAGCGCACAACATCACCAAGGGAGTAATCAGTCACAGTATTACATCAGAAACCAACAGAAGATGGAGGTCCTCGAATGGTATGAGACAGTCGAAGATCTTCAATCAAGGGAATGGATAAGAAAAAGACTAGCAAACTAATGGGACTCTCCAGAGAGAACATGAGGCTAGTCATTGAAGTCATAACAGGACACTGTCGACTGAACAGACATATGACAGTGATAGGAGTGAAAACCGACCCCATATGCCCGGAGTGCATGGAAAGCATTCATTCATTTTCCTTTTCCTTGTCCTTTACTTTACGGGATACAATACTTATCATCATCAATGTGAGTAATTAATTTTAAATTATGAATATTGTTTTTTTAACTTTTTTAAGTTAACATGTTGTGATTTCTGTAATATTGCGCTACTAAAGTGAAATCATTGACAGAAACGAATCGCTGCAAAACCGACTCCACGTCTGCCCTACGCTAGAGTGCAATATAAAAGCGCGTAGGCGCGGAGGGGCGAGGCGGCCCGCGAGCTGAGGAGCAGGTGGATGCAACGCTCGCGAATAAGCTCGCGTGGGACCGCCGGAGCCCCGCAGCGCCGGAGCCGTGACAGAAACAATGCCTGCTGCATGCTGCATGTTTGCTTGGATGCTGTATGCTTGCTTGCATGCTGCATGCCTGCTGCATGCTGCATGCCTGCTGCATGCTGCATGCTGCATGTTTGCTTGCATGCTGTATGCTTGCTTGCATGCTGCATGCTTGCTAAAAATATTAATATAGAACTGACCGCCACACAATTTATCGTCAACAGGCGAATGCATCGTTTGATGAAACGTTACTGTGATAAAAAGTTGTTAAGTGAAAAAGTATTATGGGTTCCGATAAATATTGTTATATGTTTTTACGAATAGTTTCATCGATAACTTAATACTTTTATGAAATGTAAGTTCGATATACCGTTTTTCTGGTAATCAAAACAACTTTAAAAGAACTTTTTTAAGAAACGTTTTTCGATGATATAAAACAGCGATGATTAACTATTTGAAGAATTAAAAAAAAAATATTTTAAAAATCGTGGAAAAGTTTTTGGTAAAATGAAATTCGATATCAAAAAAAATCTGTATTCTAATAGACACCCCTGCAAAATAGTATGGCTTTTTATAACATTATTTGACCATGCATCCAAGAGCACTTCAATGAAATTAATGAAAGATAACTTGGACACCTACATGAGTCATATTTTTCAATGAGGTAGTAAACTAGGCTACATTTACTATGAAATGGAATAATAGAACCAAGACAAAATTAGAACTGAGCAGAAGAAGAACCAGACAGAAAATCAACATAAGAATATCATTGGGTGCCTTGATATAAGCATGCTGAGCAGAGATCTTTTCTATATCAATTAATCAAAGTCAGTAGTATAAAAGTTATCAGAATAAACTTATTTCTCTCTATTTCTAACATAGAAGACGATACTCCGACCAGAACAGCTGCTAAGCCAAGATGTAAAGAATTTGGGAAGTTTAGGACTAACTACATTTAAAACTCCATAAAAAAAAAACTCAAAAAACTCCTTATTAATGATGGGTGCCAATAATGATAAGTCAGCAATTCATGTAATCTTCCAAAAATAAGAACTAATAAAGTTGTTACGCATCTGCGTATAAATGTTATTAATGATGAAGGTTTTGGTACAAAGTCCAAGGCGAGTGCTAAAAGGGCACTTGGGTGCTAGCCACGCAACTTTCTTGTTTTTAAACTAAAAAGGCGATAAAGCTTACCTTATATGAGGTAAGAATTTGTTTGTAACGCATCGGTTAGCGCACAGAACAATCTTGCCACCTTTCATTTTAGTTACGATGTAGGCAATTTAAAAACTTTAAAAAAATAAAACCGATAATAATGTGTTCACTGCTAATAAATGACCATTACTTCATTTCATAACTAGTTGATTGTTAAAATAATAAAAAATAATTAATACAATATTATATAAGTAACAATGATTAAAATTGATTTATACAATAACACTTCTACACTTAAACAAAAACTTCTTGAAATAGAATGGTACAAAGACGAAATTAATGAATGGTACCTACCTCAGGGGGATGACAGTCCCTAACATTGCTAATTTAACAAGGAAGCTAGGGCCATCTAGTTTTATGCACCCGAAACTTTGTCTTAACTTAGTTTAATCAAATGCCGATAGAAGTCGCTACTAAGATGTAAATTTATAATTTCTTAATATTTTAAAAGTTATAAAATAATTGTTTTTCTTTAATATTTTTAAACAGAAAACATATGCATATATGAAATTTTAATTGGTTTCATTGAAATTAATTCATATTTTGATAGGGCAACATAGCCTTGATGTAGTCGCCACACTTGTGAAACTAAAAACAAAATGTCACAATATTGGTCGTAACTGTCGCTTGCGTATACGCTTGTTGTTTTCCCAGTTTTTCCGATCAATTTTGTGCCTATAATAAGTGTTTTCTTTGCTGTAGACGTTGAGTTGAGATCCATTCTCCTCCGTCCTAGTGTTGAGTGCACTTTGACTGCGATACGGACGCTATTTAGTTTATATTGTGTTGTTTTTGTTGGACTTTTGTGTTACCAAAATCGACACCATGCCTGGTTACCGTTGTGTTCTTGGATGTGAACAGACTAGTAAGCTCTATAGCTTTGAGTCAAAATGTATTTCGTTTGAGTCAAAAATGTATTTCATTCCATAAAATGCCAGCCAATTTTGACTCACAGCAACTCTTAAAAATAATAGAGGTTTTAGTATAAAATTGCCCATTTTTTGTTACACACTAAACTTATAAAGCTATAACTTATGATTCAACAAATGCTTCAGTTGTTTATTATTATATCGAATCATGACCACTATGTTCAATAATGTATGAGATAGAATAATAATGAGAATGTTATATTTATTTCTTTAATATTGAAAAGAGACTGCTTTTTTTTGTAAGCGGAAATTACCACTTTCTTCGTTGTAACTTAGCTGAGACTAACTTTTTTTCTAAATACCTGTGGCATTAGTTAGCCAAGTATTCATAATGTATAGTAACTTTAACAGTCAATAGAAACATTAATGTTCGCGGTTGTTAATAAAATAAGAAAATCTTTGTAAGTATACAAGTGGCAATTTCCTAAAAAATTTGTATACTATTCGGCAATTTCATACTTTTAACACCTAATATGTATATGACGATGAATAACCTAAAATATTCATCAAACTAATTATATATCCAGTTTCCATATTCAAGAAATCATTAGTTATACGTTAAACAAAAGTAACGCTTAATTAAAAAAAAATGTCTTAGTTCTACAATCACATCCCTTGAATATGGAAACTGATAAACAGATTATGTTTAAAATAGGCTACATTACATTATGTACCAACAGTATGTAAAATTTGTATTACATGTGTAATAAATTCGTAATAATAATTGTGTTTTTTATTTTAACAAAATCCTACTTTCTGCTTACCAATAATAATGAATTGTTTTGTTCTAGTTAACAATTAAATTGTAACATTGTTATTAATTTGTAATGAAATCAATAAATAATCATTACAAAATAACAATGTTACAATTTAGTGTTTACTAGAACAAAACAGTTAGTACCTACCTACATATTCAAAAGCAGCTATAGCTATATATAAAATTAGTTTCGGGTGCAAATATGTAGAGGCGCTGTTTCAAATCGGTTGGTAAAAAAATCCCGCAAGAGGTCTCTCTATTTCCGTAGTATTATTATACTTTATGACCTACCTACATCATCACGACAAGTGAATAGTGAAGTTTTTTTTTTAGTTGATGGCTTTGTGCGATTAGCACATTTAGCCAGTGTCAAAGTAATTTTTCATATTGCCGCGGTTACATGTAACCGATCCGTATATGGAGAGGCTAACCCCTCGAGTATCTCAGTAAAGATGTGGGGCTTTACTAAGTCCTCGGGCAGACTTCTTGAGAGAATTTGAAAAGTGAAGTTGCACTGTTTTGTTTTATTTGCCAACACTCATGCACACTCACGAACACTTAACGGTTAATAACCCACCATTATTTCACATTAATATTCGACATAAAACAAATTTTGGAAAATAAGACAAAACCGCAGACATGACGCTTCACTTTCCCGCCAAGAAGTCGAATAGTGAAGTTATACCTACCTAACCTCGATTTTTTTTAAGTGTCGTTCGTTCCCTGAGAAACCGGCTAAGGTCATAGACCATGCTGCCATGTTATTAGTTTCTTAAATTCATTAGTACTATCTGTAATAAACCATATAGGATGATGGATGATTATGAATGATAATAGAAATGAGAAGTGAGAAATGATATACCCCCCAACCCCTCGAGTATCTCAGTAAAGAACAATTGACAACATCCCTTTAGTACAAAAAACGTGTAAAAAATACTTTGGATTGAGAATGGATAATTATTTAAAATGGAACAGGCAAATTGATTATATTAAAAATAAACTTTCTTCACTGATTGGTTCACTACGCAACATAACTCAATGTATACCAAAAAAATTGCGATTCAATATTTATAACTCTCGTCAAATCACATTTACTGTGTCTAATTGAGGTTTAGGGCAACGCTGCTAAGACAATGTTACAGGGACTTCAGAGAATGCAAAATAAAGTAATAAAAAACCCTTTTTCGCTTTCCATATTTAACACCAATTTACAAAATGTTTAATGAAACAAAAATAATGAACTCTACGTTTATATAACACATGTATTTTATTTAGAAAAATTATTGATAGAACCATCCATACCAACTTATATTTTACCAAAAAGTCTCAAATAAGTAAACGCAGTCTTCGTCGGCCAAGCTTACTCGTTTTACCACGAACACACGAACTAACTATGCAAAAAAAGTATCACTTTTGAGGGGCGGGGCACCACTTTACAGTAACCTTCCTTCCTGTTTAAAAGATGTCAGCTCATTTAACTGTTTTATGTCAAAACTATCCAAATATGTTATTGAAAACTATGCATTATTTAAGACTTTTTAATATAAAATACTTTTCATCCCTTTAAACAGATGGGTGAATGAAGGTCGTTTCTAGTTCGGATCTTAGACTAATACTCTCTCAAGAAGTCCGTATCGTGCGAGGTTTCAGTAAAGAAAGCCCCCCACATTTTTACTGAGATTTAAGGGGTTTGAATATCATTTCTATAATGTTAAAAGGAACAATTTTTTTTTACTAAAACCTAACTTTGACACTGGCTAAATGTGCTTACCGCACAAAGCCATTAATTAACAAAAAAAAATGAATTCCGCAATGATGATGACACTGACACATGACAGCACATGACAGTCGTCACAACCAACCACAAGACAGCAGAACATGAAGTGAACTACACGAACTACGAAGATTTTAGTTGTAGGATAGGTCGTTTTACTGTGTTATTTTGTTATCCCTGTTGTTATTTTCTCTATATTTTAATTTTTAACATTTAAAGTATGCTAGGTTTCTTAACATATATTTTGGAAGTCAAAAAAGAACTTTTAGTAGGTCTATCACTATCCTTAATTTATATAACCTACTATCTAGTGGAAGCAGTCAAGGTAAAATAAATTGTCTTATTGAAAAATATTTTAGTAACAATGCGTTAATTAAATGATGAAACATCGTCATATTATCTAATATCATTGTTTTCGTAAAAATAGTTTTTGATAGAAATTGTAATAGTTTTAATAAGATAATGTATGATTAATTTAGGTGCCATAATTATTTCTTGTACATTTGCTTACTTAGTTATTTAGTTTAAATATTTCGCTCAGAGTGTCGTCTTATAGAGGAAAAACCAAGTAGTGATATAGACAAATGCATAACATTAAAGAAGAGGGGAAATATACCGGTCCGGGTGTAGAAAAGGGGGCCCCAAAAAATAACAATTTTTTTTTACGAAATGCCAAAAACATATCTAATGAAAAGAGATTTAGATTTTTTGGTTTTTCATATTTAGTTTTTTTTTGTATGGTGCTAGATTTGTGATGTCTAATAAAAAAAATTAACCTCGAAATTCAAGACAATCGGTACACTGCGCTTCGCGATTGTTTTAAATTTCTAACCTATCACAATACCTACAGCAAAAAGTGAAAAATTTTACAAGTCCTAGCTCCATACAAGACATGATCGAAAAATCGGCTATATCTCGGACCCCCTTTGCTACACTCTAACCATATAACCTTGAGGCAATTTAGAGACTACAGCAATAGTATGATTTAACTTTTTAATAAAGAACACAATAGGGGAAGGTGGAGAATTTCTTGAAAAAGTTAAATAAGTTTATCTCCCGGAGT
The DNA here is from genome assembly GCA_947562085.1 of Eudonia lacustrata. Lineage (NCBI taxonomy): Eukaryota > Metazoa > Arthropoda > Insecta > Lepidoptera > Crambidae > Eudonia > Eudonia lacustrata. Next base: position 29,448,797 of record OX387340.1, on the reverse strand, counting down.
AGGTTTTGTAGAGAAGTTTATCACCCTTTTTCATTTTGGTATTGGTAATAATGATTCTACAGTGAGAAATATTCTAGAATACTGTCGGCCTTTCAGCAATCTTAGAAGTGACTCCATATGGAGCCATAGAACAATTGAATTTCTATTGTCTGGTTTTATGGATAACAAGAGCTTAATACACTTATACTGTAAAGAAAGCAATACCTAGTTGTGAATTGATTAGAACAGCCAAGTTTTTGAGTTGAACAAATGAATTTTTCAAATACAAGTCAAAGGAGTTTCGGGTCAATTTTGATGAAAACTAAAAATTCATCATAACATTAAAAAAAAACTTTATACACTTAAACATTGATATATAAAATAAATAAATTCCAGAAGCCTATATTAATATGCCAAAAAGGCGAATTCCGCGAGTTCCTGGAGGAGAGCGTGCCCCTGCTGGGCGAGCGCTACTGGCCGACGCCGTGGTGCGTGGAGTCTCGGCTGCAGACCGTCGTGGGCTCGCTGCTGCGCACGCGCCTGTTGCCGCCCGCAACTTTCCGCCGGTGCGTTAAATCAATGATTTTTCTAGTGAGATGAGCTATAGTTCCGACGGCGTTGGCTGTACAACGGTGGATGGGATGGTGTTGCAGGCAGGTGCTGACGCTGTCTGACGGCGGGCAGGTGGCGCTGGACTGGGCGCTGGCGGCGGAGGCGGGGGCGGGGGCGGGGGCGGGCGGGCTGGCGGCCGCCGGCGTGCTGCTGGTGCTGCCCGGTATCACGGGCGACGCGCGCGCCGATTACGCGCGCTGCCTCGTGGCCGCCGCCGTGCACCTGCGGCTGCGCTGCGTCGTCGTCAACTACCGCGGCGGGGGCGGCCTGCCGCTCACGGTGACGAACTATTCTTTCGGTTTTCGGCCAATACAGTAGTTCAGGTCCTCGGTGTGTGAGCGTGCGTGTTCTGGTGCGCAGACGCCGCGGCTGTACAGCGCGGTGAGCCACGCGGACCTGGCGGAGGCGGTGCGGGCGGTGCGGGCGGTGGCGGCGGGCCCGCTGGTGGCGGCGGGCGTGTCGCTGGGGGGGCTGGTGCTGGCGCAGTACCTCGCGCATGCGCCGCGCGCCGCGCTGCTGGCCGCGCTCGTCGTCTCCTCGCCGCTCGACGTGGAGCAAGGTAATACCGCGCCCGGTGTGGATCTTACCGATTATACACATGAATCGATGCTACTTTAACCAATTCACAACTTTACCGCACTTTTTAAAGTGGCGAACCGGACTGCTTAAGGCCCCTATTTCATTTTGACTATGATTTTTGCGTAAAATGGCCATTTTTGGCGTTCTCGATCTCAAAAACGAAAATACATTGACGATTTTGACTTATTGAATAGTGTATAATAGCTATTGGCATAGTTCGTAGCGGCCTCGCTTTTTGTAAATTTTGCCTAACTTTTTAATGAAACCCAAAATAGCAGAGAAAGATTTTCATAAAATGCGCGAAGGCACTTTTTTGAGCTCCTAGATTGAACTACTGTTCTAAACAAATGAAATAAAAAAAATAGAATGTTATCTCTTACCTATATAGTCGAATAGTTCGTAGCGGCCTTAAAAAATCTTATTCTAAACCAAAAAACTTCGAAAATCGCTTTAAGATCGCTGTGAATTTCTCCTATCTACGATAATATTATTGAGCAAAATTTATACCAGAATAATTGTTACTTCACGAGGAACAAATATTTTATAATTAATTAATTATTCTATTTCGATAAAAAACGATAAATACAACTGCAAAATTACTACAAAATGCGATGCGCCGGCCGTCCGAACTCAGATTTTTCTTGCAGAGTGAAAATTTGAAATACTAAGCATGAATTTATTATCCTATTTCGATAAAAACGATAAATACAACTGGAAAATTACTACAAAATGCGAAGATGGGCATTTTACGCAAAAATCACAGTTGAGATGTAATAGGCCTCTTAAAGATTAAATTATTATATTACAGCATTATACATACATTAAACTGCCTTTAGCTCACGCGGACGAAGTCGCGGGCAACAGCTAGTTTATAAATAAAGGCAAAATGCTAACTGACCAACCATGAAATTTAAAATAATGCCTTTTATTTTTATAATTAGATTGTTTATAGTGGTTGCGCCAGTTGGTGACTTTAAATTTGCCGCGCAAAAGTAGTTATATGCATTTTTCGCTATCGTAATATTTTCCTATTTGATAAAAGTAGTTTGATTGGCGCTGTACTAGCTTCCTTTACCCATCTCTCTCCCATATATACCTTTCTCGCGCACAAGAGCGAGACCGCAATATAGAGCGCCGCACGCCAACGAGCTCGCTGCGGGTGCGGCTGCAATCGCGAATTAGTGCAATGACAGAATTTGAAAAGATGGCCGCACGCGCTAAGAGATCTCCATTTTTGGTCGTTTGTTAGCTATTACCGCGTTACGAGTATTAAAAACTGTGAGAGACCAAGCGCTGGTAGTTCAAGTCCGTGTTCCAGCCAAGTTCACCCGCCGGCCACCAGCCTGGTGCCGGCTCAGACTGCTCGCCCGTCTGCCGCACACGTACCTACTGCCGCTTGCTGATCAAGGAATTCCCTCCTTTTTTTCCATCGAACTGTTTACCCATTGCCCTTGTCTGCCTGCTTTGTCGCCATACGCAGTTCGAAACATCGCCTAGCCTAGTATAACGCCAATAATATATACAGTCCACTATAAATTATAGCATCGCCGGCGCCAACATATACGTTGTAGACAAATTTCTTCGTGATACCGATGTTCGTGCGGTCGCGAACGGTCGTTAGTGATAACAAATATAAAGTTTCATAAGTATGTTATATAATTGATTTGTTTAAATTGGTTGATAAAAGTTGATAAAATAGATATCAAAATAGTCATTTTTATGGTAGTCGAACGGATACCGATATCGTATCGGCATTCGAATTTAATTAAGTTCTAAACAGCTTAGTTGCAATACGTTTCAAATCGACAATATATAAGAATTATGTTTACTTCCTTGCTACATAAAATATTAATTTGGTTTATTCCGTCGCTCGAAAAGAATGTTCAACAAATGTATCAGTCGTGCTCTAAATCATTCAAAACGAAGCAGTCTATTAACTGAAGGTGGTTTTCCTCACAGTTCAGTACAGTTCGACATAGAGACAAAAACTGACACTGAAAAAAAATATATGCGGGTTGAATTGAGAAACCTCCTCCTTTTTTGAAGTCTGTTAAAAAAGAGAACACTTAAAATAATCTTGGAGAAAAATTTCGAAACACAAAAAATACTATAATAGGATTACCTACAATCAGAGGGGAAGTAAAGTTCAATGGCGATCTACGTCAGGTGGCCTCCATAAGCGAGTGCCGAAGCGGTCTATTGCGTTTATCGACGAAGGCTGGAGGAGCGTAGCCGCGCCGCTCGCACGCTTCGCGCAACGCAGGCGTCCGGGCGGGGGCGGGGCGGGGCCGCGTCGGGTTTGACGCAGACCGTCCCATTCGCATTTCGTCACGAATTCAAAAATGGCCCCAATCGCATTCGGTCCCATTCGCATTCTGCCCCATTCGCATTCTGTACCATTCGCAAAATGGTCACACTCACATAAAAGTTGTTTAACATTTTCAACCTACATGTTGCACTATTGTTTTAAAAACGGTAGGGTTGATAAAAAAACATATAATTTTAAATAATTATGTGTATTGTTTCAAAATCAACATTCTTACAAAATCAACATAACAATATTTAATATACCTATACAACTTGTTGATTTGCATTCACGCCATATTCATAGCAGCAGTCGTATTGCTTATACTTATTACAAATAAATTATAAAAAGAATATGAAAAAATAATAATCATATTTTCAAAATCTGTAAATACGAATCGCACGTCTGCGTAGCACTAAAAAATAAACGCTCGTTCGCGTACGCCCGCTCACCCGACCACGGGTAGGTAGCAACAAGCTCGAGCTTCGCGGCGCGCCCGCAGCTTTGTCCGCGGCCGGCGGGCGGCGGGCGCACGCCGCACGCATCAAAGCCAGTGTGCCGCGCAACCCCGAACGAGTGACACATTTCTTAGCCCTAGCGAATTTGGAGCGAAACGTGTTCTTAGGTGTGTTGTTTGTGTGTGTAAAAAAAGTAAAATGACGGAAAATTATTCTAACGTAGAACTTGTGGAGATGGTGCGATTATACGCAATTAGTGGGAACAGTCTACGTCGAGCCGTGGTCATGTTTGTGGAAATGTTTCCAAACAAACCAACTCCATCGCGCGAGGTAATGCTTGCTGCCACGCAACGACTGAGGGATCATGGCCAGTTCAACGTTCCTCGACATGCGCAGGGTCGCGGCAGTGTGGGCCTCTCAGTCGATTTGCAAGAGCAAATACTCGAATACTTCGAGAGGGAACCACGTGCCAGTACTCGTGATGCTGGCCGCCACTTCAATGTCCACCACACAACAGTCTGGCGGCTTCTTAAGTCGGAGCAACAGCACCCGTTCCACTTCAGAAGAGTTCAAGAATTGAACGAGCAAGATCATGCCGCCCGGGTCACTTTTTGTCACTGGGTACTAGAACACCGAGAAGCCAGCATTCTATGGACGGACGAGTGTATGTTTACGCGCATCGGTGTTTACAACGTCCAGAATGAACATTGGTGGGCTCACCGCGAACAGAACCCGCATAAGACCAAAAAAGATTCGTTCCAGCATAGGTTTATCATCAATGTGTGGGCTGGCATTGTTGGTGGACATTTACTCGGGCCCTATTTCATCGAGGGTTATCTCAACAGCAACTCGTATTTGCAACTTTTGCAGCACGTAGTTGACGTAATGCTTGACGACGTGCCACTAGCTCTTCACCGGAATCTCTTTTACCACCAGGACGGGGCGCCTCCGCATTATGGACGCCAAGTGCGCGATTATTTGGACGAAGTGTTCGGAACCGAGTGGATTGGTCGAGGTGGGCCAGTGCCCTGGCCTCCGAGGTCGCCAGACTTGACTCCTTGTGACTTTTATTTGTGGGGAGACATAAAAAGAATGGTTTATAAAGACGAAATCACGAGTGTTGTGCAGTTAAAACAAAATATTTTAATGGCTTTTGAGAGTGTAAGGTCAAATCGTAGTGTGCTGCAAAAGTTACCTAGAAACTTAAGGCGCCGTGCTCATTTGTGCATAGAACGTGAAGGTGCCCACTTTGAGCAGTACCTGCGAGTATCTTAAACATGATCAGTAAGTACCTAATAATAGTTTATTGCAACAAAGTATACTTATGCGTAAGAGTAAGCCACTTTACCACAGAATACATAATAGTACCTACAAGTTTACGTAAGTTCATCGACTTAATGTCCGCCCGCTGCGCTCTTATGTACCTACTACGGTCTGCACCCCTATTCTCGTCAGTCGACGGTCGCTATTCTAATTTACACTGAGATCATTTTATTAATCAATCGGTTCCTTATTACTTTCTCCGTGTTAAAAGTATTTTTTAGTCATTAAGTGTACCAATTACGATCAGCTGTAAATTTATGGCGGGAATGCCTATATATATAAATCTACAACCTGTATATATTTTTTAATTTACTTAATAATATAACAATAAAATTAAACTATAAAGCAAACCATAAATCACGGAGATTTATTTGTCCGGTATTTCTAAATCATCATTCACATGACAATTAAAAACGTCCTATTCATTATAGAAGTGATGATGATATAATTATTTATTTATTTATTGCACATGTAGCTACAAATATTAGACATTAGACTTAGGGCTAAAATCTTTATAATAGGTACATGTTTAAAGGGTGTATTTTGCCAACTGTAGAACTGTAATTTTTTTTTCATAAATTGTTGCAGAGTTACTGAATTACGATTCAGTTTTGTTAGAAGCTTATTGTATTTTTTATCAAAATTAATATTCTTATACTTTCTGTTAGACCATTTAAACAAAAACCGGCCTTTACCAACTATAGTGTGACCATTTGCGAATGGGGCCAAATGTGAATAGGACGGAATGCGAATGGGACGAAATGCGAATGGGACCATTTTTGAATTCGTGACGAAATGCGAATGGGACGGTCTCCGTCAAACCCGGCCGCGTCGCCGTACTCGTGATTAGAGAGTTGAATCATTCGCGGCCACGGTTATGATTCGTTAACACCGACAATAATGTTTTATAAAACGAGTCTCACACAAATGCCTTGTTTAGATTTCGATATACACGAGATACTGTGGGGCGATTTTTGAATAAAACCGGTGATCTGAAAATAAAAGTGACATGAAATACACTGTGATATATATTTTTTTGCATTATTTACAATTTGATTCGATACTTACCGGACCTACCGAATTTTCGGTGTAAATAATAAGTTCCCAGTGACTTTGAATAAGAGAAAATGTAGCACTCGTGTATAGCGTGAGAATCGGGTCACTGGTTCAAAAATGGTCTCCCAGATCACCCGTCGTGTCGTGTAGTCTGTATCTCGTGTATTTGTCGTGAGCGTCGTTGACGATCGGCAGGATCGGAGTGCATGGAGCAGTGGGGGCTGAACGCGCTGCTGTCGTACCACATGTGCCGCAACCTGGTGCGTGCGACGGGCGCGCTGCGGGCGGGGGCGGGGGCGGGGTTGGGGGCGGGGGCGGGGTTGGGGGCGGGGGCGGGCGCGGGGTTGGGGGCGGCGTGCGGGGCGGTGGACTGGCGCGCGCTGGGGAGCGTGCGGTCGGTGCGTGCGTTCGACGCGGCGTTCACGGCCCCGCACTTCGGGTTCGCGTCGGTGGGCGCGTACTACCGCGCGGCGTCGCTGCGCGGCAAGCTGGCGCGCATCCGCGTGCCGCTGCTCTGCCTCTGCGCCGCCGACGACCCCTTCCAGCCGCTCCACGGTCAGTCGACTCTTCCCACAGATATTCTCGTAATTTGAAATAGTATCGATCGCGATAGAGCCCTCCGCGTCCGCCGTCGATATCCGCCTATCTCGAACCTGCGGTGCGAGCACGTATCTTACCGATCGATAAATTTATCGGTCGACAGAACCGTTTATCTATCGAATTTTATCTACGACCGCTGGCGCGGGACTCGGATCGGTAGGATTTATTGCGTTTTATTTAAGCGATATTAAAAAATTGGCAACACAGCAATTTTATCGTCCCGTTCGTTCATCATTCGTTCGAATCTTATATTTTTTAATGTGTTTTTGTTTCTCTTGTTTTGTGTTAGTGATAAAATTCTAACAATTCCAACTAGCTCGAGACACTAGTCTTAAAAGTACCGGATGAAGGATGTGTACCGGCGTGTTCTGGTCTGGCGTTATAACCTGACTTAGATGGTCCCTTGCGTAAGGATGTCTGACACCTAACTTTATAACCGTGAGGTTGGTGGGGGGTGTCAGTATAATGCGTGGATAACTTTATTTATTAGATGGCGATAAATTTATCGACATATCGCTTTATTTTATTCACAAGAAATGTTATTTTCGAGTACCCATGCTAGCTTTTAAACAAAATAGATAAATTACAAAAACACAAATGTTGAAAAAATTTCCACGAGCAGGATTTGAACCTGCACCCTTCTGACATCAGGTGCAGGTGCAGGTGCGGTCAGGTGCTCTCCCAATTGAGTTATCGTGGTTCTAACCAGCCCGCGAAAATTATTAATTTATAAAAAAATAATTATATAAACAAAACAAAAACATTTTAAAATAGATAAAATTTACCGATTATATCGCGTGTCGACGATGTCAATTCGTCGACTCGAACTGTCAAATTTTATCGTCTAATGTCACTTTATCGGTCGATAAAAGATCCGAGCTCGCGGTACTGTCCCTTTTTCTTATCGCTACTCCCGAATCGGATCGTCGTATAAAAGTGCGATCTCCCCCGTCTAAGCGAAGTTTTAAAACGGCGGACGCGGGTTCGGATTCGCAATCGAGCGCGCACGGAGGGGGCCGGTTCGAATCCCGCTCGTGGATCGTTTCGCTCGGCGTGTAATCGGTGGCCGCCTGTCGGACGCAGCGATCCCGGCGGCGGAGGCGGCGGCGTCGGCGTGCGTGGCGCTGGCGGTGACGGCGCGCGGCGGCCACATCGGGTTCCTGGAGGGGTGGTGGCCGGCCGCGGCGCCGCGCGACCATTACGTGGCGCGCCTCGCGGAGCAGTACTTCGGGGCCGCGCTGCGCCGCCGCGAGCCGCTGCTGGCCGCGTGACCGCGTGACCGTGACCGTGACCGTGACCGTGACCGCGTGACCGCGACCTGTGATATATACGTTCTAGGAAAATATTATATCGGCCGACGGGGGCGTCCGAGCGGTAGCCGCCGCCCGCTCGCTCGTTCCTGCGGTTCGACCCGGTGCTATAATATAATACGTACGCATACATATTATATACATATATATTTTAACGAAAACGACATCCCGATCGATGCGTTGGATCGATCGATATACGGATACCGTTTATTTTTAATTCGTTCGAGCCGGCGAGTTATGAATTGTTATTGTTCGCAAAGAAATTTATGATTTTATATAAAAACATACAGTGTGCTTTTTTCTAATTGGAACGGTATGAGGAAACTACGATAGATACAGAGAAACTGTCTTAGGAACCGTTGAGCCTTATTTTGATGAGGTTTTTTAATGCGGTTCGATTCAGTTTCAAGTAAGAAAGAATTCATTCATTCTATCGAAAAAAAACAGAATAGTGAAAGTTATTTAAAATATAATTAAGTGTTTTCTTACATTTTATGTACAACTCACGCTTTATCAAAAATTTGTTATGCCAAAATTGTTTTCCCAAAAAAGAGCTCAGTACTTGAACATTCCGGGTGAAGTGCGCTTCCACCTCTGGCCTTATCGTCACACCACCGTGAGAAGGCCGAGCGCTCGGCCGTGGGTAACAACACCTGGTTTCGTATTTTCTCACACTGTCCCAGTTAAAAACACTATATATGTATAGTTATGTATCCGCGTTGGTTTATTGGAATATTATCTAGTTAATGTAATGTTGTTAATGTAATGTTGTTCCTCGTTGACATCGTTGTTGGTGTGATTTACTAGTTTACGCTGCAATAAGCGAAAGCATTCCGATTCATAGTTTAGTAGGCTAAAAGGCGAAAAATTCGATACCTACATGCGTTTCGTTGAAATCATCTTTGTGATTGGATGGAAACGAACTCCAATATTCCGAATGAATCCACTGTCGTTAACATATCAGGATCCGTTGTGGTGATTCAACGTTGTACTGATTTGCTAAAATAAAGGGTTCATTTAATGAGACAAATTGATTGGAGCCTCTGCTTGACGACCCCATGACTCGCGTTTGTTGTTGCTTTAAGCTAAGGTTCAGCTGGAACTGACCGTCCCACTTAAACCGAATAAACTCTCAATTGACGGAACACAATAGTGACGTCACAGTTATTAAAAAGAAAATTTTCTCTATTAACTAAGTCGCTTTTTGCAAGTGCTGTTTAGACATTCCAGACAGTTTATCAAAATAGCCCCTATTTTGCAACTGACTTGAACAGACTCTTTATTTTTAGCTTGTCAGTGTAGTACAACATGGAAGGGGGGGCTGATATCCAGTACTGTGTCTAGCAATCCGGGTACAGAACGCCATTCGCAGATAGCTTTACACGCATGTGAAACTGTTTTGTTATAATTATTATTGTTAAGTAAGTTAATGTCGTGATAAAAAATACGGAATCAATAATATTTACAGTGTTCTTTTAAATCAAACTACGATAGATTCATATCGGAATCATAATTATATCAGGCCCGAGGAGCCGTTCGACGGAAGAGTGAGAGTATTAATAATTGATTAGTTATACTTAGAATTAATATATTAAAATATATCAGCGGAGCATTACAGTGTTTGCACGTTTGAGGTAGTGACGTAGCCACGCGGTCGGCACGCGGTCGGCGGCCACTTTCAGATCATTTTATTTTATATTTGTTTGATGTTTATACGATACTGTTGAGGTCCTATCGATTTTTGGACCGTTTTTATTATTGCTATAATGAATTTATTAAGTGTTAGCGCTTACTTATTAGGCGAAGACGTTTTTAATATACTATACATCTAGTGCCTGCCGGACGGACGCCGGCGCCGTGGTCCAGAAATCGGTAGTACCATTTGGTTAGACGTTTTATTTGTACGGGAGCGTAAATTATATAATCTACGATTAAATTATCATGTCAAGGTGTACTGCCTTATTTAGTAGGTACCTAAAAGGTAGATCTACTTAGGGTATGTTTATAATGTAATGATGAAATGACAATACGTTTGTATACAATGTGAAATCGTCCCTACAGCTGAGCTGTGATGCTAGGTAGTTAGGAAGCGCGCGGCAGGCGGCGTTGGCTTCCGGCTTCGGGGACCGTCCGCCTTCTTTCTCGCTTCGCTTAATATTAAACATTTTTGAACTCGGCACTATCATCTTTTGAACGAATGCTTCGTCAGGATCGCCGTCATCTCGAACTTAACTGTCGATGTTACAGTTGAGAAGACACAAGTTGCAAGTGTACAAATGAACCAAAGAATGGAGCCGTCTCTTTAATGAACAAAGTTGTATTTAACAAGAAATAATAATATAATAAATATAGGTGCAACAGTACTGATACAACGGCCTATTTCCATATTTCAACACATTCAAGTTGCTTTAAGATTTTTTTAACAGCATAGTATTAGATGTTTTTGTAATAAGTTTTAGCGTTAAAAGTTCTCGAGATTTATAGATTTGATACACGCGTCACGGGACCGCTAACAGTATGCACAGATACACAATAAAACTTTCGAGTCCTACATATTGTTTTATTTATCCATTAAGTTACGCCGAGGGCCCTGCACCGGAGCCCTACCCCTAGGCGTAAGTTTTTCAGATTACTAAACTAAATCTATGAATGTCTCTAAATACAGGGGTCTGTATTTTTTTACCAAATCTACGGGTTCTATGTCTGCAAAGGGAAATTAATTAAATACAAACGAAATCTTATTCGAATATAGTATAATACAATAAAAATCTATTATTTTAACATTTTAAATGAAAATAATAATAGTTAACATTATACACTTATACAATAATTATGTAAAAAAAAACCCTGTCCGATCCGTAAAGGTGTTATGAGGTATCGAGATTAGGTTCTATTGACGTAATCTTTTTAAATTACAAGTGAACATACTTTACCCCGATTAAAATTTAACAAAATTTAATTAAATGAGGACACTTACATGGCAATAGAAGCGGCACGGGCGCTTGCTAACAGGTAAGCATAGCAACGTCATCATTCACGAGTACACTTGTTGTTGGCCATCTTCTTTTAACACTTTCCACACTAGCAGTATCACAACTGTTTACCGATTAGTATTACCTAGTTGTTGCACCACAGAAGGAGTAAGTACCTAGGACTTCGGGTGGATAAATTTAACACCTCTTCGATGTTTACATCACGCACTCGCAGTCTGCCTTCATCAGCACGATGCGTTTCTTGGCCGTGAACACTTCCCGTAACATACACATGGTTGTGTAAAATCATTGAAACACACTCAGACGGCATTAGAGTACGAAATTTCGTGAAACAATCACAACAACACGGAACAACTACTTGAAAGAAATGCTAGCGCGAAACTGACCTAATAAGAAAGTGATCTATGACATAAGGTCGGGATTTACACGGAATAGATCAATAAGGTTGGAAAGGCAATGTGGGCGTGTCAGGCGCGCTGCTACTATGATTAGACAATCATACTTCAACCGATTCACTTTGCAGTCGTGTTTAGAGTGCGTTGGAGAAAAGAGCTGCGCTAACTATAGCTTAAAATGCAGTGTTGTGCAATAATTACATGTAGGACAAAAAATCAGACCTCAAGTATTGATCGAGGAGGCATATCTTTTCATCGGTAAGTGAAACGATGTTTAACTAAATCTATAAAAATGTGTTGAATACTATGAAGTTCCAAACTACTACGACATTATTGAAATAAGTACAAAATAATTATTGCTTGCTATGCAAGCGTGAGTCAACGCAACGACCGTGTTTATCCGAAATGTATTGCATCTTTTACAATTCACCCACTGTCGCTTCGTTGCTTGGCTCTCGTGTTGCATTACTTATGTATCGATAGTGTCGTGCTAATGTGGTCGAACAAAGTTATCGATACTGTATTTTATAATAATGATTAGGCGATTCCTTTATACGTTTAATAAATATTGTTGTTGGTTTATTATTGTGTCTTTATAACTTAAACATATGTATGTGGTTATATGTATGGTACTTAATTATTTTTATTAATTCATTATTATGTATAAAGTTTTACTCACGTTATTTATTTTAGGTTTCCCAAAGAACCTTACGTAAGGAAACAATGGATTGACGTTACTACCGGTAGAGAAAACTGGATTCCGTCAAAGTCGAGTACTATTTGTTCCAGACATTTTATCTGGAAATAGATAGTATCTGGAATATCCCTAAATTCCAAAAAAAGCGTTTGTCCTTTTGTTATATTCTTGGTGGTTTATTTTTTTCATATATCCTTAAATTCTAAAAAAAAGCGATTGTCCTTCTCGGTTCTTTATTATTTTTTTCCTTTTCTCTAAGCTTGGGTTATTTTTCCTTTTCCCTATGATTGGGTTATTTTTTTCTATTTCCCTATGCTTGGGTTTATTTTTCCTTTTCCCTATGCTTGAGTTTATTTTTCCTTTTCCCTATGCTTGGGTTTATTTTTCCTTTTCCCTATGCTTGGGTTTATTTTTCCTTTTCCCTATGCTTGGGTGATTTTTCTTATTCCCTATGCTTGGGTTTAAAACGGTACCTTTTTTCTATATGGCTTCATATCGGTCTGCGAAGTTTCTGAATTGTCGCAGTAAGCTGTGACGTCAAGGTACAAGATTCTTTAGGTTAAGTGAACAATTGGGCCTGTTACGTCTTACTTGACCGCCACAGGTCAGGCAGTGCCTAGTGTGGGGTCATAGAAAATCTCAGCCTCCTTGAAATGCTTATATTTACGTACCTAACACTATATTCCACTGTATTTATAAGTTTGTAAGCATTTATCAAATAAATTTATTTGTATTTGTATTTGTATTTGTTCCCTGCCTAGTTTTGTACCTTATCAGGTTCAGCCTGGCATGACCTGTCTATATCTTTCTCGATTGAGAGATAGAGAGGTTACATAGCTATTTTCAGGGGTTACCCGTTTGTGGTTTTCGAATGTCGAAACTTAGGGTTCACAGTTACGATTAGCACTCGATTTCATTGACGTTGTTGGCGTTAATCAAGTTGTTGTTGATGTCTTTATTTTGGGGCTTTGTTGTTGTTAGTTGATGTGGTTCGTCTGTTGGTTTTGGTGTTGTTGGTTATGGTGTTGTTGGTTTTGTTGTTGTTGGTTTTGATGTTAGTGTGTTCTAGTTTTCGTTTTTGTTGGTGTTGGAGCTGTTGGTGTTAGTTTTGGTGTTGTTGGTGTTGGTGTTGGTGTTAGTGTTGTTGGAGTTTAAGATGTTGGATTTTTTTTTGTTTGCAAAGGGGATGCTGTAGTGTTAAATATTTTATCCGCTACTAGTTTGTCGAATTGCCACATTCCCATTATTTAATACCGTGCAAAGAAAATAGTACCAGGTGTCGCAAATGTTTCTTTTGCGTTTTAGAACCTCTATGGTTGTTTGCTGGTTGATATTGATTTTTTCTGTCGCGTCGAATTTTGAATTTGAAAATTTCCTTTTTGCGTTGACATCGTGAGATTTTTTCAGTGTCACATTCATTATTGTTTTTGCGGCTGAAGAGGCAATTTTCCTCTAAGTGATTCTCTCATTAATTCCTCTAAAGTTTATTTTTATTTTGAACGGCGCATAATGCAATTGATATAGTGTTCAGTTGGAGGTATTTGCTGAACGTTTGCAGTAGTCTCTGAGGCAGCTGTGGGATACAGCTTTGTTAACTAATTCATCAAAAAGCCAGGCCAACTGGGTAAGTTATTGTTTCCTTCAGTGCTAGGGGTGGTTTAGATCGATTTTCTTTTGGGGTTTTCTTTGTTCTGATCAAGTTCCTTTGGTTATAGCTTTCCGGTACGGACTACGAGGCCTAGCCATTAGTTCCGGGCAATCTTGGCTGCTCATCAGATTGTCATCGCGACGCGCAGCCGGTCTACAAGGCCTACCCAGCGGACCCAGGCAATTAATTCCTACTAACCAACTTTTATCCGGTCCAATTCCAAAAAAAAAAACCGTGTGTTTACCGCTAAAAAATATCCCTTCGTCGTATCTATAAACTTTGAAGGAGCTCCCCTTGATACCAAACCGACCATTGGAATCCTTGGCGTCGATATTTCGAGTGACGTTCAATTTCGCGGTCATTTGGAAGGTAAAGCTAAATTAGCTTCGAAAAAGCTGGGTGTGCTCAATAGAGCGGGACAGTATTTCACGCCGACCCATCGCTTACAGCTTTACAGAGCACAGGTCAGGTCAGGCCTCATATGGAATACTGTTCCCATCTTTGGGCTGGAGCGCCCCAGTACCAACTCCTCCCATTTGACCGCATTCAACGCAGAGCTGCTCGAGTTGTCGGCGACGTGGTAACCTCTGGTCGGCTAGATCCACTGGCCCTTCGGAGAGACGTTGCATCTCTCTGTATATTTAATCGCCTTTATCATGGGGAGTGCTCTGAGGAATTGTTCGGTTTGATCCCTGCCGCTGATTTCCTTCACCGTACTACACGCAATTGACTGTCTTTCCATCCACACCATCTTGATGGATGGCGATCTACTACTGTGCGTTTCTCACGTAATTTTTTACCACGAACTACAGTGCTGTGGAACCAGCTCTCAGCGGCGGTATTTCCGGACCAATATGACTTAGGAATCTTCAAGAAACGAGCCTATTCCTTCCTTAAAGGCCGGCAACGCATCTGTGATTCCTCTGGTTTTGCGGGTGTCCATGGGCGGCGGTGATTGCTTTCCATTAGGTGACCCGCCTGCTCGTTTGCCTCCTTCTAATATAAAAAAAAAGTTACGCGGTCGCGGCGGCGGCGGCTCGCGGTCATTCCTTTTATTTTTTTCCTAAGTATTCTTTAAATTCTTGTTATTTTATTTGTTTGAATCCATTGTTTAACTTGGTTATTTTTTTAGTTTACGCTTTATTCAATTATTTTGGGTTTCACTGGTGATAGATTTCATCATCAGTGAAAACCATCAATTCCCTGAATTCTAAAACCCTTTTGTCGGGCCAATTGCCTAGTTAGTTTTTGAACCGAAGTTAACCCGGCGCAATCACCAATAATCATTGCATCTCATCCTCACCTTTTTTATCGCATCTGTGCCGCGGTCAATTTTTAAAATCTAATTAGCTCTATCGGAATTAAATTCATTTAGAAACCTTTTTTTATATATTTTAATATAACCAAATGTCCAACGCCTCATCAGTTAAACCTGTGTATTGCTTTTTTATTTCTTGTAATATTTGTTTATATTTAAAACCTTTTTTTTAAGATAATAATTTCAAATTTTAACGTGAGAAAGTGTGACCCAGTGTTTTATTTATTTAGTTTCACTACAATAGGTACTTAAAACCAGGAGCGATCCCAAGAGAAAAATTGTACATATTTACACAAGTTGTTTGGTAAGTTTTTAAACATTATTTTTACTAGAATTTCCCTAAAGTTTGAGAGGCTACAAGGACTTCTATTTTCGTAATTCTATTTTGCCAGAAAGAGAACGACCGCAGCTATGATTTTAATTGAAATAAAAATGATAGATTGTCTATTTGTCGCAATCAAAATTCAAACCTGAAAATACTCGTTCAGAACGAGTCTATACTCTATTGATTGAATTACACATGAATAAACGATTGAATTTTAATATTAGTGGTCCATGTCACAAATGATATTCAAAGTCATACATAATGATTTAGTAGTTTTTTTCGGAGAGTTTGATGTTGGCCTAAAGGTTAAAGTTAAAGATTAAAGGTTCCTCAAGACATTGTAAATCTTTGTAAACATGTGTACCGGCTGCGTAGTTATGTATTTTACATATTTTGACTTTAGATCTTGTAATTGTTTGTTGTTGTCTTTTATATTTCCTTCCTTCCACTCGACACCACCAAAACGACACCATCGGTGGTGTCGTTTGGAATCTCTAGTCCATACGACACCACCCTAGTGATGTCCAGAAACGCGTGTTTTTGACAAACAGCTCCCAGTTCATTAAAATAAACAAATAAATATCAGACAACATCACATACATTGATCCGACCCCAAAGTTATTATTTCAAGTTATCTATAGTTAAACGATAATTAATAAAACAGAGTTTATGAAATATTAATTTTTTATTTAAGTGAAGTAAGTAGTTATTAATTGGAGTTTTCATATCAACAACTCACTAATAGTCGGTGGTGTCGTATGGACTAGAGATTCCATACGACACCACCGGTGGTGTCGTTTTGGTGGTGTCGAGTGGAAGGAATGTTATATTTTGTGTGTTAATCTGTAATGGAAAGTGTCCTTCTCTGATGGGAGTTCATTTTCCAATATTTTAACGCTGTAAAAGAAAGGGAGTAAAGAAAGACCTTTGATGTTTATTGCCGGTTCTTCTCAGTACAAGGCCTGTAGACTTACGAACCGATGACATTGTGACATTCATAAGAGCTCATTATTGTACCCTAATCTGAATAAATAATTTTGAATTAAAAAACTAATATTATTACTTGTTTTTATTTAATTTACAGTCTAGTACAAATAAAGCTTGATACTGTGACGTCTAATAGGCTTGTAATAATATATTTTGGTACTATAGTGTTAAGTCAAGTTTATTCTGCACTTGATATCATTTGCATCATAATACAGTACTGTTCGAATTAATGTGAACACGTAATAATAATCACAACTCTTCTTACACTTGTTTTCTGCAGTTGCCAATACGTTTTAAGTCAAAATAGCAGCTATTTTGTGTTCGTGTTCTAACAGGCAGTAAGTTACAGTATACACAAAGCTACAAATGCGTTAAATTTTGTAATTTTTTTAGAAATATCGAATTTGACATAACTAAAGCTTTTTTGGTTCTTATTTTTAAAGATTTCTCCTAAAAACGCACAAAGATTGTTACTTTGAGCGAACACACAACAATGACTCAAAGAGATAGGTATAGCCAAGGAGTGTGGTGCAAGACTCAGCAAAATTGATTGCACGACAAAAACAAAGCTGATTGAGGCAGTAATTCAGGTATGGTTTAGAGACACTCAAATATCAGAAAATTGTAAAAAACTTGTTGATTCTATGCCAAACCGTGTACAAGAAGTCAAGGGAGTTAGTACTAAAAGAAAATGAATTCTAATTGTTTCTTTGTTTTTACCTCAATAAGGATTTTTTTATATTTTTTCGGATTCATCACTCATCACACATTAATTCGCACAGTACTGTACATTCGTCAGTGTAATCGTCGGCTTACTTGCATTTGTCAACATATGTTTTAAACTTTCGCGTTCCATTATACAACATCCCTCTAATAACTCAAAAATCATAAAATTGGGAAGACAATAAAAATGTTATTGTTGAAGGGACGTTTTTTCTGTCGTTAATCAATGAAAACAAAAGGTGGGACGAGGTATGACTATAGATGCGAAGCCGGTTGTTATCGATTTCAACCGAGCTGTTGTAAACTTTATCAATTTTCAATGGCTTGAAACGGACAAAAAATATTTAAAAAAAAATGCAATCAGTTATTTCTCGTAGGTAATTCATAGAGAATTAATGATTAAACGAACTTACCTTAGTGAAGTTCTATCATAATTATACGAAGCGCTTCGTCCGAAGAGATTAGTATTGCTTTTTGATTTTTAAACAACATGTAGTAACGCCTTAGTGATACCGCTTTACACTATGGTTGAGAGAACTATGGTTTTTTTTTTTTTTTTTTTGAGGGTTATCTTTGAATCGTGATCAGTTGTCACTCGGCTCGACTGGTCATTTAGTTTAGAGTAAAACATTTTATGTAGGTATATATTTTTGACATTATATTTCCTTGTAAACTAAGGGGTTCAGTCAGTTACACTGAGGGTAGGAGGGAACGCATACTAATCTCTTCGGACGAAGCGCTTCGTATAATTATGATAGAACTTCACTAAGGTAAGTTCGTTTAATCATTAATTATACTTCGCGCTTCGTCCTCGAGATTAGTATTGCTTTTTGATTTTTAAACAACATGTAGATATTGAGATTTGTTAGGAAATTATTGTCAATAAAATACATATATTTCACTATTTCTTTAATTGTGAAACAGCAAATATTAATTTCAACAAATTGCAAATTAATTAATAAATAAACAACTTTCCTAAGTTTATTATGATTGCTAACATAATTATTACATTTTTAATGATATCATAATCACACCTTAGAATCGTGGATGATAATAATTTTAATCATTATTGTTAATAATGGCATTTGGAAATGCTGAATTTTAATTTATATTCACAATGTTTCTATTGTAATACTTTGCAAACGTGTTGGAGTTACCACTCCATCCGGCTGTGTTTCGAATAGTATCAATACTAACGCCCAATGAGAATGCACGAGACGTTGCAGCGTGTCGTGTACTGTGCGCTGCGAACATTGTTGTGTCTATGCCACACTCGCCAAGCGTACACTTGATCCAGCGGCTGAGCGTTTGGGAGCCGACCTCATTATGAGGCTTTTTTATACCAATAAACAAATTTTCTGATCGCCTAAGAGTCTTTGTTTTATTTAAATAACACTCTTATGTTTTTGCAGGGCAAACAGAAGGTTTATCATAAAAATTGGGTAAGAGAACAACTGGTTGTTTCGAGCCTGGGCGAGAAGTTTTTAATAAATCAGGAATTTTTATAAAAACTTGTGTATTGGAAAATTTAATATTACTAATACTTATTTTGGAAAGAGTTTGAACTCTATGTGCTGTAGTGAGAGCTAATAGGGTTATTGTTTTTCTAGATAATCGATCCTGGGATAAATCTTCATTTGGATACCATGTACTCAAATGATCAAGGACACAGTTAGTGTCCCAGGTAAAACTATATTTTGGAAGAGGAGGTCTCATTCGAAAAACTCCTTTGAAAAACCGAGTTAATCTATCATCTTTAGTTACCGCAGGGCTTATTATAAGTGACAATGCGGATCTATATGTATTCAATGTTCCGTATTGACAACCATCGTTGAACATTTGAGTTAGAAAGGAAATCACAATCGGAATAGATGCTTTATAAGTATCAATTGAATGAGTTTTACAATATAACCACCATTTACGTAAACAGACATCGTATTGTTTTATGGAGTTGTCAGATAAGGAGGATACCATGATGTCCAATGACGCTCTTGGAAGACTTCTTCTGGTCAGCGCTTCCCGGATAACACTCCTGCAACCAGGGTAAGGGAAGACTATCCGGCGAGAACTGGAATGAGATGACAGAACATTATCGTTCGGTGCGAACGTCACTAGTTTTGAAATCAGTAGATTTCTGAATAGTGGGTACCAAGGCTGGGTTGGCCACAGAGGTACGACTACGATGCCCTTAGCTTGATCGGAAACAATTTTTCTTAGTGTTTTAAGTATCATGGAAAATGGCGGAAAGGCATAAATAAACATGTTAGACCATTTAATTGTGAAGGAATTTACTGCAATTGCGTCCGGGTCTCTTTGCCATGAGACATATTTGGTGCATTTATTATTCAAGCGACTAGCAAATAGGTCTACTTCGGGCCTACTAAATTTATTCACTAATTCTTGGAAAGCCCAATCGGCCAATTCCCATTCGATATCTGGATGAGTTTTACGAGACTCTGCATCTGCAACTACGTTGTCACATGACCTAATATAAGCTGCAAAAATAAAGATTTTTCGGGTTTCACACCATTGCCAGATTTCTCTGGTTATTTGAGATAAATGGGGAAATTGAACACTGCCCATGCGATTGATGTAAGATATAGCAGTGGTGTTATCTATGCGCAATAGAATCTGACAATCGTTCAAATTTTTTGCAAAGATTTTTAAAGCTATGAAGGAAGCAAGTAATTCAAGATAATTTATGTGTTGTTTTTGTTCATGATGTGACCACTGACCCCCCGCAGTATTATTGTTACAACAAGCACCCCACCCCGTTGTTGAGGCGTCAGAGTAAATTTCAGTAATATATTGGTCATCTCTAATTTGGCGTACCGAATGAATTACATTGTTAAGCCACCATTTTACGTCAGGCACTATTTATTTATTTATTTATTTAAGTCTGAATTGCCCACTACACTTACAGTTACCCAAAGCGTGCAGTAGGCCAATTACATTTTGTGTAGACAGATAAGTAACTACTTAATTTCTAAAAAACGTCTAACACTATTTATAAATATATGAATAGATACACAAAAAATATCAAGATCTGGTTGCTGAGCGATCAAAGCGTTGAATAGACCCAAAGCTTGGGCAGTGGGTGCATATTTTGCCGTTTGCGTGCGAACCAACGGGACCGCCAATAGACGCCGCGTACGCAGCCGCGCTAACTTATTCGGCACGAAAAACGAACACTTTGACAAGGCTTCAGGATTATCTATCTTATTATTGAAGAGTTGGAAATAATGTAAAAGAAGAGCACATTTTCGCCTGAGCTCCAAAGTGTTAATACCCACCATGCCGGCTATGAAAAGGGACGGATATAGATATGGGTAATATCCAAACATCTTTTTGTAAATATAACGCGCAAACTTTTTTTGTACTTTTTCCACCATAAGCTTATATTTGGCTTCATGGGGATCCCAAATTAACGAATTATACTCTAATTTACTTCTTACATATGCGTAATAAAGAGTTAGAATGGTGGCTCTGTCGTGAAACCGAGCAGTTTGTCGCATCACGAAACCTAAGGATTTATAGGCCCGACCACACGTTTGAGCAATGTGGACATTGAATGTCAATTCCGGATCTAGGGTCAAGCCTAGGTCTTTAATAAGTGGGACGCGCTCAAGTTGTTCACCGATAATATTGTAAGGGTAGGTAATTGGTGAGCGAGATCGAGAAAATGTAATGCTTTTACATTTGGATGTGTTGAACTCAAGTTGGTTACGTTCACTCCACACCACCACATCATCAATGTCTCTTTGAATAGCCTCACACTCACTGGCACTCTTGACACCTAGGAACAGTTTCATATCGTCAGCGAACATGAGACACTTAGCCGTCCTGACGATATTGGGCAGGTCATTGATCATTATGAGAAACTGGGTGGGTCCAAGTGTGCTACCCTGACTCACCCCAGAGCGAGTAACATACGAGTCCGATCTATAGCCTAAGAGCTGAACATATTGCGTACGGTTACGAAAATAGCTACAGAACAATCTTAATAGTTTAGGTGTAAAGCCGAATTTTGAGAATTTATTTAACAATATATCATTGTGAACGCGATCAAATGCCTTTTTAAAATCAAAATAGGTAACGTCTACCTGCTTATGTAAGTCCATTTGTGTAACGGCATAGTCTGCGAAGTTAACGTGGTTAGTAGCTGTAGACCTACCCGCCCTGAAGCCGTGCTGGGCGTCTGATAAGCGTGTACTTATCTGCCGGGTGATGTGGCGGTTGAGTATAGACTCAAATACCTTACCGAAAGCCGACAGAACAGCTATCGGTCTAAAGTTTTCGATCTTCGGTGACTTACTGCCTTTTGGAACCGGAGTAACTCTTGAGACTTTCCATTTTGACGGATAAGTATCAGTGCTTATAGCTAGATTAAAGATGTGCAAAAGGGAGAGCTTTAAAATTTCAAAACAGTCCTTTATAATAAAAGACGGTATGCCGTCGGGACCAACAGCCGAATGAGCTTTCAGGCTGCGAACTGCCAATTGGACATCCTTTAAGCTAATGCTATCTACTGCTACACGAGCGGAGCATAAGAAATTGGCCGCCTCCTTCTCGGCATCCTCAGCTGACAAGACGGGATCATCAGTCAGAAATACGGATTCGAAATAATTTGCAAATGCGTTCGCTGCGTCGCGACCGGTTACGGGCTTACCGTCATATTCGAAAACATCACAGGACTGTCGCGAGGACTGCTGCTCCTTTACAAACTTCCAAAACCTACGAGGATTCCGTCTTATATCCAATTCTGTCTGTCTAATATACTCACTATAAGCTTCATCAATAAGTTTTTTGACCCTTTCTCTATAGAATCTAAACATTTCTTTGTTAAAATCTTTCTGATACTGTTTAAACTTTTTCAAATGAAAATACTTAATTTTAATGTTATTAATTAATTCGGATGTAAACCAAACTGGATATTGATAACGTGAATTAGGACAACTATGGCGTTTTACGGGCACACAGCTGTCAAAACACGAATCTAATAAATTATACAGCACATCAACAGCTATATTTACGTCAGTACACGAAAAAATCTCATCCCATCGCATAGACGCCACGGTATCGTATAACAAATGATAGTTAGCCTTACGAAAGTTCCACTCTCGCGGTGCATCACCAAGCTGTTGCAGAGGGTGTGTCCGCGCCGCCCGAACCGGCGTCCGCACTGGGCGCGCACATCGTATGGTTACCGTAAATGGCGGGTGGTAGTCGTCAGCCGGAACCAAAGGCTCAACATCACCACTTACCTCAATCGACTCCTCGCTCAGATCGCTCAGCACCAGATCCAACATTCCATCAAACTTATTACGTATTATATTATACTGTTTTAATTTACAGAAACTTAACAAACACTCAAATTGTAGACTCACATTTTGACTACAGGAATTTAAATTAAAATCTCCAATTAATAATACATCAAGTTTCGAATATTTAGCTACTACATTTTCTAAAAGTGTAAAAGTTCTCACATATCTGTCATCACCTGAATTCGGCGGAATATAGACTACACAACAAATTATTTTTATAAACTTAAGTGTAAGTATACCTATAACAACTTCAATATCGTCCGCAAAACCATCAATGTCAAGTATCTGTTGCACAGGGTAGATGTCGCGCACGGCCAACAATACGCCTCCCCAGCCAGCGTCGCCTGCACGGTCTCGCCGTAGCACGGTGTAACCCGGTGGAAAAAATTCCGCATCGCTGACACTGCTGAATAGGAATGTTTCAGTCATGGCAAATATGTCAGATGTTTCCCTTAATATACCTTTTTTGCAGATGTCCAACTTAGAGCGTAGGCCTCTCACGTTCTGATAGAATAAAGTATATGATTTATATTTACTACTTTTGGCTCGCTTGTTGCTGTGGCTTGCGAAATCCACTACGCCACGGTTTTATGTGAACATCTTCCGGCCAGTGTTCAGGCGCTAAGTACTTTTCTAGATGTTTCGCGGGAACAGTCAATTTAAAAGAAGCGTAATCACCTCGAGACTTCAGGGTTACAGCATCACAATTATCATCTGGACAGATATTATGTAAATGGGTTAGCACTTGTTCCGATGTTGATCCAATTTGGACGAAATACAAATGCAGGTAAGATTTGCGTTCAGCGGCCGACAAAGCGCAAGCATTCGAATTGGCTGCAGCAGTACCACGGGTCACCTTTACAGGGACGCGGTGATGCTTTCGAGGCCTTACTCCGACCCATTCCGAAGGATTGTCGGTTGCTTCATCAGAGTGCGTATGTGTTGTAGCAGCGGTGACGGCAGCATTTTCGAACTCCAGTTGCGATGTACTTGTCGTCTGTGACGTACTCGGGGCATTGAGGCTTGTGGACGCTGTTTTAGGTTCCTGAGTCTCCGAATGAGCCGAATGAACCGAAGAGAAAGCAGGCGATATATTTCGCCTTCTAGCCCTACGTGCACTGGTGGAGATCGCCGGTGTTGCCTGGACATGGGTATTGCGCACAGGCCGCTGTTTCCTGGGGTGGAGCCGTCTTACGAAGTAATGGGAGCGTCTTACAACCACCGTCTCCTGCGTTGATATTGCACGGCTTCGCCAATGCACTTAAATCAGCACCATCTCCAATTAGTTTTTTTATGGTATTAGTTTGATCCAAAACCACTTTCTCCAGGGTGATGATTTTATTTCGGAGATCTGACACCATTTTAGTAAGGTCGCGGATAGCAGATTCAACAGATTTCGACGACATTTCTCAACTTTAGAGAATCTCCACTAATATTGGTTATTTTTCTAAATGGCAACACCACGATAGTGTCAAAATCAAATGTGTAACTGTCAATTGAATCTGACAATCGTGAAGTTGGTATTTTGAGGGTATTTTCAACAGAAAATTTGTCAGCTCCCAATGTTTGAAATACGTGGGTAGAAAAATCTAACTTATCTGTTTAGATTCACTGTAATATTAGACGAATATTTCCTGGGATAACGTTGATGCAGCTTTGCACTGATTGGCACAACACAATGAAAACACTTTAACAATGATAGTTACGAATATCAGCAAAATTTTGAAAAATGAAACTATACGTTCATTGTAAGAGCTCCTTTGCGACTATAACGTTAGGTATGTTCATGAACCTCTCATAGTTATTATGATTTTTTAAATTAATAAACTTTGCACGCTCCATTTCTTTCGTGTATAGCCATCCGTACTCAATGGCTGGATAAGCTGATGCAAGTAAGCCAAGTATTTGCGCAAACTTTCTTATTTTGCAGCGTGTTAATTTAAGAATGTTCTTTAATTCAGACCTAATACGCAATCTTTTCTCATTAGGTAAACTTAGAGTCATAGCATGTGTGTCTATAATCATTCCCAAAAACTTACAGGATTGTGAGGGTATAAGGTAACTTTTTTCCTCATTTATGATAAAGCCTAAAGAAGTAAGTAAATTACGAGTCATGTCAATGTTTTTTAAACATGATTGATAAGAATCGCCAATTAGAAGCCAGTCATCTAAATACAGAGTCGATAGTAATCCGATAGAACGCAATATTTTAGTAACTGGTTTCATTAACTTTGTAAAAATATATGGAGCTGTGCTTAAACCGAATGGGAGTACATTAAACTGAAAGATTTTTCCCTCAAAATTAAAGCGCAGGTACTTTTTTGATCCGTCGTGGATTCTAATTAAAAAATATGCATCTTTGAGGTCAAGGGTGGACATAAAATAATTTTGAGATATTAACTTTAATGCAGTGCGTAAGTCTTCAAGTTTGAAGTGGTCAGTAGTTATAAATTTATTTAATTGTTTGAGGTTTAAGATGAATCTCATTTTTCCATTAGGTTTTGGTGTGAGAAAAAAACTTGAAAGAAATTGTCCACGACATGGTTGGCATTCTGAAATGGCACCAATTTGTAAAAGGTTATTTATTGCTTCAGTTAGTTGGTCTCTTTCGGTTTCTGCATAAGTCCGCAAAGGAGGCTCTAAATATTGGAAAACAGGGGACGTAAATTTAATTTTGTAACCTTCGATCCACGATAGTAAGGTACGATCGTTCGTAATTTTTGACCATTGATAGTGGAAAAGTGATAAACGTCCAGCATACTTAACTGTACATAGTAACGCCGGCGGGCTGTCGGCGCTAACGGCGGTGGTGGCGGCGGTGGAGGTGGAGGAGGAGGCGGAAGCCACGACGTCCTCGAGGAGTGCGCGTACGGCTCTGGGGGAGGCGGCGGGCGCTGGGCTGCAGGCCCTCGACTCCGTACTGGGGCAATCGGCGGCCTGCGCGCCGATGCCGGAGTCTTCCGGTTTAAAGGCCTCGGAAGGGGCATATTTGATTGTTTGGGTTGGTTTATATTAGCAATAGCTGCTTTCAGTTCCACACCAGATTTGTTAACCGCCTTCGCAGATTTAATTGTTTCTGCTAAATTTTCTCCGAATAAAAATGAGTCTATTTTTGTGTTGGTAAGGTGTTCTTTCATTTCTCTTTTCAATGAGGAAAGAATGAAAAATTTTCTGGTCCCTGAATCAGAATGTTGTATATCACAGAGTATACGAGTTGTGTCCATAAGCTTTTGTAACAAGTCGTTATCTCTTTCTTTAAGATTGAGTTGAGCATTGATAACTTCGCTTAAACAGGATATGGCGCTTGCCATTTGTCTTTGCTTGGCTTCAATCCCCTTGTCACATTTAATTGAAGCGTCTGCAAGAGCTGCTTTGATTTCTAAATTAATCTTAGGAGCTCCTATGTATGTACAGTTTGAGGGCAGGGGGTATTTACATATTAAATTCTTTCTAACTTCTTTAGTAAGGCCTTCTTGCACTATGTGTTGTAAGCGAGATGCCAGTTCTGTACGTATTTCATTGCCGAATTTAATTTCTGATGTTGGGTCATCGCCCAAAATCTCTAGTGCATCGGTATCCAATTCCACGGGTTCTGATGGTACCGCATTGGATTCCGGAATCAAATCATTTTTGATAGTTTCAGAGGTCTGAACTGATGTCGGGACTTCTTGTGACAGATCAGATGTCTTATTTACTGTAACCGGGTCCTCAACCAAGGTTTCATTGCCTTCTGGTAACCAGTCGTCTGGATCCAAGAGTGGAGGAGACGTCTCTGGAATAAGCGCCAGATAGTCGGTATTAGGAGAGATTTACAGTATCGATTATAATGATTCACGAAAAGCGTGAGTGAAGGATAACATGAACTCGTCCCGATGACGGCCCTGACAATATCCTTATTGATGGTGTAAGCGTAAATACGCTACTAAATGTCCAGATTATAATAATATGTTAACACCCGTTTTCATTACTATTTTTTACAAACAAGAATGATTTGTAATAGAGATAAAATTTTAATTGTATTTTGTACTTACTTATTTACTAAACTATAAGAACAATAATATTGCTTTCTTAATTGTAAAGAAATTAATAATAAATTCCCTTTATTGAGGGTATTTTTTTTTTTTTTACTTGATTATTACTACTTATATAAAAAATCTTTTTATTTTATATGTAATAGGGTGTAGCTTAAGTATTTCACGGTTTTGTAAAGTTCCCGCTGAATTTTACGGTAACCGTTACATTTTTTAATACGATGAAATAGTCCAGTTGACTATTTCGTTTGTATTCTTCTGGAGAGAAATGTCAAAATAACGAGAAAAGATAAAACATATAAATAGGTAGGTACCTGGTTGATGAACGACGCTCTGCAATCTTGGATCGCGTGTTGGTGAATCTTCTATTTGAGAATCACTATCTGAGTCCCTTCTACGACGTATTTTCTTTTTGAGTTTTTTCACTTTTCGCAGTAAATTGACTAAATCAGACTCTAAATCCTCAGAGTGCTTTCTTTTCGGCATTTTTTGGATATAAATGCGTAACTACTAGATAACTGTGTTGAGCGGTGAAGCACTAAAATGCGAATGACCAGTCGAGCCGAGTGACAACTGATCACGATTCAAAGATAACCCTCAAAAAAAAAAAAAAAAACCATAGTTCTCTCAACCATAGTGTAAAGCGGTATCACTAAGACCTTTTTGAAATTATCACTTTCGAATCGAGCTCTTAATTAAACCAACGCCAAAAAGTTCCTAAGAAAAGTATCGATACTTTGGGATATCGATACTTTTGTTTCGGATACTTTTACGAATATGATACTTTTCTTTTGATACTACTCATGAGTACAGTATCGATACTTTCTATTCGATACCGTGTTCCTGCATACACGCACGACACGACGGCCGGGGCCATTAGGAGCTAGTGCACCAAGTGACTAGCCCCTAATGGCTGGCGAAGCTTGGATTTGACGACTACCGTAACACGTACCTACCTACATATGATTTCGCAAACACAGGTATTGGCATTTTATACAAAATGATAATACCCATAAGTACTTTACCTAACTACTCAACCAAAATTAATAAAACAGCTGATTTTATCATCATTTATTTATTTATTTTAACATTCACAATCATCATGCCATGTTCACAAATTACAATAATTAGGAAAGTTCTTTTAGACGTACAATAAGCTGTATCTAAGGCTGCATTAAAGTTTTTCCAACAACCCTTGCATGTTTTTTAATGATTTATGTAAATATTTGCAAGTTTCGTATTTAAATGATCGTAGGGTACGTATTACAAATAAAACAATTTAAACACAAAAACTGTAAAGACGTAACCACTTTTTAAGCTTAGAGTCGGATAAACGACCGGTTTTCAACCGTTGTTTATAAGTTTTTATGCGTGCGTTACCCCAGCGGAATGTTGTCGAATTTCTTGGATTCTTGATATAGAATAATTAGTGCTCCATCTCGTGTAATTGTGCGCGAAATCTTAAATTTGTGCGTCCAGTAGTTTTTGAGATATTCGCGAAAAACAGATGCCGCTGGGGTAACGTTACCCCAGCGCCACATTTCTTTTTCTGTGGACTTATCAAAAAAAAAGTACCCAGGAAGATAGATCTTGGGGCGCTGTAAATGTGCGTGTTAGTCTTAAATTTGTGCGTCTCATAATTCCGAAGTTATTCAAAATACCGCTGGGATAACGTTTGGGTGGTTACTGTATCTCGCGAACGGTGAGGCGCACAAGTATGATTTTTTTTACACAATGTAATGAATTTGTGCGTAATTTGAGCAAAAGCAGAATTGGAAAAAATGCACCGTTCTGAAGATATATTTCATCATCATCATCATCATCGGCCTATCTTAATCCACTGCTGGACATAGGCCTCCCCTAATGAGCGCCATAGCGCCCTGTCCTCAGCTTGACGCATCCAGCATCTGCCTACAGTCTTTCGCAGGTCATCGTCCCACCTGGCCGGAGGGCGTCCTACACTACGTTTACCAAGTCGTGGTCTCCACTCTAGAACACGTTTACCCCAGCGGTTGTCGGTTCTTCGCCAGATATGGCCGGCCCACTGCCACTTCAGCTTGCTAATTCTTAGAGCTATGTCGATGACTTTGGTTCTCTGTCGGATGTATTCGTTACGAATCCTATCCTTCAGAGAAACTCCGAGCATAGCTCTTTCCATAGCTCGCTGAGCGACTTTAAACTGGTGGACCAGCCCTAGCGTGAGTGTCCACGTCTCAGCTCCGTAGGTCATGACGGGTAGGACGCACTGATTGAAAACTTTCGTTTTCAAGCATTGCGGTATGGATGACGAGAAGACTTGACGTAGTTTCCCAAACGCTGCCCAGCCCAGCTGGATCCTTCTCTTGGCCTCTTTCTCAAAATTATTTTTACCTAATTGCAGAATCTGCCCGAGGTAAGTATATTCGGAAACGATTTCAAGAAGGTGACCATGTACGACGACCGGTATCGGATCAATGTGGCCATTGATCATGACTTTGGTTTTGTCCAAATTCATGCCAAGACCGATGCGTCGCGAGGCTGAAGCTAGGCCGTCCAGCATCTGGTTCAGCTCCTCTAGATAGAAGAAGATATATTTATATTAAAGAAAAAGGATAATCGGTCCTAGCTCCTTAAATACTAACCTTAGAGACTAATTTCTGATGGTGATTCGTACCTTATAATACCCTACAACGTCTATTAAAATCTTAAAAGCTTACTGCGAGTCGTTAATGAGTTATGGCACTTTAAGAGCGTTTATGCCGCACACCAATGATACACCGCCAATGATAAAAAAAACATATCTAGTAATGAGAGATAGAAAATCAAATTATGCTCAACAAACTATCCGAATGAAGTAATTTAGCATTTTTACGTCGCCTAATGAACACCTGACATGTTATGGTTTAGTTAAATATGGCGTTATAGTTAAAAATGGCCGTAACGTCTTATTTAACTGTCACTGTAACTGTCTTCTCTAATTACTAGATATGTTTTTTTTTTTTCATTATTGGCGCTAGTGTGCGGCGTAAACGCTCTTAAATGTCACTGGCCCGTGAGGTTATTTAACTGATAAATAAAAATGTGTGGTGAATTAAGCAGTATAAATCATTGGTAAGTTGTACATTAGTCTGTTTACCGTACTCTTTCTATACCTAATATACTGTAATGCAACTCCATCAAATACACAATGAGTGATCGAGGTGATTATTGGGCGGTCTGGAACACTGAACGACAGAGATCCCAGAATGCCCAATAATCACCTACTTACTTGTAAGAAAAATTATTTTGACACTGGCTAAATGTGCTAAGATGACATTTGTATTTTTAACAGACTTCAAAAAAGGAGGTGGTTTCTCAATTCGGCTCGTATATTTTTTTTGTGTGTTCGCGGATAACTTCGTCGTTTATGAACCGATTTTGATGTTTTTTTTTTGTTGGAAAGGAGATATCCCAAGGGTGTTACCATGATAAGGAAACCAGGATCTGATGATGGCATCCCAGAGAAATCGAGGGGAACCTTCGAAAATCGTAGTGGCGACTAGTGCGTTTGTTAATGTTTTCATTAAGTATTTTAAAGCACTACTATTTAATGAAGGTCTGGAGTCGATCTGATGATGGAGCCGAACGACAGTCGAGGGAACTCCTGAACCATTTACAGCAATTACATGGTGTATGTTTCATAGCTGTAGTATGAGGTCCGATCTCTTTGGTCTGTTTAGTTGGAATACAAAACAGTTCTGTTTCAGAAATAAAAATGTGTAAAAGTGTCAGTTGGTTGTCGTAAAAAGAAAATAAATAAATAAATTTCAAGACTATTATTAAAATCTATCATCAGTAAATAAAGTTTTCGCGCACGGACAAGTGCGCGAAAACTTTATTTACTGTATTACTGTTATTGTTTTATAATGCCAAGGACAAGAGGACCTGACTTAGGTCGTCGAAGTCAATCAAATGTGCGACGAGCTAACTCACGTGCAAACCGCACTGACGACCAGCGAGAGACAGATAATGATAACATTCGTTTGTATGGCAGAATTGCGTTCCACAGTGAATAATAATGAAGTAGATAGGCTTAGAATGGAACGATTTCGGGCACACCAAACAACAACAGCGAGCACGATACAATGAAATAGAGCGATTCCGTAGACGCAGTGTTCCTGTAAACCTGGAACGAGTAGCATTCCACTACGACCGACCCGGAAATAGATGATTGTGCCGTAACAATTGGGGAAATGACAACTGTGGCGGCCTGCGGTCGCCACATAATTTCTTATCTTCACGCATGGTTAAAGAGTTTGTAAACGCATTCCTAATCGCGTGTAGATTGATTAAGATAAGACACAGCATCCTCCCTCCAACATCTACATAGTTATAGTGTATAAATAGTCTTGTAAGGTTTAGATAATAAGTCAGTCACAATGTAGTCACTGTAAATATACAACATCACATATAGAGACGCAGACGTTATTTACCATCGCCATGGAACCCCCCATCGTCACAACCTCCCATACGTCGACCTACTGGAACAACAACCATTTGTCCACCACCAGCACAACATACCATTTTATGTGCTCATTAGGTAAAGTAAAATTGCCACAAATGGTCCCACCACCATTCCATCCATTACGCTCATTAGTTTCTGGGGTAGGAAATTAATAATTTATCAAAATCAATAATTATGGTATACCTACTACCTTGAAAGTGGGCATGAAATTTTCCTCTAAAATATGCGTTGCGCCAAACCACGTCATTTGAAAGCAATTGTTATATTTTTGGATGTTGGCCAAGAAATGTTTAGAGTAATTTCCCACCCCCGCCGATAATGTTTAAGTTTTGACCATATTTTTCACCAATACATGTAGGTGATACGAAGTTCACCGGGTCATCTAGTAATAAATAAAAATTACGAAATTCGAAATTTTGGGCTTAATTTAACGACCAAATTATCATTTTAAAAAGGTTCGGGGGTTCCGCCGAACCGCGGGCACTCGTTTGGGTACTCGGCCGAACCGCGGGCACTCGTTTGGGTACTCGGCCGAACTTCGTAAAAAGTGCCGAACCTTTGCTGGGGCCGGGCCGCAACTCTACTTTAAAACTTTTACTATCAACTTATAACATCATTATTACGTTTACATGACAGGAACAAAACACGGGAATAACTATTCGGACCCTATTCTTTGTTTATTTGTAAGGCACTAAAAGCTTATTTTTTTCTTTTTAGCGCATTTAAATAAAAGTTTGTTTTTTTAAAAAGGTTTATTACAAAAACACAAATGTTGAAAAAATTTCCACAAGCAGGATTTGAACCCGCACCCTTCTGACATACCGGGTCAGGTGCTCTCCCAAGTGGTTAGAACCACGATAGCTCAATTGGGAGAGCACCTGACCCGGTATGTCAGAAGGGTGCGGGTTCAAATCCTGCTCGTGGAAATTTTTTCAAGATTTGTGTTTTTGTAATTTGTTCGCAACAAAATTTGCGTTAAAAATTATATAAATTTTTTTAAGGTTTATTACTTTTATTTTATTCTTTACTTTATAGTTAATTTCCATTCATTTTATACCCATATTGCAGGTGCAGGTAAGCATTATAAACTTATTTCGCCATATTGGATTTAGAGTGACGTCATTTGATTTATTCTCAGCTAGCCCTTTCATTTGATACCCATACTGTAGGAATGCATTAAAAATAATTAGTCCGCCATCTTGGATTTAGAATGACGTTACATTTAACCATGCATTGTCATCCGAACTGAACATGTATATAAAATTTCAGCGCAATCGGTTTAAGATAATGCTTATTTGCTACAAGGCCGTCATATCTCAAAATTGGCGATTTTTTAGTTAACAATATAGTTATATAGAAAAAATAGAGCTCCGTTTACTGTAAAAACGCCATTTCTCTAAACTCTATAGTAAGCGAGAGAGAGCAACTATTCACAGTTGTGCTGTTATAGCACTGTCTCTTTCGTTCTGGTGACTCGCGGCAACAACGACATTATTTAGTTGCGATGTAACAGTGCGAGCGGTAGGTTGTACTTGTGTTCTTTAAGGGCCTTTTTCCTGTCATGTGGATAGCCGCCCGCGTGCGGGTTTGGTCCGCATGCGGACTGCCCGCATCCTATCATTTCACACATGCTTTTCCTATCGCGCGGGTGAAAATACGCATGGACAGGAAAAAGGCCTTAAAAACGAATTTTTTTAAGTAACAACGCTCTTACAGGTAAGTTAACTACAATTTCTTTTAATATTTTTGGAACGAAGTTCCTTATCGCGCGTTGTGAAAGGGGGCTGGACGGAAAAAATTCTTACGAAAAAAGTTGTCACGACACTTTTTTATCAATAGAAGTGTACGTTAATTTCGCCATTGTTATCACAAGACCGTGTGGCCTAATGGATAAGGCGTCGGATTTTGGATCCGAAGATTGCAGGTTCGAGTCCTGTGACGGTCGAAATATTATTTTGTTAATTTTATTTGTAAATTATTTATTTATTTATATTTTTTTCGTTGATTTAATATTTTGTAATAATAATATACAGTATTTTCAAAATGAGTCATTTTTGCTATAGTAAGCTATTGTGAGCTGTGCGGCGTCACCGCACAGCTTACAATAGCTTGCAAGGGTTTCAGTGCAAACTGTTTCTTTGTCTGTCAAAATGTTTCTCTGTCTGTCTCTCTCTCTCTCTTATAGAAAGCAAGCCAGATATTTTCATTTCTATTTCGACGATTATTTTTGTTGAGTGTATACAGGTTTTTTGTAAATAATAAATAATAAAAAATAATAATAATAATGAATCCTGACAGTGTTTCTGCACAAGTTCCGGATATTGCTGATGGAGTTAGGTAAGTAGAGATTATATACAGATAATAATAAATGCTTTTGTATTTTTAGCAAGTATGCACTATAACCTAAAAAAAAAAACAAAAAAAAAACCTACTGATAAAGTTTATATAACATTATATTTGTTAATAATAAAAAAAATATTATTATAACTTAAAAAAAATAAAATGTTATTACAATTCCTTCACTAATTAATCGAAAGGAACTTCGTTCCATCCGGGTGTCCCTTGACACCTCTCAAGTTTTTTTCAATAATAACGTGTTAAGTGTAAATGTGTCGTTAATGCAGATAATATTTGAATAAATCAGTACAGGCATATTTCGTTTTAAAACGATTTTGCAGAGAAAATCAACAACTAATAGAGTATAATTACCAATTATGACGTTGTTGTCAACAAATAAAATGATGAATTAATATTACGAGAAAAACTATCTCCACTTATGTCATTACACTTAAAAATAATTTGCGATATTTATGGCAAAATATTACAACATTTTGTGATAAATCGTTTAAGGCAATAATTCAAGATACGTTTTCTTACTTTTGTATTTTTAATAATTATAACTTTTTAGCATTTTAGGTAACAACAGGTTAGGGAACGCGGAGTTCCCACGTGCTTCCAGAGGCAAAAATTTTTTAGCAATGATTGACAATCATAATAACTCGCCCAATGAAGAAGTAACGTCCAATGAAACTAGTATGTACTAACTTTTGTTTTCTTTTGTAATTATAAATATTTTATCCTCAAGTATCTATAGAGAACTAATCTATATACTTACAACTTTTCAGGCAGTGAAAAAGCTAATCAAATTACAAATGAGATCTTTATCCAATGAGAGTAGTTCATCTTCCAGCTCGTCATCTGATTCGGATTCATCAGATGACACTTTTATTGAAGGTTAATTTTATTATTTTATTATTGTAGTGATATCGAATTTATCGAATTGGCTTACAAATCTTAAATTACATATAATATTATATTTATATTTCTTTTACAGATAGTGACGATTCTGTCAAAGATCCAATGTACATTCCACCTGAAGAACTTCTTGAGAAGAATAGTGCTGAGTTAATAGAGACAATTGACTATTCAAATCCAGTACCATCTACTTCAACGGCAGATAAAACCATGACTACTTCCGAACCCTCTCTTCAGCAGCGCAGTCCTGAGTTACCAGCTGAAGAAACAAATGGAAATTCGATTGCAAATAACAATTTTGATAGTACGATTTCATGTCAAACTTCAACAGACAATAGAACCACAACTTCGTTTCCTGAAAGTCCGAAGGCAAAACAAGGAAGAAAACGCAAAAGAAATGAAGCAAATTGGAACAGAAATGTGAAAAGAATCCTACGGAATTCTGGAAAAGTTTATGTAACTCCTAGCAAGAAAATAAAAAAGAGAGAAAAATGAGGGAGCCATACGAGGATAAATGTCGGTTAAAATGTCAATCTAAACTATCTGAAGATGAAAGGAAGTTATTATTTAAGAATTTCTGGTCATTAGGAGATAACAAAAAACAATGGGAATACATTTCAAAAAATATGACGATCATTACACCAAAATATCGTTACATTCGTGAAGGAGGAATAAGAAAGCCTCGTCAAAAGAATCACGCATTTCATTTTAAGCTGCCTGATAAAACGGTAAGAGCTTGTAAAATTTTCTTTAAGAATACCTTAGGAATTAACGACCGGCCAATACGCACCGTTTTAGAAAAAGAAGACCAAGTGGCAAATTGTCTTTTGGCTGATGACAAACGCGGTAAACATGACAAACATCCTCGAGTTGATGAAGCAATAAAAAATGGGATTCGTGAGTACATTGACTCAATACCAAAAATCGAGTCACATTATACAAGAGCCAATACAAGCAGCGTTTTCATAGATGCCAGTGAAAATATTGCCAATATCAACAATGACTATGTGAAAATACTACAAGAAAAACAATTAAGTTTTGGAAATTATGTCCTTTTTTACAAAATATTTACTCAAGAATTCAACATTTCTTTTTTTACCCCAAAAAAGGATATGTGTGATGTGTGTGCTGTCTTTGAAATATTTTTTTTTTGTGATATAATTTCTTTATAAAACTTGCCGAAACTAGATTTTTTGGAAAATAAAAAAAATCGTCAATATGGTCCTAGAAATCGTAAACATGAAACGAAACGTGCAAAATATGACTGACAGTGACATCTGCGTCAAAGCGGTTTGTGGTGTAAACATTGTGGTTTTTTTAAATCTCACAAAATGAAATGAAATGAAATGACCAATAAAAGTTGTAGTTGGCAAAATACATCTCAACATCAAGAGATGTAAACGCCACTAATAAAAAAAAAAAAAATCTCACAAAGAATATTATTAAAATAGGTCCAAAACATAGTTAATATTGTACGGTTATCTACAAACTCACATAAATAATAAACATAGATCGTGCGTGCGTGTCCGTCTTATTTTTTGCTGTACCAAAGCCGCTTTTACGCAGCCTTATAAACTTGTTTATTTTGCTCTACAGATCCCGGATTCAAATCCGGATAGAAAACATGTTTGTGTGATGAAAATGAATGTTGATATCATAGAATCTAGTAGGTACTGAAATAATTATTTAGAAAGGTCCGCACTTACACGGAACCATAAATGCTAATAGAAACAAGAATGTAATTCATGTTTACTACAGTTGATCAACTTGAGCAGTCTTTCTAAACAAGACTTATTGTCAACCAACTGACGCATCAGTAATGCTTCTGCAAAGTCCTTCCCAACAGCACAAGCAGTTGTGTAGTAATTTATCTTTTACATCGAACCTATACGTATTTCATGTATATACGTACGTACCTATACGTATTTTAAAAGCAACACAGTTCTACAATGACAGAAATGGTTGAGCGCACCTTAGATGGCAATGTAAAACTTTAGGTTGTTTGTTGGAATAAAACAATAAGTATATTTTTTAATTTCTTTTATTATGTTTCTTCATTTTCTACATCTTCTCTGATTAATATATCATCAAGAAAGGATGCTGGAGCAGTTATTTTGTTGGTATCGGGCCCACCCCATATACCACACAATGGTCATAACATGAGCACAGCAACCCAGGGTATGTTTCCCTATTATACAATTACAGTAATAACCGAGAATTCTGTGCTCCCAACTATTGTGCTGCATATTTAACAATATATATGTCTAATATGTTTGACCACTACGGTGCCTTGACAATAAATAATCAACCTCTCAACATACATTTTATTTTCAGAATGTGGTATATGGAAAGGCTCAATATCACGGCATACTTCAATTCCAAATGTTCCATTTGGTCTAATGTGTTACCATAATATGAGCGTGCCTGCTTAATTTGATAAGTTCCCAGTGCAAATAATATAGTCCGATTCTGTCATCACTGGAAACTCATTCAATAGTAAAACTTCAGCATTTATACTGTCAAAAAGAACTCTCCTTCTATTAATATTATTTTCTATTATATAGGTACTCTGCCAAAACATTTGGTTGATCTAATCTGCTTAGGGCACGCTCTAATATTAAAGTGGCATCTAGTCTATCTGTGATGGGTAGATGGAATGCATTTATCATGGCCCCTGCTATACGAGAATCAGTTATTAGATGGGTAGCAGCATTATTTATTATTAAAATAATTTCATTATTTCATTTCATTTCATGAGTAAATTACGAAGATCTTTTGAATCGCTATCCAAAATCGTAGCGCAGGTTGTCGGGAATCGTCAATATATCAATAGCAGCCAAGTTACGAGGCGGGGGTATCAAGGTCCAGTAGATATCGCCAAGTCTTCAGACTCAGATAAACGAAAGTCCAGGGAGAATAGTCGAGTCAAATAATCAAAGCAATACAGATACACACGAAAAACACTCCAGCTAGAGCCAGTAAACACCGAAACGGAAGAAAAAAAGGTTAATCTCAAGATGTCATGCATGACTGACAACTGACAAGTCACTCAGTCTTTTTAATTTGTTCGTTACAGCTCTGGCATATAGTATTTTTAGCAATTTCTTCTGGGTGATAAAGAATCAAACGCACAAAATAATTCGAAATAGTTAAAAACACTTATTTTTGTTATTATTTATCATGTACTTGGTAGAAATCGTTAGGCTTATGTAAAAATAATGTATTAAAAGACTTTTATCATAAAATTAGTTGTGCCGGAGAGTAAGCTAACGAAACGCATCAGACAGCGAGAGAGTTGTACTTGCCAGTTAAATTAATTCAATGTTGCAAGTCATCAAACCTTTCTAATGATGTTTTTGGGTGGTACAAATTGAATAAAAAATATGTTATATATATTTTTAGATTCTACGATTTTTTCCCTACATTTTGATACCTTTGAATCTTAGGTACATTCGGGGCCCTTGTTGTATGGGGCGAGGAAAGGTCTCCTTTGGCGAAAATTTTTTCTATGTCCGCTGTAAATGCTATTTGATATTGTCGAAACTTTAAAATAAGGCACTGTAAATCATTTTGTAAGTTCGGACCCTTGAACATCCAGCCGGTCCCCAAAAAAGGGGATAGGTCCGACCCAGCCAACTATCGACCTATTGCTGTCACCTCTGTCCTTTGTAAAGTTTTTGAGCGAATCATAAACAGGCAACTCATTCGCTACCTAGAAGATCATTCCCTGATTCATGATCGACAATACGGATTCAGACCGAAACCATCAACGGGCGATCTCCTAGCGTTCATAACACACCTGTGGGGTGAAGCAATGGACAAGCACGGAGAAGCACTGGCTGTTAGCCTGGACATCTCCAAGGCTTTCGATCGAGTTTGGCATCGTTCGCTTCTCTGCAAGCTTTCGGCATACGGCTTGCCACCTCGCCTATGCGATTGGGTCGCCGGGTTCCTGCATGAGCGCAGCATTCGCGTACTCTGCGAAAGCAGTGCCTCACAGTTTCTGCAGGTGAACGCCGGAGTGCCGCAGGGTTCTATAATATCGCCCACGCTGTTCCTTCTGCATATCAATGACATGTTATCCTTGGGTAACATTCATTGCTATGCAGACGACAGTACAGTTCATCGGCGTTATTTGGGTCACCCTGCGGCAAAGCAAGCCGATATAGTGGAGTCAAGACGTAAAATTGTCATTGAGCTGGACGAGGAATTAGACCGCATTTATAAATGGGGCTCTGATAACCTCATCCAGTTCAATGCCAAAAAGACACAGGTCTGCGCTGTCACTGCCAAAAAGTCCGCATTTCTCCCCCAACCCTCCTTCCAGAGCAACCTATTACCCATCCAGACTGGTCTCAGTCTCTTAGGTATGGACATACACAGTGACCTCAACCCGAAGAGCTATATTGAGAGCATCATAACCACAGCCTCACGTAAACTCTGAATCCTGAACAAAGTGAAGCGGTTCTTCACGCCTGAGCAACGTTGTCTTTTGTATAAGACTCAGGTGCGCTCCTGCGTGGAGTATTGCTCTCATCTTTGGGACGGATCCGCCAAGTACTTGCTCGAAGCTCTTGACAGGTTGCAGAGACGTGCTGCCCGTATTATCGGTAACGATGACGTTACAACCAGTCTGGAGCCGTTACAGATACGTAGGGACATTGCTTCCCTTAGTGCTTTCTACCGCCTTTACCACGGTGAATGCTCTGAGGAGCTCTTTAACCTCATTCCTCCCTCTCCATTCCTTTCCAGATCGACGCGTGCAGGTCTGAGAAGCCACCCTCATACCGTGCTGACCATCAAGACACGTACCAAAAAGTTTGGACAATCGTTCCTTTGCCGAACTGCCCGTATGTGGAATGCGCTTCCCGCACACGTGTTTCCCTCCTCTTTCTCTCCCGGGTTATTTAAGCGGGGCGTGAAAAAGCAGTCATGCAGGCCGCCATAGTGTGAGCGTTCGGCATAGCGTGGTAGCGCTGTGATGAACGCTTTCACTTCTTGGGCTTCACTGGCTGCTTTTCATCAGGCAGGGTGAAGCCATTATGGCGTGTCACAATAAAAAAAAAAAAAAAAAAAAAGGTCATTCAAACTTTTTCCAGATGTCGTTTTTGAGGAAGCATTGAACACCACACGTAATGAGGTACTGGAATCTTTCCGCAACACACAGTGGTGTGGTAGGTAACACTCCGGTTTCAAATTGCTGTGCCAAGGTTGCAAGTGCTTTAATTCCTTATATTCGTTTATAAATTATTTATAATCCAATGCGATTTTTTAATTTTTCCAGATTTTTCTCTCTAACTGCTTGTATTGCGCTATTGCGATAGATTTCGATTTTCCTAACTGATCTTCAAAATTACTTGTTAGAGGAAGGCACACTTCATATCTACCATCTTGTAATCTTTCTGTTGTAGCTTTGTAAAACTGTATGCATTCATAATCTTCTGATGATAAAGATGAATGCTCCTGAGAAACATCTTCCATTTCCCAAAATCGTTGTATGGAATCTGTGTTGATTTGAACTACTTTGCAATGAAAACTTTTCATATTTCCACACAGAATCCAGCCTAAACGTGTTTCTTGCGCAATAGGCATGTTATAACTTAAGCGGCAGATTCCTCCTAACATAATTTGTGAGTATATGTCAGCCCCTAATAAAATATCAATGTAGCGACTTATGTAAAATTGAGGGTCTGCTAATTCAATGTTGTTTAAGTACTTACGACCAATCGGGTTTTGGAATCGTATAACTAGGTAGATTTTTTGTAAGATTTTTCATGATATAAGCATTCGTGTTAAATGAAAAAGTTCCGTCTATCGAAAAACAATTCAAGTTAATCGTCCAATTACAATTGTTATCTATGCCGGTAATTAAACCTTTGCATTTACTCCGCGGTAAGCTTAATAGTTGTTCAGCGTTTTCTGATATCAGAGACACTTGCGACCCCTGATCAATAAGAGCGCGCAGTGTTTGATAAGAGCCATTATGCTTTTGGACTTTGATTAGAGCCGTAGACAGTAATGTTTCTGCCATTTCTCCAGCTTGGGCCACGTGCGAATTGCTATTGCTATACTTCCTGCTTGATTTCCCAACAGTGGTGTCATGCGACGCGACCTTGTTCGAGTTTGACACTCCAGGTGCTGAGTTGGATTCTTGCTTAACATAAGCTTCGTGGAGTATCGTATTATGCCACCCATTACATTCGCGGCATCGTTTGTTTGAAATGCATTTGTTCCCGTAATGATCGAACAAACAGTTTGCGCAATAATGCAACCTTTCAATTGTTTGTCGCTTACCGACGGGTGTCATTTCTTGAAATTGTTTACAATAAAATATGCGATGTTCGCCGGCATTGCATACGAGACAGTTTTTGTTTAAGCGGAAACTCGGTTTATTAAAAGACTGAGGTATAGTTTTGTTTCCCGAGTATGCTTGTTTATAATGATATGTTTTTTGATAATTATTTTTGTTCTGTTGACTACTTTCTTTGCGCTTCGATGATTCCATCGTTGTAAATTTGCTTTCCATAAAAGACAAAAAATGTACTAAAATAGGCAACTCTCGTGGTTGCTTAAGAGAAGCCGTGTACTCGTTGTGTGTTTCGGAATCTAATTTTTGACTCAATATATAAACCAATAATGGGTCCCATGTATTGATATTAATAGAGGAAAGGATGCTAATTTGGAATACTTTTGGTAATTTGGAATACTGCATTATAAAATAATACAGGAGTGCCGTCTATTAACGAATACCAGTATTACGTAGTCTGTGTGTTAGCAAACAAAAATGGCGGGGCTTAGAGTCAGCCATATTGACAGTGACGTGACAAACTGCATCGGTGTGAAAGTGCTGTCGAGAAAAATTATTAAGTAAGTAATAAATCGGCTTGCATATTGAGTGTAACTTAAATATATATGTTTATACTTGTACAAATCTATAGTTTAGTGTATCAGTTGTGGATATCAGCGCTTAGTTTACAAATTCTGACTCGTAAGAATTACACACGTAACAGTTACTTCCCACGTAGTCTTCAAATGTATAACCGTGAGTTCTATGATATAGAACTATATAGTAACTCCTTAATTAGATTTAAAAGTAGTATTATTAATAAACTAATTTGAACACCTTCCTACGAATATACCTACTTATCATAAAGTAAAGTCTAATAAAATATGATACCTACCTTCATGAGAATAGATTATAAGCAACAAAAATGTAAATATTATCTAAGTAAGTAATGTTTCTATATTTTACTATAAAGCATTAATGTTAAAATAAGCATCTAGCCTAACTGCTAACAAAGTATTATTTTGTAATTTTTGGGCACTCCTTGTCTATTACCTAAGAAATTACTGTAAAAATATTTTTTTTTATGACTGTATGTGCCAAAATAAAGAGAGAAAAAAAAAATTATTCTAAACATTTATAAAAATATTTTAACCTAGAAATGGTTATGTTGCTGATTTGGAATACGACGGGTGAAGTTAATTTAGAATATTCCAAATTAACGCGTACGGTATAATTTTAACTTGAAACTTTAAAATTGATCTGTAAAATTATACTTTTTGAGAAATGTCGACCTTGTTGCAAATGAGCGCTGCTTCAAAATTGAGTTGCAAGATTCCACCCGGACAAACATACTACATTGCAAGTCAAACAAAAGCTTGTAAAAAAGAAAAGTGACAGCATCTGTTTGAAGCATTGTCTAACTTTAGACATCGCTTTGTAGTAAAGCAGTAAATCGTGACCTTTAATTAAGATAGTAAAATATTTACACTTAGTACTTTCTATCGGAGAAATAGTAGTAAAAGTAATAACCGAATGAAATTTTAAAGTAAAATAATATTTATTGTTAATAATTCTTAACTTTAAATACTTATTATTCGTATATGTGACAACTTTTAGAACAAAATACATGTAGTTTTGAGCATTGCATTTCAATGTTTGGTTCGTTAGAATAGTTGTAACAAACATCCGTAAAAATGTGTGTAGGTAGGTAGGTTTACCTACTGTTTAAATATTTTTTGCAATTAGAAATAACACTTATCGATACTTAATGAAAATTAATATTTCTACTGAAATTTTGATGTTTCGGTGATCATTCGACGTCGGTTTCGGTCGGACCACACTAATTTAAAATTTAAATGAATTTGAAAGACCACAAAAAGAATTCGTGCTCTAATTCCTGGGGCCGTTTTCGAAGCGCTCATCGGTAATCTCCAACTATTATAGATCGAAGCTAATTATTTAAGATCAAAAACAAAATAAACTTCCCCACCGAGAACGTCGCGAGCGCGACTCGGGCCGCGGTGCACGCCATTGTATCTATACAAATATGCAGATCGTATTTCTCGAAAACACTGCAAAGCGAGCGTGTATAAGTCTACAACGACATCACGTAAGTATAGGGGGCCTCACAGGCGGTCGGGCAGCGGCGGCGACTCGCCCAGCGCAGCGCAGAGGGCCGCCAGCACGGTCTCGGCGTGGTGCAGCCGCAGCGCGCGCGGCGCCTCCGCGCCCGGCCGCAGCGCCGCGCCCCGCTGCAGCGCGGCCAGCGCCGCCGCGAACCCCGCGCCCTCC
This sequence comes from Eudonia lacustrata, assembly GCA_947562085.1. NCBI lineage: Eukaryota > Metazoa > Arthropoda > Insecta > Lepidoptera > Crambidae > Eudonia > Eudonia lacustrata. Next base: position 29,405,818 of record OX387340.1, on the reverse strand, counting down.
GCCCCCACCGCGCCCTCCGCCCCCTCCGCGCCCTGCCACGACGACCACGACGAGTCCGAGTCGCTGTCGTCTTCGCCGTCTGTGGACGGGAATGATATCATGTATTCCGAACTCATCGTATCGAATTTGAGGAGCTCGATAGCGCAACGGTTAACGCGCCCGGTCTACGAGTGAGGTTAACAACTTTCGCAAAGTTTCGCAACTTTGTTTTGACTGTGGGAGTGAGTGACACTGTGACATAGACTATACAAAATTAAAAAAAAAAAACTAAAATCTAACAAATAATATTTTAAACCTATTATAATTATTATAGTCACATATATTATGTAAGTTCAAATATTTTTATTTTCCAAGCGCCGTCGCGTCGGGAGACCGCTAAAGTTTATAAAGTATTTTTCCAACAACAGCTAATTAATTATTACGAATTACCTTTAGGTACTACGAGCGATCTAAGTTTCATGCATAGTCTACGCTTTACGTAATGCCGCGCGCGGCGAGCTCGGTGTGCGGTATGCGGCGCGGGGGTGGGCGCCACCAAGTGCGGCGACCCGAACGGGCAGACACATGCGGGCAGACGACGTTGACGGTTGTGTCGATTTTGCGAATTTTTCGAAGTAAATTCTTTTGTTGCAATCTGCGACTGTACCTGTTTTTCTCACTTAGCGGTCCCCCGAACGCGACGACGCTTAGTTATTATAAATATTTGAACTTACATAATTTGGAGTATTTATTTATTTATTTCAGGACAACAAACACTTACAATATATTATTTAAACATAAAATCTTGCAAATCTAGTATAATCATACCACATCAAGATATACAATATTGCAACCCACGACATTATCCACATATTAACAAGTGTTTACAGTACAAGGAGTACTGTAAATAGTTGGTTGGGGCGCAAAAAATTGGCAGTTGACAGTGTGATTGAAAAGTACATGTTAAAAACAAATAGCAAGGAAATTGTCTGTGAAAAGAGCATCTAACCTCTTTGGCATACCTACATGTCCGCCATTTTGAAAAATACGTGTTTCGGCGGCCATTGATGAAACGCATGTCAATCGGCAGAGTAAGGGATTACAAAGGGTGCGCATTGTCTTACATAACTTTTCAACTCCTATCATCGGAGGTGAGAAAATATTTCTCATACCATTTAAAATCATAATGATCATCATCATCATCATCTCAGCCAAAAGACGTCCACTGCTGGATAATTATGATCATTCTTCATAAAAAAATTTAAAAACTAAATATTAAAAAATATAATCATTGAATTTCATAATATCACTAATTATACACTTAGTTTTTACTAATATTTGTTTTAATATATTTGTTTATACTAATGATCGAAACTCATAATCATTCGAATAAATAACTATAATATTTATAAATGTGTTTTATTCTAATCACTGTTTTTATAAATTTCTTAATCATAAGTGTTTTTATCATCATTTGTTTTATACTAATATATTCATTGTCATATAGTTTTTAATCATGCGACTCCACTGAAAATCAAATTGCTACCAGAAACGAGATGCTGCCAGACAAGTAGGTTAGGTTAGGTTAGAATTGTGACCCCAACAACGCGCGAGCCGAGCGAGCGAAGCGAGCGTGCCGCGGCAGAAGCCGGCGAAGCGCCAGAAACTAATTTTAGATATAAAAGTAAGTTAAGTTAAAAATGCGACCCCACTGAAAATCAAATGGCTACCAGAAACGAGATGCTACCAGACAAGTAGGTTAGGTTAGGTTAGAACTGTGACCTCAACAACGCGCGAGCCGAGCGAGCGAAGCGAGCGTGCCGCGGCAGCGGCCGGCAAAGCGCCACAAACTAATTTTTGTTAGAAAAGTAGACAATTTATTTTCAAGTAGATATTAACTACTAGGTACTTTCCTAACCTACCAACTACTTACTAATAAATCAAAATTATTTTCAATATTTACTATTATGGAAAATTAGGTAGGTACATTATGAGTTAAAATATTTTCTTAGTATTGCCTTAATACAAAAATTATGATAATTGCCTGTTATAAAGTAAGCCACAAAGGTTGTCTGGTAGAGATCGCTTTAAGCGATAAGACCGCCTTTGCCTACTATTATTTTAAAATTTCCTGTTATTTGATTTGTGTATATTTGTGTAAGCAATAAAGTGTTTATCTATCTATCTATCTATCTAAAGTAAGCTATTCTGAACAACGACGTTATGAGTTGAAGTATGTTCTTAGTAACAACATTATTGATTAAAGCAATGTGATCATTAAATGTTATGAAGAAAAAAGATCTGAAAAAAATATATAAATTTAAACTGGTTCTTGGTAGTAACAGTATTAATAATAAAAATATGATTACTAACTGTTATGACCTCTGTTGGTAGTAATAAAAATGTATTAATAAAAAAAGTATGAAAAATAAAATTACGAAGAGTGATAATTATGAACACAAATCGGTAGTAAGACAAAGAATAGGATTTAGAATTTTATGTGAGTCAATATGGACCCGATTACAAACAAAAAGTGTTCCGTGATTAAATCTCTAAGTGATACGGTTTCTGAGATATTTGGCTCCAAAAACAAATATTTTATTCTAACTTATTTGTTTTCCTTGAATGACAAAATAGGTATATAATACATACTTATGTATATAATACATATATATGTAAGCTGACAACTCCAGTCACCTTTGCCTTTGTGTAAGAGCGAGACGGGATGACATGAATGTGTGAAAGAGGGATGTGTGAGGGAGGGAAAGAGGGAGGGACGGATGGAGGTGGAGGAATATGGAAGACGGAAAAGCATTACGAAGCTAGGAGAAAAACGGAATTGTTGTACGGTGCGCTTTCAAAATAGGAAATAAAGGAGTTTGTGTTTAAGACGTTCTCGTTATTTCCTGCCTACGTCCCACATATATATATATAAATACATATCAGTCAGCTCAGCTTCTTAGCTGCGTCCTAGGACGGCATCCCATACGGGTGACTGTACTGAGTTCACAAAATAAACACCGTGATCCCGGTGGATATGATAACGCAAATAACAATAACAATAAACACAACGTAACAAAAACTTAACAGTAACAAAAAAACTGCTCGTGACGAAAATAACCATTCGTGCACTCACACCAGAGGTTAGAAGCCGAATGAAATTATGTAATGACAAACGTTAAACAAAATGGCGGATGACAAGGTGCGGCGCGGGGAGTCTCGCGGTGCACCGAACCGGGTGGAACTAGTTTCGTGTGGCACGGAGGAATTTTTTTGAAGTGAAAACTTCTTTAGCGGCGTTGTACACTTTTTTGTAATGGGTAAAATGTTAAATTCGCGTCAGAACACGTGGCCTGATCGAAAATTCGTAAGACGGATGACAGCCGGCGCGGCGTAGGAGAGGAAGTATCCCCCTCTCTTTCTATGGCGCGGCGAAAATGTATGCCTGCTGTTTCGTTTAGGCGGCGCAGGGCGCTTGCGCGAATGTTCGAGTGCTTTTTAATGTAATATAAATTGTCATGTTTATGTACGATAGCGCAATAAATAAATATTGTATTCTACCACATAAATTATAGTACTTTTATACTGATAATTGAAGCAATTCGTGCAAAATTTTTCCCTAACCATTCCAAAATATCAAAAATGCACAACGTTAATATTAAAGTTTTCACTTCTGCCGGCACTCCCAGAGTGCAACCCGTCGTTTTTTTTAACACATTTACGTTAGACGATTCACTACCTATATAAAAAATTATTTTTTGTTTTATTTTTCCGTTTTTGGAGTCTTGACTGCCGCCCCGCTGTCTGCAAAGCGCCTAAACGTCAATCAAAACTGTACACGGGCTGACATTGGCTAGACCCAAACCAATAGATCTTAAATCTCTTCTATTATCTCAGAAACCGTATCACTTAGAGATTTCATAACGGAACACTTTTTGTTTGTAATCACATACTCTGTCGATTGACATGCATTTCATCACTGGCCGCCAAAACAAGTTTTTTTTAAAATGGCGGACATGTAGGTATGCCAGGTTCCATACAAAAATGTTCGAACCTCTTTTCGCGATATATTTACCAAGGAGATTGAGGATATCAAGAGCCAACATCAGTGTCAGAATTTGTTCTTAGAGAGGACTAATTATGTGACAGAAAGTAATGTTAGTGTTAGTTTTAGGTTTCAGAAAGTGACAGCTGATTGACCCGTAAGCCGTGGTCCGCTCGCTGGCGCTCACCGGGCCTCGGTCAACACCGAATCACCCGGGGGGCTGACCGCGCCGAGGGCTTCGCAGGGCGAGGGACAGGCATGCAACGCTACCAAGGAGCCACACTAAGGCTCGCGGCACGGCAGTGGGAAAAATGGATCACGTTCTTTACAGAGTAGTATATAAAAATTATAATAATATGAAAACTAAACAATAGTAAAACTAAAGTGATATAAAAAATAACAGAAATAACACATGTTATGTGACGGTAGCAATTTTGGAGTGGGAGTTAAAAATCTCTGAAGTAAAAAACTTAATCAAATTTTTGGGTTTTGTCCGAAACAATTCCAACTCGCTGCCGCTTCTTGACAGGTCATTGAAGGAAATACTCGCTCGAACAAAGAAAGAGTTACGGCGATAATATGTTTTTATAAAAGTGACTGTAAGGAATACGACTGCGTCTTTATTTTGAAGATCCAAGATGAACTGTGTTTTCGACGAATAAGAGTTTGCTCGACCTTCCTACCTACTACAAACCAGCCTCCCCGCCGACATATACCCTAACATTAATCACATAGTTTAAATTTTTGTATCTAGGATAAGTTTTATGATGCCATCCTTTTATCCCTTATCAGGGACATAGGGCTCGTAGAAGGGACTTGCACTCCTTCCGATCGCGCGCTGCAGCTTCTGTCTTTCCAGCCGAGACCAGTTGTTGCGGCCTCTTTCTCAACTGACCGCCTCCAGGTGGTGCGAGGGTGGCCTGGCCTTCTTTTGCCATATGCTTGCCACGTCAGACCTTGTTTGGCGATGTGATTGTCGGGTCTTCTCAACACATGCCCAATCCAGCGCCACTTGCGAAGAAGGATCTCTTTATCAATGGGCTTTTAGTCTGCCAGCTCCCACAGCCTTGCATTTGACATGGTCCGTGGCCACCGGATCCTCAGGATGCGCCGCAAACATTTATTTGTAGTCTCTCCGTGACCTCGTTCTTGACAAGCCATGTCTCACATCCGTACAGGACCGATTTGACGTTGGAGTTGAACATTCTGATTTTAGTGTTCCGAGTAATTATTGCCGACGTCCAGACTGGTTTCAGCTGTGCAAATGCGGCACGCGCTTTGTTGATACGCGCTTCCACATCCGCATCCGATCCTCCCGTGGATCTACAACGCTCCCCAGGTAAGTGAAGCGCTGCACTTGCTCAAAAGCCTCACCGTTGACGTAGATGGGCGCTACGTCGGGTATAAGGCGCATGTCTTTAGTTTTTTTGCAATTAATGCGCAGGCCTTCCTTAGCAGCTTCAGCGGCAAGGTCGTTAGTCCTGGACTGAAGGTGATCGCGTGGCTAAGGCTAAGTTTTAGGTATACCTATATAAATAGCAATAAATTATTTTATCTTGTCTTAAGTCGTTACTTTTTATGTTAAGTTTAATAGCTACATCTCCAATATCAAATCTTACAGAAAAAGCAAATACCATTTGGTCAATTTGATTTATATTTTGGATAGTATCACTCATTAAGTGAAAGGGTATCGTAATACACATGTAATTTTAAAGGGGTTTGGGTCAGGTATATCTAATACCTTTAAACAAGTAATTCTTGTATATATACGAGTATAATCTGAATCTCGGAAACGGCTCCAACGATTTTCATGGAATTTAGTATGCAGTGGGTTTCGGGCGATCTATTTAGGTTTCATTTTTAGAAAAAATTATAAAAAAAATAACGAGCAAAGCTCGGTCATCCAAGTACTATTATGCAATTAAAAGGCCTTTTCAATCAGGCGGCTGTGACATAGATACAAGATCAGCCCCCCGACCGCCTAACCGATCGCTTTGACTTCGTGTGTGGTTTATGACGTCATCTTGTCGTTTCGTGCCGCCTATGAAAGCAATATCGAAAGCTATAGATTTAGCTTTTGATATTGCTTTCATAGGCGGTGCGAGGTGGCAAGATGACGTCATAATCTATACGCGTAGTCAAAGCGATCGGTTAGGCGGTCGGGGGGCAGGTCGGCCGCGCGTTTTTTTTAAAGAGCAGAATAGTGTATTTCCCTCCGACGTGTCTCACCTGCGGCTCGGGCGGGCGGCGGGGGCAGGCGGCCGGCGGCGGCCCGCATGTTGGGCCACGGGTGCGCGTGCAGTGCGGCGCGCGCGCGGGCGGGCCCGGCCGGCTCGCGCGCTTCGGCGTCGGCCGGCGCGCGTAGCGGCACCAGCGCGTAGCCGCGCGCCGCCGCGCCCGCCACCTCCGCCCCGCCCTCGCCCGCGCACTCCGCCACCACGAGCTTCACCTCGGCGCCCGCGCCCGCGCCGACGCGCCGCCGCATCGCCTCCGCCGACGCCGCACCGGACACCTGCTCACGCTACATCGTTCCATAAGTAGCTCTAGCAAAAGAAAGGGAACGGAAACGTTTTAATTTTAAAGGAGAGAGTTGGTCATGCGAATGAAGTCTTCTAAACTTTTATCGAATTTCAATGTCGTCTCCTTTGTTATAAATTAGTTTCAAAGTTTTTAACTGACATCTCATAATGGGAGGACTGTTTTTTATGAATTAATTCTTAGAGATATATGTAGCATGTTGCCAACCGCTGACCTTCACAATATAACATAACTTCATTTATTACGGAGTGTCTGAGCTACGATGTATGTTTAAGTTGTATATTACACTAAGAGATATAATATATTAAATATGGGAAGGGCTATTGATTAAGGACCCACGATTTTCATAGTGGGGGGGGGGGGGGGTTGGCGGGGTTAGGGGAACTGGCCTACCCCCCGTACTACTCTCCCCCCTTCGGTAACTAGTTTTTGAGATATGAATTTTTGAACCTAACCTAAAAATGTATGAAAAATATCATTCTTTAAAGTAGAAATTAACTAAATTAGCTTTTATTATCTATACAAGACTGATACCTACTATGAGTATACAAATTAGGTTTTTTAAACAAAAACAAAAATTTATCATATTAGTAGTACTAAGTATCAGTCTTGGAGGAGGAGGAAGGAAGGAGGAAAAGAGAGTGAGAGAGGAAGGCAACACCCCCCCCTCCCGCCCCCCCAAACAAGGGCTATAACAAAAAAGACCTAGTATTTTAGTTGTCTAATAAATATAAATAAAACAACAAGTATTATACTTTTAAAACATGCTTTACAGTACTTTACAGACTGACGTACGTACATATTGACTTGACAATTGACAGTTGCCTGACAGTGTCACAAAATGGCTATGTATACTTTTTAGTTAAATAATTTTATTATTTATTTTATTTTATTTTGTTCAGAACACCAACAGCACTTATACAATATATGGATACATTTCTATAAATCTACTTAGCTATTAACAGGTATTCGCATATGGAAATTAAGATGTACATGGATCACGTTCTTTACAGAGTAGTATATAAAAATTATAATAATATGAAAACTAAACAATAATAAAACTAAAGTGATATAAAAATATAAAAAATAACAGAAATAACACATGTTATGTGACGGCAGCAATTTTGGAGTGGGAGTTAAAAATCTCTGAAGTAAAAAACTTAATCAAATTTTTGGGTTTTGTCCGAAACAATTCCAACTCGCTGCCGCTTCTTGACAGGTCATTGAAGGAAATACTCGCTCGAACAAAGAAAGAGTTACGGCGATAATTAGTATTAACTCTGGGTATTGCTAGTGGTTGAGTTCGTCTAACCTGTAGTTTGCGTGGTACTGTAGCCGCACGGTAAAGCTGAAAAGAACACGTGCAGTAAACAGAATCCAAGCAACGTTTCGAGGAAGAAACGAAACGTCCGAGCCAGATGTTTACCAACAAATTAACGTAGACTCCGGCCATTCAAAAGTAGTTACGCAATTTCTATTAGTTTAAGTAGTAAAGTAATTTATTATTGTGTTAGCATAACTGTACAAGCATTATCCTCAAACTCAAAATAGTCAAACACCTCGTAAAAGGTATTGCCAATTGTCGTCCTTTGTATTCCAAGCTTTCCCATTGTAAACTATCCATTTAGCTTTACTATTGTTTATATTTTTGTACAACTTATTTGTCAACAATACCTTTTTGGTTAACGGTAGATTTTGTACCGTAAGACACGCGTCAGTTGTTTATAATATAAATAGTTCCGACTTGGCAGAACAGCCAGTCAACATTGTACCTTCGCCAAGAGCAGTAATAAACACTCCGAGATATAATCCTCGTCTCCTCAATCTACGACAGTAGCGGTACCCCAAGTCTCTCCAAAGTACCCAGATGTTAACTTGCTCCAATAAAGAAGGGCAATCAATAGTACCACTCGCAATTTTTAACAGACTGATTAAGTCAATTACTTGTAGACTTTTCTCTAAAGGTAAGAAATGATATCTCCTACACCTCGTCTCATATACATGATAAATAAAAAAATATGAATACTGTTAAAGTATGTAAATACTAGAGATGAAACGGATAAATGTTTGACCGGATACAGGATACCGAATATCCGGCGAGCTGTGAGGCCAAATGGCCGGATATCCGGCTTCGGGCGGTTTCGGGTGTCATCGGGACTCGTCGGGAATGATAGTGCGCATTCGTGAGTGAATGACAGGTGAAAATCTGAGCTGTTGTTTATCTTATCTTATCTTAGTGGGGCCTGCTGAGGTTTCCCTCTGTCAGTAACACTTCGACCCATCGGGATCGTTTGTGCAACTCCATCTTTTCACTCTTCCTCCTCTGTAAAGATAGATGCCATAAGTTTGGCAGCGTCCTTAAGAGCAAAGAGCCTGATGTCCTCCAGTTTCGGATAGGCCGACCCCAGGAGTCCCATTCTTTTCATTCGGATGGTTAATCGGGCCTGCCTTCTGCTGCCTCCGCATATGAACATACTCCGTCCTAAGGCGTTTTCGCCTAAGAAGGATTTGGAGTGTTTCATACCCAGCTGCTCTTTCCATTCGATCCTGTGCCTGTTTTCGATGTAGTCTTTTAAGGCCTTGTTAATGGTACTTTGTGCAAGTGCCACGAACGGCTCAGGACCAATAAGCTGGGTCTCTGAGCCCTCCCTGGCAAGTGCATCCGCCATCTCGTTGCCAAGGATTCCCATATGGTCTGGGACCCAGATTAATTGCATCTTGTTATGTCCACCTAGCTTGTTTAGAGCTTTTGTAGTTTCCAGAACAAGGCCAGAGTCGATTTGGGGCCACATGAGTGACTTGAGCGCGGCTTGGCTGTCACTCAGGATGAATATATTGCGCTTTTTCATAGCCAACTCTATATTCTGCTTTGCGCATAAGAGTATTGCGAAAGTTTCTGCTTGGTAAACAGTGGCAAATTTTCCCATGTTTTGACTATGCTTGAAGTCGTTATTATAGACGCCTGCCCGTGTGCCCGACTTCATTTTTGATCCATCGGTATACCAGATTAGGCTGTCTTTTTCCGGAGACGGTGGCCCTCGTTTCCATTAGTCCCTGGTTGGAACATAAACTTTAAATTTCTTTTTGAACACGAATATGGGGGATATTTTATCGCACCCCATTTCCATGATCCTATCAGGAATGTCAATTGGTTCCGATTTTGTGTGTCTGGTCAGATGTTTAGATGCGTCCTATAGTCCGGCCACCTTTAGTCTATGTAACGCTTTCTTTGCCTCTGTTTCTATTACAATGTGCAGGGGTGGAAGGTCTGTGAGGACCCCCAGCGCTGCCGTTGGAGTGGTTCCAGTGGCACCAGTGATTGCCAGACAAGCTGTTCTCTGAAATTTGCTAAGAGCATTCTTACTAATCTTCAGCCTGGTTCTGGGCCACCAGACGATGCTGCCATATGTGAGGATCGGTCTCACCATCGTCATGTAGATCCACCTAATGATTTTGGTGTTGAGTCCCCAAGTCTTGCCATATGGTTGGGTACGGTTGTGTCCACATGCTGTTTCCAAGTAAGTTCCCTATCCAGCGTTAAGCCTAGATATTTCACTTCTTTGGACCAAGAGAGACGGGTGCCATAGAGTATTAGGTTACCCAGTCCCGTAGTGTTCCTTATTCTTGTAAAGGGGATCGCTGTTGTTTTCCCCGGGTTTACAGAGAGGTGATGGGCATTGCACCATTCCTCCAGCAGACCCAGGGCACGTTGCATTAACCCCGATACCGTAGAGGGAAATTTCCCACTGACTGAGATGACCAGATAGAGCATTAAACCAACATCCGCATAACCAACCGTATAGAATGGTCCTTTATTCAGCCTTACTACAATTGAATCAACCACAAGGCTCCACAGAAGAGGCGAGAGTACCCCTCCTTGTGGGCTTCCTCTAGTTGTTCGCGCAATTAGACTGTCACCTAACAGTTCAGAGTTAATAATTCTACCCTTTAACATGCATTCAATCCAATTACAGATCGGTTGTAGCACACCATTGTTCTTGGCTGCAACCTTGATGGATTCAAAGGTAGTGCGATCAAATGCATCTTCGATATCTACGAATGTGCAGACGCAAATTTCCTTGTTTTCCAGCGCAGATTCCGCTCGACTCACTACATGATGAAGAGCAGTTTCGGTTGACTTTCCCGCCTGATATGCACATTGAAGTCCATGGAGTGGAAATCTTTTCAGAGGTCCCGCTCTGATATATTTGTCTACCATCTTCTCCCGGGTCTTCAGGAGAAAGGATTGTAGACTTATAGGCCTAAGGGCTTTGGGTTCTTCATAATCTGGTTTTCCCGTTTTGGGTATGAAGATTACCTTAACACGCCTCCATGTTCTGGGAATATGTCTCAGGATGGAGGTGCCCTGTTGTAGTAGAATGGGATAAATGTTGTCAGGACCTGGCGCCTTAAACGGTTGAAAACTCCCCAGAGCCCATCTAACCTTACATTCATCCACTACCCTTTTCGCTGTTATCCAGTCATATTTAGAAGTTCTCCTCTGCTGTTCCTTCCAGCTGATTGGGTCATGATCGTCCTGGATGACTTCTGATCCAGGGAAATGAGTGTCAAACACGGCCTTCAATGTGTCACTCCATCTTCTTTTCTTAACGTGGTTAATGGAATCGTCTTTGTTGTGGAGATAGCCTTGGTTAGTCTCATTGCTTCCGGAACCGATTGTATCTGGTCACAATGTTTCCTCCTGGCAGATCTCTTTGCCTTACGTACCGCACTACTGTACCGTGTTAAGGCCTCCTTGTAGTTGCTGAAGTGGTTCCTCGCTTTCGCTTCGTTGAACGCCTGTCGTGTAGCTCTTCTAATACGAGCCAGTTCCGGGTTCCACCATGGTACGCTCCTTGTCACTGATTTCGTCTCTGGACAGTTATTTTGCCAGGCCGTCATCAGTGCTTCTGTAATTTTGTCAACTTCAAACTCTATGTCCAAGGCTGAGTTTTAGTCCCGCATACTTGTTTATTGCACCACAGCTAGGGTTGGCTGGAAGAGATCTCTTCTAGATATAAGCTCACATTTGTATATGTCCTGTGTAACGTGTGTTTATATGTAATTTATTTGTACAATAAAGGATTAATTAATTAATTTACAGCTAGGACCATCCAGCTCCATTCTGAGGTCCTTTTTGAAGCCCTCCCAGTTAGTGTTCCTGGGGTTCTTCCTACGCACAGTTTCTATGGTTTCACCTAATCTGTACCTAAAGCATATGTAGTTATGATCGGAAAGGGAGACCTCATCCGACACATGCCAGTTTGTGATGTTCCTTACCGCTCTATTGTTAGCAATGGTTACGTCGATCACCTGTGCCCTGCGGGCGTTGAAAAAAGTAGGCTTGCTACCTTTGTTAAGTAATTGCATGGGTGAACTTACCAGATATTCCAGAAGCTTCTGCCCCCTTTTATTGGTGTCTGAGCTGCCCCAGACGACATGATGCGCGTTCGCATCGCAGCCGATGATGACATCTTAGTTTTCTCGGTTGCCGTAGGTTACCAGTTCCCGTTTCTGTGGTGATACTGGGTCTGCCTTCTCGTAAGGGAGATAAGCTGACGATAAGATTACCGTTCGCTATGTCCGGGAGGGACGGTGGATCCCCTGTGTGGATCCTGACAATTGTCAGATCCCTGCAACAGAACTTGATTAAAGACATTGCATGTATGTTATTTCTGACATTAATGCAAGTCCTCATGTCATTAGTGGAACAGTTATGAAAAAAAGTACCAGAAGCTCCACGTATGCCCTTTATCATTCCCCCATAAAGGTAGGGTTCCTGAATTAGGGCAATATCGAACTTGTTCATTTTAAGCTCAGATACCAGAAAGGCAGTCGCGGCCTTACAGTGGTGCAAATTAATCTGTACACACCTTAGTCCCGCCATTTCCATCCGTTGTCGCCTGCGCGCCCAAAGGGAAGGACCTTCCCAGAAGCAGCTCGTCTATGGCGAGCTCCCTCACAATGTCTTCAGATGTTGGGGAGGAGATGACACAAATGGAATGTTCCATTGGTGTCATCTCTTCTCCAACATCCCCTACCGCAGCGATTGGAACACCTAGGTGTAGCCAGGACTGGTCCTGGCTACACCTTTGTCACTAGTGCGCTTTGGGAGCACTCACCCTCAGTCACTCCCGCCACGCTCACTATCGCCTTTGGCCTCAACAGGCTCGCCCGTAAGCTTCTCCTCTAGAAGCTTAAAGACGCTCCTGTCGATACCCGTGTTAAGGCAATAGCCCTCCGCCTTGATGAATGCTGCAGAGGCACCATCCATCAGTATGACCCTGCGTACTGACAGACCCTCAACCTTAGTGTCGACGATCTTCCAGCCCGAGGTCTTCAAACCGGGATGACACCTCTGCATCATTCTCAAGACCCTACCCGTGTCAAGGCGGCTGACGTTTCGAGACTTCCATGCCATCTTTACTGGATTTGGAAGGTCCTTGGCATCGACCACCCTGAGCAATACGCCTTCGACCGTTAGGCCGTCCTGTGCTTGAAGCCATTCCGCCGAGCCACTTCCTTCACATGTGAAGAGGATGGCTCCCGTCGAAATGCTTCCCATATTAATTTTAGCTCTTAGCGAGGGAGATAAATCAAACAGCCAGTATGTTGTGTATAGCTTCGTGAGCTGAGAGCTAAGAGATTATTTATTTGTCTTTACATGTTATGTACTAATTATTGCCAATGCTTAAGTATGTGCTCAGCTGGAAACAGCGAGTGTGTGTGCTCTAAATGCAAAGTCCGAGCTGACGCTACATTAATTATTGGGAGAGGGTCAGGTGTGGCCTCCAACAGGTTCCAAATGGTTCCTTGGATGGCCACATAGTGACTCTCCCCTAGCATGGTTGCCGGGTAGTCATCAGCAACGATGGCTATCTTAGAGGCACTCACTGCTCCCGCGTAAGACCCGTGAGTCTTAACGCGTTTAGCATCAAGCGCCGCCTGGCTCTCGTTGCTGACCTCCCTCTGCCACTTAGAGCGTTCCACCGCAGCCTGCTCAACTTCGGCTTGCTGCCTAACCAGCTTCGCCCTACGCTTGCGGTGGCCCGACCTGTAACTTGATGCCCTGCCCTCGCTCACCTTCCCTACATCAGACCGAGGACCAACAGGCAGGATCCCATCAGGACCCAGTACCTGCAGCCCCGATGGTCCGGCGGTGACGACGGGATGGATCCCATCAGGAACCCGTTCCCGTAGCCCCACCATTCCACGGCCCTCCATAGGGGATTGCTGGGCTGGTGCTGTAGCCCCTCCACCATGCAACGACCTTCCACCTGCTTGGTCCCCTCGCACAAAGGTCGACGGGTTTGGTCCCCTAAGGTTCCCAATCCCACCTGACCCTGGCACGGAGCCCGACTGCAGAGGATGCCGTACCGGAGCACCGGACGCCACGCCCTTCCCTCCACTGTTTCTACCTCGCCTGCTAGGCAGATTCGGTCCCCGAAGGTGTCCGTCTCCACTTTGCTTCGGGGTAGTCCCCGCCTTTAACGCGCCTGCACCCGTAGGGGCGCGGCGCGTTTTCGTCCCTTGCGGGACCTTAGTTTCGCCGCGCATAGCGGCACAAATTGTGGCAAACTTTCTGCCCCCCCAGATACAAGGGGCAGCCTGAGCCCGAAGGCCCAGGGAGGGGTTCTCCGGCTCCGGCGGTACCCACCTGGGTTGATTTCGTGTTTGCTGCTGTTGTTTTATTTTATGTATGTTTAAACAATTTTTTGAAAAATAATGCCTAATTAGTATCCGGCCGGATATTGAGTTACTATCCGGTATCCGGCCAGATAGTTAATTCTGGCCGGATAGGCTGGATACCGGATAGTTACCAGATATCCGTTTCATCTCTACTAAATACTGCAAATACTACATAAAGAAAACACTACAACGCGTTAACACAACATGTAATAAAACGCAATACACGTAATTACGAAATGTCAGTTGCAAAACGTCAAAAAAACGAAGAAATTTTTTGATTTTCAATTAACTATTACAAAAAAACTCTGCGAAAACCGGCTTGCTCTTTAGGTTGTTCTTCTTCTAAAGAGCAAGCCGGTTTTTGCAGAGACTTTTCCACCATAGACCATATGCATGTGGTAAAACAACTAATAGAGAAGCTAAACGATTATGGGAAAATATACTATATTGGTTTTGTCGATTACAACAAAGCCTTCGATTCCTTACATCATTATAAAGCCCTATCTAACCAAAGAATAAATAATAAATACATCAAAATAATACACATGATTTATAAAAACAGCACGGCGAAAATCCAACTGGAAAATACTGGCGAGCCTTTTGAAGTGAAAAATGGTGTAAGACAGGGAGATCCACTATCACCTAAGATCTTTACAGCAGTTTTAGAAAAAATCTTTAAGAACCTTAATTGGGAGACAGGAATAAACATCAATGGTACCATGTTAAGCCACCTAAGATTCGCTGATGACCTAGTGCTGTTTGCAGAAGACGCTCAAACTTTACAATTCATGTTACAATCACTCTCAATTGAAAGTAATAAAGCCAGCCTAACAATGAATGCTTCAAAAACTAAGATTATGACCAATGGTACAGGATCTGGGATAACGGTGGATGGCAGAGTGATTGAGTTTGTGGATGAGTATGTGTATTTAGGCCAGTTAATAACATCGAAAGATCAAACTGCCAAAGAAATACAAAGAAGAGTGAATAACAGTTGGGCAAGGTACTGGTCTTTAAAGGAAATAATGAAAAACAAACATATACCAGTAGCAGAGAAGAAGAGGGTCTGGGATACCTGTATACTACCGGTACTGACATATGGCTGCCAAACTTGGGCCTTCACAGCTGCTTCAACCCGGAAATTAAGTTTGTCAACAGAGTATAGAGCGCAGTATGTTGGGTATCCATCTATCAGACAGACAAACACTTGGAATCATCAGAGCAAAAACGAAAATTATAGATGTGACCAAAAAGGCAAAAACTCTGAAATGGCGCTGGACGGGACACGTGTGGACACAAACAAAGAAGTGGACTAGAGACATCACTGAATGGTATCCAAGGGACGGGAAAAGGAGAAGAGGAAGACAAATAAAGAGATGGGATGATGATTTACCAAAAGGCTGGAAGAGGTCAGCGCGTGACAGGGAAGTGTGGTAATGCCTAGAGGAGGCCTACGTCAAGGACAACCTGACCAATTGGAGGATGGCGATGCCACAACAACTATTAAATTAAGAACAATATTTTTAAGTTTAAATATTCATTTATTATAAAATTTTGTAAAATTTAAAGGTCAGCGAATAAAGGCTTTTATTATTATTATTATTATATTACAAAAAAACTACAAGTTAACGAGATAGGATATTCAGTGAATATTTATTTATTTATTCATATGTGTAAAAAATATAATTTTTTGAATAATAAACATTTGAAATTAAAAATCGTGGGTCCATAATCAATAGCTAACCCAAAAATATACCTCATCATGCGCCAGATAAATGATGTGTCCTTCTACAAGATCCTGTAACTCTGCCTCGAGCTCTGCTCCATCTGCCAGCGGATGGAGTCTCACATCTGCTGTATAATATTTGTTTGCTAATCTCCACACGCGATCAGATTTATTTTCAGACTGGTTACTACTAGAAGAATCCGGTTCATTATCAATTATTTCTGAAAATAATTAAAAACCACTAGTGGTATTAGTTAGGCGATGCCGATCTTTAATAGATAAGACGACGTACTCTAATATTATGTTGCTGAAGGTAGGTGCCTAAGCTGGTTCACTTACCGGAAATTAAATTAGTTGCTAAAGTTTGGTCTTTAGCACTGACCAATATAATAGGTAAGGAGTTAATCTCTGGAGACTCCATGGTTAATCAATGACTTTTTCTAATAATTCCACTAATATTCAGATATGTAATACCATACTACCAAGTCCCAATAACATTTTACCTACCTACTAATATTTCAAAACCAAAAATGAAAGATATTATCTTAGAGCGTAAATAGGACTAATTTGGTCGGTGCTACGACTTCTGTGCCTAATGCGAATGACCAATCTTAGGGCTGATTTTTCAATCGTCACTTTAAAGTTTATTCATTGAATAATTTTCAATTGTTAGGTGCCTAAAATAAAAAAGTACTTTGTGCCTAAAGCCAAGTCCAACGATTAATTTTGTCAATTCAATTTGTCATTGTGTGTGACATATTTATTTTCTAAAGATTTTTTTAAGTGTAGTTCGTTCTCAGAGAAACCGGCTAAGGTCATAGACCATGCTGCCATGCCATTAGTTTCTTAGTGTAGGAACATACTATGCCGAAATTACGCGACTGAAGTTCGGCATGATTACGCCTGCAATGCTATTTGAATTACTGACGACACATAATACCGAAATTACGTTGCGTTATAGCGTACAGCCTAACTTCGGTCGGGCGTAAGTTCAGCGGCAACTTATTCTATAAAGCACACATTATACGCGACCGAAGTTCGTTTTGATTGCCTACGAAGATCCGGGGGCGGGGCGTAAGTTCGGCACTTATAGTGTGTCATATCAGCCGAATACGTCGGAACGTAAAATCAGCCGCGGAACTTCGGTCGCGTACCTTCGGCATAGTGTTTTTACAATTAGAAACCGGTAGGGAAACACAAATTTATCAGTTCATACTATTTTAACTTATGAACGAAAAATAGGTGATGTATTGGAAAGAGATCGATTGACCCTTTTCTTTCGTTATTTCGAAGGTGTCACAAGATTTGTGACGTCATATTTGTGATTTTATATCACCACATTACCTCAAATATGAATATGACGTAACCTGATGCAGTTTCTGATTTATTGCTAAATCTGCTATAAAAATTAAATTAACAGCTGGTTTTTGCTACAAAATGGTTCTACCAAATTTTATTTGTATTTTTATTCGTTTATCAGTTCACATACGACAATTATTATTAATATAGCAAAAACCTTTGCTCTAAGAGCAAAAACATACCGATTGAAAGTCAATAGTCCATGACTATTTTCTTTTCGAGAATAATAGAACTTGCAGCCCCCAACTACAAAAGAAATAGTGCCACATGTCTATGTGGCACTATTTCACACACTCAATATTTCTAGTAATCCAAAGCATTCGTGCAATTTAAACAGAAATACAGAAATAAAATCTGAAATAATTATGAGATATTGAGACAATGTTATTGTCGTATTTGATAAAAAAAATTCAGTACGGACTCGTGGTCACACCAACATGTCACACCAGTGTGAAAATCAGGAATTTTTTTCCTGTTATTCACACTGCTAGTATTGCAACACCTTTTATTACTTGTCATTATCAACTAGTGTGGTGATTATCAATGTATAAATTGAAATCGATTGTGTTTACTAATTATACTTTATTATTTAGGTAAACTGAAAAATAACACTGACAATCTTTTAAAACAAAAACCTAACATGTACAAAAGGTTTGTGGATATTCATTATTACATAGTTGATTACTTAACTGATTTGTGTAGGTATGTATGTATTTTTAGTTGCACTAAATTTAATACTTCCTACTTAGAGTACTAGGCTACCATAACTATGCAGGAGATTGCTTATTAATATAAAAGAATATTATAATAATCTTTGGTATCATCCTAATATATATATTTATTAGTGTATTTACAAGACTATAATATTCCTTTAATATTAATAAGCAATGTCCTGCATAGTTATGGTAGCCTGGTAATTTATGTTGGAAATAATAAATCTAGTGCAACTAAAAATACAAAGAAGTTTTAATAACTAAGTACGTGGTCGCCAGTGATAGAAGATAATAACAAAGGTTAGGCTACATTGCGAAACATAATGCATCCCTTTGCACAAAATTAATGTGACATGAATTGAATTTATCAAACATATCGATACTTCGGTGTTTTTATTCATCATAGGCAATGACCTTATTTTTATTTAATCATAGGTATTAATATTTCATCTCACTCATTATTAGACGATAAAAGGTGTTGCAATACTAGCAGTGTGAATAACAGGAAAAAAATTCCTGATTTTCACACTGGTGTGACATGATGGTGTGACCACGAGTCCGTACTGCAATTTTTGATAGTCGAATTATTACGCGAACAAATCAAATAGATCATAAACGAACTGTCAGCTTTTTAATCAAAGTATGTACTTCTGAATTTGGCCGGGCAGAGGGCCTCAAGATCTTATTTTTAAGAGTTCATCCTATTATGACCGATGACGTAACAATACAAAAAATAAAAACTAAGTGTCAACCATTTGTTGCACTCCAACTTACTTTTCCAGCCATAGGATAGAACGGGACTAAACATAGTTGCACGTTTTTTATTGTAACCTTCCTTCTATAGCTTAACCCCCTTACAAATAAACAAATAATAGGGTCCGAATAGTTATTCTGTTTTGTCTCTTTTACTCTAATTTGAAATGACGTTTACATGACAGGAACAAAACAAAAAATAACTATTCGGACCTTATTCTTTGTATATTTGTAAGGCGGTTAGTTATTATTCGTAGAAAAAAAAAGATATCTTTAATTTTTTTTATGGTATTGAACACGTTTTGTAAGAGTCGAAAAAATAAATATTCGCATTCTTGCTTTTTTCATACATAATATTTATGCTGTTTGGGATGATTTTTCAATCGTCAGAGTTTATTCAATGAATAATTTTTACATAATGACAGATTCTCCTTATAAAATAGTACTTGACGGGAAAGTGAAATCATAATATACTAATGAAATTAAGCTTAGTTCTCAGAACAATAACTAAAGCTATACAATCTGTCCGGTCACCGGTGTCGGAGCTTTAAATATCATAAAATATGGTCAACTTTATTGATAAAGCACCCCTTATATGTAGGTTTTCTCTAACCATAATGAAATGGCAGACTTTTAATTATTTATTTTACCGAAAAGTAGGTGTGCGTACAAGTTTGACCATATCTACTCTTCTAGAGGTCCTACGTTTACAAACGAGGTGTCATTAGAAAGCTAAAAAGCTAGGTAAGGAACTGATGCTAAGAATGTTATCACAACAGTTCATAAAAATACAACATAAATTTTTTTATGAAAAAAAAAGAACAAAAGAACGAGTTTTTTTTAGTTATTATGTTTTAAAAAACAAATTAGGTCATTGAACTACATTTTTTATGTTTTAAATAAGTAGTACAAGATATGTGCTAAAGGCAGACACTAAAATATTAGACCTAACTTAGATAGTTTAGGTTTTACAACAGTCTGAAAATGACCCTCTTAAAAGCGCGTCCTTCATCGCCATAGCAAACTCAACTTCCTTATCGGTGGGTCGGGGACAGGAGCAGGTAAAAAAAAAACAAAAGAATGCCAGCTGAAACGTCAGTTGTTACGGGCTTGTCAGGTCAGTCGTCCCTCGCTCCGCGTTGTGATTACACTACTTGCTGTTTTAAAATCTACCACATAGTTTTGTTGTTATTGTTGAACTTTTGTTACGTTTTTATTTTGTTGTTGAACATTTCTTGTTAGTTACAATGGAAGACGGTTACTACTCAAGTCAGCACCTCGCCGATATCCATTTCGTGTACGGATTGTGCAACGGAAATGCCAATGCTGCTGTTAGAGAATACGTAAGAAGATTTCCAAATCGACCTACACCGAATGCCCGGACTTTTATAAGAATACACATAAGACTAGCTGAAAATGGAATCAGAAGACCTGCCAATGAACGTGCTCGTCTTGTGTCTCACCAAGAGGAAGAAGAAATATTAAATTTGATTACTCAAGATCCTAGACTTAGTGTCAGACGAATTGCTAATCAACTGAATTTATCCAGATGGTCAGTGTGGAGAGTTCTTAAAAGGGAAGGATTACATCCGTATCACTTCCGAAGGGTACAAGATATACTAGAACCGGATTTCGCGACAAGGTCAGTTTTTTGTTCGTGGGTTATTAGAAGAGTGCGACACAACCCAAATTTTTTAAAAAGAATTTTGTGGACTGACGAAGCCACTTTCACTAGATCGGGATATACGAACCACCGCAATGATCATCTGTGGCTTCATGAAAATCCCCATGCCGTGAGACCAAGTTCATTTCAGCATAAATTTTCTGTGAATGTTTGGGCTGGAATGATTGATGATCTTTTAATTGGACCGTTTATTTTACAGGCGACATTGAATGGCCCAAGATTTTTGGAATTCCTGCAAACTCAGTTCCAAGACGCACTACTGGATTTACCGTTGTCCTACAGAGCTGGTATGATATTACAATTAGACGGCGCCCCGGCACACTTTGCAGTAAATGTCCGAAATTTTTTAAACGAACAATTTACGACGTGGATTGGACGCGGTGGAACGATCGCTTGGCCACCGCGTTCACCCGACTTAACGCCACTCGATTTCTTTTTGTGGGGTACTATGAAGCAGAGAGTGTACGTAGACGTGCCAAACACACGAGAAGAGTTGGAACAGAAAATAATTGATGTCGGTAATGATTTGAGAAGAGACAGGGAGATGATACGACGCTCGACCAGTCATGTATCATTAAGAGCCACTGCATGTCTTCAGTACCACGGAAATCACTTTGAGCAGTTGCTGTTATAAAAAATATTAAAATGAAAATTCTTTATGTGAATGATTAAAATGTTATTATCATTAGTTACCAGCTTTTCTTTTTATTTCTACTTTCCTACAAAATTGAACTATTTAAATGGTCATGTTCAAACTGTTGTAAATCCTAAACTATCTAAGTTAGGTCTAATATTTTAGTGTCTGCCTTTAGCACATACCTTGTACTACTTATTTAAAACATAAAAAATGTAGTTCAATGACCTAATTTGTTTTTTAAAACATAATAACTAAAAAAAACTCGTTCTTTTGTTCTTTTTTTTTCATAAAAAAATTTATGTTGTATTTTTATGAACTGTTGTGATAACATTCTTAGCATCAATTCCTTACCTAGCTTTTTAGCTTTCTAATGACACCTCGTTTGTAAACGTAGGACCTCTAGAAGAGTAGATATGGTCAAACTTGTACGCACACCTACTTTTCGGTAAAATAAATAATTAAAAGTCTGCCATTTCATTATGGTTAGAGAAAACCTACATATAAGGGGTGTTTTATCAATAAAGTTGACCATATTTTATGATATTTAAAGCTCCGACACCGGTGACCGGACAGATTGTAGAAGGAAGGTTAAAATAAAAAACGTGCAACTATGATTAGTTCCGTTCTATCTTATGGCTAGAAAAGGAGGTTGGAGTGCAGCAAATGGTTGACACTTAGTTTTTATTTTTGTATATATGTCATCGGTCATCAGATGAACTCTCAAAAATAAGATTTTGAGTCCTTCTGCCTTGGCCAAGCGCCGGCCGGCCAAATTCAGAAGTACATTGATTTAAAAGCAGACAGTGGGATGCAACCTGTGCTGACACCGTGGCTCCCTCGCATGTTTGCGCCACTTCAATTCATGTGGGGGCTGCTGCGGTAAGCGCTGAAAATCGCAAACGGCACAAATACGCAAACCTAGGTCGAAATTATTTATTTGTTCCGTTTGCGGTGGAAACAATGGGTCCATGGGGGCCAGAGGCGAAGCATGTAGTTAAAGAGTTAAGTGCTCGCCTTATCGAGGCCTCCGGTGACAAGAAGGCTGGCAGCTACCTCTGCCAGCGTATTAGTTTGGCAATCCAAAGGGCAATGTTGCCAACATTCTTGGGACCGTTTCCATGAGCCCACAGTTGGAGGACGTCTTTTATTTATAGGTCTTTAGTTTTTAATTTTCTAATTATTAAGCAACTTGACCGTTCTTCCAAGCCTAATTAAACATGAGAGTAGCGAACTTCATTTCCGTTTTCTGTACTATGCAGAGCCGCTGACGTCACTTTTCAAGTTTCCCGCCAAATGTCACGTGACGTCACATCCTTCCCACTATGGCGCGCCGCGGCTAACGCGGCTTCTGTTCATTGGCGTTCTAAATTTCAAATAAGTAAGGTCTTACGCTCCGCTGTGGGCATATACCATAGACCATTATCTGTACCAATATTGCAGAAATTTATAGTAGTGAAGCTAAACTGAAGTGAAAATTTTCTAACGGTTTTTGCCGTTCGTGTGTTTTTTATACCTTTTAGCTTTACAATGGATAAGGAGCCGTCTACAAGTAAGGAAAGTGGCTTTGACAAGGAAGATCATGTTCAGCCTAAGAGGAAAAGGAAAATAAGCACCTCTAGCTCGTCGGATTCAAATAGTACGTCGTCCTCGTCATCTAGTGATAATCGTAAGAAGCGTCCAAAAAGGAAATCGAACAAAAGGGAACGTCGCCGATACGACCGTAAGTTTAATAAAATTTTTGATGAACTTAAAAACCTCAAAGAACATTTTCTACCTTCAAATAATAAAGTAAATAATGAATGTACTGATCATATTGATCTTAATGTTAGCGACGACTTATATTGCAATGAGTGTCCAAGTACAGCCTCTTCTGTAAAGGAACAAGGTTTCGATTTTAACCTGTCTTTGTCGACGAAAATAAAAGAACCTGCTATACCCCCTGCAAACCCCGAATATTTGAATGTATTAAAAGAAATTCAAAGACTCGATCACGACGACTGGAGCAACGTCAGATACTCAGACGTTCAAAAGCAATACCAATGTACCCCCGGCTTCACCGCGTTAGAGCCAAACGACGAAGTTAAGCGTTTCGATTCGTCTCGAACTAATTTGAATTTAGATAAAACCTACTCCAGTATAACATTCGCTCTTTTAAAGCAGCGTGAGGTGTTGGAGCGAGAGTTCCGAACTTTCTTTACAGAAGCTCAAGAAAACAACGGCTTCACATACGATCGTCTCCACGAGAAAATATTTGATATATTGGCCAACGGCGAATATATTAAGACATACAATGACACTCTTCAACTCGTCTGCGGTCATCGTGCCGAAGTCATACAACACAGACGGGAAGCCATCCTGTCGGCGGTGAAGGATCCTTACAACAAAGACATCTTTCGCAAAATTCCACCCTCTACTAGTCATCTCTTCGATGTCGAAAAATTCGGTTCAGCACTCGAAAAGTCTGGCGGGGTGAAAAACACGTTTTGGCAAAAAGACCGCAATAACTCTGCACCGCAGATCGGTCCAGGCCCCTCACTGGGCTCCAACTTCAAATCAAAGCCGAGCGACCGCCAGGCACCGGCACCACGGCCGCCCGCCGCAAGGGGCTTGCCTGCCGCCTGGGGTCCCCCCGCACGCGGCTCCTTTCGTGGAGGAAGAGGGAGAAGTCACGCTCACAAGCACGCTGGCGGCCCTCGAAAGCGCTCTCCCGTATCCCACCGGGATCGGAGAGCTCCGGCGCCGCGACGCCGGGACTGACTATGCCGACACTTTCCGAGCGGCACAGCTCCATTCATACCACTCGCAATGGTTGAGTCTCGGGGCTCCGCGACATGTACTAAAAGTAATTCAGGGATATCACATACCATTCGAAATGGCGCCGCCACTGTGCCCTCCGGGCTCGCGCAATATTTTGACACCGCTCAGTCCCGAGATGACGGAAATTATAAGCAAAATGACGAAACAAGGTGTTCTCGATGTGGTCGTGTCCGGTCCCAGCTTTATCTCGTCGATGTTCCTGCGACCAAAGAGCGACGGCTCGCTCCGTCCTATCTTCAATCTGAAAAATCTAAATCGATATGTTCGGGTAGACAAGTTCAGACTCATAAACGTACACCGTGTTCCGGACTTCTTACAAAGCCAGGACTGGATGGTAAAGCTAGATATCCACCAGGCGTACTTTCACGTATCTGTCGCTCCAGCGCACAGGAAGTATCTCAGGCTCCTCTACGACGGAAACCTGCTAGAGATGACCTGCTTACCGTTCGGCCTAAGTTCAGCACCAAAAACTTTCGCCTGCCTGACCAACTGGATCGGCGAATACCTAAGGAGTCAAGGCGTAAGGATACTGATCTATCTGGACGACTTCTATCTGGTAAACCAGAGGAAAGATCGTCTGAAGGATCATGCGTCTTTGACAGTGCGCACCCTAGAATTTCTGGGTTGGCAAATAAACTGGGCCAAAACCGTTTTAGCCCCAAGAAAGGCAGTAGAGTTCCTTGGTGTAATCTGGGATACCGGGCTGAACGAGAAACGCCTCCCGGACAGACTAACCCTAAAAATAACTGCTCAGACCACAAAGTTACTACAGTCAAAACGAGCGAGCTTGTCAGAACTTCAAAAAATCATCGGAACCTTGAATTTTGCCAGTTTCGTGGTTCCGCGAGGACGGCTGAATTATCGTCACCTACAGCATCAATGCAATGCTTTACTGAAACAGAGCAAAGGTACTGTGCGGCTGGTACAGGGCGCTATGGAGGAGCTACGCTGGTGGCAACTCAATTGCAAAACTCCATCAAGAATCCACATGCCTTTGACTACCCACTATCTGACTACAGATGCGAGCGATATAGGATGGGGTGCCAAACTAAACAGCGAGGACCTATCGGGGACGTGGCTACCGGAACAAAAAGGCCTGCACTGCAACAAAAAAGAGATGATAGCAATCCGGAATGTCTTGGACCTGAAATGTTATCTCCTGAAGTCATCAGCAGTACTCGTACAGTGCGACAACAAGACGGTCGTTTCTTATCTGCGCAACGAGGGCGGAACGCTGTCAATAGCATTAACAGACCTAGCACGTCAAGTTTTTCACATACTGGACAAACATCACATACATATGTCAGTTTATCATCTGCCAGGTCGGTACAATTGCCATGCGGACCGGCTTTCGCGGAACCGGGCTCCACCGGAGTGGCACCTTCTGCCATCTGTGACAGAAGTCATATTTACCAAATGGGGGAAACCAGATATCGACCTCTTCGCATCGAAGCAAGCACATGTGGTGCAGAACTACTGCACACTCGACAGGTTCGACAAACAAGCGAGGTTCTGCGACGCCCTGGGACAAACATGGAACTATACCCTAGCTTGGATATTTCTACCGCCTTACCTGATTCCGAAAGTGCTAGCTCACCTCAACACGGCACAAGGAACGTTTCTCGTTGTAGTCCCACGATGGGAGAAGGTTTACTGGAGACCGGATCTGAAGAACAGAGCCCTTGCCGCCCCATTCACTATAAAAGATTTATGTCAAGTACTGGTGGATACTTCAACAGGCCTCCCGCCCGCCAACGCGGGCGGCATGACGCTGGAAGTATGGAAATGTGGGGGTGGGACGAATCACTGACAGAATGGACTAACGAACAGAGGTCTTTATTGATGTCTAGCTGGCGTTCATCGACGCTTAATACCTACCGACCCGCATGGACTCGTTGGATTAACTGGTCGAAAGAAAACAAAGTCCAAGCTTTTAACCCGAACGGATCTGACTTAGCGAGGTTTTTGGCGGACCTTCACCAAAAGGAAGAGTTAGCCCTTAACACAATTCAAGTACACAAGTCCGTAGTGTCTACCTTCTGTGACCCAAACAACAGGTACAAACTGAGCTCCCACTCTCTGGTAAAACATGTACTAAAAGCAATAGCTTTGGCAAAGCCTAAGTTACCAAAGGCCCCAATCTGGGACATTGATGTACTCGCCGAATACCTTTCGAAGAAAAACCCCGATACGAACAACCTATTCGAATCGGCAAGTCAACTTGCGGCTATCTTGCTGCTCTGTTCTGGAAGAAGAATCCACGATCTAACGTTACTGAAGATAAATCCACAACAATGTACGATTTCAGACAACCATGCGATACTATGGCCTAGCCACGGCTCCAAAACGGACACTGCAACTTACCGCCAGTCGGCCTGGAAACTTTCAACAAATGAACAAAGCAAAGCCCTTGATCCAGTACACTGGCTGAGACTTAATATTAAATTGTTTGAAGATCGCAGGAGTAAAGCAAAAACAGAAAGTTTATTCGTAAACATACACGGAAATCCTAAACCAGCCTCCAGGGCTGTGATAGCCGGATGGATGAAAAGACTGTTACAAGAAGCCGGGATACATGCTACCCCCGGAAGCTGTAGGGCAGCCGTGGCGTCCAAAAACTGGATTGAGAGCTTTCCATTGGAAGATATTCTAGCCAGAGGTAACTGGAAATCAGCAAACACCTTTCAAAAATTCTATAAGCGAGAAGTGATCACGTCCCATAATACTAGTAATAAAACCTTAATTACAACTTTATTCAGTCCAGTTCGTGATTAATTTTAAAGTCACCAAGTGATCAACTGGGATCCCCTCTTGAATATTGATTGTTAACTAACTATCATCTTGATATGTAATAAATAACCATAATATGATTATGCTTTATAATTATGATATTCAAGTGTTTTACTTTTATATAATATCGAATTTAAAGAATTCAATATACTTTTTCATTTATTACACTCTTGCGATTTCTTATTTATCACTATTTAACCTAAATCATATTTAATGTTCATTTAAATATCTAATCACATTGGCGTCCTTCCCAACACCAGGCGTCAACAAACACAACTCTCATGTTTAATTAGGCTTGGAAGAACGGTCAAGTTGCTTAATAGCGACGTTTTACCTACCAATAAAACGTTTATTAAGCATACTTACCTTCTTCCAAGCCTAATATTTTTAACTACCGCCTGGCGAAAACATTCGAACCAATGAACAGAAGCCGCGTTAGCCGCGGCGCGCCATAGTGGGAAGGATGTGACGTCACGTGACATTTGGCGGGAAACTTGAAAAGTGACGTCAGCGGCTCTGCATAGTACAGAAAACGGAAATGAAGTTCGCTACTCTCATGTTTAATTAGGCTTGGAAGAAGGTAAGTATGCTTAATAAACGTTTTATTGGTAGGTAAAACGTCGCTATTTTTCTGTTTTATTTTTTTCAAGTTAAGTTATGTAATGTTTCTTTTTGTTGTGTAAATAAAGTTCATAAAGTGTAAATCAGACAGTTCGTTTTATTGTGATATTTGACTTGTTGGTGTATTAATAGTATCGACTGTCAATAACCTCGGACAATAACACAAACTAGGTAGAGATATTAGCGTAGACAATAACATTGTCTTAGTATCTGATAATTAATTCAGATTTTGATAGTATTTCTGTCTAGATTGCACGAATGGTTTGGATTACTAGAAATAGTGAATGTGTGGTCTATTTGGCACTATTTATTTTGTAGTTGGGGGCTACAAGTTCTATTAATCTCTAAAAGAAAATAGTCAAAGATTATTGACTTTCAATCGGTATGTTTTTGCTATAATATTTGTCGAATGTGGTCTAAAAATACAAATAAAATTTAGTAGAGCCATTTTGTAGCGAAAACCAGGCGTGTATTCAATTTCAGATTTAGCAATAAATAATGTATAATGACGTAAACTATGTGCATATTTTTAACCAACTTCAAAAAAGGAGGAGACTTCTCAATTCGACCGTAGACTTTTTTTAGTGTTCGATGAACCGATTTTGATGATTCTTTCTTTGTTGGAAAGGAGATATCCCAAGGGTGGTACCATGATAAGGAAACCGGGATCTGATGATGGCATCCCAGAGAAATCGAGAAGAACCTTCTAAAATCGTAGTAGCGACTAGTGCGTTTGTTAATGTTTTCACTAAGTATTTTAAAGCACTACTATTTAATGAAGGTCTGGAGTCGGTCTGATGATGGAGCTGAAAGACAGTCGAGGGAACTCCTCAACGATTTACAGCAATTAAATGGTGTTTGAGCTTGATTAATTTGTATTGATGAGAACACATACACCTAGATGGGTTGTGAATGTCATTAGGGGTCTGATGATGAAGACGAAGGACGGTCAAGGGAACTCCTCAACGTTTTAGAGTAGCTACATTGTGTTTGGCCTTAATTCATTTCAATTGATAAGAACTTTGCATCACAAAAAAATCCGACTTCAAAAAACAGGAAACTTAAAAAAGTAAAAACAGCTCTAAAAAGCAAGAAATAATATTGAAATCATATTATTAATTACCTAGATACGCATGTCAGTTTAATGTCAAAAAATGTCTACTGAAATCGGGTGGGGCTTTTACAATAAAAAAGTGGAGGTAATGGAACAACTATATAAGTTTAAATGAAACAAAATTGTCCGCCAGCCGACCACCAACCACCCGAATTCAATAGACCTTCTTTAAAACTCATATGTGTATCTTAGTAATTAATAATATAATTTGAATATTGTGTGTGCAGTTTACATATTTTTCTAAGATATTTTTTTGTATAATTCCAGAGCGTTTTTACATATAAACAATTTATGTGGCCGTTATGATAGCGTACACATGGTCGATTTCATGTTTGTTGTTATGCCCTCTTTAGTGTGTAATTAGTGCGTAATTACCGCAAACATGAAATAATTAGTGCCTCCTTAGTTTAAGAAATAATGACCTTTTTTAGTGTGTACGCTCGCTGGCATCACGATCAAGCTGGCGAACATGTGATCATTTTCATAAACTACTTATCTTATAACGAAATTTACACACACATTTAGTGCCTTATTAGTGCCCCGCTAGGCAAAATTTCATAAGGATTGCTTCTAAAGGCACGGAGATATTGAACAAGACTTGTGAATAACAAATCGAGCTGGCGTCTATACAGCATACCCATATTAGTGCTTACAGAAAGCGAACTTCTCTTTTTATAATTGTTATATATGTATTATTAATTAGTACGTGAAATTCTTACTCTGTCAGTAGAAATAGTTTATGTGAATTAGCAGTGGAACTGTGTAAAAAAATATGTAAAATTCTAGGAAGAAATGTGTGGTCATACAGTTGCACACAAAACTAATATTATTAGTGACATATCGTATTACAGAAAGATATCCTAAAAGTTTATTGGTTTAGCCGATTAGCAGTTATCAAACTTCTGTTGAATTTACTCTCTAGTCTGCTGGTTATACTGTGATGTCACTCTACCGCTACGCTAAAGTCAGCTAAAGTCTATAAAGTTTTTAATTCCAATATTGTTGAATAGAGTAGAATGAATATGAATGAACATGTTATTAACAGTTAAGTGTTCGTTGGTACACGTGCATAAGTGCAAGTTAAATCATTATTGTTCAGAGTAATATATTCTACATTTTGGTATCCGATAGTCATACGTATTCTAAGTGACTTACAAATAAACAAAGAATAAGGTCCGAATAGTTATTGCGTGTTTTGTCTCTTTTAATTTAATTTGAAATGACGTTGACATGACAGGAACAAAACACTCATTCTTTGTTTATTTGTAAGGAGCTTAAGGTTTAATTATTTCTCTAATTAAACCTTAATTATTTTTATTTTTATTAAACTAAAATCTTAGAATAATAACGCCTAGAAGCCGAGTACGCGCACGGCGATTGAGGCAAGTTTAACCAAGCCATATGTGGCTTGGTTCGCCGAACGGCTCGCTAGTATTCAAGGTCACGTCGTGTCGTAAGCAGCTCCGCAAGTTTTGTTTATAATGACGATTTGTGCCATCAAAGGATGCTTTAACAAGTCAGAATCTAGCAAAAAGGATACTAATATTACATTTCACCTGTCAGTACCGTTAATCAATGTCTATTATTTCGTAAAACACGATATTATTATTCATTAATTTGTAATATGTACTTCCATGTATGTGTTGCTAGATGTAGGAAAACTTTTACCCCACTTTGTGTTCTGAGTTATTTTTATTTAGAGTTGTTTTTACGTGTAATAATTACCAGTGAACCTAGCGCGACTTATGGTGGAGCGTTATTTAAAAATAAGACTTTATTATGAGTCCAAGAAAGACAATTTATCACGATTGCTGTTATCAAAGCGCCAGTTATTTAGAAAACAGTAACAGCTACAAGGATTTTAAACTGAAATGCTAAAAAAATGTTACAACAGTTATTTTTTCTAATAAGACTGATTTTTGTGCAATGAAAAGTAAATGAATAAATATTGGCATTCTTATTTATCACCAAACATTGTTACATTTACTTACATTACATGTAAATGTTTTAGAGTTATAATAAGTAAGTATCTTTAAAGAAGTAGTTAATGATATGAAAATTGTGGTAGTCGTAGCTTCACTGCCATCTAACTAAAGGCTTGAAATAATCTTCAATGCATAATGAGAGTAGCGGTCCATTGTCTCTGCCTACCCCTCCTGAGGGATTGAAGCGTGAGCTATATGTATATACCTTTCAATTTTTACTTTTTAAATAATAAGTAATTACAAACTGAAATGAAAGCATCTTAATGTGTATAACAGTTATTATTATTAATGTATGCCGTTAAATATAGAAGACAATTTTCTCTTTGTGACTATTGACTTTGTGGCTATTTTCACATCAGAAATTTAAAGTAATAAAAAAAACAAATGTAACAACAATACAATTTTTAAACTATGAAACAAGATAACTAATAGTTTAGTAACTAACCCATTTACCCCGAATTTGGGGAATGTGTAATGACAAGCCGCTGACGCACACGACGGAGTATTTTGTGCCTCAATATTTTGACGAACTTTGTTTGACACTATCGTTCTAGGCGTTATTATTCTAAGACTAAAATAAAAAAAAATTTCAAACCAATAACGTAATTTTAGTGAAACTTTATTTGCTTAAAAAACAAAGATCTAAACAGTATTATGAAAAAAGAAATCAACTTAATATATGCAATTTAAAGTCTACTACTACGGAAAGTTAAAATTGCATAAAATTTATTTATTTTATTTATTTATTTAACATAATTGAACGGGTGTAACCCAATTACATAATTATGAATAGTTAAGTGTATATAAACACAAGTATAGTTAAGCACTAATGCACAAACAAATATCTATTTTGTTTAAAAAAATCTTAAGGTTGTCCAAAAACACGTCAAAATCCGGGTACGCCACAATGAGTGCGTTAAGTGCCTGATGCATGCGACACAGCGGTGATTGTGCACGCACCACTGTGCGACACGGTGGAGGCGCAAACAGTCGATGCCTAAGACCGGATCGAATACGCAGATAGTTATCAGGCACAAACAGGCGAGACAACCGCTCAACACATTCGGGCGAGTCCACACCACCACGCAAAATCGCCACAGCAGTTGACAACTCCATCCAACTCCAAAATCAGTTGAACAAACGTTTATTTATGTTTTCTATTGACTGTTTTAGTCGAACAACCGTTTTTTTTTTAATGTTTTCTGTTTAGATATCCCTGCATATAAAATTTCATTAAAATTGACAAGTTTGTTTAAGATACGAAAATGCAAAATCGCTCCTTAAAATAAATACTTTTATTACGAAGAATCATGTTATTTATCGATGCTCAGGGTAAAAGAAGTGTGCGATCCAGGGCAAATTAATATTTTTATCGTTTAGTAGAAAACAGGCGTTTAATTTTGAAATCACAACAAGAGTATAATGCAACGGCGACAATGGTTTATAATCGAGTGAATAATAAAAAGTGTGAACGTAGGCGCGTAGTGCGTCTGACGTCGTGACGTTGCCGCGAAGCTCTTCGCAGGCCGCGTCGTTTACTCCTTGTGTGGATAGATGGCGCTAAGCGCTGACAGTTACAAAAAATAGTATTTTTGTTTAAATTGTGATTATTGTACATAAACGTCAATATGATTAAACTGTGATTTTATCTATTTCTTTTGCAAAATAAATCCTTTTTTATATTAAGGTATTTTATTTGAATTTCACCAATTATTTAATAATTCAGTAAATGCATTACATCACCAATTCATCATCAACAGTTCATTTTAATGTCCCCACTGCATACGAGCCGTCAGCATACTGGGTACGAGCCTTCTCAGTGGATGGAAGCACCACAAGGAAGCACCTTAGGACTCTTTCAATTTAGACGTTTCGTGTCGGTCCGCTGACCGAAACAGTCGCACGACAGCCGTACGACTGTTTTAATATGGAACGCAGTGCAAACTTGCGGCAGCCATCCGACTACAAAGATTTAAATTGAAGGAGCCCTTACATTACCACGCGGGGATAGAGTGGATTAGTGGTTGTTAACAAATGCTTATGCAGCTGTATCCAACAGATTTACGTGACTTTCGAAGTACGAAGGAGCACAAGATGATAAACTTTTAATTACCCATCCGATAACCGGCCTTTGCGAAAGTTGCTTTACTTTAGCAATCGCAGATCGAGCGCAATCTGCAATTATTAACGATCTTATCTCCTTTTTAAACTATCATGGTCACTTACATTTGAATAAATATTATTAACGGGATTATTACGGGGGGTAATAATCCCGTTAATAATATTTATTCTGATCTTATCTCCTGCTAGATTAATTATTGATTTTAATTAAGTATTTCAAAAACAACTTAAAGGTAGAGAAAACACTTTTGGACTTGTCTGTATTTCTAGTATGAATAAAACTTTACATATTTTTGACGTGACAATGTCTTATAAATCGATGGAGCCGGCTGCACGCACAAAAAAACATGACGTAAGCGGCGTTACCTCGCTCTGAGGCGTTCCATTTAAGGCTTGAAGTGCAAGCGAGAGCGTGGACTAGGCTAGTGCAGCGATTGTAGGTTATGCTATAATTGACAAAACTATAACAATAAGTTAACAGAACTATTTCACAATGAGTAAAAAATCAATTGCTTTACTATTCGATTGAAATAATTATCGAGCGTAGCTATGATTTCCAAAAATTAAAACATAAATGTTAAATCTTCCACATATCATAACAACGTGTCTGAAATGATAACAATAATTAAAATTTTCTTTTGAAAAATGAAACCATTCCATTAGTATTTTCTTATGACGTTGTCACGTTCAACTATCGTCAGTAAACCGACTTTACAGACAATCGATTTTTTTTTAATATAGTTCCACTGCCAATTCACATAAACTATTTCTACTGACAGAGTCAGAATTTCACGCACTAAATTAATAATACATATAACAATTATAAAAAGATAAGTTCGCTTTCTGTAAGCACTAATATGGGTACGCTGTATAGACGCCAGCTCGATATGTTATCACAAGTCTTGTTCAATATCTCCGTTCCTTTAGGAGCAATCCTTATGAAATTTTGCTTAGCGGGGGCACTAATAAGGCACTAAATGTGTGTGTAAATTACGTTGCTATAATAGAAGTAGTTTTTGAGAACGATCACGTGTACGCCAGCTTGATCGTGATGCCAGCGAGCGTACACACTTAAAAAGGTCTTTATTTTTTAAACTAAGGAAGCACTAATTATTTTATGTTTGCAGTAATGACGCACTAGTAACGCACTAAAAGAGGGCATAACGATAAACGTGAACAAATTAGACCATGTGTACGCCACCATAACGGACACAGGTTTGTGTGTGAGGCTGGGGGAAACGTTATTCTGTAAAATAATATGTCGCGGGCGAAATATTTTACTGACGTTAGGCTGTATGGGATAGAATATATACTAGATGAGAAAAAAAATTGTTTCTCTGCGCCAGTGGTCTCGAACCAATCTCGAACCTACCGATACCGAAATGCAACGAATTTTTCCACGATTTCCGAGAATACATGGAAATTTTCCCGATTTGGCGATTTAACACTTTTATATTGGCCACCTTTTTCATTTATTTTTAATAGATAGTAAATGTCTATACAACTTGTTGATTTGCATTCACGCCATATTCATAGCAGCAGTCGTATTGCTTATACTTATTACAAATAAATTATAAAAAAATATGAAAAAATAATAATCATATTTTCAAAATCTGTAAATACGAATCGCACGTCTGCGTAGCACTAAAAAATAAACGCTCGTTCGCGTACGCCCGCTCACCCGACCACGCGTAGGTAGCAACAAGCTCGAGCTTCGCGGCGCGCCCGCAGCTTTGTCCGCGGCCGGCGGGCGGCGGGCGCACGCCGCACGCATCAAAGCCAGTGTGCCGCGCAACCCCGAACGAGTGACACATTTCTTAGCCCTAGCGAATTTGGAGCGAAACGTGTTCTTAGGTGTGTTGTTTGTGTGTGTAAAAAAAGTAAAATGACGGAAAATTATTCTAACGTAGAACTTGTGGAGATGGTGCGATTTTACGCAATTAGTGGGAACAGTCTACGTCGAGCCGTGGTCATGTTTGTGGAAATGTTTCCAAACAGACCAACTCCATCGCGCGAGGTAATGCTTGCTGCCACGCAACGACTGAGGGATCATGGCCAGTTCAACGTTCCTCGACATGCGCAGGGTCGCGGCAGTGTGGGCCTCTCAGTCGATTTGCAAGAGCAAATACTCGAATACTTCGAGAGGGAACCACGTGCCAGTACTCGTGATGCTGGCCGCCACTTCAATGTCCACCACACAACAGTCTGGCGGCTTCTTAAGTCGGAGCAACAGCACCCGTTCCACTTCAGAAGAGTTCAAGAATTGAACGAGCAAGATCATGCCGCCCGGGTTACTTTTTGTCACTGGGTACTAGAACACCGAGAAGCCAGCATTCTATGGACGGACGAGTGTATGTTTACGCGCATCGGTGTTTACAACGTCCACAATGAACATTGGTGGGCTCACCGCGAACAGAACCCGCATAAGACCAAAAAAGATTCGTTCCAGCATAGGTTTAGCATCAATGTGTGGGCTGGCTTTGTTGGTGGACATTTACTCGGGCCCTATTTCATCGAGGGTTATCTCAACAGCAACTCGTATTTGCAACTTTTGCAGCACGTAGTTGACGTAATGCTTGACGACGTGCCACTAGCTCTTCACCGGAATCTCTTTTACCACCAGGACGGGGCGCCTCCGCATTATGAACGCCAAGTGCGCGATTATTTGGACGAAGTGTTCGGAACCCAGTGGATTGGTCGAGGTGGGCCAGTGCCCTGGCCTCCGAGGTCGCCAGACTTGACTCCGTGTGACTTTTATTTGTGGGGAGACATAAAAAGAATGGTTTATAAAGACGAAATCACGAGTGTTGTGCAGTTAAAACAAAATATTTTAATGGCTTTTGAGAGTGTAAGGTCAAATCGTAGTGTGCTGCAAAAGTTAACTAGAAACTTAAGGCGCCGTGCTCATTTGTGCATAGAACGTGAAGGTGCCCACTTTGAGCAGTACCTGCGAGTATCTTAAACATGATCAGTAAGTACCTAATAATAGTTTATTGCAACAAAGTATACTTATGCGTAAGAGTAAGCCACTTTACCACAGAATACATAATAGTACCTACAAGTTTACGTAAGTTCATCGACTTAATGTCCACCCGCTGCGCTCTTATGTACCTACTACGGTCTGCACCCCTATTCTCGTCAGTCGACGGTCGCTATTCTAATTTACACTGAGATCATTTTATTAATCAATCGGTTCCTTATTACTTTCTCCGTGTTAAAAGTATTTTTTAGTCATTAAGTGTACCAATTACGATCAGCTGTAAAATTATGGCGGGAATGCAAATCTACAACCTGTAGTTTAACGGGTTTAAATCATAAATAACGTTGCGGGGAATCTCTTCTTTATTCTGTGGTATGGATGGATAAGTATTGCAGAATGTTCCATATATTTTCGGGAATACCCTTGAGTCCTACAACTCAATGATAAGGGGATTCCCGCTCGAGTATTCACTTGTCCGTAGGATTTTATTTGTTCATTATTTTCATGTTACGACTTTGTAATCAAACCAGAGATGACCGCGGCTATGGCCACCAAAATACATAAAGTAAATATAATATATTAAGCCCGTAACTTGATATTTAATAAATAAAAGAGTTTGTATTAGGGTAAAAATAAATAAACTAACTTGACTTTATAGTTTTTTTACATATACCGATTTTTGGTACAACTATACCGATTTTAGAGGGCAACTCTCTACCGATTTCGCACTTTGACGTTCGAGAATCGAGTCGAGAATCGAGTCGAGAACACTGCTCTAGACTTCTTGGCGGGAAAGTGAAGCGTCATGTCTGCGGTTTTGTCTTATTTTCCAAAATTTGTGTTATGTCGAATATTAATGTGAAATAATGGTGGATTATTAACCGTTAAGTGTTCGTGAGTGTGCATACGTGTTGGCAAATAAAACAAAACAGTGCAACGTCACTTTTCAAATTCTCTCAAGAAGCTCGCGTAAGGACTTAGTAAACACAGACATATAATAAGAAGCAGACCAAACATTATTTCACAACTACATACATGAGAATAAAATAATATTTCTACTTCTTTCTCTCCAACCACAAATTAATAAGACTATCTCGTTTCTTTTTACTGTTGCAACACTTCCACACACATAGACAAAATGCGACGTGGGGCAAAACGCCATCTTGCTAAGCTACCAATAAGCGAAAAATGGCGTCCTAGACTTGTCGTCAAGCGGCGTACAGGAGATTGCTTTTCGCTTATTTTTGCGATTTAATAAAGTTTAAGAGCCAAAAGTACAAAAATAAAATGGTGAAGTGTAGTGCACCTTTGTGCGGCAACTCCTCATGTAGAAAAACACCTGAAATTACTTTCCATCGGTAAGTTTTGTTGTGCCATAAAATCTCCTATTGGGTTTTTCGTCACTAAGTGATTATTATTAATCTTTTGGCATTGTAGAAGCAGTGAATAATTGTTAAAAGTGCAAATCTCGTAAAAACTAAACGTAAAGTAGTTTTTGAAAGATTATTGTGGTAACAATAGCCAATTAATTATTAACCCCGATCTCGTTTGACGTTTCATATACTTGTACAATTTTACAGGGCCTTATTAGGAATATTTATGAAGATTGATTAGATTAAAGTATGCAATTTAATATTTCTTTATGGATAAATTTTAAAATGAAATCAGTTTCAGGTTTCCAAAGGATGATTATTTAAAAAATGCCTTTTTGAGTATTATGAAAAAAGAACATTGGCAGCCCAAATCATCTAGTGAAGCATTTTGAAACTCATATATTGGATCACAGAGTGGCTACCGTACAGTTCTTGCTCCTAGTGCGATTCCAACAATTGTCGATTCATCGTACCGAGAAGAAGTAAGTGTCCACATATCTTTTTTACGTACCTACCTATCCAAACCATCTTGAGTTAAAGGAAATATTGAAAGCTATTGAACTTTAAATTTAACTTAACTTTAATTTTTTATTTAATTTATCCTAGGCCTATGTCCAGCAGTGGACGTGTGTAAGCTGTTGATGATGATGATGATGAAACCCTATCCTACCCCTTTAACTCTATGCTAGTCGTGGGGATGTATTCTTGTATGAAAATGTGCATAAAATAATAACTTTTTAAATTTGTTTTTCAGAATTTATATAATCTTCACTTAAAGGTCCAGTAAAAAGAAATACCAGTGGAGATCATGTTTTGAAGAATTTGCAAAATTTACAGCCGAGTACCTCAAGTGTACTACATTATGTGAGTTAATATAAATATTATATTGTTGTACAGTATTAAATGGTATAACATGACGAAGATATGTCTGAGCAGTCACTCAACTGCATTACTTTGAAATATACAGAAAGTAATAAATTTATTTATTTTCAGAAACCTTTATCGTCATCTTCATCTTCAACCTTTGGTTTCGCAGTCAGGGTCGCTGACTTCTCGACCACCCGGCGCGGCGGTCTTATCACTAGTTTTAAACATTGTGACATTATTAGAAATAGAAATAGGAATATATTTATTGTCTTTCTACATGTTTATACAAAAGATAAGAAATCTACAGTACAAACAGTGCAATTGCACTTAAAAACCAATTTATATAAAAATAATTTATGTAAAAATAAAATAAGAAAAGACAAAAGGAAATGGCTCAGCCTAAGTTAGTTGAGGCCTAGACCTTAACCAACGCTGTTTTCAGCCACTCCCTGTACTCTGAGATGTCAAAAGAGTTTGCCAATAGTGTTTGCCAAGAGGACATAGGTACATGTTTTCACATTAATTTTGCATACAATTTTATACAGATTATTAATTATTGTAATTATTATTTTATTAAAAAAAATACCAGCAGAGTATGTTGTTGTTTTTATTTATTTTATTTTAAGGGTTCCGTACCCAAAGGGTAAAACGGGAACCCTATTACTAAGACTCCGCTGTCCTTCCGTCCGTCCGTCTGTCACCAGGCTGTATCTCATGAACCGTGATAGTTAGACAGTTGAAATTTAATTTTCACAATGATGTATTTCTGTTGCCGCTGTAACAACAAATACTAAAAAACAATAAAATAAATATTTAAGGGGGCTCCCATACAACAGGCATGATTTTTATAGAACAATTACACGAGATAATGGTACGGGACCCTTCGTGCGCGAGTCCGACTCGCACTTGGACGGTTTTTTTTAGTTTACCAACTGTTCATACATTTTATTAAAGTTAATGATGTGGCGTCGTCACATGCAGATATAAGGTAGATACAGAGATAGCCTGACACTCAATGATAGGTAACGTTAGCATTCTACTGGTAAAATCGAATGAGTATCTTCAAATTTCTTTTTAATATTATCCTCTTTATAACATTATTCTATAGATGTAGGTACTTGAGGTCCCTTGCGTGCCTGAGTTCGGCCCTTTTATTGTAAATGTGTGCGTGACATTTGTCTGTAGGCGTAATTGGCACGCTTTTTTATTATAATGTTACGTCTGCTTCTTATTATACGTCTGTGTTAGTAAAGCCCCACCTTTGATTATATACCTGAGCCCCACATCTTTACTGAGATACTCGAGGGGTTGGGGGGTATATCATTTCTCACTTCCCATTTCTAATATCATTCATCATCAATGATGAATCATCATTATTTAAGGATTATCATTATATCATCATTTAACCTCTAATATTGTTTATTTATGTATTACTTGTTCGAAAAATTACTTTGACACTGGCTAAATGTGCTAATCGCACAAAGCCATGAACTAAAAGAAAAAAAAGAAACACTGCTCTGTGCTCAGCTCAGCGTTGCCGGATAGGGGGTTTTTTTCCCCATTTTGTGGAAAAATTGGCATTTGGAGAAGTTTTGGGGAAATGATATTCTTGGGGAAGTAATTTCAACTTTGAAATTGACTATTTCCGAACGAATAACTCAACGAAGTCAAGTCTAAACAAAGTGGAAATTGTTTGTTGATTGATAGTTGAAAGCGTCGTTCGTTTCGTTAGTCATTAAATATGTTTGATCCGGTTTGACTGAAAAGTTTTGTATATTAATAATATATTAATGCTATTTTTATTTGTAAATTGCATCAAATCAAGTTTGGTGAATTTTTCTAAAAAAAGTATCATTTTGGGGAAAAACCATTTTGAATCAGGGGAAATTCGAGAAATCTCATCTGGCAACCCTGGCTCAGCTCATCTCGTCAGTAATAATTTGTAGGTACCTATCAACTTTTAGAAACTAACAAATCATTAAAAATAATAAGTTTTTATAATTGAACTAAATGATAGGTATAATTTGAACAGCATGGAAAATTGGACGGTTGAAGATGAGGGCATCATTGCAACCAACACCGACGCAACAGAATGCAAGAGATGCGCAGTTGAGTTGGGATATTGGAAGGACGATTACATCTCTTATTTTGTTAAACATGTCGATAGAAAAGCTCCTGAAATAAATCGCGGCTACTATGCCAGAGTTCGAGCTATGGAAATGTTTATCCACCAGTTTTTAGAGGTTAAATTTTCTTGATATATGTTTATATGTTTTATAAAGTTTACGCGAACACTACACATTGAAATGAAACAACTTTTACGGATCTACTTGTGTCTCTCTGTGACCACGGACCCTACAAAGGGTTCGATACATCAGGATACACATTAAATAAGTAATGTGTAAAATAAACGCGAGTAGATCCGTAAAAGTTGTTTCATTTCAATGTTTTATCTTATTTGTTTTGCTTGCACGTTAGTATATTTTATTTATATACAGTAAATTTTGTCTTTTATTTTTAAGTGCTAATTGCTGCACCTAAGCTGATTAAATAATTATAAATTAAAGTGAAAAAATGGAGACGGAAGACCCAGGTTTGATTCATGGCCGGGTTGTGTATGCATTAAATTTTTTCACTATATTTTATAATTATTTATATACAGTGATGACAGTGATATTTGGTATTTAATTGGAATCCATTGCATTAAAATCAAATGAAATTGATGTCTTTATTGTTAACCTCTCAACCCCAGAACAATACTAATAAAAGCACCCGAAGTATCACGTAATTTGCAAAATGGCGAATACCTAAAGTCGATGTCCACTAAAATAATGAATACGTTGCAATTAGATCATATTTTATCATTTTGTAAACAACAATTTACTAATTGATATATTTTCTCTGGCAGTTATCAAAATAAATGTGATTACCGAAACAGTTTATTAGTTCTACATGATCAAACTATTTATTCTAGATTTTTTATAGACAAACTTCTTCATACAATTTGCTTTTCCAATTTGCTACAAAGGTAAATTTTTAATGTTTTTTAAGTTTGTGATGATTTTTATTGATTATGAAATTGGTTGTTTTAGAGATGTGATACAAAGTGCCAAATAATCAACCTCGGGTGTGGCTATGACACCTTGTATTGGAGGCTGAAGGATACTACTCAGGCTGTTGGGAATTTCATCGAGTTGGACTTCCCTGCAGTCACAGCCAAGAAATATCACATAATCAAACGTAACAAACAGCTTCTTGAAAAGATTTGTAATGAAGGTAAGTCACTTCAGTCATAAATAGAGGTCGGAATTAGGTAGAGTTATTTATGTACTTACACTGATTTCATACAGCGAAAGAATAATGTGGATATGTCTTTCCCGAGATAAATTTTAAAGAGCAGAAAAAGCCTGTGATTTATTAAATAATAAAGTTATTTACTTTTACACAATTTAAACCACTGCACACGTGACGTTGCCAAATTTACATCAACAACATCGGATGTCCAAAGTTACAAAATTCCAATGCGCACACGCGCGATGTTGCCACATTTGTAGTTCGCACAACATAGCTTGTGAGAACAAAAGAAAACAATAGCGAAAATGCAATTAAAATTCCCGGGAAGATCCATATTGATATCAACATTTCGATGGAAGTACATAAATAACTGTACCTAATTCCGACCTCTGGTCATAAAGCATTTCATATCTATGGGTTTAGTGTTGCCTTATACATGCCGTATCACAAAATATCAACAACATTTTCCAATCACAATTTATTTTGATAAGCCAATAAGAGGTACAATTTTTTTTTTATATTTTACGGGTAAGCACCGTGCCTTGATCTCCCCTGATGTAAAGTGATGATAAGGCCAATGATGGAACTTCAACTAGTGAGGTACCGGCTATCTTATTTCTAGCTGCCGGAACGCAACAATGCTATAAATATTGATGTTATGGCGACATATTTAGATAAGATGGTGGTAGCTAACCAGGTGGACTAACAAACTCTACTACCAATATAACTCTGGAATAATATAATAACTCTCTCAGAGGACCCCCTCTGGGTCTAAACCGGTGGTCTTAGCCACTAGACCACAGAGGCGATCTCACATTAATTGATTTTTTGTTTAATATAATGCTACATGCATTGCAAATTATTGTCTTTCCATAATCAAATAAGCTTATGTTCTCATGGGAGGAGATAGTTCAGTCGGGACGGACTAGATCGGATCGACATCTCCCTCTCTATCTTAATCCGTTAGGTTTTTCTAAATAAATTAAATTTAAATTAATTAATAATGAATAATAAATTTTAATTTATATATAACTATTCGGAGGTGTCATCGAAAAGCTCGTGGGTATTCCGTGTCGGCAGACGGCGAGGTGGTGATCCGCGAGGGCGACCTGCACGCGGACGGGTACCACCTGCTGGGGTGCGACCTGCGCTGCCTGGGCGAGGTGCGGCGCAAGCTGGCGGCGGCGGCGGCCGAGCTGCCCACGCTGGTGCTGGCCGAGTGCGTGCTGGTGTACCTGCGACCCGCCGCCGCCGCCGCACTGCTGCGACACCTGGCCGCCGCCTTCCCGCGCCAGGCGCTGCTGCTGTACGAGCAGTGCAACCTCGGGGACAAGTTCGGCGAGGTGATGATGCGCAACCTGAGCGCGCGCGGCTGCGCCGTGGGGGCGGAGCGCCATTGCCGCGCGCCCGCGGCGCAGGCCGAGTTCCTGGTGGCGCAGGGCTACGCGTCGGCGCGCGCCTGGGACATGCGCCAGGTGTGGCGTGCGCTGCCGGACGACGACCGCGCGCGCGTCGAGGCGCTGGAGATGCTGGACGAGACCGAACTGCTGCAGCAGCTGCACTCGCACTACGCGCTGGCCGTGGCCACCAGGGGCGACGTGTTCGCCGACATGGACCTGCACGCGTAGGCGGCCGCCCGCCCGAGTGCCGCGGACCTCCCGTCCTCCCGACCCCCCGACCCGCCGACCCCCCGACCTCCCTCCGGTCGCGTCGTGTCGCCGCGGCGAGCGGTCGCGGGCGTCTTTATGTGCTTACTATGATGTTGTGATAGATGGGACTGTGTATTTCAAATAGTTATGATTTAAAATACATATTTATTGAATGTGAATAGCGAATTCATTTGCAAATAATGTAAGATCTTTTTGATGTTTAAAACGGAGTTAAGTCAACCGAGTCGGCGGCCGGCGGCGGCGGGGTGCGCGAGGTGACCGACCGTCCTGAGCGGGAGTCCCGTTGCCTCCTGACCGCTCAGTGAATCGCAACTATAGGCTGACTTTTGACATCTCTACTGTTACTCGGCAAATCAGATATTTATTAATAATTTGAGGTTTAATTATTTTTAATTGTTGCAACAAAAATAAAAACAATCATATTGAAACTTATTTTTATTAATTATACCTATGTTATTACTTACAAATAATAAACTTAAATATCACAACTATATTCGCATCCGTTGGAGTCAAATTGTTTTCAAGTCGTCCAGTAGTAAGCGAGACCCCAGAGTTGTCGTGTCTCGACTGTCTCGCGATGATGGGCGCGCCGCGGGGCACCAACTGTTCCAAACAACAAAAATAATTGAGTAACCTATACTGTTCGAAGATCATAGATCTCAACGAGAGTTATTTATTAATCAACATAATTTGTGTAATAAAGAGACTCAAATATACCATATTCAGTTGCATTTAAATGGCGTTCACATCAGAGTCAGATTGGAACTACCTTTAGTTATTTCTAAGTGGAATGATGAACAAATCGAAAATATACCATGTGAAAGTGATCCATCACCGATGAAACGCGTCAATTCTAAATAAAAATCATTTAAACAATGTTTAGCTCATTATTAGTAATCTGAGAGCCTCTCCCGGATCGGGAAGGTTCGAGCGACACGTCGAGCGGTCGTCGAAGCGAGCGCACGAGCCCACCCCAAAATCAAGAGACCGTAAAAGGTAAGCTGGTGTACGTTACCGCAGCAGGAAAGTAGCTCCTAAAGTATTATGAGTGGAACGTATAATTAGTGCGTAATCTGCTGTGCATGTGCGCCGCATAAAAAAATTGTGCGTGTTGTAATTTTGGGAACGATTCCTGCTGCAGTAACGTTGTTTCAGCTGGAAAATTCTAAACGAATGATCGAAGAGAGAAAAATTGTGCGTGGGCAGAGAGCTTACATTAGTGCAAAAATGTGCGCCGAAAATAAAATGTGTTTCTTTAGGTTTTCAAGATATTGCATTTCCTGCTGGAGTAACGTTTTGCAGAATCGTGTATCTCTAAAGCTATTGTATGTGCGCCAGTAGAATAAACA
Source organism: Eudonia lacustrata (assembly GCA_947562085.1). Taxonomy (NCBI): domain Eukaryota; kingdom Metazoa; phylum Arthropoda; class Insecta; order Lepidoptera; family Crambidae; genus Eudonia; species Eudonia lacustrata. The sequence continues at coordinate 29,361,714 of OX387340.1, read as the reverse complement.
TACACGGGTAGCTCTTGATTTGTGCGTATTAGTGACAGATAATTCTGTAAATGTAAATGTAATGTAAAGAACAATGGCAAATATCCATACTAAAAATTGTCTGATACAAAATATGAGCGCACATAAACAAAAAATATGTCTTATGATTCAGCGTTACTTGTAGATTCTGTATGTCAAGTTATTTTCATCTGAGAAAGCCGGAAAAAAAAGATATTGTGGTTTGATTTTTGGTTAGGCTAGGTTAGTTTTTTTTTCTTTATTATGACATTCAACAAGAGACACTGATACGAATTTTTCAGTTTCAGTTCATTGTCAAAAGTAACTTAGTATAAAGTCTAAGTCATCAAGAAACTTGTATATACGCAAAGTCTAGGTGCTGTCTACATTTTAAGATGCCACGCCATGCAATTGTGGACTTGTTGTAGAAATTAAAAGGGTTTATATTATGTGTCACATAGCGGTAAAAAATAATATTAACAAAACCGAAAAAACAAAACAACCAACTGAGAAAGAGTGCGGAGCAATCTGTCCGTTTGTTATCTGTCAAAGTGACAGGTAGATAGGATAGGACTTCACTACAACTTGATTCGATACTTAGGTATAGTATCGATACATCACAGTAATGTAATTGGTTATTTTAACTCGATACAAATACGGTAGATGTTTGAATGGCATTAAAGCGGCTTCTATAGACACCAATCACCATTAATATGGTGGGAACAAGAAACTTACTTAATGTTTCGAGGGTGGAAATCGATTTTCGATTGATCAATAACGTTCAATTGAATATTAAAGTCGATAAAAAGTAATTGTAATCACATCCCGATTTTCAACATGGCTGATGGATTAAAAAAAAACACATCTTTGATATTCTTTTAAAAAACTCGATTTAACGCCGGCTTTCAAGGGAATATCTAGATGTTTGTAAAAACGTGCGAAAAACAATAAATTCGTTTGGTGTAAATAACATCAATGGGCGCTTTTAAAAAGTCAGACAATTTTTTGCCATTGTTTTTTAATAATTTACGAAAATATTTATAAATTTTAAGTAATCGCGCTTTTTTTTAAATCCGAAAAAAATTCGCAGCGCCTAAACGAGAAAACGTTCATTGAAAACTATAGAGATTTGATGAATATTTTCGTAAAATTAATTCTGTCACTAATACGCACAAATCAAGAGCTACCCGTGTATGTTTATTATACAGGCGCACATACAATAACTTTAGAGATACACGATTCTGCAAAACGTTACTCCAGCAGGAAATGCAATATCTTGAAAACCTAAAGAAACACATTTTATTTTCGGCGCACATTTTTGCACTAATGTAAGCTCTCTGCCCACGCACAATTTTTCTCTCTTCGATCATTCGTTTAGAATTTTTCTGCTGGAACGACGTTACTGCAGCAGGAATCGTTCCCAAAATTACAACACGCACAATTTTTTTATGCGGCGCACATGCACAGCAGATTACGCACTAATTATACGTTCCACTCATAATACTCTAGGAGCTACTTTCCTGCTGCGGTGACGTACACGTTAAGCTGCGTTTAAGCTGTTCCGAGATTCCGTGTTTGTAAAGGTGCAAACCTATTACCAAAACGCGACGCGACACCACGCGTCGACACCCGATGTGCACCGTGCACATTATCAACACGCTACGTGATGCTACAACACGCTTCGCCAGTGTCATAAGGTTCATGAAGGACTTATGTAACAAAAAATATCTTAATACCAGGAATGTTCTCGAACGACTGACGCGTGGGGCGTCGGGTGTTAACTAGAAACACGCTGCGTGCCAAACGTCGGGTGGCGTGTGCGCCCCCTCTCCCGGCAACACGCCGATCTAGATCGGCCGGACGTTTCCGCGTGGGAGTCATCACATGGTGCGTTTTCTAATTGCAGCTGAGCATAAGGAATGTATGGGATGTTAGAGTACTGACGCTAGACGTGGTGCAGACAGGAGTGCAGCGCGCGGCGCAGCGCCTGGCGCACGGCGGCGCGGCCGGAGCAGAACACGTGCGTGGCGTGCCGCTCCACCTGCACCAGCGTGTCGTGACGCGGCAGGTGCACGATGTCCCCCTCCACGCGCGCCGGGCCCACGCCCTCGCGCGCCAGCGCCGCCACGAACGACTCCACGTCCAGCGCGCCCCAGTGCACCCGCGCCTCTGCGACCACACGAACCGTAGCTCCATGAGATATCGTGCGGTGGCCGTTGTCAAACGGCGGTGTCGTGTTATCTTTTAAGGCGATCATTTATAATAAAAAATAAATAAGCTTTCCTACGCTTACACCGATTATCTAGCCCGAGAGATGCTTCTATACGAAACTCGTTATATGGTTGCTAAATAAACATACTTAAAATACTTAAATAGAAAACACCCAGACCCGAGGCGATTTAGAAAAACAATAATTTCTAAATTGACCCGACCGGGGATCGAACCCGGGACCTCGGAGATGGCGACTCCATGAAAACCGGTGTACAAACCACTCGACCGAGGAGGTCGTCAAAAATTATAGAACTTTGAAAAACTAAAACTAGGAATTATTGCAGGATTAAAAATTTATAATCGATCCGAACTGAGTTATACCTACCTCGCAGTAAAAATATAAACTATTGTGATAAATGACATAATATTGAACCAAAAAAATTTTCCTAAACATGAGATAATATAAAAACAAATATATGTAATAAAATTGTTATGTTTTCATTTTTATACATGGCTCAGCAAAATAACAAACTTCAACTTTTAAATTTGATTTAAATAAAAATATTTTCCGTGAGCTTTGACACGGTATTACACGGTTCGGACTGTGCCCCTGTTTTATTGTTTAGTACACTATAAAAAAATACACTTAATCCATACAAATTGGTCATTGTCTTTTATTATCATCACTAAGGTCAATTTATAGTCTTGCCCCCTTACAAATAAACAAAGATTATGGTCCGAATAGTTATTCCGTGTTTTGTTTTTTTTACTCTAATTTGAAATGACGTTTACATGACAGGAACAAAACACGGAATAACTATTCGGACCTTATTGTTTGTTTATTTGTAAGGCGGTTAGTGTTCACATCATTTTTATAAATATCAGGACTTGAAAGATCACAGGGTGTAAATTTTTTAGGATTTATTTTTAAATCCTTATAATTGAAAAATACATGACCAAGATTTTATTTTCATATTTTTCTAATAACTAATACAACTTGACCTATTGCCCATTTCTGGCTTGACTTTGATTTCTGGGACACCCTGTATAATATGTGAATTACAAGATTTAGCAGCGCAAAACTCCCTGCGCGCCCGGGACGGTGCGGCGCGGCGGCACATCAAAGCCGGTGTGTCGCCCCGCTATTTACTAGTAATAAGGTAACCTCAGGTTGTTTAAACAGGTCTAAGACAAAAGCCAAGTCTACATTTATTAATATCATACATCAAAACATTCAGGGTTTGGCTGGCAAGGACTCAGAATTAGAATTATTTGCGAAAAGACAGGCAATTCATATACAACTTTATTTTTAGTTTATACGAAAATCGAAACACGGGTCAAATATTTTCATTTAAGGCGACGCATCGCTAAACAATAAATCTCATACGTTTTGATACGAGCGTTTGCGCCCCGTACCATAAGAAAAACTGTTTTTTTCCTTCAAATTAAAACTACAAATTATTTAAAAAAAATGAACTACAATTTTGAAGTGTGTGTTAAGACTAATCTACTAAGAAAATTTTGATGCTTAAATTGGTCTGGTTAGCCTGTAAAACTCTTTTAGGTGACCTGACATTATGCTGAGTGGACACCTTTTAGTGCCATACTTAAATTGTATTGTTGCATGTTCTGTTTTATTTTGTACTGTATTATTTTGTATTGTGATATTTGTAATAGTTACTTAAGGCATTAATAAACTTTTTCTATTCTATTCTATTCTAAAATGTGAATCTATGTTTTAAAAGAGGTTACTTTGATATTTTTTTCTCTGTTATAAAAGTTGAAAAATCGTGAATCGAAACTAACAAAATGAAGTCAATAAATGAAAAATCATGTCATCAAATATCACTTTCATATGTTTTGTAATTGTTGAGAAAAATCAAGATCCCCGCTACGTAAATTACCAATGCGTCGTCTTAAAGAATCAGTACGAAAAAAATTTAAATAATATCTTGAAAACTCACGAAATTACAAGCTTTTTGTGCTGCCCCGTTGTTTTTTAGTAGGGTATACTTTATTTGAGATTTTGTAAATATTATTTGGTCAAAATGTAACATGGTATAAAAAATATTGAAATCGATTCTATTACTGATTCTGAACAAACAGTTTTCAGGTTTTGTATAAGCTAAAAATAACATAGTATATTGTATAACTGAGCATTGGCTTAGAAATCATGATACGTCATTCCATGTAAACAATTTTCAACTAGCAAGCGCGTACCTACGTACGAAGCACAGCCATACACGGCGGTTCTCTAATACTAGTAAGAAGTAATATTAAATACAAAAATCACAACGACATTGCAAACCTTTCAGTGGAGCGTAACATTGTGCTATCGTGTGTGGAGTTCAATAGTTTTGTAATAGTGTGTGTATACCGACCCCCATCGGGCAATTTCGGTATTTTCGAATCAGTAACGTTCGGACGTAGTTAGAAAACTAAAATTAAAAAATAAATTTGTTTTAGTATGTGGAGATTTTAATATAAATATTCTAGAAAGATCTAATAAATCTATTTCTCGAACCTACTAGAATAACTTCACATTCGACCATTGTCTTGATAATGTTTTTACAGACTATGATCCTGTCTCTAAGTCAGTTTTTAATAATCTTACGTTTGACCATTGTGGTTTGAAGTTAACCTATAATTTTGATATCAAGGATGAGCCAAAAAAAGTAAAATGTAAACCAGTAGAGTAAGAAACGAATGGAGTGTTTCAAAAACAGTATAATTTGTAAAATTGATGCCTTTGTACATGAGGATCCAGATGTACTATATAGTTATTTTTTTGATTTAATAAAAACGGAATACTTCTAAAGTTTCTTAAGTTTTTACTTCTAAAACAATAAAAATTTCTCATAAACTTAAGTTATGTGATTGGGCCACAATAGGTATATATAATAGTAGAAAAAAACTGTATGAGTTATATAATTTAAGACAATATAACCATACTCTTAGTTTTACAGAATATGTTAAGAATTATTATAAAATGTTTAAGAAAGTGTGCATTAGCAAATTTCATTAAAGATAAAATTAAAAACTCTAACAATAAAATTAAAGCCACTTGGGACATTATAAACCGTGAAACAGGTAAATTTAAACCACGGGATAATACTTTCACTTTAAAAGTAAACGACAACTTAGTCAATTCAGATTCACATATTGCTAATATTTTTGATGATTTTTTTGAAACAGGCAAATTTAAACCACGGGACAATACTTTCACTCTGAAAGTTCACAACACTTGTCAATTCGGACTTACACATTGCTAATATTTTTGATAATTATTTTGTGAATATACCAGTGGTAACAAATTTAAATTTACATTCATCACCAGAAGCTGCACAATATTTACTCAAAAAACTGTACCTAAACCTAATCTATCTTTTCAATTTGATACCTATATATATTTTTATACATTGATTCTTTGAATAATATAAAAACATTAAAATCACCTAAAATTAAAAACACTAGTGATTTGTGGGGCGTAAGTATTAAGGTAATTAAGACTATTATATATCCTATTGCACCCTATCTTGCAGACATTTTTAATTACTGTATCAATAAAGGTATTTTTCCAGATCTTATGAAATTTAGTAAGGTTATAATACCTTTGTTTAAATCAGGGAACAAAGAAGACCCTAGCAACTATAGGCCAATTTCAATATTACCAGCACTAAGTAAAATTTATGACTTATACTCGTAAAAACTTATACTCGAACAAATTAATGGCATACTTTAACTCAAAAATCTTTTACATACGAAACAATATGGATGGTTTTACTAAGGGTCGTTCCACTACTGACGCAGGTGTTGCTTTAATAAAACATAATATTCGATGCCTGGGAGAAGTCTCGGAACGCTCTTGGAGTTTTTTGCGACTTATCTAAGGCTTTCGATTGCGTTGAGCACCGGACTCTGGTGATGAAGTTAAACTACTATGGTCTTAACGATTTTGCACTTAAATTGATAGAGTCGTATCTCAGTTCTAGGACACAAACTGTCGATATAAATGGAACTACATCATCTGGATCTCATGTAAAAATGGGAGTTCTACAAGGGTCAATTCTGGGGCCCTTCCTATTTTTAATTTATATTAACGACTTGCCATTCTTTGTGGAGAACTTCTGTAAAATTGTTTTATTTGCAGATGATACTTCACTCATTTTTCATGTTACTAGGTGAAAGAATAATTATCTCTACTTCGTAACTCTAACTCCAACCTAGCGGGTTTTTCTAGTGTAGGTAGGTATATGTATTCTTTACGGCGCAAGCTCTTGCGCAAGTGTAATCATTCAAGGGCGGGGGTGTGGTCAATCAAGCGAGTCTTGAGTGATGACTCCCCTACTCTCAGCGTCTGTCCAAACGCTGAGATTGGCAAACGGTTTAGGGAGTAGTGCAGGTCGCGTAGATCCCCTAGGCAAGGCCAGTGGACTATCCTTCTCGAGGTTGCCGCCTGTTTTTGGCCAGTTACCATATGTAATTGGCATAACTAAAACCTCTGGCCGTTTTCCCCCCATACATCCAAACCTTTCCCCTATCCTAATTTCCTTCACAAATTCCTGCAGAGCCGAACAGTGGCGGCGCAAAACCACAATCCTTCAGGCATGCAGAGCCTTGGGGCACTAAATCCCCCCTAAAAGTTGTCCACACTCACCACGGGCGGGTAGTGTGTGTTTCCATCAGCCCCAACAACCGTAATGTCAGCACAAGGGAAAAAATTACTACCCCAGGAAGGTACCGCTGCCTCCGGTAGCGGAGAATCCTTCACCAAGCCCAGCTTGGTCAGTCCCACGTATTCTGGGGGGGACAACCTGTGCTCAGGGTCAGGCGCAAGTCTGGACCTGTCGGGCCTCATTGAGGCAATACCAACCATGGTAGATACTGCCATCGTATCACAATGGACCACGGTCGCTCACAAGCGCCCTTGCAAAAGGGGAGACACCAATCCCGTGGCCACGGCAAAGGAACCGCCGAAGAACCGACCGAAACGCAGTCGCCCCAACAGGCGCGCGAGATGGGAGGCTATTCAGGCAAAAACAACACCAACAACGACAGCCGACGACAGCCAACAGCAGCGAAAACGCAGCGCGAATCTGTACCGGCCAACTTCACGGAGTCTGCGACGGCGCAGACGGCTTCCTCAACGCAGCGCGAATCTGTACCGGCCAACTTCACGGAGTCGGCAACGGCGCAGACGGCTGCCTCAACGAACCCACCACCACCTGGCCAGCCGAAAAGGAGGCGGAAGCCGAGAGGTTTCCGCGGTCGGCAGAACGCTGCGGCGGCTCTCACTGCCCCTGAAAAGGGTCAGCCTGGGACTGGGGACTGTCCGGGTAAGTCAGCTTCCTCGAAGCGGACTCGCCTGGATGAGACCCGGTCTCCCAGGGGGGATGCCAAACGCGCGAAGACCGATGTGAGACCGAGGCGGACGGAGAGCTATGCAGATGCGAGTAAATCGCATCTAAGGGTAGCGGTCATCACCGTCCCGCCGAGGGACCTCTCGCAAAGCCAGGCAGATCAGCTGAGGGAAGCCATCGATGATAGCATCCTACAGACCGTTCTGTCTCCGTCTCCGAGCACGCAAGCTCCATCTTTCCGCGGACGCCCCTTCCTTTTGGATGGAGTGTTGGCGATGTGGTGCGAGGATGCGAACGCTCTCAGCTGGCTTGAGAGAACGGTCAAGACCATTCCATCTCCGATACCAAGCACCACTCTGGCTGTCATCCGACAGTCCGAGCTGAAGAAGAGGCTCAAGGCAGGGCTTCTTTTACACACCCGCATCACCGACTCCGCTACGCTGCACAGAGTCCTTTGTGCCCAGAACCCGTGGTACAAAGTTGACTCCTGGCAGTGCTACGGAATGACAGTAGACGAGAAGGCAACGGAAGCAGGCTCCAAGGAGGCTGCCGTCCATCTCGTGCTGGGAATTCCCGAAGACCAGCGGCAGTCGATTCTCGACAGAGAACGCCGGATAGCCCACATGTCGGGTAGTGGGTATATCCGTTTCTTCTCCTCGGAAGAAATGACAAAAACCGAGGACGCAAAAACGGCAACGAGTTCAGTCGCGGCCACTGTAAGGGAGACCTCGACTCTCGATCAGTCCACCTCAGCTCCCCAACAGGGTTTGAGCGAGATGGAGACAGACTCGATGCTGCAGGGTGGGGGCACTACCAGTGATGAAGATGGCATCCTGCGTAGCCCGTAACCACCACTTCAACATCATTCAAACCAACCTCCAGCACAAACAAATAGCGGCGGCCACGCTACGCAGAGTGCTGGAGGCAGACAACAAGACCGCCGCTCTGATCCAAGAGCCCTGGATCAGAAACAACAGAATTTGCGGTCTAAATAACATAGGCGGTAAGTTGCTCCTAGATACAACCGTCGATAAACCAAGAACTTGCATTTTTATGCCTAAAACCATATCAGCCATTTTGCTTAACCAATTCTGTTCTAGAGACCTCACGTGAAGATTCTAACGGATAAACAAACTGTCCTAGTGCTAGCCTCAGTGTACATGCCGAGCGACGGTGAAGTTCCTCCGAGAGAGATAGCCGAGCTGGTGCAACACTGCGAAGCACAACAATGGGACCTGATCATCTCTGCAGACTGCAATGCACATCACTCTCTGTGGGGAAGTAAGTAAGATACCAATAAAAGGGGTGAGTTACTAACCGAATATATTTTCCAAACAAACTTGAACATTATGAATATAGGCACGGAACCTACTTTTGTTAGTTCAAGGTATCAAACCATCATAGACATTACTTTAGCAACACATGCGGCGGCGAACCTCATTGAGGGATGGCATGTTTCAAACGAACCATTCTTTGCGGATCACCGCCGGGTATGCTTTAAAATACAATATAAACTAACAGACCCTGTTTCATATCGTAACCCCCGCAAAACAGATATAACAAGGTATAAAAACTTAACAAACAAAGTACTAGGTAACACACAAGTAAATAACGTAATTCCAAGTACCGACAAAATAGAAGCAAACGTACAGCTCCTGACTTCTACACTCGTAAGAAGTTATGAGCTGGCATGTCCTGCTGTAACACCGAAACGCCTAGAGAAAAGCCGCTGGTGGGGGCCAGAACTTGACCATCTTCGTCAAGAACTCAGGACACTTTTCAACAGGGCCAAAAATACCAGAGCCAATGAGGACTGGGACAAATATAAAACAGCACAACAGCACTACAAAAAACGGATCAGATTCCGGAGAACGGAAGGCTGGCGAAATTTCTGTAGTAGCATTAACTCATTAAACCAAGCCGCAAGATTAAAGAAAATCCTGGCTAAGGACAACTCTAATCTTTTGGGCTCCTTAAAAAAGGAGGATGGCTCCTACACTAATAAAGACGAGGAAACCAGTGCTGTACTGCTAGAAACACACTTTCCAGGATGCCAAATAACGCCTGCCCCTGGTTGGGTAGATGAGCAATACGGCACACCAACAGCACAGGATTGGGAAGTCGCAAATAAGATAGTAACCGCGGACAGGATAGAATGGGCCCTGAGCAGCTTCAAACCGTTCAAGTCCGCGGGGCTGGATGGGATATTCCCAGCATTACTACAGTGGCAGCCCAATCATGTAATTAAGCACTTACTACCAATCTACAGGGCCTGCATAGCCTTTAAATATATTCCCCAACCTTGGAGAGAGGCAAAAGTAATTTTCCTACCGAAGCCGGGTAAGGAGGATTACACACATGCCAAATCTTTCAGGCCAATTAGTCTAACATCATCCCTGCTAAAAACTCTGGAAAGATTAGTAGACCTTAGAGATGGAACACTGAAAAGTAAACCGCTTCACCCTCAACAACATGCCTATAGGAAAGGCAGATCAACAGAGTCGGCAATACATATGGTGGTGCACAAAATAGAATCGGCTATCACTAATAAAGCGTCAACACTGGCTGCTTTTATAGACATAGAAGGAGCTTTTGACAAAACCATGCACAACAGCATTAACCACGCCCTACGAAAACGGAACGTAGAACCAGCCTTGAGAGAGTGGATCACAAAGCAAGCAAAAGGGCGGTTCAGATAGTGGTGAACACTACTACGAGGGCTAAAGTAGTTAGAGGGTGCCCTCAAGGAGGGGTGTTATCACCACTTCTATGGAACATAGTAGTAGACAGCCTCATTAAAAAACTCAATGATAGAGGATACACTACTATTGGTTATGCGGATGACTTAGCAATACTGATAAATGGGAGCGCTGAAAATGTGTTATGCAAAGTGATGCGCTCAGCCCTTTAGATTGTGGAAGACTGGTGTGACGAACACAAATTGTCAGTAAACCCGAAAAAAACAGAACTTATCCTTTTCACCAACAAAAGGAAGTTACCAGAACTCCAACCACCAAAACTCTTTAACACCAACCTCTCCCTATCAACTCAAGTAAATTATCTGGGAGTCATCCTGGATAATAAACTGAATTGGGCGAGGCACATTGATGCAAAAATAAAGAAGGCCTGTATAGCGTTTGGGCAGTGTAGAAGACTTGTTGGGAAAAAATGGGGTCTAAATCCAAAAATCACACTTTGGTTATACACATCAGTTATCAGACCTTCCTTAACCTACGGATCAGTTGTCTGGTGGCCCAGAACCCAACTGGTCACGGTAAAAGCAAAACTCCAGAGTCTGCAACGCCTAGCAAGCGTAGCAGCCACGGGGTGCATGAGAACAACTTCATCAGCCGCTCTGGAGTATATATTGAACTTAAGACCTCTAGATCTGGTCATTCAAGAGGAAGCCAAGGGCGCAGCCTTAAGACTAAGATCTAACGGGTTATGGACACAAAGCATAACTACACACTCAAAGATTCTGCAGGCAAGCCTGAAAGAAATACTGTTTCTTGAAGCGCCCATGGACAGAATACCATGTCACCACGTCTTCGATAGAAGATTAATATCCAACTTACTGCGGAACCAGTTGATAGCTCTGGCATCAATGAAGTTAGGATATACACAGACGGATCCAAAACCGCACACGGCACTGGAGCGGGTGTCTTCTCGAATGACTTAAATATAAAAATTTCAACAACTTTAGACAAATTAAATACAATCTTTCAAGCAGAATGTATTGGTATCACCAAGGCGGCACAGGCGGTTGCAGCCAGAGCTGTCAGAGACCTTAATATAAAAATTGTCTCAGATAGTGCAACCGTACTTCAAGCTTTAAAAAACAACACCATAACCTCTGTCCTTGTACTGGAATGTCATAACACTCTCCAATCCATAGCAGAGGCAAACAAAGTAACTTTGCAATGGATTAAAGGACACAGCAACTCACAGGGTAATGACGCCGCTGACGAACTGGCCAAAAGAGGATCGATGGCAGCAGTTTATGGACCGGAACCACTGCTGCCCATACCTCAGGCCCAGATAAAAACGTGGCTGCGCAAATTAACCGAAGATGAACATCTAACAGAATGGAGAAACAGTGTAGGTAGCAGGCAAACCAAGAATGCAGTTCCGGTGGCATCAAAAAAGCTTGCCCGCAACCTCCTTAGATTAAACAGGGACAGGATCCGTAAAATCATCGGTATTATTACTGGTCATTGTCCCTTAAACAAGCACCTATTTACGATAGGTGTGACCGACAGCCCTCTATGCAGAGGATGCATGGAGGCGGAAGAAACGCCACAACACGTGCTCATGGAGTGCAGGAGTGTGGCAGACGAACGGGCACGGTTTCTCCAAACACCCAGAACGCTTGCGGAAGCCTGCAGCAGCCTGAAAAGGCTGCAAGCCTTCTGGGATAATCTGGGTTGGTTGGAGTAGGCAGAAGGTACAATACGTACAATGGCCAAATCGAATGGCTAAGTGCGGATACAGCCCAGTATAACTAACTAACTAACTAAGTGTAATCATTATGTTTACAACTTATTGGAGTAGTTGGGACGTCGGACACAGAAGGAATAGGTATTTATCTAATATTCAACTGTTATGATTTATTTAAACCAACAGAAAAAGAGGAGGTTCTATATTCACCTATTTTTTAGGGTTTATATTTAAGATTTCTGGGCTTGTTTCTTTTTTTTTAATTTTTTAAGCAATCCGAATGCGAATTCAATTTATTGTTTTAATAATAGAAAATTGAAATCTAAAAATAAATCTTCACGTGAATTTAGCACGTTTGTAAATATGTATATAGTTTATTCTTGATAATAAATGATTGTTTTATAAAAATATTAACTATTATTTGATTTCGAATTTTGTAACAGCCCTTGCATATCGGCGAACGATCGCGTAGATACCTACGCGGGCGGCTGCGTCGCCCCACATCAAAGGCGATGCCCTACTGTATGAAATAGTTATACTACTGTGCTACTACGGTCCGCACCCCTATTGTCGTCTGTCGACAGTCGCTATTCTGATTTACACCGAAATCGTTCTATTAATCGATCGATTCCTTATCACTCGCTCGGCGTTCGAGAATGCAAATCTGCACGTTCGTACATAGAGCGATGTGAATGCAAAATTAGAAAATGACTAAAATATTATGTCAATTTTCAAAACGCTACGTACTCTAAAAATAATAAGTGAAACGTCGATCACGGCACCTGCGGAGGCGGAGGCGCCTCCCGGCAGCGGCGGCGGCGGCAGCAGGTCGAGTCGGTTGTCGCGCAGCGCGATGGCGGCCGTCAGCGGCGCCAGCCGCAGCGCCGCGGCGGGCGGGCCGGCGGCGGCGGCGGCGGGGGCGGCGGTGGCGGGGGCGGGGGCGGGGGCGGGGGCGGCGCGTGCGGCGGCGGCGGCGGCCAGCGCGGCGGGCAGCGTGGCGCGCGCGGCCCGGCGGCGTACGCCTACGGCACGCGCCGCCCCGCGCCGCACCACCACGGTGGGCACGTCCGCGGCGATGTGCGCGCGCGGGGCCGACTGTTGGTGCGCGGCCGGCGCGGCGTACTGCTCGGGCAGCGCCAGCTCGCGCGGCCGCAGCTCGCGCACCAGCTTGCTCGCCTGCGAGTAGTTCAGCGACGTGTCGATGGGGCAGTGGAACGCCTTCATCTGCAGCGGCTGGAACGGCGCCAGCGCCTCCGTGTGCGGGAAGTCGGGCTCTGTCGACGCGGGAGACTCGTGTGAGGACGTCTCGTCTCGGAAAGGAAACGAACGGTTCTTCGATTATACGAGGTGTTCGACACGTCGTGTGCCGAAATGAATTGGCCGACAGAGAGGGTCGTCCGCTATACTCTTAGCCCCCATGACGCGTTCCATGCCCGACGGTTATTTTTATGTTGACTTTTTAAGTTATTTAACCAAAAAAAACAAAATACCGCATTTAAACTTGAATAAAAAAAATCTATAGAATTAGGCCTCGAAATTAAAATTTTATTTTGATGTGCATTAATGTGAGATTCTATCTATCTAGTTTTTTTTAAAATTAAATTCTAAAGTTTTGGAATAAAAATTCCAATTTACATTACTATAAAAAAAAACTAAAAAAATCGGGATCTTCCGACTCTTGAAAATTCTTTAGTTTATCCTCTTTCAAACGGTATGCTAATGTCATTAAAATAATAATAAAAACTTTACTAATTCGCAAAATTTGTCCTTCGACTCAAGTCAGGCTGATATTGAAAATTAGGACTAAATCCTTTTTTTTTCGTGAATAACACGTTCAAAGCAGGTCAAAACTTTCATCTTACTTTAGCAACAAAACCTGTCCCCCATCTCCTTCTTTAATAGGTTTTATTTGAAATTAAAGACCAAAATTGTTATTTAAATGTTTGCTTATGAGGGGATCACAGTTTGCACAATCTCCACCAGTGGGCACCGAAAAATGCAAATCCACGAGTGAAGAGACAGAAAGGAGGAATTGCGACAACGCATTGAAGCTGCTATTAAGAGTGAAATAAGGCTGCGTACAACTACAGTAGAAATACGGAAGAGATGTCGTGGCTGCATTCGTAAAAGAGGCCAACATTTTGAGCAAGATTTGTAACAACAATAAGTTTGGTTTAAGAATTATAATCAATTGCGAATAAAACATTTAAATAACAATTTTGGTCTTTAATTTCAAATAAAACCTATTAAAGAAGGAGATGGGGGACAGATTTTATGTCGCTAAAGGAAGATAAAAGTTTTTACCTGCTTTGAACGTGTTATTCACGAAAAAAAAAAGGATTTAGCCCTAATTTTTAATATCAGCCTGACTTGAGTCGAAGGACTAATTTAGCGATTTAGTAAAGTTTTTATTATTATTTTAATGACATTAGCATACTGTTTGAAAGAGGATAAACTAAAGATTTTTTGAGAGTCGGAAGATCCCAATCTTATTTAGTTTTTTTTTATAGCAATGTAAATTGGGATTTTTAGTTCATTTTAACATTTCCAAAGCTTTAGAATTTAATTAAAAAAAAAACTAGATATATAGAATCTCACATCAATGCACATCAAAATAAAAATTTAATTTCGAGGCTTAAATGCTATAGATTTAAAAAAAAAGTTTAAATGCGGTATTTTGGGTTTTTTGGTTAAATAACTTAAAAAGTCAACATAAAAATAACCGTCAGGCATGGAACGTGTAATGGGGGCTAAAAGTATAGCAGGTGACCTTTTTTGTCGGCCAATTAATTTTGGCACACGATGCGCCAAACACACTGTATATGGGTCAGTATTCGAAGTCGAGACCGCCGAAGTCGACGTTCTCGAAGTGTGCGAACGGTAAAGTGAACTGACATCAGCCGCCCGTCGTGCGGCAAACGGTTCTAGATGTCGCGGCCCGATTACGTACATAGTTGTGACACTAAAAAATTGGATAGGTCATCGAATCAAAATTGAATGGCTAGAAAGATCCAAAGGCGGATAAGGTGTGTCGGCGCGGTGCCGGCGCTACTGACCGGTGAAGATGATGGCGTGCGCGGGGTTGCCGGCCCACAGCTCCACGAGGTGCACGGCCGCGCCGAACCGCAGGCTCGGGTGCCCGCAGAACACCACGCACGGCTGCAACCGACGGACACGCTCACCAATAGTGTAGTAAATGTAATAGGTTCATTCCTCGACTAACGCTTAACAAAACATGAACATGTTTTGTCCAAGTCTTTCAAGAGTTTTGAGAGCAACGCGAAGTCATGTAGTGTATTAAGTACGCTAACGCAGAACAGTTGTCATCTAACCCGTAAAATAAACGCTACTTTACTGTAATTTATTTTATTTTTATTTCGTGAAAAACAAAGGGCTATTTTACTTATACTGTGTGTTATGTCTGTTGTACAGTGTTTTCCTACAAACAAAGAGCCTTACAGTTTTCACAGGTAATGTGATAATAGTAAATCATCGTAAACTCTATTAGGTATATCTTCTTTACTTCATACATCTTTTTATTCCTGTCTCACTCCACTATCTTTGACATACATAACTCGAATCGACTCGTTCATTTCGGTCCTTCGAGCCGGATGAACCGGCGACCCGTAGACTTTCGCCTCGCCTCACAGTCCGTCAGCACTGACCTGCCTGAAGTCAGCGCTGAAGGCGTCGTCGTGCAGGTGCTTGGCGTGGCGCAGCCGGCCGGCGCGCGCCAGCCCGGCGTGCGGGAACGGTTCCTCGGGCAGGTACACGCGCGCCTGCTTGCCCGCCGACACCCACTCGGCCAGGATGTTGCTGTACGCCAGCGACGCGTCCGCCACCGGCGACACCACGTACAGCGGCACGTGCGCCAGCCCCGCCTGCTCCAGGTGCGCGGACAGGCACTCCAGCAGGTCGTAGAGCACGCCGCTCGGGTACACGGGGCAGAGCACGCCGCCGCCGCCGCGCAGCGTCAGCGCCGCGTGCACGCACAGGTCGCCGAGCATGTGGTCCGGGTTGTGCGCCGGCGTCTGCGTCAGCGCCGCCAGCACCAGCAGGTCCGCGCCGCGCAGCGCCGCCTGGTTGATGGGCCGCGGGTGCGTGGTGAGCGTGGAGGACCCGCTCACGTAGGCCACCTTCTCGCGCGCCGACCGCAGCACCCAGTTGGCGGAGCCGAGGCAGAAGCCCGAGCTGACGGCGGTGGCGTGCAGCGCCCCGTACACGTCGACGCGCTCGTCGTAGCCCACCACGCGCACGCGCGCCAGCGAGCGCGCCACGGCGGCGGGCGCGAACAGCCGCCGCCACGAGCGCGGGCGGGCGGCGTGCGCCAGCGGCGGCGGCAGCACGTGCAGCAGCTCCTTCCAGCGCCGCGCCGCGCCGCCCGCGCCCGCGCCCGCGCCGCTCACCCACTCCGCGAGCTCCTCCAGGTAGAAGCGCCCGATCTGCAGCGTCGGCTCCGTGGCGTACACCTGCCCCTTGAAGCCCGTGTCCTCGGTGATGAACGGCAGCGCCATCATGCACGTGTAGTTCGAGATCAGGATCACGTCCAGCTGCGAGAAGTCCACCACCTTGTCGAGGGGCGGACAGAACTCGGGCATGCTGTCGACGAAGACGCGCCCGCAGCACTCTTTCAATTCCTGAACCGATACAATTTTTATTTTATTCAATTTCAATTCGGTTAACATTTTAGCTTCTATATAGCCTGGTTTCACAATTTCCTAAAAAATCACAGAGTGGAGCGGAAGGGAGGCCTGTGTGAAAACACTTATGAGGTAATTCAGTTACTTCATAACAATGAATACATTTTTTACTGTTATAATTTTATTTATAAAAACAGACCCTACATCAACAAGCTTTTCGTTTAAGAACCTGAAGTATCATCAAATTATATATTCATAAAATCATCATCATCATCATCATTTATGTCCCCACTGCTGGGGCACGAGCCTTCCCTATAGATGGATAGGGAGAACGGGCCATAAACCACCACGCGGGCCCAGTGCGAATTGGTGGTTGTTAACAACTGCTCATGCAGTCACATTAAATACACCATTGTACCGCTTGTATTCGTACTATAATGATTTTTGTCAACAACTGGATATTTTCGATGCATCAGTCAAAAGTGTAAAGGGACATTAATATTTTTAAACTAAATTTATTCAACACTTTTCCATATTGTAGAATGTCTTGTTTTTATCTTTTTAATATTTTAGTTTTCATCAATCAATGTCTTTCACATGTGTAAAACTTATTATTGTAGATCTTGTGTTGGTAACACTATATAATGTTTATTAAGTCTACAATGACATAACTTATTATTTATTTAATGTTATTTTTGTTTGCATGCTGCATTCACAGTAAGAAGGGCATACAGTCACTTACCATAATTTTGTTATTTTATATATTTTAATTACTGTATGTGCCAGTTTGTGAACCTAACAATAAAAAAAATACTTTGATCCACAAAGTAAATTATTAATTTGAGGTCTGCGTGCGTGTATGTTTTTTACATAAAGACAAAAAAGTTAAAATTTAGGTGACCAATATACTTAATGATTGAATAAAATGAACACAACCTAAAATTTAAAAAAATAATAACAAATAAATAGTTTATTTGTTATTATTTTTTAAAATTTTAGGTTCACTCCTCTCATATAATTTCTATAGTCAATTATTGGAATGTCCACTTTATGAGGGTAGCGGCATCAATGTTTGACACTTGCAGCCCAGTGTTTGACACAGTTCTTTGGCAGTTCTTTGTTTTGTTTTACCTAAACAATTTTTGACTTTTACTAGAGTACTGTAGTGGTGCTGTATGACATTGTGGAAATTGAAACTTTTACATAATTATCTGATGTAAATTTGTTAACTTACATTTTTTATTTTAACAGCATTGTCCTACAGATAACAAACAGCGTTGCGTTAAATAGATTATTAAGTTTTTATTTAGAGTATCTTGAGTGTGTCATGCTCTCTTAATTGTCTCTGCGGTGGTGGCGTGTGCGTCGGGTCGTTACGTTCCCTAAAATATGGTTGAGCGAAGCGATGGCTGATTCATATGTCATGCTCGTGAACGGGTGCCGCCTGTGGAGGCTGGTCTGCTCTTGCATACTTATCTTATTTTTAGTATTATTAATTATAGTTTGACTTTGTTTTACCTAGACAATTTTTGACTTTTACTAGAGTACTGTAGTGGTGCTGTATGACATTGTGGAAATTGAAACTTTTACATAATGATCTGATGTAAATTTGTTAACTTACATTTTTTTATTTTGTTTTTTTACATGTTGTGGTTGTCTTATATATATTTTTTGTGTTTATTTGTAATGGAAAGTGTCCTGCTATGATAGGGCATTTTCCAATATTTTTGACGCTGTAAGGGAGAAAAGAGCAGGACACTTGCTGAGTTTCTTGCCGGTTCTTCTCAGTACAAGATCTCCCGCCCAGAGTAGACTTACGAACCGATGGCATAGTGACATTCACAAAAGCTACTTGTAGCCTAAACTGAATAAATGATATTGAATTTTGAAATTTTGAAAAAATAACAATTTCATTGAAAATTGACAGGATGACAGACAGGGAGCAGGGGACGGTATCCAATTGTTGTTGAACACTAAAACCAGTTGCTGACCATATTTCTAACCCAGTTGTTACTCTACCGATCGTTATAATGATCGAAAAATGTAATGTGAGTTGCCATTTTTTTCAAAGAAATTATTAGTAGTTTTCCGGACAACTCAAATGTCCAAGAGATGTGCGATCAAAAATAGTTTCAGTAAGGACTGGGCTAATGATTAAAGGACTATAATGTCTATCACGAGTTTCTGTGGATCCCTCTATGGAAATCATAAACAGCTTTTAGTGGATTCATTTTATCATTAGCAGTTTGGTGCATTACCGAACATTTAAGTTTTGCATATACAGCAGAGCGGTGCTTGACCTGAAACTAAGTCATTCGCCGCCGTGTACGGTCATCAAATCATTTACGTAATTTAGTGTATATTTCACTGCGGAAACAATCGGATGCACTCATCGACATTCATTATCATTTAAACAGTTTAAGAACATTTGGAACATTTAAAATTTATAAACTTTCTTCTCATTTTACTTAACAATCTTATCATTCAACATTCCACTAAGCTCAGGCACCCAACATTAGCTAATGCATTACATTGGACGCATCGTTGTTGCAACATCTAAATCATATATGAATTATATGTAAGTAATAAACAAACAGTGAGTTGTCTTAAAATATGTGTGAGATACCCCTTCGAGCAGCGGGTCGTTGAGGTGCGGTGGCGTGTAGGTGGGCAGCGAGGCCAGCCGCGTGCTCGGCACCGGCGGCAGCGGCAGGAAGCTCAGCACGGACTGCGCCGATAGTCCACAGTCCAGCATGATCAGCAGCTCCTTGAACGCCAGCACGAAGCATGGCTTCGACGCGTCGCTGCTCAAGCAGTACTGCGCACACCAACATACTTTTCTGATTCTACTGTTACTGACAGTTCAACAATATTTGTATGGTAGTGCAAGTTGCAAGTCTTTTTTTTAATATGGTGTGCCATCACATCAGCCAAGTTCTAATCGATCCATTTGATAAAATGGTGTATAAAATCTAAAATTTAAAGACTAAAGTAACTTACCAGCTTCATGTTGTTATATTATAACCTCGTAATACGTCGAATGGTCCAATAAACACAGGAATACACTTTATAGTAAGTGAACCCAAACATTAACAGACTGAATATTAAGGGAGAATACTTGTATGATGTTTTATTAACATTATATAGTATTTTAAATTTATTTAATGCTTAGTAAATCTATAAAACCGAAAATTTACTTTTCCTACACGGCCAACAATCTAACAACATCGTAGGTTAAGTAGGTACTTGTTTACAGCTGGCACTGGCAGGCAGGTATTAGGACGACTGACGAGTGACAGTTGAGTGACAGATTTGACATTGACAGTCATAGTAGTCTATGGGTGCGTTCCGAGTCCGCGGCCAAGGTCGCCCGTAACGTCCGAGCGAACGAACGTTCGTGCGCGAACGTTCTTGACGAAAACAGTTTAAACTTGAAAACTACATTAGCTATATCAAAACAAAAAACCCCTACGGGTAGAGGAAGTCTACCGCATAAAACTTATTATACATTTCCATCTATTTTTTGATTGATGTAACTATGTACTACCTTCGTTGAGTTATTAGCAAAATCTGAACGTTGCCAGTACGATGTCACTTGGGGACTATAGTCCCCAATGGACGGATGAGAGTTAATTTTTTTTGGGACTGTAGTCCCCATGGATGGTTCAGCGGTGAGTGACATCACGCTAGATTTCGTGAACGCGCTCACGGCGATTAGGAACGACTGTTATCGCGCTAATATCGATATAATCGTGACTCGGTACGCACCCTAAGTAGAAGCACAGTCTATTCTGTGGTGGTAGAAGCATCCAAGAAAATTGCGTTCCGTTTTAAACATAAAGTTAATTTAATAATAACTTTGTGGTTTTAAACCATCTCACTGGTATGTGTTTTGCCCTTTTTTGCCGAATATCACTACTGTAATAATAGTAGAGTGCTAACTTTTAACAACTAATAAGGTAAATAAGTATGGCAAGTCGTCATTATATTTTTATTTTAAGAAGTAGTTCTGCGATTTCACTTGAGATTATTAACTATCATTCGTAATAAACTATTACAGCAAAGAACTCATTCAAAACTCTGCAACCTGCATACTGGTAGTATTTAGAAAATGTGACTAATCAAATTCAAATTCAGTTCCGTATTCATGTGTAAAAATACTCACCGTTATGCTTGTATTGTACCCAAACCCTTTAAAGCATAAGCCACTAAAAGTAATCCACTAATAAATAAGTAAATATTAGGATGTTTTTAAACGACTTAGCAAATGTGATATTTATGTACTTTGGTGGTTCCTATATAGTAAAATAATGTTAAATAATAATAATAAACAATAATAATGTTAATATATTTAATATTTATTTTTTAGGCTTCGCTTCCTGTACGCTTCGGAGGCCTAGGAATTAGAAATTTATCCAGTGTGGCCCTGCCAGCGTTTTTGTCTTCTGTCCATAGCACATACAATCTTTACAGGAAGATTATCAACCCATCTTTGGGTTCCGTGGAGGTGCCAGGCAAGGCAGATGCTAGTAACGCTTGGTTATCCGCCTGCCAAAATTCTAGCCTACTCTTACTACCACAATCGCAGAAGCAATGGGACGAGCCGTTATGCAAACAAGTTTTGGAGTAGCTTATATCCACATCGGCTGACACGGCCGAACTCGCTCGTCTCACTGCAGTCTCAGAGAGAGAGTCAGGCCACTGGCTCCAGGCATTGCCATCTGCCAATGTCGGTACCTTGTTGAACGGGCCGTCTCTTACTCTAGCGGTCTGCCTCCGCTTAGGCGCCAGATTACTCCACCCTCACCGCTGTGTGTGTGGGGAGGCTGCTGACGAGCTTGGCCACCACGGCCTCTCTTGCGCTCGTAGTGCTGGCCGTATGATAAGTCACTCGACACTAAACAGCATCATCCGCAGTGCTTTTGCCACCATTGGTTTACCGGCTGTCTTAGAGCCAGCTGGTATCTCTCGCAGTAATAGCAAGAGACCTGACGGAATGACCATTGGGCCCTGGAAGCTTGGCAGGCCGTTGGTGTGGGATGCAACCTGTGCTGACACCGTGGCTCCCTAGCATGTTCGCGCCACTTCACTTCGTGTGGGGGCTGCTATTAAAGAGTTAAGTGCTCGCCTTATTGAGGCCTCCGGTGACAAGAAGGCTGGCAGCTACCTCTGTCAGCGTATTAGTTTGGCAATACAAAGGGGCAATGTTGCCAGCATTCTTGGGACCGTTCCGATGAGCCCACAGTTGGAGGACATCTTTTATTTGTAAGTCTTTAGTTTTTAATTTTCTAATTATTTTTCTCTGTTTTTTTTAAGTTAAGATTATAGGATACCTCAGAAACAACCAGGTTCACTTACAAAACTCGTATATTTAACCAAAACATATTTGAATATTCCAAAATTAATTACTGTAACAACCAAAACTTATTATCTTAATCAAAACTTATTTTAGCAGCAAGACTGTTCACCAGCTCTCGCACGACCGCTCGGCGCCAACTCTCAAACCAAAGTGGCCGCTCCGCCGCTGCCATCGGCCAAGTGCCGCCATTCTTTTTCCCACTCCACTTTTACAAACTGACATTGACAGACAAAGTATTGCCAGTCGGCAGAACAAACTTATACCTTTTTATTGATTTTATGTTTCTAACGAATACAAATCAAATATATTAACTTCAATTAAATAAAAACCCTATATTCGACCGTCCTGACAATGTGGATGTCCTCATACACAAGCCTGGTGGCAACCCTACACTCGGCCGTGGTACTCATACATCATTACATTTACATTACAAAAAAAATACACAAATAAAGTAAATACAGTAAATAATTAATTCTAGAACATGATTACAGTACCGTCTGATTTTATATAGATGAAATCTATACATAATACATAAATACGCCTTTATTATTATTACAGTAACAGTAAGTAACTCATCTCATTTTACTTCTATTACATAGTTAGATCACATGAACCAATCTTATTCTCACGTCTAATCAGTGTACCTTAGAATAATTTATACATAATACATAAATAAACCTTTATTATTATCACAGTAACATCCTCATCTCATTTTATCCATTTTCCTTCGATTACATAGTTAGATCACATGAACCAAACTTATTCTCACGTCTAATCAGTGTACCTTAGAATAATCTATACATAATACATAAATAAACCTTTATTATTATCACAGTAACATCCTCATCTCATTTTATCCATTTTCCTTCTATTACATAGTTAGATCACATGAACCAATCTTATTCTCATGTCTAATCAGTGTACCTAAGAATAATCTATACATAATACATAAATAAACCTTTATTATTATCACAGTAACATTCTCATCTCATTTTATCCATTTTCCTGCTATCACAATCTTGCCGTATTTTTCAGAAATCTCGTTAAGGATGGGGTTTACTTCGACACTCATGCAGGCACCAAGTAAAACCTCCATTTGACTTTACGAAGGCATTGGTACCAATATGGTCAATGTGTACGGCATGAATTGATACTTCTACTTTCGCAATGGGGTGGAGGTGGAGTAGACCTTCCTGACTAGCGTTGCATTTTACGTTACTTTTGACCATCTCATGTTACTTCCATGTTACACGACTCAAAATGTTACTTTTACGTTACTTTGAGAGCTTGATAAAAATATAGGTAGGTACCTATAATTAAATATTTTCCAGCGTACAAAGATAATCGTGAAACGGAACGCAAGATAGTTTCATCTTCTTTTGTTTATTTACTTTTTGTCAATTTTCTTTTTTTTCTTACGAGGTAGTGAAGGTACCTAACGAACTTTGAAAACAAAGTTCGATAATTTATTACTTTTATTACTTCGATCAATAAGTTTTAATACTACTGATTTCTGAAGGAAGGCACTGACCTCGGTCATACCGGTGGTATACCTAGCATTGGAGGTCAGGGAAGTCACTTTCGTTATTGTAACCTGTTTTTATGTGACGATAAATAATAATAAAAATAATAGGTATAGGTACTTATTGAATTAGACAACATTGGATCCATTGTTTTTCTTTTCTTTCGAAGCTTTAAGAATGGAATAGAAAGTTTTTTTGTGTAATCAAATGCCTTAAGTGGTATATAGAAATATAATAAATAAAAAAAATACTTAATGTTACTTTTCTCGTGAAAATGTTACTTTTTGAACAGCCTCGTGTTACTTTTGACTATCGGTCACTGGAAACGCGACCATTGGAGTTATTTTTCGCGTAGGCGCACTCAATACACGCGTTCACGTACTTTTTACGAATCGTGACATTTTAACAAACCAATAGTTGTTCTCAATTTGGTCTAGGGTCTTCTCGACCCAAAGTGGCCAATATCACCATGGTTCATACCGCACAACCACCACCTCACACTTTAAAGTTTTGAACGCCGACTGCTGACTTTCACCATACTCCCACACTGCATTTCAGTACATTCTCCGGCCGTGGAAAACGTGTGACAATTACCTTATTCACAAAATCTATTCTTTCTGCTCTACAGGTCAAGGATTTATTAGGCAACTGGCATAAACTTGAACACGGCAATACCATAACATTAATACACCCTATAACGGAGTGATAAACGCCTCCACATAATAATATACGGTAATTACGATATTGTTCGTTAGGCTTCCCTGCAATAATTATGTTTTAACAAAACATTACCGCTAAACTGAGAGTCAGTTTGACACATCACTGAAGCTGCACCGTAAAGTTTGACTGCTCCAGTCGTCCTACTTATCAACAACTCTTCATTATCAACTTCTAAGTTAATTGGCATTTCATTGTTAATGTCAAAAAATATTGCAACGTGGACGCATTTTTGTACACTATTATATGTGACTGCTCTGTGTAGGACTGACCTATCAGTAAAGGCAAGTTTTTTTTTTTTTGCAAGTTTTCACTAGCGACTGAAATAAGCCGTTACCAAAACCTTTCAGTAGAGATGGGATATTATCATGAAATAATCCCAAATCGTAGGCAGCAGATTTTTTGTTAATAAAGTGACGTCACTACCGAAATCGACAAATGCTTTTAATGGCACGCCGTTTGCTGTAACTTCCTTCGTGAACTTTAACTTTCAATTCGAATCAGTCAGTACGTTGATTTACGGAATCTATGAAAATTGTCTTTTGTATACTATAACCCCCGTATTAATAATGACATGGACAACATATTGCGTTCCAATTACAAAAACAGCAATAAATGTATTAAATTACTGAAATAGAAAAATAAATTATCACGTAATTACTAACCTCTCTGAATTTGTAAGGTTTTTATTTAAAAATAATTAATTATTTAAAAGTAATGCTAGTTCAGTTTTTATTATTTTCGACAAAATGTTACTTTTACCCTTTCAATACCTACTCGACGTTCCTTACCATGCAGACTTTATAAGTACGCATGTCGTACAAACGAAAAATATTCATGTAAGATTCATTCATTACCTATTATCATTATTTAACCTATTTAAATTAGTATTTGCTGCATTCGGATTTTTTTGTTTTGTATTAATTTATATTGTATAATAACAAATAATAATTTTAATATTTCAAAACATGTTTAATGGAAGGCGTTTACGTGACAACTAATATTGTCAATGTCATTTGATTGCTTTCCGTATATATATAGGTACAAGTTACTTTGTGGTTCCCTCATTGAGTTGCGCCATCTTACAAGAAATTGAATCAAGTTGTTGCGTTCGTTGTAATTCTGTGCGATTATTTTCTGATATTTACTAACCGACCCCTGCTTATCTCTGCGGACTGATACCGTCTACCACTATTACCTTGCTACTGACACTGGATCCTATTTTTCATTACGTTTTGGATTTGTTTTGTGCATCACGATGAGATGCGTCAGCTGCGGAATAGCCTTGCAAAGGTTGCAAGGGCATCCTATGTACTGAAATCCTATTGTGTATAATTAGGTTAAGTCTATGGCTGTTGGTTAACCTTCCAATAAATAAATCATCATCATCATCATCATCAGCCTACACAATAAATAAATAACTGATTTTATCTACACTAATGTTGTAAAATTCTAGTTATGTTTCCAATACTTGACTTATAATTACTACTGTTATAGCGCAGACAACAAAACACTCAATTTAAGCAATTTCACATGATGGTATAATATCCACATCGATATCGTAAAATCTCATTATAACATCAATAAAACGCGACCAATTAACCTGGCGAGCCTTATGTCAAAATCCTCATACAAGTTGTATAAAATTTTGATATTAGGCTGGCTTTTGAAAACAGTTGGGTTATACGTGAAAACTTCGTCGAAACTACTAAACTTACATACACAAAACTCTTTGGTAAGATCTTGTGCCAATTAAATAAAAAAAGAACAGCGCGCGCTCGCTCCTGATTGGCCCTGCGCGCGCAGCTGCGCTCTCATTGGTTAGATTTTAATGGCGGCAAGTTCACTGTGACAATACACGTACGCGTGAATTTAATGTTTCGCAATGTGTTTTGTTTTTAAAATACAAATTAAAAGTTAAAAATGGACAGCGACGATGATATTTGTACGCCTCCGGATATTCTAGTATTGGCAACAAAAGTAACTCACAATCTTTTGCCAGAAAAATCTAGAAAATTATATGAAAAAGAATATAATAACTTTTGGCATGGAAGATCGAAAAGAAAACTACATCATTTTCTGAAAATGTCATTCTTGTGTATCTCAAAGACCTCTCCGACAAATTCAAGCCATCTTCTATGTGGCATATGTATGTATTCTTTCAAAATTGTACCATCCAAAATTTGAACAATTATTATAAATAAACTATTGTCAGCTTTTACTCTTGTTGTTTGACTAATTGCATTAGTGAAGATAAAGTAGTGTATGCAACTGCATATAACACGGGTATTAAAACACTCGTTACTATTATGAAACTCGCTGCGCTCGTTTCATAAACTCACACTCGTGTTTTAATACCCTTCATTATATGACAGTTGCATAAACTACTATTATTATTTTGTTTTATTTGGCGTTTGTTTCCCTTTTATCTTCTGTTAATTAAATACTCAAAACAATATAAAGACCAGAAATAGTTTTAAATACTTAGTTCTTTAATGTAAGTATTGAAAATACTACACAGATTAATAACTGTTAATAAAAATATTAGTTAAAACCATGTCAGTCTGCATAATGTGCTCGAAAATAGTAGTTTATGCAACTGTCATATAATGAAGGGTATTAAAACACGAGTGTGAGTTTATGAAACGAGCGCAGCGAGTTTCATAATAGTAACGAGTGTTTTAATACCCGTGTTGTATGCAGTTGCATACACTACTTTATCTTCACTAATGCAATTAGTCAAACAACAAGAGTAAAAGCTGACAATAGTTTATTTATAATAATTGTTCAAATTTTGGATGGTACAATTTTGAAAGTTAATGTTAATTATTGATCCAGCAGCTGTAGCGGTCGCGGGGCAAGCAGTAGAGCTCGTAGACGGAGTTGGAATATTTATAATTACTTCATTCGTCTTGCTTTCTATACTGTTCAAGATCGTATTTGAGACTTGAATTTTATTCATTAAAGACTCATCAATGTAGCTTTCAGCCACAGTAGAAGACTTCCACCCCCCGTGTCGTTTCAGTGCGGTCAAATCACCACCGCTATCTATGAGAAGGGTCGCCGAGGTGCGCCGGAAGCAATGCCCCGTGTACAACGCTGGGTTAGGCAGATTCAAAAAACTTGCGATAGATTTTCCCAGAGCACCAAATTTATTAATACCAGTTCTTTGATCGACGCACTTCCCCGATCTATAGCTCAAGAAAAAGGCAGGGTTTCGACAGGGGGTGGGTCGAAGTTCCATGTATTTTTTACATACGGCATAGCAGTTGCCCGTCACAACGAAAGAACGATCTATTTTCGTTTTTGTTTTCGAAACTTTCACCATGATTGTACTGTCGTCTATGTTAGAGACTTCATCGAACTGGATGTTGTATAGCTCTTGCCTTCGGCATGCCCCCATTATGCCGAAGATTAGTGCAACCTGTAACAATAAACGATATAATAAGCTTGAGGTGCATAGCCAAGGCAAAAACTATGATTTATGAAGTAGTAAAGTGTAGGTACCTACTACCTAATTTATACACAAAGCGCTTAAACGGAGTGTCTAGATAACTTGCGTGTGTAGTACGTAAGTACTAGGTAGATTAAATAACAGAACTAAAATACACTTACCTTTCAAAAAGATACAAAATATCTGGTGAATCTTTCAGGAACATCTTTATTTGACCTGATGTAAACGTCAAGGACTTTTTTTCCTTGTGTCCTTCTGAACTGCGTTTCAGGAACGCTATGACTTTTGAATACTTCGTGATATCAATATTGTTGTAGATACTCAGTGTGGACTTGAGCATAGAATATTTAGCCCACATAGAAGATGGCTTGAATTTGTCGGAGAGGTCTTTGAGATACACAAGAATGACATTTTCAGAAAATGATGTAGTTTTCTTTTCGATCTTCCATGCCAAAAAGTTATTATATTCTTTTTCATATAATTTTCTAGATTTTTCTGGCAAAAGATTGTGAGTTACTTTTGTTGCCAATACTAGAATATCCGGAGGCGTACAAATATCATCGTCGCTGTCCATTTTTAACTTTTAATTTGTATTTTAAAAACAAAACACATTGCGAAACATTAAATTCACGCGTACGTGTATTGTCACAGTGAACTTGCCGCCATTAAAATCTAACCAATGAGAGCGCAGCTGCGCGCGCAGGGCCAATCAGGAGCGAGCGCGCGCTGTTCTTTTTTTATTTAATTGGCACAAGATCTTACCAAAGAGTTTTGTGTATGTAAGTTTAGTAGTTTCGACGAAGTTTTCACGTATAACCCAACTGTTTTCAAAAGCCAGCCTAATATCAAAATTTTATACAACTTGTATGAGGATTTTGACATAAGGCTCGCCAGGTTAATTGGTCGCGTTTTATTGATGTTATAATGAGATTTTACGATATCGATGTGGATATTATACCATCATGTGAAATTGCTTAAATTGAGTGTTTTGTTGTCTGCGCTATAACAGTAGTAATTATAAGTCAAGTATTGGATACATAAGTAGAATGTTACAACATTAGTGTAGATAAATACCATTATAATATCATTTTTCTACAAAAGTCGGCAATTCCTGACTATTTAACTATATCAAAACGCCTTACTCTTTTAGATAGCAAAGTCATAGCGCAAACACTAATTGTCAATAATCTGAAGGCGTAAAAATGAAACTATTCACGTCGAGTACTTTGACTGACAAGTTCCTTGAGCTTTTTTTCTTCTTTTTAACCATTGGGAATAACATCTGCTAATATTCCCGAAAACAGAACCATAAAACATTGCTGTAAATGAAAATTATTAACTACATCTACGTTCATAGAAAAATTGGCCATATCCTTTAGTTTTCCTTTTAAGCATATCCTCTAATGCCTGACCATAATTCTGTTCATAGGGAAATGAGTTTACTAATTTGTCCTGCCATTCTTGCCAAGTAAAAAGGATTGAATTTAACCCTTCGTGTCACGTCTTAAAGGCTTGGAGTTTCTGCATAGAAAAATGAGTGTAGTCCTGTCATCCCAACCATGCACTAACCTTCTTTAACCAATATTATTATCATCATCATCATCATCATCATCTCAGCCAAAAGACGTCCACTGCTGGACAAAGGCAATATTATTAATATTATACATATTATATTTTAGTATTATATTATGATCTAGCTTTTGATACGACTGTGCACCTAAAGTGGAAGGGTGAGACGCAAAAGTATCTCTAAAAACACTTTAACATATACATTAAATCTCTTTTAGATCTCTAAAAACACTTTAACATATTCATTAAATCTCTCTTAGAAAAGGAACTAAAGGGCTACGTGACCTTTCCGACTGTCACGCGTGGTCAGGTTGCTCAGCATGACGCTCTGCATTGCTCCGCTGCTCGTTTAGCGATGAGCCACGATGACCACCGTTGTCCTCGCTCCGCACGCTGGGTAGCCACTTCGATGTGCAGTGTCGTCGTGCCGCCGCGCGAACCCGCTCGCGTTACCGCTGCAGCTCGCTCTCCAACATGTTGACCCTCTCACGATCCAGCTCCTGTTCTTCTTGGATGTGGCGAGGGCTTCGGGTCCGGCTCCGGTGCCGACTCTGAGACCGCCCTTGGCGACTTGGACTTCGAGAGGCTGCACGAGATCTCCTGCAGACAGGTGTCTCGAGTCTCCGACGGAAAACAGAAAATAAAACAATTTAAAATAATCAAATTTTGTTTTGCTTAAAGTGCAAATATCTCCTGAACGGTTAATCATAACGCAAAAATAAGCAAATTTTCGTCCCCCTTTCAACAACCCCGCAGCATATTTATCCCGTCGTTACAAGTATAAATACATAGGTATCTATAGGATGCATGTCGTTTAAAATATATACATACAAGAATATGAACCTTTTCTTCACTTAAGAACTACTGAATGAATTTTAATGAAACTTTACAGTAATGTAGCTTATACATCAGAATAACACATCCACGCGGGTAAAACCGCGAGCGGCCACTAGTAAAAATAAAAAATAAAAAAACAAAAAGTAACAGAGGATCAGAGGCAAAAGAGGACGGCTCAGCTTTACTAAGATTTTCTCAGCGCCGGTTTTCAGCCGTTTTCATTCCATTTGCTACTTAATTATCGATTCTTGTAGAATGAATATCTCATAAACTACGGTATTAATATCTGCACCAAGCTAAAATTAAAAAGATCATGCGTTCACTACAATAATCTTTTTTTTTTTATACGTGGCTATTTCGTTAATTGAAACCGCCACGTGGTCGTGAAAAATTTATGTTGCACTAGAAGTAAATTATGTAATTTGTTAACTGTGCAAGAAAGAGAAGAGGAATAACTATAATAAAACTTATACTTTATGGCTCTTAGATCTGGTTTGAATAGCAATTTATAGGATAAGAGATGTATGATTTCGAGACAATATGTAGGCGTGTACTTACAGTTTTTAGTTGCTATCCCACTTCTGAGATATAGGATACCTCAGAAACAACCAGGTTCACTTTCAAAACTCGTATATTTAAACAAAACATATTTGAATATTCCAAAATTAATTACTGTAACAACCAAAACTTATTATCTTAATCAAAACTAATTCCTCAAGACTTATTCCTCAAAACTTATTTTAGCAGCAAGACTGTTCACCAGCTATCGCACGACCGCTCGGCGCCAACTCTCAAACCAAAGTGGCCGCTCCGCCGCTGCCATCGGCCAAGTGCCGCCATTCTTTTTCCCACTCCACTTTTACAAACTGACATTGACAGACAAAGTATTGCCAGTCGGCAGAACAAACTTATACCTTTTTATTGATTTTATGTTTCTAACGAATACAAATCAAATATATTAACTTCAATTAAATAAAAACCCTACAAGATAAGTAAGTAATGTTTATTTTTGTTGTGTACATATCTATATTATAAAGCTTGTTTGTTTGAACGCGCTAATCTCAGGAACTACTGGTTCGAATTGAAAAATTATTTTTGTGTTGGGTAGTCCATTTATTGAGGAAGGCTTTAAGCTATATAACATCATGCTGCGACCAATAATGAGGAGTGAAGCATCAGTGAAAAATGTTGCAAAAACGGGAACCAGAGCCTAAAAGAATTAAAAATGCTGCCGAAAGTCACTATTCCACGCGGACGAAGTTGCGAGCACAGCTAGTTAAATAAATAAATGGATAATATCAAAATTCCTTTAAAAACCCTACACGATAAGTGTAGTAATACTCAAAACAAAGAGAATTTAATCACTAACATTTAAAAATATAAGATTCGAATGAATGATAAACGAATGGGACGATAAAATTGCCGTGTTGCCATTTTTAAATTTCGCTAAAATAGAACACCTACCGATCCGAGTCCCGTGCTAGCGGTTGTAGATAAAAGGTTTTGTCGACCAATAAATTTATCGATCGGTAAGATCCGTGCTCGCACCACTACTGGTTTCCTAGGATAGCGGTGCCGTCATATAGCGGCCGTAATATAACGTTGTCTATGCAAACAAAATGGCGCGGTTTCCTAGAGAGCAGCGCAGCGGTAATAATTTTATTGACACCGTAACGTCATAAAGCGGTGCCGCCATTATTTTGTATAACGGCCGTCTCAACTACGAAACTATCCGACACCGTCAGTGTCGGGTAGTTTCGTGAACGTTTTTCGATAGCGGTGAAGGTATATTTGTGTTTTTTGTTTTGACCGTACAAAGTGAGTACAAAACGAATTTCTCTTCATTGCTCAGCAAACGGCGACATACTAAAATCTCTAATGCATCTCAAACGCACCTTCTGTACCACGAGATTTGAATAAATCATCTTCCGCCATACGACTATTTTCGTTTTCTGATGACAGTTCATCCTCCAAGTAAATTATTAAAGCTAAATCAAGGTCGTCCATTTTCTCTCCTGGATACGTTTCGTCGTTTCACGTTTCGGTTGTTTAAAAAAAAGATGACGGTGTGTGAAACTGACGGTGTGACGGCCGTGGAACTTTCTACATGTCTTCACCGTAAAGACCGCCTTCTTTTTGTGTCCGTAATATTACGGCCGCTATATGACGGCACCACCATCCTAGGAAACCAGAGCTTAAGACCCAAACCACATGAGTAAATACCCGAACAGAGTCCAAGCTTCCTTATAGCGCGCAAAATGTATACCTACTTTGTAGGGTTGTCACATGAGGATAACATACATTTTTATTTTTTTCATAAATTTATAAATTAGGTAACTACCTACTTACTCTAAATATTTTCTTATGATTATTTTTGTTTTGCAATAACTTGTTTTTTTTCTAGATTTAGATAAATTCTACTTAATTTGACAGAAAGTCTTTTTTAAACACTGAATTGGAAAACACTCACATAGCAGATCAAATG
The DNA here is from genome assembly GCA_947562085.1 of Eudonia lacustrata. NCBI lineage: Eukaryota > Metazoa > Arthropoda > Insecta > Lepidoptera > Crambidae > Eudonia > Eudonia lacustrata. The sequence continues at coordinate 29,329,125 of OX387340.1, read as the reverse complement.
TACAGTTATTAAAAACGTTCTAAGATTTCAGTACCAATATTTTATAATGTTTGCTCTTAGGTTAAGATCGACGTGTGTGCGAAACTACGTCAAATATGCAATATTTTTATATTTCTGGCATTTGTTATAGTTCATACACACTGTAGGTACAGTACTTAACCATTTACAGTAAACCACTCTAATTTCAATCAAACATAACAAAAGCTTGAGCTTTGATATGTTTTATATTTTACGAGCGATGACAGTTCACAGTCACAAAACGAAACAACACGTGTGACACTCACTGAGATTGTCCGCTGGCTGTGCTGAACCGCCGATGTAAACCGGTTTGTCCTCTCGCGGCGCGTACGTGAACCCATCATCGGTGAGAAGTCACACACACATTAACCGTGCTATGTAGTAGTGCTGCGCGCTCTAACGCACTGGCCACGGACAATTCGCTACAGCGAACATTCGCGCGAAGCGACCGGCGGCGGGCGGCGCGTCTTGCGAATGAATCAAATGTATAAAATTGTACTAGGCATGCTACACGCAGCGGTGACTAGCGAAGTGACCGACGAATTTGCCCGAGCGAATCGCGCGGCGCGACCAGCGACCAAAACCAAAACAAATGTACGAGTTAGTGTACGGCGCATGCCACGGAGCCGAGCGGCAGACGCGGCGACTACCGCTGTGGAGCGAATCCTATTTAAAATAATTTAGTTTTTTTGCGCGAAAATGGAGACTGAAGCTTTCATTGCAGAAATTCTGACTAGACCAGCTATTTGGAAGTCTACCCATCCGCAACATAAGTTTAAAATGTTGTTAAAAATTATGGGATCAAATAAAACAGCGTAGCGATTTCCAGATTCTGACGGTGAGTAGGTATTTATTTTTTAATAATTTTAGTAGGTATCAATAAATATTTATCAACAGTTTTCGAAGTAGTCCTTGAAATTATTTCTTATATCTATGGCTTGCAATTAAACTAAGCTTGAGCATCGATAAATGCAAAACTATTACTTTCACAAAGAAAAAACGGGTTAGCAAATATAACTATAACTTTCATGGTATACCTCTTGTAAGAGTTGAGTCCATCAGAGACCTTGGTGTTGTCTTTGAGAGTAAACTACATCTTGACCAACACGTGGATACAATAAATAAGGCATAAAAGGTGTATGGCTTTGTGATGAGAGTAGGTAAAGATTTCAAACGACCAGCTACTTTTCTTTCCCTTTATAATGCCTTAATTAGATCCAAACTAGAATACGCTGTGCCCATCTGGAATCCATTTTATCATAAATATAAAAATCTCTAGAAAGTGTCCAAAAAAAATTTTTTTTTTTTTATATTAGAAGGAGGCAAACGAGCAGGCAGGTCACCTGATGGGAAGCAATCACCGCCGTCCATGGACACCCGCAAAACCAAAGGAATCACAGATGCGTTTCCGGCCTTTGAGGAAGGAATAGGCTCGTTTCTTGAAGATCCCTAAGTCGTATTGGTCCGGAAATACCGCCGCCGAGAGCTGGTTCCACAGCACTGTAATTCGTGGTAAAAAATTACTTGAGAAACGCACAGTAGTAGATCGCCATCCATCAAGATGGTGTGGATGGAAAGACAGTCGATTGCGTGTAGTGCGGTGAAGGAAGTCAGCGGCAGGGAACAAACCGAACAATTCCTCAGAGCACTCCCCGTGATAAAGGCGATAAAATATACAGAGAGACGCAACGTCTCTCCGAAGGGCCAGTGGATCGAGCCGACCAGAGGTTACCACGTCGTCGACAATTCGAGCAGCTCTGCGTTGAATGCGGTCAATTGGGAGGAGTTGGTACTGGGGCGCTCCAGCCCAAAGATGAGAACAGTATTCCATATGAGGCCTGACCTGCGCTTTGTAAAGCTGTAAGCGATGGGTCGGCGTGAAATACTGTCCCGCTCTATTGAGCACACCCAGCTTTTTCGAAGCTAATTTAGCTTTACCTTCCAAATGACCGCGAAACTGAACGTCACTCGAAATATCGACGCCAAGGATTCCAATGGTAGGTTTGGTATCAAGGGGAGCTCCTTTAAAGTTTAGAGGTACGACGAAGGGATGTTTCTTAGCGGTAAACATGCAAATTTGTGTTTTGGAAGGGTTGAAATGGACTAGATTAAGTCGGCCCCAATTCGAGACATGACTTAACATGTTCTGTGTCCGTCACAAGTTCAAGTCAAGTCACAAATTCTTACGTCACAAGTTCAAGTCAAGTCACAAATTCTTACGTACAATGCAATATAAATGTTTTAAATGTCGCCTTTCGTACAAACAGCTCCTTAAAAATTATAAACTTTATTACACTTAATCAAAGACGCACACAGCTAGAGATGAATATGCTCTATGACCTGTGTCATAATAGATACGACTGCATTTCTATAATTAATAAATTAAGTTATAAAATTGAAATGAAACAACTTTTACGGATCTACTCGCGTTTATTTTACACATTACTTATTTAATGTTTATCCTGACGTTTCGAACCCTTTGGTAGTAATGGATACGTCTGATTATAACGAAAAAATAACAATAGTTTTATCGGATGACAAGACGTACAAACGCGTTAAATGCGACCAAACCCACAAAATACTTAAGAAAACTAGTGATCTTGTCAAACAACACTCCGAAACGTTAAATCTAGATGCTAACTATTTAGTTCCTTCCTGCCCTAAACCACCAAAACTGTATGGGTTACCGAAAATTCACAAACCCGAGGCTCCGCTACGCCCTATTGTAAGCCAGATCGATTCACCAACTTACCGACTGGCCCGGCATGTAGCTAAGATTCTTTCACCACTTAGAGGTAACACAACAGCTTATGTGAAGGATTCCTACCAATTTGTCAACGATATCAAAGACCTACATCTCGCTGACAATGAAACTATGGTTAGTTTTGATGTGCAGTCTTTATTTACATGCCTACCAGTACAGGATTGCATTGAAATTATCAAAAAACGTCTAGCAGAACAAGATATGCCTGATGAATATGCAGTACTATTAGAGCATTGTCTAACATCTGGCTACCTTTTGTGGAATGACATTTACTACCTGCAAGTAGAGGGTGTTGCCATGGGTTCCCCTGTTTCGCCCATCGTCGCCGATATCTTTATGGAAGACTTCGAGGAGAGGGCCCTGAGCACAGCACCGGTAACCCCTAGGTTCTACAAGCGGTACGTAGATGACACTTTCACTATCCTACCAACTGATAAAGTATCTGCTTTTCTATCTTAACTCCATACATTCAAAAATACAATTCACAATAGAGTTAGAGGCAGATAGTAAGCTAGCTTTCTTGGATATTTTAATCATCAGGAATCCGGATCATAGTTTGAGTCACACTGTGTATCGTAAAGTAACCCATACAGATAGGTACCTCAATGGTGATTCTCACCACCATCCTAGACAGTTGGCTACTGTAGGGAAATCTTTGTTTCAGAGAGCACGCGGCATCTGTGACACCCAACACCTGGCTGCTGAGCTTCAGCATGTCAAGCACGTACTACAGGATAATAAACTGAAAGTACCACGGCTTTGTCACAGAAAACGCAATAAACCAACCACAGTCGAGCGCCAACCTGCTGTACTTCCATATATGAAAGGTGTCACTGACAAGATTGGACATATCTTAAAGCGAGCTTCAATCAACACTTACTTCAAGCCGCCGAAGAAGATCAACCAATTTTTACGACCTGTCAAGTGCAACATACCCCTTCAAGATGCAGGCGTGTACAAACTGGACTGCGACTGTGGGCTCTCTTACATCGGGCAAACAAAGAGAAGTGTAGGAACCCGTGTTAAAGAACATATAGCCGACGTCAAGCATTGGCGCGAAAATAAGTCTGCAGTATGCGAACATTCCCTAGAGGGGCCCAACCATTACATCAGATTTGATAAACCACAAATACTCGTTAGAGAACAACGATTCATCCCTAGGATGATACGCGAGGCTATTGAAATTAAAAAACATCCTAATTTTAATAGAGAAGATGGTTGGAATCTACCAGTAGCCTGGGATCCCATCATACAAAATATTAAATCCCAGCCCCGACACCATACTGCCAGACCAAAAGATACTGTAAGCTCTTTCTGCGTAAAACGGAACGCACCTGATTAAATTTAAATGAGGGTATACAAGCTACCAACTAATTATGAGATGACCAACACCTCAGTCTCCCTGTGACCACGGACCCTGCAAAGGGTTCGAAACGTCAGGATAAACATGAATAAATAAATAAATAAAATAAAACATTAAATAAGTAATGTGTAAAATAAACGCGAGTAGATCCGTAAAAGTTTTTTCATTTCAATGTGTAGTGTTCGCGTAAACTTTAGAAAGCAATAAGTTATAAAATACCTACCAGGGTTCACAGCCGTAATCCTTGCAACCAATAGGTGCCGTACAGTAGCCGGTAAGCGATCACCCTTATACCGAATGACCACATCATTTAACACTTTCTTCAACATAATAGACATGATGGCGGTGAGCCCTGGTACATTTAAAACTAAGTTGCTCGAAGATTTGGTGCGGCGCAGTGAGTTGGAAAACGACTAAACTGATGCCTCTCACTGTGGTGCAATAAGTGCAAATCATGTAAGACTTTCGAACCAAATTAAACTCAGACTAGTATAATTTATTATAGTAATATATCATTTTGTAACGTAGCACTACATTGTCAACCTAGCATTGTTCAATTTGTCTGTCAATATGTGGTAAAACGGTGTTGGTGACAAAATTCAAAAAATTCAAAATTCAAAATCATTTATTCAGTTTAGGCTACAAGTAGCTCTTGTGAATGTCATTATGCCATCGGTTCGTAAATCTACTCTGGGCGGGAGATCTTGTACTGAGAAGAACCGGCAAGAAACTCAGCAAGTGTCCAGCTCTTTTCTCCCTTACAGCGTCAAAAATATTGGAAAATGCCCTATCATAGCAGAACACTTTCCATTACAAATAAACACAAAAAATATATATAAGACAATTACAACATGTAAAAAAACAAAATAAAAAATGTAAGTTAACAAATTTACATCAGATAATTATGTAAAGGTTTCAATTTCCACAATGTCATACAACACCACTACAGTACTCTAGCGACAATTCTACCAATTCATTTGTCATTCATTGTATTAACCATTATGTATTGTCATTGTTTGTTTACCCAAATAATAGGGAAAAAAAAGAAGCTCGATTATTACGCCGTGTCCTTTAAAACACTCCTAGATCTAGTTCTCGATCTCATGTATCGCCGATTTTTTTCGTTCTATTCTCTGTCTCTCTCTGTCTGTTCTCCGTCTATATTACGATTTCTGTTCAATTCGTGTACTCCACTATATCTTCCAATCATTAAATCTTGAACAATAAAACTACTACTCTCCAAACAATGTCGAGATAACTTTGATAAAGCCATCTCGTCTCGCTTCACGTCTACACTGGTCGCGGCGCGGCGAACGCAACTCTTCGTGGCGTGCTTGTCGCGCCGCGCGAACTGCCGCCGCCGCCGCGCCGCCGGCCGCCGGTCGCGCTGCCGCGCCGGTTCCCGTGGCTAAGCTGTAAGGAAGCTTGGACTCTGTTCGACTATGTTTACTCATGTGCCCAAACCTCGTAGGCTCACAGAGTTGTTTGTTTATACAATCTGTCCCGGGAAGTAGTAATCTAACTTTAAGAGCGTGATCTATGGATAATTTTATCGATAAAGATACCTCAATTCAGGGGTCTGACCCGCCTCTCGCCAAATAACAAGAATTTAAGTTTTTAGTATTGACCTCTCCTTTAAAAGAAAGCGATAACATGGGCACCTTGACACTAAATATTTGATATTGTTCGATAGCTAACAAGATTACCTATTACTTAAAGTAGCAAACATACACGGGCCCTATACATTTTGAGTGAGTAAGGATCGATTTAAGTAAAAAAAACATGTAATTTTCTTACGTTTTTTTCAGTTATTTTAAAATATCATAAAAACAAGATCATTAAAGTATGTTTGAGCTATTCTACAAAATGAAGGTAAATTCATTTTTTTACGTCTATTAGTTCCGATGCTATCGTTGAACAAAAAGGGGTCCCCTTTTTTTATTATTTATTTTACACAGATCATCATCATAACCATAATCATAAATCATAAATTTATTGTTTCTCATCGATGATAAGAAAAGATAATAAATAATAAAATCAATGTATTTTTTAAATCATCAATGTTTTTTTCGTTGGTCTATGATCAGCTTTATCATCACCTTAAGCCGTATCTCTATGACCAGCAACACGGATTTGTAAAAGGCAAGTCTACCGTTAGCAATTTGCTGGAGTATGCCAACTTTATATGTAAGGTTTTCAATGAACATGGCCAGGTGGACTCAGTATACACGGATTTCCGGAAGGCATTCGATAGAGTCAGTCATGGAATGTTACTCTGCAAACTTGAGAGTGTGGGCGTACATGGTTGTCTTTTGCGCTGGTTAAAGTCTTATATCTCGAACCGTAGTCAACTAATTGCTCTGAAAGGATACCTCTCAAAACCAGTCTCTATCACATCTGGTGTCCCCAAGGGTTCGCATTTAGGACCTCTGTTGTTCATTTTATACATAAATGACATTATGACAATGACAATGACATACATACCTCTATTTGACTATGCTGATGCCTGTTACTTGGACGCTACTGAGGAGCTTCTTGACAAACTTGAACGTCTACAAAACTTATGCATTCGATTCATTTTCGGTCTGCGAAAGTATGACCATGTTTCAAGATTCCGCGAGAAACTCAAGTGACTCCCAATTCGCATACGCAGGAATACTAGGCTTTTATGTCTCCTCTTCAATGTCCTTTTCTCATCCTCCTGGTACTCTCTGCAGGTCCCACCTCCTACACCAACTGAAAACTCCACCGCATAAAACTGATTTTTTCTTCTACTCCTTCTCCGTGCATGCTGTCAGGTTGTGGAACGCGCTGCCGCCTAATATTCAAGACTCTCCTAACATCAGCCTTTTTAAAAAGCGTTTGAAGGAACACTACCTGTCCGGTATATTGATTTCTTTTTTTTTAACCTTTTATTTTTGTTTTGTATATTAAATTTCCTTTGTTTATGCAATTATTAGTATGTATGTGTATTATAAATATTTAAGTAAGTTTATTTTAAATTTGCAGGAGGTACACATTAATTTTACCTCTATTTATAATGTTTCCCTTAGCGGGCCTGCTGGAAGATATTTCAGAACTGAAATAAGCAGCGCCCTTGTACTACATTTACCCGTAGAGCTTATTTTGTTACCTTTTTATGTGTGTACATAAACTTGTAAATAAATAAATGAATAAATAAATGACTTGATCCCAAAACTCGGAAATACCTCACTACTGTATGCAGACGACCTAAAATTTTTTGCCGGGTTGACACAGTTAGGGACTGCTTACAACTGCAGAGAGATATTGTCACCGTTGCAGGTTGGTGTAGAGACAACCACATGAGTCTTAACATTGAGAAGTGTTCTATTATATCTTTCACTCGCAAGAGGAACCCTATTCAGTTTGAGTACGCCATTAAGGGTACAAAGGTTAAGAAGTCGACAGTGGTTCGCGATCTGGGCGTGTTGTTCGATGATAAGCTTAGTTTTAACTATCATTATGAAGCAATATCTAAGAAGTGCAACAAGCTGTTGGGCTTCATATGTCCTGTATCCAGAGAGTTCAAGTCTCCTATAGTTTGCTGCTGCTTTATAGATCGCTTGTCCTAACGCAACTCGAGTATGCATCCGTAGTCTGGTCACCTCAATATAACACTTTACATGGAAATGCTCGAATCTACTCAAAGGCGTCTTCTCAGGGTTGTCACATTGAGGGTTGGTAGGAAGAGGGAGCTCACATGTTATGACGCACGCATATTTAATTTTAAAGGTTTGGAGGTCCGGCGTAAGATGCATGATTTAACTTATTTGTACAAAATATTGAATGGCTCTATTACGACTTCTCTTTTGTCGGATATACGCCTTAAAATCCCATATAAGTCGTCTAGAAATAATTGCCCTTTTTCGGTGCCTTTCTGCAATAACAATGTTTTCTTTCACAACCCCTTATACAGAATGTGTCGCGAATATAACACACTATCAAACAGAGTGGATGGTGTGCCTGACATCCATGGTTCATCTCTAGGCGCTTGGAAGTCTAGTTGTACGGTTAACAACCGAACATTGGTATTTGATTTATTCTAATTAATAAGTAACTACAATAATTATTGCTATATAAGTAATTTTGAGAGCGACGCGGAGTCACGTGGGCTACACGAACTAGTTGTCATGTAACGCGCAACACAAACGCTACTTTACTGTATCGCTGACTCATTTGTGAACTCTATTATATCTTCTTAACTACATACTTCTTTTATTCCTATCTCTGACATACATAACTCAAACTCAACTCGTACACTAGTCTTCGCAAAATTATTGAATGATTTATTTATTATTTAAAACTATTGTCATTATTGTTTATTGAATGTTATGTTTTTGTGTGTCCCTATTTAATTTTGAATTAGCAATTATTAATGTGATTTTTTGTAATTAATTTTGAAATAATGTTTTAAATACTTGATTCTTTTTGATCTCGATGTGTTTTATGCATGCTGCCTGCGTCTGCACATACTTTGGGAGTGCAGCCTACCAACGTTAGCACAAGCTGAAAATGACTATGTAAACGCTGTAATTCCGTTTTGTGTAGCTCATAAAATAAATAAAAATGTTACACGCTTTTACTTATATAAAACAAATCTATCAGGTTTAAATTATTTTTAACTTTTTAGTTCTTTTTTAACAAGTACCTAATAAGAGCTTGTTTTTAAAAGTTAATTTTTTATCTTTTTATATTTTTTTACCTTTCTTATTACGAACGTACTGCTCCAATCTTACTTTTTCGTCAATTAACAACCCGAGCTCGCGCATACAACCCTCGCTAGGAACTTCAGTCACCGTTATACTTAGTCGTAGTGCCACCGTTGTCTGTACCTGGCTCTTATGCTATGTTATTTAAACTGTAAATATAGCGTCGAATTAAGGAAACTCAGATGTCTTTGATAAATGACATGGTGATATACGGATTAAGTACGAATAGAAATTTTTCTATTTGAAACATTAAACATATCCTAATAATTGTACCCTTTTTGACTTGTTGTACCTTCTATAGCACAGCACTAAATAAATAAACCTTCCTACATATTACCACTGTCTATAACATTTTTAACACTGTGATATTACTATGAGCAAGATAAAGGTTGTTGACTTGTTGCCGTCCAGTAAAATGAATAGATGTCAGCCGCAGCGAACGCCGGCGCGGCCGGCGTGCGGCGCGGCGGGGCTAGCGCCGGCGGCGGGCGGCCATGACTCACCAACTTTTAAATTAGGTTTCAAGGCGTAGTAACCAAAAACGTCATTGGTAGTAACTATTATTTAATCTGTAGGCCAAGGCTGCGAGGTCAGCTACAAATAGTAATACCAAAGTGTGTAATATACTGTGCAGCTACTGAGGAGCTGCGCAAACCAGCGCGCCACAGACGATGACGAACGAAATATGCCTCAAATTTGATTTTGAATTTTGAATAAAATAAAAATAATCGTCAATATTGGCTATTAATACTTCATTTTGGATTGCACACATTGTTAAGTAATAAATAAATCTCGTCCAGAGTGAAGGATGCGAAGGACTTCCGATCATCGCAACCAACGCCCACGGCGGCCGGCCCGGCGGCGCAAGCGGCGTAACAGCGGCCGGCCGGCTGCCGGCAGTGGCGGCGCGGCGGCGAGCGGCGCCGGCGCACTAGTAGAACGCTAGTAGAATAGAAATGGAAAAAAAATACATTATTACAGGTGTTGAGAACACTTTAAAGACTTCTTGTCTAGGTACCCTAATCCTCTGTTATAAAAATGTTGGTTGATGAAATAAAATATTTGATTTGATTTGATTTTGATTTGATTTCATTATCTTTTTCATTTAGGTACTAAAGTAGATACATCAATTAATTTAAGTATACTTACGCATTACTTAACTATTTGCGCCCCTTCTTGTGAGGATATTTATCAGCGCTTTAGGTAAGTATCTCCACATGACCACTTCTCTCTATCACAAAATAAGATTTTGTGTCTCTATACTCTTGGGATGATTGTGATGAAAACAGTCTAGATAGTCTAGTTTATACAGTAAGTATGTACAATGTAGTGCAGTAACACACACAGTCGAAACTTGGTAGTTAACCAATCCCCACAAATAACGCGTTCATTCAATAACACCGAGCCATTTCATGTTTGATTCTCACTTGACCTCTTTCTCTGTTAGCTAAGAGATATGTTGAGCACACGCTGACCGCCTATGATGCAATCCTTATGATTGACTATGCTGTCATAGGTACAGGCACCTGCTCATCAAACTATCCAAAACTGTCAAATTTCTTCAATAAATAATCAACCATATACCATAAACTTAAAGTTTAAAGTCTATTGAGGTAATCTAACAGTTGGTGGTGGTCTGATGTGCGTACATCTACACCTGTCGATTTTGTCGATTTCTAGTTTAATAGAAATTAAGTTCAGCACAACCATCTCATTATCATATATCTATTATTTTCGCAATGCTTTCGCTCATACTGTTTATGCACAAAAAGGCTACTCCCGTGCGTGTCACTTCCATATTAACATTGTTTAATTTCTTGGATTGTACTACAAGAAGTTTAAATTCACTTTAAAGATACAGCGTACAAGTGGAACCCTGTACAGATAACCATGTTATCACTTCAACACAAAAACAATTTGTTGAGTCATGTAGTCATGCATTAACGATAAACGACAGAGTTGTGATTAGTGAGGCGAGCGATCGCGCTCGGCACCAATCGCGGCCGACTCCCCGCGCAGCGCGCACGCGTCCTCTCCCGCACTCCGCACTCCGCTCGCACCCACGACCATGGCCTCCGAGGTCAAGAGGTTTACCAGGAAGGAGGTGGAGGCTTCCGACGCCAAGACCACGCACCGGTTCATCATCGATAACCTGGTGTACGACGTATCCAAGTTCCTGGATGAGCACCCCGGCGGGCACGAGGTGCTGGTTAACGTGGTCGGCACAGACGCCACCGAGGACTTCGAGGACATCGGCCACAGTCTCGACGCCAAAGAGCTCATGAAGAAGTACCGTATCGGCGAGCTAGTCGACGCCGACAAGGAGACGTCGAAGTCCGAGCGGCGGAAGGTGAACTGGCAGGCCGCCGCCGCCGACGCCGACCAGGGTGCCAGCTTCATCAGCTCCTGGAAGTTCCCTGTGGTGCTGGGCATACTGGCTACCGTGCTCTACACCTATTTGTTCGCCTAGCCGACGCAGCCCCGCCTGCGCTGCGCATTGCGCTCGCGGACGCGAACTGTGTGGAAAACGGAACTCTGTTGTGTGCATTGTCATTTCTATGCTAGGTTAAATAAGGGGGTGTTCATGTCAAATTATTTAAGGTTTACTTATATTTTGTGATATCTAAATAAATTGTTTTGTTGTTAACGAGTGTTGGTTGATTTCGTGGCGAGTGGGCAGTGTGGTATGTGGGCATCGCGTGCGCTCCGCGCCCGCATCACAACGACACGGAGCTGGACACGCAAAAAGTTTCTCCTGCTTAGCCTCTGGCATGACGGCCGCCGCCATCGCCGCCGTTCGCCGCCGCGCCGATCACTGCTATCGTCATTAGAAATGTAAAGTCAAGTTTAACCGGTTTGCTAGAATAACGTAGGTACCTCGAAAACAAATAATTAATATTCACGTATTTTGTCGTAACGATTTAGGTTCTTTTGATAGTTTGATTGATACTTAATTTCGTAACAAACGAAGAAATATTATCATTGTATAACCGGTTATGAATTACGTAGGAGGATCTTATCTAAAAATTTAATGTTTTTTGATAACAACCATCACCGCACACTCAATGCTTCAGTACATACCCACCTCTACTGTCTAGTAGTAAGAGAACCGGCTTCAGACCCAAATCCCGGATCCCGGATCGATTCCCAGCGGAGGCACATTTTTCTGGCTTTGGTTGGTGGTGGTCAAAAATGTTGACATTACTTTTTGTTTTGAATGAGGTAGATAGCCAAGACAGATAGTTAGCTCCTGAGAGGCTGAACATTTCGTTTAAGTGTGCGCTTTTATGTTCGGCCTTGTCACCACTGTCTGACACTTACGGCGAGATGGAGGTCACATATTTCTTGGTGTTGAATGGAACTTAAAAACCTGTTTATGTGGGTTACTAATGCCATACCAAATGCTAATTGATCGAATATAAAATAATCGACAAAGAGGAACGATTAATCGAAAAGTCAAATAATCGAATTATTGTTGAACGTTGTGTAGATTCTTGCGTCCGTCCTGAATGGGTGGTAGGTAAAATATTTTGAGACGATTCAAAAGCACTTATCTAATAAGTTTACTTGAATACATGTTAATTTCATTTCATAACACCAAATGTTCAAAACATCGAAATCGGAGGATTCTTAACAAATCTTATGTTTCATAGATCATTACAAAATTTTATGGGTAATCTAATACTATGGACGGTTGTTGTCTGAGAATAAATGTTGTATTATTATTAAATAAAGATTTTTGGAATTTTTCATATAATAACAATTCGATATTATGAACTTTCGATCATGTGTAAATTCGATGTTTTAAACGTCCAATATTCAATTATTATTAGATTCAATATTATGCAATTCGATTATTTGACTTTTCGATTAATCGTTGTCGATCAATTGGCATTCGATAGAGCGTAGGTAACCCGTTTTTTGTAGTTAAGAGAAGCGACCTTGACAATAATTAAATACGTATCAAGGTAGGTACCTACATATTTAATTTTGTATCTTATCTGGTTCGTTAGCCGTCAGTGATACGGCGATGATAATAAATAACAGACGAATGTATTGATTGCACTTAACGTATTTAGTGTCTCCTCCTGACGCCCAAGCAAATTTTATGCCGGTTGAATTTAACGCCCATTGTTCTCTTACACGCACATAATGAATTATACAACGTGTAACTGAAAGGTGTGGTCAACATGAAAAGGTACAAAGTGTATCCGATCCAGATCTTGTATGTGTTGTTTGTTACTGAGACATAATTAATAATTATTAACTTTACTTTGTCATGCAATTTTAAATTAAATATTTATATTAGTGGAGTCATACACGTCAGGCGCGCTTAAGCAAGCAGCAGTGATCATAAATGTAATAACACAGAGGTTACTAAACCACTAGGGCTGTGACTTGTTTATTTTTGATGTTACGTCACAATAGAACTGTTTAATTAAATATGGCATAACAAGTAAAAGTTAATAATTGTGCCTTAGTAACTCTGCATACAAGATCTAGATCGGATACACTTTAGATCTTTTAATTTTGACCTCACCTTTCTGTTACACGTTGTATATAGTGCTTGCCGCCCATGCATAAAAATGTCATAAAACCTTGTTAGAGTGAGTTTTCAACATGATTTTTTTTAACTCTTTATTGACATGAAATGTAATAAATTTCGATCAAATAAAGTAAAAAAAAAATTCTTTTGGAAGAACATTGGGCTTTAACCACTAAATAAGGTATATTCTTTATGTCCTCCGAGGAACACGTTGGGCGATTACCAAAATAAAAGTAAACATAATATGTAAATTATTTATTATTAAAATAAACTCCTAAAAATTTTAACAAAAAAAAATCCGACTCCAAAAAATTTGACTGATAAAATGGCACTAAAAAGTAAAAAATAAGCGTCAGACTTATATAGACAATAACTTTATTAAGAAAAAATATAGGTACAATTATTGTTATTTTTGGGGCCGGTGCCAGCCAACGAAGTTTTTAAAGCCGGTGCCAGTCCGCGTTTGTAGTCAAAATTTCATGCATAAGATTGAATGTACTATTATGATTATAATATAGTATGTCGTTAAATGTTTATGTTAAAGTTACCTTGGCTGGCACCGACTCCAAAAGTAACAATAATTGTACCTATATTTTTTCTTAATAAAGTTATTGTCTGTGTCTGTAAAAGCGAATATGGGTAGACCTACTAAACACGCTGCTCGTATGAGACAGCGCCGTTTAAATGAGACAAGCGAAGAAAACGAGAAACGCTTATCTCAAAGTAGGAAATCAAAAACTGAGTTCCGATGCCTGTCTTCTTTTGCTTCGTCATAGTCGCTTAACTATCTTAATCGAGATATTTTATCGCCACCCGTGAAATACTTATCATTGAGGAGTTCCGATGGCAATCTGTGGTCTTTTTCATCAGTTACACTTCATCAAATGATACTTTCTGAATGTAAATGCTTGACTTATTTCTGAAAATACCAAAATCGCGATAGGTATGCCTACAATATTCGAGGAGTTCCCTCAATTCCTTAAGGATCCCATCATCAGAACTGGACCAAATTAAAATAGGACCACACGGGAAGCACCAGCTTTCAAATAAAGAAAGAACCATCAAAATCGGTTCACTCAATCGAAAGTTCTGAGGTAACAAACATAAAAAAAAAAAAAAAATACAGTCGAATTGATAACCTCCTCCTTTTTTTGAAGTCGGTTAAAAATAGTACGAGACTAAGTTATTTTTAAACAATCTTATTTATTCTTCTCTCATAAAATCAATAAGTAATAAGAAATAGCAATCGTGAACATAAAATGTAAATTATTTACTAATAAAATAAACAAAAACTTCTAAAATTAATACGAGATCAAATTAGCAATCAGATCAATAATTTCTTATTTTTCAACAATCACATTAATTCTTATCATAAAAAATCGTCATAATAATCGTGAACATAAAATGCAAATTATACAAAACAAATGTAAATTATTTACTAAACAAAAACTCCTAAAAGTAATACGAGATCAAGTTAGAACTAGAACTCAGATCAATAGTTTCTTATTTTTCAACAAATTTTTATACAATCATATTTATTCTTCTCATAAAATCAAAATGTGTGTGTGTATTTACTAATAAAATAAACAAAAACTTTTAAAAGTAATACGAGATCAATAGGTAGTTTCTTATTTTTCAACAAATTTTTATACAGTCATATTTATTTTTCTCTCATAAAATCAATAAGTAAAATAATAATCTTGAGTATATTTATATATGTATATTTATGTGTTAACAATATCGGGCGGAAGTTAGGCATAAAAACACGTTACATGTACTACAAATAATGCGGGACTTTTTGGAGTGACATTGTCGGCGACAGGCATGTGGTTAGCACTTTCCAAACGTTTTCTTTTAGATGAATTTTCTTGTTAAAATCAAAAAGAAGGATCGCCGAGATCCTCGTTGGATGGCTAAAAATTCTCCATATCCGAACTTTCTAAAAACTTGCTATGTCTTCCGACCGCAAACCTAAAGACAAAATATGGTTTAAAGTCCAACGTACTTCCACAAGACCATAAAACATTAGTCAGTTATTGGTATAAAAGTCCGCTGTTCTCACATGAATACTTAACTAAGTACAGAAAAAAAAACAATTTAATCACAAAATTCCACAATAATAAAACAAAATACGCATAGTTTTGTATTTTAACTAACGAATTAACTAACTTTCAAACTATTTTACAACTTGATTACAACGATAATTAGAGATAAAAACTTACCTATTACCGCGCATGCTCTGCATTGCAAATGCATTGCAATCACAGATCATCTGCCATTTCACACCTTCGATGTGAAATGGCAGATCATCTGTGATTAGATCCGCTCAATATCGTGTCACAAATGTCACTTACATATCTACCAATCAGACAACATGAGAAAAACATGGCTGCCCGCGGCAAAATTTGAAAAATCACTATTATGTTCTTATGTAAGACCACTGGGTTATTATTACATATACCTTGACTTCAAGGCTAGACAACAGTCTGCTAACTACGAGCACCGTTGCAATCGATATCACTTTTTACCTCTTCACATTCGACGTGAAGTGAATGACGCTTGTTTTATATCTAAACTCGTTAACGGCAATATCGACTGTCCGGAATTACTGTCAAAAATTGGTCTTCGCACAAATACACTGCTGCGTCCACGCCCATTGCTTCACATACCTTTTGTTCGTACAAATTACCGAGAAAATACTTTCTTAGTGCGCTGTTGTGTTACTTACAACAGGTATAGCACTGAACACGGCTTTCATTCGCCATTCGTTCACGTTAACGAAAACGACAATTTGTATGGCAAAACGCTAACTCCTCTCGTATGCCGCCAGGAGGCGCTGCTTCAATGCCATACTAATTTTCGAATGAATACGGATTGTAAACAAAACTCACACTAGGCCCCCTGTTCTTCACAAGCACAGCGACTGTTAGGCGAACTGTATGTCAAAATTCATTTTCATAAGCAGCAATTAACATTTTTAAAATATGTAGGTATATACCTATTTGTTACGTATTACTGAACAGCAGTATTTGACACTGACGTGTACTTTGTTGTTTAATTCTATTTTACTTGTTTTTGTAATTTTGTGTTTACCAAATGTTTACTTGCGGGGGTTTGTAATTAGCTCTAAGATTTTACATAGTTTAATAGTTTTTGTATAAATAGCTGTAAACCTTCCTTAAAGATAAAATAAATAAATAAAATAAATACATTACCAGTATGTCGTGCCAGAATTGTCTGGGCGGTAATCAGATTCAATATTATGGCCTTGTCTTCGAACATTGGGCGTCAGGAGGAGATGACTTACGTACGGCATGTATATTATTATGCTAATGTTATACACATTCCAGTAACAGTTGCTACTTTCGAATTCACAATGCTATATTTATATCGATATTTAAACACAACCTAAGCACGGCAGGCTCTTCAAGCGAGAGAATGTATCATTTACGACATGCTACAGAATAAGTTATAAAATAAGAACTAACTTAGGAGTGTGTATATATTTTATGGAGTCAAATATCTGGGGGCACGGCAGCCGCAGTGTCCCCGCCAAATCGAGCAAAAAAGCGGCACGGCGGCGGCGGCGGCAGCGGGCGGCGCGGCGCGGCCGTACCATCCTTTTCTCGTAACAGTTCAGGCCATTTTCGACCCCATATAACTTCGTTGTGGATAAAACTATAGAAGCCTGAATTTTCAGTAACCAAGCAGGGATTGTATAAACACGGTATATTTCTTTCGTTGAATTTGAACCAGTAGTTTAAGAACTTAGAATATTAAGTTTAAGAATTATAACTATTCATTAACATAAAAGATTTTTAATATTGATATGGTCACTTTATGATGTTGTTAGGTTAGCTAACTACGTAATAACTTAAGACAGAAGGTCCCTTAAGTAGGGACTGAATAAATTAACCGACTTGGTATTACATGGATCTCACAACGTTTTACGGAAGAAGAACTGAGTTGGGAGATTTGGTTTTTTTACAAGTGTGTTTTGGTGGCTTTATTTTAGCGGAAATTGTTTTTACACCACTGACATGGCAACGAGCATACGGTCTGCCTGATAGGCGACCGCTGCTCGACCACCAGCGCCGCACGCGTGCCGACCCTGGGGTGGCCATGCAGTCGTCAACAAATGGTTTTGACCATAGGACTATCGTCGTGTGAAGTAGGTACAAGAAGGCGTGGAGCTACCACATCACGGGATTGAATGGGACACAGCGTCCGTCACCATCATACAAAGGATTTGAAGGTGAAAAGAAAGAGAGAGAGAGTACTTAATGTAAATCGGCTCTATCTTTATTACCGGCGGCCCCAATTCAGCTCCTCAGATGAGATTTAGAAAGTCGCTGGTGAACTCACTTTAAAATCATGTTAATACTCGGTTAAACTTAATCGCGATTTTGCCCGTTCGCGTTTGTTCCCTAAATAACATAAAATGAACGTAATGAAATTACTCAAACAATGGAGTAAGAAACAGTTATAGCGGTTAGAGCCAGCGCAGTACATCTGTTACATCAAGGAGCTGCGTTGTTATAGCGGTTAGAGCCAGCGCAGTACATCTGTTACATCAAGGAGCTGCGTTGTTATAGCGGTTAGAGCCAGCGCAGTACATCTGTTACATCAAGGAGCTGCGTTGTTATAGCGGTTAGAGCCAGCGCAGTACATCTGTTACATCAAGGAGCTGCGTTGTTATAGCGGTTAGAGCCAGCGCAGTACATCTGTTACATCAAAGAGCTGCGTTGTTATAGCGGTTAGAGCCAGCGCAGTACATCTGTTACATCAAGGAGCTGCGTTGTTATAGCGGTTAGAGCCAGCGCAGTACATCTGTTACATCAAGGAGCTGCGTTGTTAATTACCTACTCTACTTTTCCTTCGCTTAACTGACCAATTATTCTTTTTTTCAATTAATCAAATAAATAATGAAATTAATAGAAATATAAATCTAATTTAAAATAATAACAATAAACACGACAGACACTTGGCGGGTGCTATTGTAACTCCCGACTCTATTAGGAGAGTTTTATAAGTTTTAAGTTCACTTTGTGTATCCGAGGCACTGTGGCGATCCAGCGATGCAGTTGTGGTTATCCCTTCATTTCTAGCAAGGCTTGGTGGAAATAGGAGTAGCCATTTCCAAGATATTCAGCCGTCAAATAGTCCAAGTAGTTAGTCAAAGTTGTAGTCGGTACATGTTAAGTGAACTGTGACAGTACACAACTTTGTAATGTAATGGTCTTTAAATGTTAATTGGCTGTCATCTGTTTTATTGTCCGTAAAAATAAATAAATAAACATTAATAATGACGAATCTCGAAAATGTTAATCATTATTGAATTGCCAGTCATTATACACTAGCAAAATATGCACAAAAAATGTGCTTACATGTTTTAGTTAGATTTTACATAGCAAAGTAACTTCGTCAGCGTGACTGGCGCTGGACGTTAATGACTGACATCATTCGGCTATCGCGGATTCGCGGTGGCAGCGCCGATGGGCGCGGCGTCCACGGCTGCCCCGGGGCGGGCGCAGGCCAGCGCAGTCGCGCTCCGGCCAGCAGTGGTCAAGCCGTGCCGCGCCGGGCACGGCGCAGTCACGGTGACTGTACTTTGCGCTAGCGCAGCGTCGCGTCCCATATTGTGTCATTCATTAAGGTTGCCCGCTCGCTGGTGATAATAACAGATTAGTTATCTAAACTTGTATCATTTTACCTTATTATTACCAAGCATTTAAGTTGTTGAATATATTACCTAAAATGAGGATGCATGTTATCTTTCCTGGTTCGCTTGAACATATTTTAACAGTATTATTATTATCTCTCCTCTTTTGTTCTTCCACGCACGCACATATACAAAAATTTTAACAAAAAAAAACCAACTCCAAAAAATTTTACTCAATAAAATTGCACTAAAAATTAAAAAAATAATTACGTAGTTTAGTTTGTTCAATTTACTTGCAATTAACCATTAATTAACTCAATCTTATATTCTTAAAAACTATGCGACAGCCATATACCTACTTAACTTCACATGTAACAGACAGAACACATAGTATGAAAAACAAGCAAATACCAAATATTTACTTGCAATCCACATAAAGAAAAATTATAGATTGCTATAGACAATCATTTTATTAGGAAAATATATAGGTACAATAATTGTTAATTTTGGAGCCGGTGCCAGCCAACGAAGTTTTTTTTTGGAGCCGGTGCCAGTCCGCGTTTATAGTCAAAATTTCATGCATAGGATTGAATGTAGGTACTATTATGATTATATGTAATATAGTATGTCGTTAAATGTTTATGTTAAAGTTACCTTGGCTGGCACCGACTCCTAAAATAACAATAATTGTACCTTATATTTTCCTAATAAAATGATTGTCTACAGTCTAAAAATATTTTTTTTATTTGTTTCTTTAAGTGGATTGAAAATTAATTAAAAATAATTGTTAGGAGTTGGTCTTTTATTTAATTTTTGTTTATTTCTCGCTTTTTAGTGATTCGTTTCGATCTATTTATTAAAAGCGAATATGGGTAGACCTACTAAACGCGCTGCTCGTATGAGACAGCTCCTTTTAAATGAGACAAGCGAAGAAAACGAAAAACGCCTAGGTGGTACCTATCTCAAAGTAGCAAATCAAAAACTGAGTTCCGGTGCCTGCCTACTTTTGCTTCGTCATCGAGATATCTTATGGCCACCCGTGAAATACTTATCATTGAGGAGTTTCGGTGGCAATATGTGGTCATTTTCATCAGTTATACTTCGTCAAATGATAGGTACTTTCTGAATGCAAATGCTTGACTTATTGCTGAAAATACCAAAATCGCTATACCTATATATGCCTACAATATTTGAGGAGTTCCCCCAATTCCTTACCATCATCAAAACTGGACCAAATTAAAATGGGACTACACAGGAAGCTCCAGCTTTCAAATAAAAAAAGAATCATCGAAATCGGTTCACCCAGTCGAAAGTTCTGAGGTAACAAACATAAAAAAAATAACAGTCGAATTGAGAACCTAGTAGGTAGGTACTCCTTTTGTTTGAAGTCTGTTAAAACATGCATATCGTGTACTTACTACAGATAAGATATGAACTCTATCACATATGCATTCATAT
This sequence comes from Eudonia lacustrata, assembly GCA_947562085.1. Classification (NCBI taxonomy): domain Eukaryota; kingdom Metazoa; phylum Arthropoda; class Insecta; order Lepidoptera; family Crambidae; genus Eudonia; species Eudonia lacustrata. The sequence continues at coordinate 29,308,584 of OX387340.1, read as the reverse complement.
ATAAATGAATACATATTTAAAAGATTATAATTAATGGGCTAGTAACTAACTCAATAATAACAGTTATGTCACCTAGAAAGGGTGGGTTCACATCTCACGGAGCTGTGTGTGTTCGGGATTGGTTGAGCGGTATGGTCTGGAATGTTCTAGCCACTAAAATCCAACTTCCGCTTTCATCCACCCTTTGATCGCCAATCATCTTCGTGCTACATCACGTGGGAATCGAACCGACGCTGCCATTGGTAGCACTATATTGTTCCCAACCCCTCTATCCTCGATCGATGTAATTTTTAAATCAATGTATGAATACACGCTTTACGATTTTCAAAAGACACGCATCTTTCATTTTGCAATATCCTACAATAAAAATAATTAAATTCATAAAGAAAGCAGTAGCTAAGCCACGATATACATAGAAACCAAGTACCGGTGGTCGCAATACGGTACATGTGGTCCTTCGAGCCGGATAGCAAGATTAACGTCCTGTGGAGCGCATAGTCGTGGCTGCTGCTACTAAAATTATCTGGAAGACGAGCATATTTTGGACCTGAAAGACTACCAGGAGGCTAAGCGCATACAGGGATCAAAGCTGGAGTGGCCTTTCATCAAACATACGCATTCTGGTGAGACCAACCATCCTTTCTGTTCCCCATCACCTCCCAGTTCTCTTTGTGATACCTGTGTCTAGACTAATTTCAGTGAGAAATACGCGCAGGAGTATATTGAATAGTTCGTGAGACGAATTTCCCAACTTGTGACGTTGCTATCACTGCTGACGTGTATTCGACCATTCAAATTGTAAGTACTCCTCTTTTCACTGACCACCAAAATGTCTACCGAAAGTGTTAAATCTCGTGATAAATCTCCCGCCTTACTAAATATTGATAGTGCAAATTCGAAGTCTCGCGATAGATCGCCGGTTACCCAATGTGCAGATCCTATTTTAGTTCGCGACCTAGTCAAAAAACGTGGAGTCATTAAAGGCAGGCTAACAAAATTTTCTACTCACCTACTTTCACTAGAACAGAATGAAAACCTAATTCTTTCCAATCGCGATCGCATCGATTTGAAATTACGCGTCAAAGGAGCTGCTAGTTTATATGCCGAGTTCAACGGTATTCAATCTAAAATCGAAGAATGTGTATCCGAGAGCGAAATAATTGAACAGTTAAATAATAGAGAATCGTTCGAAAATTCCTATTATGGCACCTTAGCACATGCGGAGCACATTTTGAGCAGTTTTGAGGTTAGCGACAGTTCTGGTGACAAGCATTGCTGTAGCGAACAAGCACAATCCGTTAAGCTGCCCACTATTTCACTGCCTTCCTTTGACGGTTCCTATGAGCACTGGCTTGAGTTCAGAGACACGTTTATATCTTTGGTACATAGCTCTAAGCGTATCAGTAACATTCAAAAATATCATTATTTAAAATCTTCATTAAAGGGCAACGCGGAGCTGGTAGTTAACTCCGTAGAATTTTCTGCAGATAATTATAATGTCGCTTGGCAGTTGTTACTAAATCGGTATAACAATAATAAAATTTTAGTGCACAATCACGTTAAGGCGTTATTTTCAATTATTGCGTTGTCTAGAGAGTCACCCGCACATATTAGAAGGCTTATAGACACCATTTAAAAAAAATTATGCGCTTTGAAAATCCTTGGTGAGCCCACGGACTCCTGGGATACACTCATTAATTATATTATAGTGTCTAAACTGGATAAAACGACTGAGCGCGAATGGGAGACCTACAAATGTATGTTGGTTCCGAGCGATAACAATTCTAAACGCATAATTAAGGTGGATGAATTAATCGGCTTTCTAAAAAACAGGGCGGATATGCTAGACACGTTGCAGCTTTCCCATAATAAAGGGCTCACTCCGCAAATTGAGACTAAAAAACAAAGTTCACATTCACATAACACGTCTCACTGCAACGTTTCTACTCATAAGCCGGCCGATCGTCAGTGTCGCTTAAAATTTTCGTGCTTTAAATGCAACGGTAATCATCCACTATATTCATGTCAAAGGTTTATTGAGAGTAATTTAGAATCGAAGTTAAAGTTAATACGCGAACACAAGTTATGTGAGAATTGTTTACGCTCGGGACACACACTTGATAGTTGTCGGTTTGGGCCTTGTAGGAAGTGCAACCGCAAACATAACTCATTAATACATAATGATAACTCGGATAGTTCGGTAGCACTTCATTCTAGTATCGCGACTGGGAGCTCCGCGGCGAGTGCAGACGCAGCGCCGCCGCCACCGCTACCTGCAGGCGACCCCGCCTCCTCCGCCGCCGCCCCGGGCTCGTTCCCAATTCAAGTAAACAAGGCACACATGCAAATTTGTTCCGCTCAGTCTATAGATGCACACACCGTTTTGTTGTCAACAGCTATCGTTGAAGTAGCGGATATTCATGGTGTTTATCACAAGGCACGCGCATTGCTTGACAATGGAAGTCAGCGGTGCTTCGTAACGAAATCGTTTTGTAATTTAATTCAAATTCCTATAGTACAGTCCACTTACGAAGTTAGGGGTGTAGGTGATTCAGTTTTACAATGTTCGGAAACTTGTAGTATTGAAATAAAATCACGCGTCGATCACTACACCACGCACATTTCTTGTTTTGTTTTGTCACAAATAACGTCTACGTTGCCAGCCTTATGTCAATCAAGCGCGCAGTTCAGTATTCCCGACAACATAACGCTGGCAGATCCGCATTTTCTAAATTCAGAAAACGTAGATATTTTAATAGGTGCTGATAAGTTTTGGGAACTGTTAGGTGAAGGAATAATGCGTCTTCCCAACGGCCCTTACTTACAGAACACTAGATTAGGGTGGATTATTTCCGGACCCGTTGTTAATAAATATAATACACGAAATATAAAGCGCATTCAGTGTAATTATAGTAGTTCGGTTGACTCTCAACTTCGCTTGTTCTGGGAGCTCGAAGAACTGCCTAAGGTAAGGGATACGCGGACTGAGGAGGAGCGTTCATGCGAGGATCATTTCCTTCAAACCACTAAGCGCACTAGTGAAGGAAGGTTTAGTGTACGCATTCCATTTAGACAGCCACCCGATGCTTTAGGCGAATCTTTTACGCAGGCCGAGCGCCGATTTTACGCTTTAGAGAAACGTCTCCAGCGCTCCCCTGATTATAAATTACTGTACGCGAATTTTATGCAGGAATACCTGGACTTAGGTCATATGAGTCCGGTAACCACATATGAGCATCCATGCTATTTCATGCCGCATCACGGCGTATTTAGGGAACATAGCTCCACAACTAAGCTGCGTGTGGTCTTCGATGCCAGCGCACCATCAACCTCTGGCAAGTCACTTAACGATTTACAATTAGTCGGGCCGCCTATACAGGGCGACTTAATTTCCATCCTTCTCCGTTTTAGACAGCATAAATTCGTTGTGTGCGCTGATGTTGAGAAAATGTTCCGAAATTGTCTGGTGGACGAAGACCAACGTAAGCTACAAATGATTTTGTGGCGCGATGACCCATCGCAACCTTTAGGTATATTTAAATTAAATACCGTCACATACGGAACCGCTTCTGCGCCATTTCTTAGTGTCAGGTGCTTAAAGCAGTTAAGTATTGAGTCACCTGATCCCGACGTTCAAAGGTCAATTAGAGAAGACTTTTATGTAGACGATTATTTGGGCGGCGGTAATGACATATCTTATTTATTACAATTATGCGAGAAAATAAAAAAAACGCTTCAGTCAGGTGGTTTCCCACTTCGAAAATGGATATGTAATTTTCCATGTGACTTTGACGATTGTTTGTTGAGCCAATCTAAAGAAATTAAATCAAACGAGAATATTAATGCCAAAACATTGGGTTTAGGTTGGAACAATTTAAACGATACCTTCCATTTCAATACGCAGTTTCAAAAGGATGATAAGCCAGTCACTAAAAGATCTATTCTATCAAATATTTCGCAAATTTTTGATCCACTTGGTTTTTTGTGCCCTGCAATCGTTATCGCAAAAATATTACTGCAACAATTGTGGCTGCTTAAGAACGGTTGGGATAACGTAGTCCCGCCTAGCGTCGCGCGAACGTGGAGCCGGTTTGTTATTTCGTTGCAAGCGCTCGGTACGATTCGTGTTCCTCGCCATGCTATAGGCAGCGAACCTATGTCTATTGAGCTACATGTTTTTAGCGACGCATCGCAGAGCGCGTACGGCGCGTGTATTTATATTCGCAGTATGAATGAAGACCAAACTATAACAGTTAGATTACTTTTTTCTAAAGCTAAGGTCGCCCCATTAAAACCGGTCAGCATACCAAGGCTCGAACTGTGTGGTGCTTTACTCGGTGCTAAGCTGTTAGATAAGGTGCGGAGTTCACTTAATTGTACGATCAATAATACCGTTTTTTGGACTGACTCGACCATAGTCTTAGGCTGGCTGCGCATGGCGCCGAATAAATTAAAAACTTTTGTTCAAAATAGAACGGCTGAGATTCATGAACTGGCAAACGATGTTGTTTGGCGTCACGTCCGTAGCAAGGATAACCCGGCTGATCTGGCTTCTCGTGGTTGTAGTTTGGATGAACGTTCGTCTTCCACTTTATGGTGGGAGGGTCCAGATTTTTTACGAAGTCTTAGTTTCTCACTAGCCGATTATGCTGTTCCGGATACTGACGAGGACCTTCCTGAAATTAGATCGCCTATTTCGTCTTTCGTAACTCGAGACTCGTCTGGCACAACGCTGTTCGCGTTTAAGCGTTTTTCACAGTTTAGCCGTATGAAGCGTGCTGTAGCATTTGTGTTGCGTTTCATATACAATGCTCGCAATAAAAATAACCGACGGACAGGCGTCATTAGTGTTGACGAGTTAAATATATCGGAAAACACTTTGATTCGGTGGTCCCAAATGGAAAGTTTTCCTACTGAATATTCTCTTTTACTCAATGGATTTCAAATAAAAGGTAAAAATAATTTAAGTAAATTAAATTTGTTTATGAATGATGATAAGATAATACGTGTGGGTGGCCGTTTAGGAAATTCAAATCAATTTAGTTATAATAAAATGCACCCTATCTTGTTAAGTGGTAAACATTATTTTACGCGGTTGTTGTTTCGCGGTGAACACCTGCGGCTTCTCCACGCTGGACCTCAGGCATTATTATATAATTTACGCGAAACCTGGTGGCCTCTTGGTGGCAGAAGTTTAGTAAGGCAAGTTGTTACAGATTGTGTAACGTGTAAACGTATGAAGGGTAAGACATTGACGCCCCCTATGGGCAACTTGCCTGAGGAAAGGATCTCGCCAAGTTTTCCATTCATACGATGCGGAGTGGATTACTGTGGGCCAGTGCTCATACTTAACCGTAAGGGGAAGGGGGCTAGGACTTTAAAGGCATACATTTGCTTGTTTGTGTGCTTCGTGACGCGTGCAGTTCATTTAGAGTTAGTCACAGATCTCACTACTGAGGCATATTCACTAGCGCTCAATAGGTTTATTTCGCGACGCGGTAAACCATTAGAAATATTTTCGGATAATGGTCGTAACTTTGTAGGCTTAATGAATAGTTTCTCAGATTTTTTACACAGATGTGACTCGGATATAATAGAATATGCCGCTAGTCAACAAATAAAATTTTCATTTATTCCCCCTTATTCACCCCATTTTGGTGGTCTGTGGGAGGCAGGAGTTAAATCTTGCAAATATCATCTACGTCGGGTTGTAGGCAATGCGCATCTCACTTTTGAGGAGTTTAGCACAGTGTTATCACAAATTGAAGCTGTCCTTAACTCCCGACCGCTTTCTCCGCTTTCCTCAGATCCTAAAGACCTCTCTCCTCTGACTCCAGCTCACTTTCTGGTTGGTCGACCACTGACTGCGCCAGTCTACGACGATCTCAGCGACGTTCCTGCGCATCGCCTGAAGCGTCATCAGATGGTGGAGCAAATACGCCAGCATTTTTGGACCCGTTGGTCCAAAGAATATGTGTCTGAGTTGCAGGTGCGGACTAAGTGGACCGATAACAAATCACGGCTGAAGGTCAACACCCTTGTACTGCTCAAGGACAATAACCTGCCGCCTTTGAAGTGGAGCTTGGGACGAGTGGTCAGAACCATCCCGGGCAAGGATGGCATTGCAAGAGTGGCAGATATTCAAACCAATTCGGGCGTTGTTCGACGTGCCTACGCCAAGATCTGCCCTCTCTTATACGACGAGGAATCTCCGAGTCTTCAGGAGCATTGAAAGCGACTGCTTCCAAGGCCGGGGGCATGTTCGGGATTGGTTGAGCGGTATGGTCTGGAATGTTCTAGCCACTAAAATCCAACTTCCGCTTTCATCCACCCTTTGATCGCCAATCATCTTCGTGCTACATCACGTGGGAATCGAACCGACGCTGCCATTGGTAGCACTATATTGTTCCCAACCCCTCTATCCTCGATCGATGTAATTTTTAAATCAATGTATGAATACACGCTTTACGATTTTCAAAAGACACGCATCTTTCATTTTGCAATATCCTACAATAAAAAATTAAATTCATAAAGAAAGCAGTAGCTAAGCCACGATATACATAGAAACCAAGTACCGGTGGTCGCAATACGGTACAGTGTGGATTGAACCACGCCTTCTCGAGTTCAAGCTACATAATTATGGTACCTGCTAAGGGCTGCGGGTTTCTCTGCTGAAAAATCAAAGTGCGCTTTTATAAATCCGTGATAAGGCCCATCCTTATGTATAATTCTGAAGCGCGTTTGTAAGTAAGTAAGTATACTGTGCGCAGTACCCACACATACTTCAAGAGCGAAAATAAAATACATGTGTTGAAAGTATACCTACCTACTCTATCTATGACTTAGAAAACAGTATAGGTAATTTACATTATACCTACTCGGTTGTAGTGCAGTGGTATAACGCGGTATGGTTTCCAGTCATTATTTTTGTATGCGCTGCTTGAAGATATAGGTACCTAGGTACTCGATTATTGCGTACACTAGTCTTTACTAGAACTTGGTACTTTTACCTACTTATATTTTTCGCAACAGATGCGTGTTACGATCGCAACGTAGGTACCTATACTCGAGTATGGCGCAGCTCTGCGTGCTAGCACAAAGTAAAGAAACTTTGTGGGGCTAGGCTAGAATAGCCATACTTTCAGTATTAAAAGATTTTTATTTAAAAACAAGCTTCTATTACTTAGGTAGGTAGGTACCTACTTGTTATAATAAAAAAATGACTAAAAATTTAAAAATAATTTAATTTAAAAATCTTTGCGTTTTTATCAAATACCCAAATAAAAACGTGTTACATTTTGATGGAAAAATAATGATGGTGTAGTTTATCATTGTATTTTATTGATTTTTAAAATAAATTATTTTTAAATTTTTAGTTCTTTTTTTATTAACAAGTAAGTACCTACTTATAATAAACCTTAATTTATAAAAAAATTCTTTTTTTTATTTTAAACTTTTTAGTATTACAATTTAAACAACTTCATACCATTCAGCCCTCGGCACGTGCTCACCTTGGCATTGGGTCATCTATCTAATCCATCTAATCAAAGACAGAATCCACATTCAATAACAAACGGAACGAACGAACGAACGAACTTATTTTCCCGAGTTCCTATGGCCATGTTCCAGTTCTATCACCAGACCCTGGTTACCACCTAGCATCAAAGTACTCGTCAAGACGAATCATACGAGCCCAAACTCGATGGGGTTGTGTCGTTTAATTGCCGAGTTCCTATGACCACCTTCCAGCTCCATCATCAGACCCTGGTTACCATCTAGCACCAAAGTACTCGTCAAGACGAATCAAACGAGTCCAGACTCGATGGGGTTATGTCGTTTAATTACTAAGTTTCTTGTGGCCATCTTCCAGCTCCATAATCAAACCCTGGTTACCATCTAGCACCAAAGTACACGTCTAGACGAATCATACGAGCCCAAACTCGATGGGGTTGTGTCGTTTAATTACTGAGGTCCTATGGATAGCCATCTTCCAGCTTCATCATCAGACACTGGTTACCATCTAGCGCCAAAGTACTCGTCAAGACGGATCAAGCGAGTCCAAACTCGATGGGGTTGTGTCGTTTAACTACCGAGATCCTTGAAATGAAACAACTTTTACGGATCTACTCGCGTTTATTTTACACATTACTTATTTAATGCTACGGTAGTAATGGATACGTCTGATTATAACGAAAAAATAACAATACTTTTATCGGATGACAAGACGTACAAACGCGTTAAATGCGACCAAACCAACAAAATACTTAAGATAACTAGTGATCTTGTCAAACAACACTCCGAAACGTTAAATCTAGATGCTAACTATTTAATTCCTTCCTGCCCTAAACCACCAAAACTGTATGGGTTACCGAAAATTCACAAACCCGAGGCTCCGCTACGCCCTATTGTAAGCCAGATTGATTCACCAACTTACCGACTGGCCCGGCATATAGCTAAGATTCTTTCACCACTTAGAGGTAACACAACAGCTTATGTGAAGGATTCCTACCAATTTGTCAACGATATCAAAGATCTATATCTCGCTGACAATGAAACTATGGTTAGTTTTGATGTGCAGTCCTTATTTACATGCCTACCAGTTCAGGATTGCATTGAAATTACCAAAAAACGTCTAGCGGAACAAGATATGCCTGATGAGTATGCAGTACTATTAGAGCATTGTCTAACATCTGGCTACCTTTTGTGGAATGACATTTACTACCTGCAAGTAGAGGGTGTTGCCATGGGTTCCCCTGTTTCGCCCGTCGTCGCCGATATCTTTATGGAAGACTTCGAGGAGAGGGCCCTGAGCACAGCACCGGTAACCCCTAGGTTCTACAAGCGGTACGTAGATGACACTTTCACTATCCTACCAACTGATAAAGTATCTGCTTTTCTAGATCATCTTAACTCCATACATCCAAAAATACAATTTACAATGGAGTTAGAGGCAGATAGTAAGCTAGCTTTCTTGGATATTTTAATTATCAGGAATCCGGATCATAGTTTGAGTCACACTGTGTATCGTAAAGTAACCCATACAGATAGGTACCTCAATGGTGATTCTCACCACCATCCTAGACAGTTGGCTACTGTAGGGAAATCTTTGTTTCAGAGAGCACGCGGCATCTGTGACACCCAACACCTGGCTGCTGAGCTTCAGCATGTCAAGCACGTACTACAGGATAATAAACTGAAAGTACCACGGCTTTGTCACAGAAAACGCAATAAACCAACCACAGTCGAGCGCCAACCTGCTGTACTTCCATATATGAAAGGTGTCACTGACAAGATTGGACATATCTTAAAGCGAGCTTCAATCAACACTTACTTCAAGCCGCCGAAGGAGATCAACCAATTTTTACGACCTGTCAAGTGCAACATACCCCTTCAAGATGCAGGCGTGTACAAACTAGACTGCGACTGTGGGCTCTCTTACATCGGGCAAACAAAGAGAAGTATAGGAACCCGTGTTAAAGAACATATAGCCGACGTCAAGCATAGGCGCGAAAATAAGTCTGCAGTATGCGAACATTCCCTAGAAGGGCCCAACCATTACATCAGATTTGATAAACCACAAATACTCGTTAAAGAACAACGATTCATCCCCAGGATAATACGCGAGGCTATTGAAATTAAAAAACATCCTAATTTTAATAGAGAAGATGGTTGGAATCTACCAGTAGCCTGGGATCCCATCATACAAAATATTAAATCCCAGCCCCGACACCATACTGCCAGACCAAAAGATACTGTAAGCTCTTTCTGCGTAAAACGGAACGCACCTGATTAAATTTAAATGAGGGTATACAAGCTACCAACTAATTATGAGATGACCAACATGTTTTATAAGAATGCCATAATTAGTTAAGAGACATTTAAAATCACAGCAATTTCAATGAAATAGAGAGTTTTAGATGAGCAGCGCGTGTCAGAGGCTCAGTTTATCTATCTGCCAGCCCCAGCCCATCAATGATGGTCACCTTGAACTGTCGGCCGGCGGCGGCGGCGCAGGCGGTTATTCTGTGGCAGGCGCAGGTCGCACGCACACTCGCGCGGCTCACGAATAACCACACCGCCGCATCACCAATCGACGTACAAGTACAAGCAAGTGTACGAGTATTAGCAAATGACAGCGCGTCACACTCGTGTCGTGTGTCGTGTTACCTTGCTCGCCTAGTCACAGACTACTTAATAGTTACCTAGTCCTAATAGGCGTTGATAACATTATTTTCTTCCTCAATACAGTTGCATGACAGGTTTGAAACAAGTCGTGACCCAGCTTATATAACGTAGATTTTTATAATTAGATGTCCCAGCTTTCCACGCATTCAGCCTTAGTTACCGGCAATGGGCAATTTGTGAGGTGCGAACTCTGTACTCAACCAAATTTTTTTAGAGGAAGAAGAGGTTTAAATATTCATATTGGTAAATTTCACAGACCAACACAAACCTCCCAAGCCACACAGCCCATACATCACTCACCCTCACGTTCTATAAACTCCCAATCTCCACAAAACATCGAATTTTGGCATTTACTTGGAAAACTAAAGAGTGGTATTTACACCAATTATCAATCGCATTCCGAGAGGAGCTCGCATCTCAGTAGCACATTCTCTAGCACAAACTATCACTAGGTTCATTCATGAAAACTCATCATATAATTGGGAACTTCTATTTACGTTTGCTTATCGCGTCCTGCATGTTCGCAGAGATGAAAATTCTAGTGTAAGTCTAACACAAAAAATTAAAAATAACTGCACCAACCCATTACCTCATTACAAAGTTCAGTCATTAGATCCAACAAAATTTTAGACATCATGTTTCAAAGAGCCATATACTGCTTAAGACCTACACAATCGATATCTAAATAGAAATAGTGTAAGTTTATTTTTTCAAAACAACCGGGTTCGAATTCCACAGTAGTACAGGTTTTTTTTAAATGTATGAACGCAGTTTTTCTTCCTATTAAAATTGATGATATGGTTCCTAAGAACAGATCTTCGTATGTCTTATAGTTTCAGACTTTCCCATACTGACCGATTTAAATGAGACAACCTGTGTGTGCGAAATTTCATACTCCTCCAACCGCGCAATTTTCGTAAAAAAGAGGTACAAAATTTTTGCTTCACGTATTAATATATGTATATTCGGATTATAGATATTCGGTAGGTCTGACAATCGGTCGTAGTCTATTTTTTATACCCCTAAGTGATAAGGGTGGTCCACCCCAAAAATTTATTTTTATATTTTGGTTTTTTTTTATTTTTTTGGCTTAAAATATGTGGCATCAAAAATACATTCAAACCTCAAATTTTCACCCTTCTCTTACCAACCCCTATTTTTTATAGCCATATTAATCACTTGATCAGTTAAATATTTATAAAACTTATAAAATACAGTGAAAAAATTAAACGCCAACCCGACCCAGCCACGAATCGAACCTGGGTCTTCCGCAATCCGGGCGGCTGCACTGACCGCTTACTACCAGGAGGGAAGGCTGACGTAAGCGCTGAATTTTGTCACTGCTTTTTTAATTTTTTGAGTGCTAATAGCGGCAAATTTTGTCACTGCTTTTTTTTATTTTTTGAGTGCTAATAGCGGCAAAAATAAAATTAAAAAAGCAGTGACAAATTCAGCGCTTACGTCAGCCTTCCCGGTAGCATAGCGGTCAGTGCATCCCGCCCCAGCGGCCATCAGTCCTGCGAGCAATGTGCCCTGCCCACTGTCACTTGAGCTTAGCAACTCTTCGGGCTATGTCGGTTACCTTTGTTCTTCTGCGGATCTCCTCATTTCTGATTCGATCACGCAGAGAAACCCCGAGCATAGCCCTCTCCATTGCTCTTTGAGTGACCTTGAGCCTTTTTATGAAGCCCATAGTGAGCGACCACGTCTCAGTCCCGTATGTCATCACTGGCAACACACACTGGTCAAAGACTTTCGTCTTGAGACACTGCGGTATATCGGAGGAGAAGATATTTCGTAGCTTACCGAACGCTGCCCAGCCTAATTGGATTCGACGATTGACCTCTTTGCTGAAGTTGGACCTACCTAGCTGGACCGTTTGCCCCAGGTAAACATAATCGTCCACAACTTCAAGGGCAGAGTCCCCAACCTTCAGACGAGTGGGTACGATACGTGAGTTCGACATAACTTTCGTCTTCTTCATGTTCATTTTAAGACCCACTTGTAGAGAGACTCTGTTGAGGTCACCGAGCATTGCGCCGAGGTCTTCCAGGGTCTCAGCCATGACCACTATATCGTCAGCAATCCGAAGGTGAGTGATGTATACGCCGTTGACGTTGATGCCGAGTCCTTTCCAGTCCAGAAGCTTGAAAACATCTTCCAGTGCAGCAGTGAACAGTTTCGGAGAAATCACATCTCCCTGTCTCACTCCTCGCTGCAACTGGATAGGTTTCGAGCTCTGGTCCTGAAAACGGACTGACATAGTGGCGCTTTCATACAAACACCTCAACACTTCGATGTACCGATAGTCAATTTGGCACCGCTGGAGAGACTGTAGCACGGCCCATGTTTCAATCGAATCGAAGGCTTTTTCAGAGCCACAAACGCTAAGCAAAGAGGCTGGTTATACTCTTCGGTCTTCTGTATAACCTGCCGCAGCGTATGTATATGGTCTATGGTGCTAAAGCCTTTTCGGAAACCGGCTTATTCGATAGGCTGGAAGTCATTAAACTTGCGTGCGAGACGATTCGTTAAGACTCTCGAAAACAGCTTGTAGTCGTGGCTTAGAAGCGAGATGGGCTTGTAGTTCTTCAGCAGGGTTTTGTCGCCCTTTTTGAAGAACATTACCACCATATCTTTGTGCCACGTCTCTGGCGTTCTGCCCCCTAGTACGACGGAACTAAATAGCTTCTGAAGAGCTACGAGTACCGGTCTTCCGCCTGCTTTCAGAAGCTCGGCCGTAATTTCGTCAGCACCTGGTGCCCTGCCGTTTTTGAGCTGTTTGAGAGCCATACTAATCTCGTATAGGCTGATGTCCGGGATGTCTTCGGTATAGTGCCGGCTTAACTTAGCTCTTAGCTCGAGATTAAAAATTTTAACAAATAACAACATCTAAATCACATTAGCCCCAAAAACTAAACACACCGCTGGCAGCGAAGTAAATCGAAAGCTTCACTGTTCCGGTATAGTATTCTGTAACGCTGCTACAAAAAAAAAACTTAGCTCTAGGGTCTTTAGCTAAGCTTTGTACAGGTGGCCGTGTGGATGTGTAAAGCTGTCCATAGAACTTCTCGACCTCTCCCATAACATCGGACCTGGTCATGACAGTTCTGCCATCATCAGTTTTCAGCGTCGTCAGTTGGCACTGCCCAATACCCAGATCTCTTGCGAACACTTTTGAGCCTTTGTTCCGCTCAATGGCCTCTTTAATACGGTTAGTATTAAATTGGCGCGTGTCGTGAGTCATAGACTTTGAGATCTGCCTATTTAGCCGCCGAAACTGAGACGCATCACCTGAGGAAAGCAGAACCATTGCGCGCCGCTCTTCCATTAGTTTTAGGGTATGGTCTGAGAACTTTTTGGTTCCTTTTGTACGGTGGATTTTAAAGAACTTGGACCCAACCGTTTGGACAGTTTCCACAAACCGGCTGCTATATTCGTCCACATTTGCAATAATTTAGGCACTCGAAGCGATTCTGCAATTCGAGCTGAAAGCTTTCGGGGTTTTGGATTTGGATGGGTGCAGGACGGAGCGTAGACCTTACCAATCGACGTCTTTCCAGCTTTACGTTGATATTCAATGTGCCTCTTACCAACCGGTGATCGCTGCCAGTTTTAAACGCATTGATCACAGATTGATTATACATTTTATAAATATTTAATTTAGCTTCAGTGCAGCAATTAGCACTTGAAAATAAAAAGTAAAAATTTACTTGATCAGTTGTCTCTGCCAAGCGTCTACCGGTGTCACTTCTAGGGTTGTCAACCATACTTTAAAATAACGTATCCTACGTTATTTTCCATCCCCATACTTTATTCTTTAAAAAAAAAATAAAGTATGAAAATACTTTATTTCCGACTAATGCATGCGTTTGAACGGAATATTCCAGTTGACTTAATTTCTGAACTACTAAATGATACTCAGACTCAGGTGAAGTGAAAGGAAACGCAAAATGATTATCCAACTCGCCGGAGGTCCTCGCTGGCTTGCCAGAAGAGCATCATCAAGATCCTCATCTATTTGAAAATGCTGAAAATCCCAATATGGTGACTGTCCAAGGGGTTCAGTATAGGCCGGTCCCGGATTGTTTTACTTACTGTGTGGATTTACAAATCCCAAATACTTGGACAAAACGCCATGCTTTGTCAACAGTGCCACGGACATTCGATCCCAATGGGTGGATCTGCCCTGTTATTTTTAAGTTCAAGTGCTTTTTGCAACGTCTTTGAACTGCGGGAGTCTCTTGGGATGAGCCCCTGTCTGAAGAAATACTCCGAGATTGGGTGGGTTTGGTCTCGTCCCTCCCTGATGTTCGAGATCGAACACTAAGATTCAAACTTTGGGCTGAATGAGCGTAATACCTTTGCCCATATCGGTGAAAACGGTATTATAAGAAAATGTCAATGTCACTGTAATTGTCTATTCGGGACACGTCGGTATCGCTCGCTATAAGATCTTCGGAAAATAACGAATTCGGTTTTATTTCAGCCATCGGTGGCAAGTTTGGTTATAATTAGACGGTACTAGGGCTGATCGGCAGCCCAGAGATATAAAATCCCTCTAGTTCCGCTCTCGGTAGGCGTTGTGCGGCGCGAGCCTCGTTGATGTGAGATAGTGTTAGTGAATTGTGTTACGGCCCTGGCCTGCGCGTGAGTCGGCAGTGCGACTGCAACTCCATGAGGTTCTTCACAAGGTGCCTGGGCACCTTCTCCGGCAGAGTGGGATCAGCGAGTGAAGGTTGCACCACAGCAGGTCAGATCAATTCCGAACTATAAATTAGATTATTTAGCATTTAACGCTGCGTATCGCAGCAGCTTCAGACCCTTTGATCGGAGACATTCATGGTCCAGGGGGTCTGAAACACCTGATATAAATCAGGTGTCTTTGCCGAGACTTTTTGTTCCCGCTACAAAATATAAGGCGAGCCTCCAAGGTTTTTCAGATGCTTCCGAACGAGGATTTGCCGCGGTTGTCTTTCTACGCACCGTTAGTGCTGATGGAGAAATTAAGGTGCATCTCGTATTGGCAAAAATTAAAGTTGCTCCCCTTCAGACACGACTTGCTATATCGAAGTAGGAATTGTGTGGAGCCGCCCTTCTTGCTCGCCTTCTAAATCACCTGTGTTCTACGTTGGGCCGTTCCGTAGAAATAAGTGAAGTTTATGGACTGACAGTCAGATTGTGCTTTGTTGGCTCAAGGCACCGATCAACAAGTTAGAAGTATTTGTGGCCAATCGAGTGGCACAGATTCATAATTCTTCGGTAGAACTAATTTGGCGTCACGTTCCCGGAGATTTGAAACCAGCCGACTGTGCCTCTCGGGGATGCGAAGCGACGCACCTTATTGATCACCCCTTGTGGTGGGGGCCCGACAGGCTGAATCAACCAGAATCAGATTAGCCGCGCTCACAGAGTTTGTCTTCCGTACCGCTGCCTGGTCTGCGAGCTTGTGTACTTGAAACGGTACCTATTTTGAGCGTGGACTTTCTCTTAGATCGGTACAGCACCTTGGATAAGCTGTTGAGTGTGACCGCATGGATTCGGCGTTTCTTCCTTAACTGCAAGAAACCGCGCGAAAAGCGTGTTGCGTCTATTCTGGCTCCAGAAGAACGTCAGGAAGCCTTGTTATTTTGGATTTGGAGCGTACAGACGGAGTGTTTTAAATCGGACTAGAGATTTTGCGGGGCGGTCATTCCAAACTCAAGGGTGCTATATCCCGATTGAACCCGTTTTTGGACGATTCCGGACTGATACGAGAAGGAGGAAGGCTGAGGAATGCTTACCTATCTTACGGGGCTCGCCATCCTCTTTTGTTGCCTAAGGACGGTAATTTAGTAAGATTGTTGGTGACAGACCGCCACCTCAAAAATTCGCACGCCGGCAGCAACGCCGGCAGCAACAATTCCACCCAAGAATGGTGACCTTGTTTTAGTTAAGTATGCCAACCTTCCACCTTTATTTTGGCGGCGCGGACGCATCGTTAAGTTAACCTTCGGCGCTGATGGAGTGCCATGTTTTGCTGAGGTCTTGGTTGGGGATTCGGTCTTGAAAAGAGCGGTCACCACACTCTCCCATTTACCCGTAGACTAGTGTACCGTTGATGACGGTCCGGGACGGGGGGATGTTATAAATAAAAGCGCGCGCGGACGCGCGAGGGAGTCCGCGTTTAGACAGCAGAGTGGTTGGTCGTTGACAGTGCGCGACGCGACGGTTTTGTGCTCCCGTTTTTGTTACGTGTTTTTCAATCACACGATCAGGAGTTTTGACAGCCCAAATAGGGCTCCCTGTGTACCTAGTGGAACTAGTGGTGATAGTTGAGTGCGAGTGTTCCCAAAATTAAAGAAGACCAGGTCCAAAGCTGGGCTTTCTCCGGCGTGATTGTTATAGGGGAGCG
Organism: Eudonia lacustrata; assembly: GCA_947562085.1. Classification (NCBI taxonomy): domain Eukaryota; kingdom Metazoa; phylum Arthropoda; class Insecta; order Lepidoptera; family Crambidae; genus Eudonia; species Eudonia lacustrata. Next base: position 29,292,005 of record OX387340.1, on the reverse strand, counting down.
CTCCCTTCACCGCCGCTGTCTCTGGACAGCGGCGGCCAGCGGACAGCCGAAGAAGGGACACTTGCTGTAAGTGATTTTTTATAAATAGTGGACGTAGGCACAATGCAACGTGTCTTATCAGTGCCGCGAATCGGACATAAGTACGTCCCACCGTGAATGATTTGATTAGAACGAAGACGTGATTCTTGTTCTACACACGCCGGCTGCGTATTGAACACTGACCTTGCACCTTCAGATTTCCACCTGTTTCGGTCTCTTCAGAATTCTTTAGGCAGTTTCAGGTTAACATCACGAGAGGACTGCCAAAACCACTTGTCGCGGTATTTTGATCAAAAGCCCCAAAATTTCTATAGCAATGGGAACCTACAAGATGGCAAAAAGTTATCGAACAAAATGGCACCTACATACATTAAATAAACATTAAACATTAAATAAACTATATTAAAAAATGTTTTGAATTTTCTTAAAAAATGCGAAGAAACTTTTTCCCCCAACCTATTATTTTTCATACCCCTGAGTGATAAGGGTGGTCCACCTTAAACATTTTTTTTTCCAATACAAAATGTTCCACGATTTGTTTGTTTTGTTGTCATAGAAACGGTTTGATTGTATTGTTGACATAGAATCTGTCAAAGCGATACGAAGTCCGCTGAGTTAGCTATCAAGGCATATTGAACAAATTATAGCTACGGGTGCTACGGGTATATCAACCCGTGACAGGAGTCATCAAAAACGAAGACTTTGTAAAAGCGCATGAATTTATTTGACTAAATTAAAATATTATTATATTTTATAATCCATCACCTAATATACTACAATTATTTTGTGATTCTATTTTATACGTTAGATTAGATTTATACCAATAAAATCTCGCATAACACACATTTATCACAATTTTAAAACATTACAATAAAATAAACGTACTCCTTTACAAGGTCATTTCATTACAAATAAATACTAGTGTTGAGATAGTAAACCTAGTGAAGCTCAATTGATATTCAATTACCAATCGATTAATTTATCTTCCCATTTTTCATTATAGCTTGACGTTTATATAGAACTTCTAAATATTAGAAAAGAAAATCAATCATAGATAGGAACAGTACTTTATTACGATAATAATATTCTATTAATAACTTCAATAATCATTTGATGCAGTTACGTCAGTATTGTCTCAACCCTAGGCATAACAATTTGATATCTGTCTGGGTATCAAGCTACTAATTATCAGACTTTAGTAATAATATGTAATGCAATCTCGCCTGTATTTTTATTATTTATTTTGCAAAAATTTTTTTTTTTTTTTTTTTATTGTTTATAGGCAGGCATTTGACTACACCTCACCTGATGTTAAGTGACGGTGCGGTCGAGGATGGAACATGCCTGCCTAGAAATAGTCTATTCACTCTAGCCTTGAAGAGGTCCAGATTATACCTTTCAGGGAACACATTCGCAGGCAGCGCGTTCTATTCCCTAGCTGTACGCACTAAGAAAGTTGAACCGAATCGGCTCGTGCGACAAGGTGGCATATCTACAACATAGGGATGGAACTCGCGCCTCGCGCTCCGATAGCGGAAAGTGGATGGTGGGATTAGGTCGTGCAACTCCTTCGCGCACTCCCCGAAATGAATCCTGTAGAAGACCGACAGACGAGCCACCCTACGCCGATGTTCTAGATTTTGCAGCTTAGCGTCTATCAGGGCAGGGTCACCAATGAGTCTCTTAGCTCGTTTTTCAATCGAGTCCAAAGCAGCCAGATGGTATTTGGCTGATCCATCCCAAAGGTGGCAGCAGTACTCCATACATGACCGAACGTGTGCTTGATAAAGTTGGAGCAGCTGTTCTGGCGTGAAGTACCGCCTGACCTTAGAGAGAACCCCCAGTTTTTTAGCTGCAGTCTTTGCTTTGGACTCGATGTACTGCCCGAAGTTGAGGTTGGACGAGAGCTCAACACCTAAGAGCTGTAGGCTGTCAGTCATAGCTACAGTCACATTCCGGAAAGTCGGAGCCAGGTGAAATGGGCTCCGCTTAGCTGAGAACAAACAAGCCTGTGTTTTGGCAGCGTTGAATGTGACCAAATTGGCATCGCCCCAATCGGATACTGCAAGAGTCGACATCTTGTCTGCCAGCCCCTGCACTCGACATGTATCTATCCGCAACGGTGCTATCGTTTGCGTACCCAAAGGTACCGGGTACAAGCAGGTCGTTTATATGAAGCAGGAATAGGGTTGCGGATAGAACCGATCCCTGAGGCACACCGGCATCGATAGCCTTTTGGTCCGATGAGTAGCCGTCGAGGACAACGCGTATCGATCTTCCATTCAGGAAATCAGATATCCAAGCGCAAAAGCTAGCAGGAAGACCAAATGATGGGAGCTTGCTTATAAGGCTCGCGTGCCAAACCCTGTCAAAGGCCTTTGAGATATCGAGGGACACCGCAGGGGCCTCTCCGTATTTCTCTATGGCCTCACTCCATAGATGTGTGGCATATATTAGAAGGTCCCCAGTTGAGCGGCCTCGGCGGAATCCATATTGGCGGTCACTGAGGAGATCGTTACCTTCCAAATGAGCCAGGAGTTTATTATTCAGTGCACGTTCCATAATCTTACAGAGTATGGACGTGACTGAGATGGGTCGATAATTAGCAGGGTCAGCTCGACTGCCTTTTTTGGGCACGGGTTGCACGTTAGCAAGCTTCCATGACTCCGGTACAATGCCTGTTTCAAGTGAGAGGCGGTACAGGCGTGTGAGGGGTGGAGACAACTCGGGAGCACATGAACGCAGAACTATTGCTGGTATGCCATCAGGTCCGTTCGCCTTGTTCACGTCCAGGGTCTGCAGGATTTTTAGGATCTCTTTCTGGTGAATGCGCACTTCAGCCATAGAGCAGTCAGCACGAGATGAGATTGGTAGAGTTTTCCCAGCAGAGTCCAGACGCGAATTCTCCGCAAAAAGAGAGACAAATAAATTTGCTTTCTCTTCCGCAGAGTGGGCAAGAGAACCGTCAGGCTTCAGCAATGGTGGTAGGGATGGCCGACTGAAATTGGATTCGACCGCTTTTGCCAGGGACCAAAAAACCTTACTACCTGGGGGGTAAGAGGCTAATTTAGCCCCGATCCGGCTTATGTGGTTGAATCGAGCTCTGCGTAGTGTCCTTTTACACGACTTGGCGGCTTGGTTAAAGGCTCTCTTCAGAAAACGAGTATTCGAAGACTTGCGTGCTCGAGCTTCAGCCCATGCGGAATAAGCAGACAATTTCAGCGCCTCAGCACTACGATAGTCAGCATTAAACCACGGGCGAGCTTTGCCATGGGATGTTACGTCCGAGTACGGTATAAAATACTCCATACCCTGCCGTATCACCGCGGTAACGGCTTCAGCACAGCTCGTCGGATCTCCCGAATTGAAGCAAACCCTCCGCCAAGGGTAGGACGAGAAAAAGTGACGCATTTCATCCCAATCTGCTGACCTGTATCGCCACACCCGTCTTGGGCCACATGGGCAATTTTCAGGTGGGGAATAAACGGATACAGATTTAACCAGACAATGATCAGAAGAACCCAGTGGAGCAGAAACTGTTACTGAGTATCTGTCTGGATCTGTGGTCAGCAGAAGGTCCAAGCAATTAGCAGTGTGTGAGTCGACATCCGGCACTCTCGTCGCACAGTTTACAAGCTGAGTGAGATCTAGTGACAATGCTAATTTACGCACCTCTCTCCCAGCATGGTCGGTCAGCTGGTATGGGAACAGCCACTCTTGATGGTGGGCATTAAAGTCCCCTAGGATGACTAACTGAGCTGATGGATAACGCTCTCGACCCGCATCTGCCGCTTGACTAAGGTGGTCACACAATCGAGTTGTCTCATGGTCTCCACTATGCGAACGGTATACACAGGCATATAGGATTTGTTCATGGCCTGTGTCCACTAGGAGCCACAGGACAGAGAGACTGGACGTTTCAAGGTTCTTGAGACGCTTGATACAGATGTCATCACGAGCATACACACAGACTCCGGCACGAGATATAAACCTGTGCTCCAGAGAATACCCAGGGTAGCTGAGGTACGTCGTGTCAGCTGGACATCTGATCTGCGTCTCAGTAAGGAATAGCAGCTGCGGTTTTTCTGTCTCAAGGTGGTGGTGGACAGGTTCGAGATTTGAGTGCAGTCCTCGGATGTTTGAGAGGTGCACTTTGAGTGGGAGGACGGGCAGCCGCTGTTTAACGTTTTTCCTTAATTTCTTTGACATCATTTTGTTTGGGAGAGTGAATAGGAGGAGAGTGGCAGTTGGGTGAGGAGGCATCCCGCCCATCAGATGTCAATCACGCCACCGCCGCACGGAAAGGAGCCTGACGCGGAGACCGCGGGGACGCCCGAACCCCCCCAGAATGGCTACCTGGTCCTCCCATCCGGTCGCCAACCGGCAAGGTAGAGCAATCTGGGATTTTTCGTGAGGTGGCGGGGCAGCCTTTCACAGGTGGCTAACCCGCTACTTGGGCCCCCAACTTCCTACAGTCGGCCAGCGGCGGCACCGTGCTTCGGATCCCGCTGCTCTGGCGGTGACGAGCAGTCATCGGCGATCACACAGAGCGCCTCAACTGCCCAGACCCATTCTTTTGGTTGGCTACACCGGACATCATGGCAGAACACGGTTTAAGCCGTTTTGCGACACGGCTTTGTCCGGAGGGTGGTGACCAACCACGGCCGAAGCCTACCACCGGAATAACTGTTGTCCATTTGGCACTGCCCAGGGGTCACGTGTAGGGTAACTAGAGTCATGAACCCCAAAAACAAAGAGCTTGGGATTCGCCTACGGACGCGGACAACTTTAACCCCCAAAATAATGCATGTGTATATAATAAGAAAGCAAAATATAACCTCAACACCGCAGACAGCTCGCTGTATGCATTGTGTTGTATTTCTGCAAGATTGTAAAGTGTTCGTGCAACATAGCGGGGGCTCTATTTTTGATTCCTTCGTCTCGAGTCGAGCGCTTGGTTTCTACTAATTTTCGTTCGATATTTGACTTTCCATATTTTTGAATCGCTCGACCGCAACGAGTGCCCTCACCCACTCGTTGCAGTCGAGCGACACAAAGCGATTGAATAACCGTCAAAATCAATGCGTTGTGTCAATGTCATGTCACTTGTTTGTTTGTGTCATTGAAAATTTAAAACTGCCAAATTATGTAAATACAAGCAAAACAGCTTTTTGTTCTGAGGAAAATAATTACTACTACTTTGAAAACAACTTGAGAATGAATCTAGAAGAATATTTGGTGCACCATAGTTATACCGGTTTTCTCTAAATTCTGCATGGAACGAATAACATTCAATATTTCGTATTATGTTGGCAGCACCGGAAACGCACGATTAAAAATACGGAAAATCGGCGTCATGCGACTTGGAAGATTCACTGTCGTTAGGAATAAAATTATTTATTTTTATTATTAGTTATGTTATTGTGAAGTGATTACTACAGTATACAAACTCTCCTCACTTGTGCTCGTGCCCCAGCAATAAGCTGTTGATGATGATGATATATAATAATATGCAAAAAAAAAGCCGGTAGAAGTGTGACCTAAGCCACATGCGACAACACAATGTCATACGTGCGATTCAAAAATATATCCCCAGATGTAATCGGATGTTAACCCGTTGTATAACATTTAATTAACTCTATCGCTATCTTGTGGATCCCAGTTTCGTTTACAAGTGTACAAATGTTATCTCAGTAGATATCTTCTACGAGAATCTCAAAAAACAGTAATACGAGCATGTCAAGCAAGACACTAGCCAAACTCTTATAATGTAATTATAGTTCTTGTTTGAACTTGTACTGGGATTAGTTTACGTAAAGGCTAAGGAATCGAACCTGGAGCGCCCGGAGCGCCTGCAGCGCCGTACCTGCAACGTCGCGGCCCGTGGATGAGCCAATTGGGTACATACATAGCAAAAAATGTATTTTCGATTTGTACCCAACCTAGTGACTTTAATGAAGTTAAAGGCTAATAAAAAAATGTAGCCTTTTTTGGAGGGTGTGGTGTTAGTGGGCGGGCAGGTATATAATCAGAGGTGGGCGGGTGGTAGCGGCGCCAATGTTCGACAGGAACCAGTAATCGACATGTTTCCTCTAATCGATAACAATAGTAAGCAACTGATTTCAGTATTTGGCAATGACTGAATGCAGACCACCCGTCCTCCGCTCCAGCTATGGCTCCAGCTGTCACCCCGTACAAATGAACATTTATATTATGTTTTGGCGATGACCACAGCGTCCAACACTGGTGCTACTACCCTTATTATAACAAAATTAAAAATGTATAACATTACATAATTGTATATCACATTGTATTCCCTGTGTGGTGCCGGGGATAAAGAATTGCACCACCCTATCTTTTCCCGTGGGTGTTGTAAAAGCCGACTAAGGGGCCATTCCAGAGGATGGGCAGCAGCATCTCTCTGAGGTTATGCTCAACCTACTGCGATCGCCAACCCGCCTGTCAAGCGTGGCGATTACGGCAAATACCCCTCATACCCTTGGGGGAGGCCTTTGTCCAGCAGTGGACGGTTTTTGGCTGAGATGATGATGATGATGATATCACTGAATGTCCCAACCTTGCCTTATATGCCATCGCGGGCGTCTCCGGCAGGTCCCGGACATGGGTTGGACTCGTGGTGGTTATGTGGCTAGCTGTAGAAGTGGGAATGTTCGTTTGCCTGGTTGAGATCTAGCCAGGTTTCCATTTCGTGCACAGCGAGCGGGTCCGAGTAGTGGTCTTGGTGGGGCCCTGGAGCGAAAGGATCTGCGGGCTGCGGGGCACCTGAGTTGTCCATAGTTGGTTGTTCTGCTCGGTGGTTTTTATTAAGTAGGCTTCCAAAATGTCCGGCACTAGTCTGGAGAACTAGTAGAGGCGCCCGCTAGATGCAATGTCTCTGTTGAAGCCAGCCGCGTAGGATTGTGAAGCTGGCGAGGTACCTGGATGGGTACTGAGAAGTGAGTGGGCTTACAACTCCGCCACCAAAGAGGCCATTTGGTATTTCGACTTTAGAGTTGACGAACCGAGCAGTGAAAACTGCGAGTTGTACTCTTAGTGCAACGAGAAGTGAGCGACCTTACAGCTCCGGTAACCTATCTGGATATTAGGTAGTGGACTTTATGTGTCCACGGGGCAACTCGCTCGAGACACTTGTCTTAAAAGTACCGTATGAAGAATGCGCTTCGGCGCGTCTTGATCTGGCGTTATGACCTGACGCAGATTGGTCCCTTGTGCTTGCGCAAGGATATGTCTGACACCTTTAACTTTATAACCTAACGGTTGGTAGGGGGTGTCACTATAAACTTTAAAGTCATGTATATGGCTTTTAACACTAAAAATATGATTCGTATTCCTATTTCAGGTTTGGTTTTTTGATTTTTATTCCTTCAGTAATCCTTTATACATGAGTTATCTTTTATATCCTTATGTTTAGCACACTACAGTCCTTAGTAAGGTCACTCGCTAGGTGATATATCATCATTCATCTAGGTGATATATCATCATTTTTTTTTTTATTTTTTTTATTTCTTGATAGAATCGGGCCAATATGAAAATCGGGTATGCTTACTCGTATGAGGGAGAAAAAGTAGCTTGAACTGATCCCGGAGCGCGGCTGCATCGGGGGCTCGCTCATTTGACGAGTGCGAGGCTTTTACTTTGACTCATAAATTATTTAGGACGTGGCAGTGCGACCGTGTGACTCAGCCGCATGAGTAGCGGCGGAAGGGGAGGCGGCAACGGTAAGGGGGGGGGGGGGGGAAGCACTAATCGAGTCCCGCTGTTTAGAGCGTTTCCGTGTCGCGCGTGAAAAATGGTGGCCATCGACGTGACGCGCCGCGCGTATGGAAAAAAGACGGCCAACGTTCTCTCAGTTAAAGGATTGGTTTGGAACGTTACGAGCAATGACTCAAAGAGTAGATATGCTTACTTGGCTATCATTAATCTTAAGACTACTTAATTATTAAATATTTTTTGATGATGACATTCATTAAAGGTTAACATTAATTACTATTATTATCAGATAAGTTTTTTTAATATTATTAAAAAGCTGCAGCGAGCTGAGCAAGCAGGTAGCTCTAATACACCATCGCAGTCATAAACCAGTATGATAAATCTAAATTCAAAATTCAAAACCATTTATTCAGTTTAGGCTACAAATAGCTTTTATGAACGTCATTTTATGCCATCGGTTCGTAAGTCTATCTACTCTGGGCGGGAGATCTTGTACTGAGAGGAACCGGCAAGAAACTCAGCAAGTGTCCAGCTCTTTTCTCCCTTATTACAGCGTCATAAATATTGGAAAATGCCCTATCATGAAAGGACACTTTCCATCACAAATAAAAACACAAAATGTAAAGGACAATCACAACATGTAAAAAAACACAAAAAAAATAAAAAATAAAAAATAAAATATTTAAGTCTGCAAAAACATAATTTACCAGTTTAATTTTTTACAATGTTTTTTTAAATGTACTAGTAAAAGTCAAAACCTGTCTAAGAAAAAAAAATAAAACTAATTGTTATGTTCAACGCAACGCTATTTTGTTATCTGCAGGACACTGTTTATAAAGGCTATCATATCAGTATAATTTTTTATTGTAAAAAGTAGTATTATGTATACGTTTTTTATTATAGCCAGGCTGTTCTAGACTCCCCGGCAGGCAATTTTGAGGACCTGAAACAGTAAAGACAAGAGACTTGAAGAGTCGCTGTTACGACTTCTCAAAGAAATAAGACTCAACTGACCTCGATGTCATGTTCAACTGAACCACAGACCAAACTGACATTGACCTCGTAATCAAATGACCTCGGAGCTGGCCTACGTAAACCGGAAGATGTTGTCGACGAACAGAAGCATTTTCTTGAATAGGTTGAGGGCAGTTGAGTCTGAGGTCAAGGTCAGTTTAGTCAGATGTCGAAGTCAGTTTAATCTTAAGTCGAGGTCATTTAAGTCTGAGGTCGAGGTGAGTTGAATTTGAGGTCGAGGTCAATTGAGTCTTAGGTCAAGGTCAGTTTAGTCAGATGTCGAAGTCAGCTTAACCTGAGGTCGAGATGAGTTGGATTTGAGGTCGAGGTCATTTGAATCTAAGGTCGAGGTCAGTTTAGTCTGAGGTCGAGGTAAATTTAGTAAGAGATTGAGGTAAGTTTAGTCTAAAGTCGAAGTCAGTTAGCAGATCTAAAAAAAATTGTGGGTTTACTTTGGCTAAACACTTCTGCGATAAGGAAGGTCAGGACGTGCTGCTGTTCTTCAACTACATCTTCCGGCTCCGAGGTCAGTTGATAACAAGGTTGATGTAAGTTGGATCCGAGGTCAGTTGAGGTCGAGGTTCGCGACCGCGACCTCAGATTCAACTAACCTCAACCTCAGACTCAACCGATCTCGACCTGAGACTCAATTGACTTCGACCTTAGATTCAACTAACCTCGGCCTTGGACCTTGAACTTTGTTTCATGTCGGTGTTCTGTCAGTAGGTGGCATGGCATTACACTTGCAAGCCTGCTAAAGTCGTGTTGCAGTGCAGCAGTGGCTCTACCACTCCTGTTGCGAACGGGATAGCAAGTCGCAAAGTGTTTCGTTCAGCTTCGGCGCGCCGACACGAAATCACGCCGCCGCCGGGTGCGGAGCGGCTCTCTTATCTATCTGATTTGCTTGTGGTCCGTCTGGGGAAGTATGGCGAGGTTAGCAAGCGAGTTAGTGACTGAGGGACCTTTGTTTGACTCGTGTCGTGATCGTGATACAGCTCACAAAAACACTAATGCTGCCCGCCCACGACCGACTTTTTGTTGGACAATCGGACCAATTTTTTGCGCCGAGTTTTATCACCTATTTTGTGACTGATTTTTGTAGGCCGTGTGATAAATTAAATGAAATTATTTATTTTGGATCTACAATAAATCCATGCAGTTAAGTTAGTAAAATGTAATGCACACAGCTCTGGAGCTTGCATAAAAACTAGTAAGTTAGTAAGATAGAAGATAAATAGTAAGATAGTTATTATGGCCGCGGGCTAAATCTTACCACTATTTATTAAGTGCCTAATAAAAAAATTACTTAAAAAGGGACGGGAGAGTATTAAAAGAAAAAGATATCTTTACTATAGTTATGGGCACCAAGTGGCGAAGATGGATAGTGAGATGGATCGCGCGGCGCGCTAGCGAGTGGCGGATACCCCTTTGTTGTCCAACAACAATTAAGGAGGGGTTCCCCCCGCCCGGGAGCAGGAGAGACTCCACGCGATTGCTATTTTAACGACCGTTTTGAGTCGACGACGTTAATATTATTAAAGAGTGCTAATATATATAGTATATTAGTAGTTTATTCAACTGTCATATAATGAAGGGTATTAAAACACGAGTGTGAGTTTATGAAACGAGCGCAGCGAGTTTCATAATAGTAACGAGTGTTTTAATACCCGTGTTATATGCAGTTGCATACACTACTTTATCTTCACTAATGCAATCAGTCAAACAACAAGAGTAAAAGCTGACAATAGTTTATTTATAATAATTGTTCAAATTTTGGATGGTACAATTTTGAAAGTTAATGTTAATTATTGATCCAGCAGCTGTAGCGGTCGCGGGGCAAGCAGTAGAGCTCGTAGACGGAGTAGAAATATTTAAAATTACTTCATTCGTCTTGTTTTCTATACTGTTCAAGATCGTATTTGAGACTTGAATTTTATTCATTAAAGACTCATCAATGTAGCTTTCAGCCACAGTAGAAGACTTCCACCCCCCGTGCCGTTTCAGTGCGGTCAAATCACCACCGCTATCTATGAGAAGGGTCGCCGAGGTGCGCCGGAAGCAATGCCCCGTGTACAACGCTGGGTTAGGCAGATTCAAAAAACGTGCGATAGTTTTTTCCAGAGCACCAAATTTATTAATACCAGTTCTTTGATCGACGCACATCCCCGATCTATAGCTCAAGAAAAAGGCAGGGTTTCGACAGGGGGTGGGTCGAAGTTCCATGTATTTTTTACATACGGCATAGCAGTTGCCCGTCACAACGAAAGAACGATCTATTTTCGTTTTTGTTTTCGAAACTTTCACCATGATTGTACTGTCGTCTATGTTAGAGACTTCATCGAACTGGATGTTGTATAGCTCTTGCCTTCGGCATGCCCCCATTATGCCGAAGATTAGTGCAACCTGTAACAATAAACGATATAATAAGCTTGAGGTACATAGCCAAGGCAAAAACTATGATTTATGAAGTAGTAAAGTGTAGGTACCTACTACCTAATTTATACACAAAGCGCTTAAACGGAGTGTCTAGATAACTTGCGTGTGTAGTACGTAAGTACTAGGTAGATTAAATAACAGAACTAAAATACACTTACCTTTTCAAAAAGATACAAAATATCTGGTGAATCTTTCAGGAACATCTTTATTTGACCTGATGTAAACGTCAAGGACTTTTTTTCCTTGTGTCCTTCTGAACTCCGTTTCAGGAACGCTATGACTTTTGAATACTTCGTGATATCAATATTGTTGTAGATACTCAATGTGGACTTGAGCATATTTAGCCCACATAGAAGATGGCTTGAATTTGTCGGAGAGGTCTTTGAGATACACAGGAATGACATTTTCAGAAAATGATGTAGTTTTCTTTTCGATCTTCCATGCCAAAAAGTTATTATATTCTTTTTCATATAATTTTCTAGATTTTTCTGGCAAAAGATTGTGAGTTACTTTTGTTGCCAATTCTAGAATATCCGGAGGCGTACAAATATCATCGTCGCTGTCCATTTTTAACTTTTAATTTGTATTTTAAAAACAAAACACATTGCGAAACATTAAATTCACGCGTACGTGTAATGTCACAGTGAACTTGCCGCCATTAAAATCTAACCAATGAGAGCGCAGCTGCGCGCGCAGGGCCAATCAGGAGCGAGCGCGCTGTTCTTTTTTTATTTAATTGGCACAAGATCTTACCAAAGAGTTTTGTGTATGTAAGTTTAGTAGTTTCGACGAAGTTTTCACGTATAACCCAACTGTTTTCAAAAGCCAGCCTAATATCAAAATTTTATACAACTTGTATGACGATTTTGACATAAGGCTCGCCAGGTTAATTGGTCGCGTTTTATTGATGTTATAATGAGATTTTACGATATCGATGTGGATATTATACCATCATGTGAAATTGCTTAAATTGAGTGTTTTGTTGTCTGCGCTATAACAGTAGTAATTATAAGTCAAGTATTGGAAACATAAGTAGAATGTTACAACATTAGTGTAGACAAAAATGTTTATATAATTTTTAACGCAAATTTTGTTGCGAACAAATTACAAAAACACAAATGTTGAAAAAATTTCCACGAGCAGGATTTGAACCCGCGCCCTTCTGACATACCGGGTCAGGTGCTCTCCCAATTGAGCTATCGTGGTTTTAACCAGCCCGCCGAAATTATTCAACATTATTTACTTTTTACTTTGAAAGCCAAAGGCGCCCATTCAATGTATATGTGCTATCTTTTTATTTTAAATTTTTGAACATTTGTTAGTATTGTTGGCTATATGTACTTACTTTTATGGCATTTTCCATCACTTTGGCCAGACCTTCAGGCGATAGGTTCGCGCATTCGTGTCGGATGATGTCCTTGAGGGCTTCCAGAGTCTGAGGCTTGTTCACTTAAACACGAGACTTCAAAAACCCCCACAAAAAGAAGTATGGTACGGTCGGGGCGATCTTGGCGGCCAGTGCGCATCGCCAAAACGAGAGATTAGGCGAGCCGGAAATGCCTGCTTCAAAATGCCGGTTACAATTATTCCCCGCTCTTGAGGAGTATAGCGATTGATGGCTTGTCGACATGTATTTTACATCTGTTTACTTCAAATATTTTAAAACCGATTTGACATTTGACGCCATTTGCAAAAATTATAGCGTCTTCCAAAAGGGTTATTATTTTTTCCTCACCTTGTACATACCGATGGCTGACCCGGCGGACTTCGAACCACTTCGACAGTGTCTATGACAACAAAACAAACAAATCGTGGAACATTTTGTATTGGAAAATCAAAGTGTTAAAAAAAATATTAGGGGTGGACCACCCTTATCACTTGGATATGAAAAATAGATTACGACCGATTGTCAGACTTACCGAATATACATATAAAATTTCATAAAAATCGATCGAGCCGTTTTGGAGGAGTATGGCAACTCACATGTGACACGAGAATTTTATATATACAGAAGAAGAAGATATTATATAAAGAGATAATGACTTGTCCTGTCTGACTGATTCATCATCGCCGAGCCTAAACCGCTGAAGCTAATTATGATTGTTATTTGAATGACGTAACCAGCCACTAAGAAAGGACTTTACGAAAATCACACTCTAAGTGGTCTAAGTTTGTCAGACAGTTTTGAAGTAAAATATATTACAATTGGACTATAACAATAGGTATTTGGCTTCTTGAAAAGAAATAAAGAATGTCGTGTCTCAGGAAATCGTTATTTTTAAAGTAATAACTATCAAAACGAATCATTTAATCGATCTATAGATTTTCAATAAAAATAAAGAATGACATGTTTTAGCATTTTTTGAAAAACCTCTCCTAGAGAGGTGAAATAAGGTAGAAAGTTGTATGGACATCTGTCATTCCTTTAATTTTGGTTATTGGCCTGGTAAGACATTGTAAAGTGTTTCAGGTTTTTTGGAAAATGATCACAACAGTGCTATTTAAAAAAAATCATAACGTGCACTGAGCAGGTTAAAATAACGCTTTTTAAAGCTTATTGTCAGAGTTGCTACACGGGAAGTTTGTGGGTCAATCACACCAGAAGGTTGCTGGACGCCCTTCGCGTCCGCTTCTGTAGCGCATCGGGGATGTTTGCACACTATCGCACTGATGGCTTTAATGCCATTTTACGCAAAAAGACGGCATCCCTGATCCGGAGGGCGCGGGACAGTCCCAATAGCATCCTGAGGACTATAGCTGAGAGGTTCTCTTCTCATTTATGGGAGAGTCTTATAAAGAAAGTTTTAAATTAATTAGTTTACTAACAATCTTTATGTATTGTACTACTAACTGATATGGATTAAGTTATCTGAAATAAATGGTTTTATTTATTTTTATTTATAACGGGTGAACACGTGACCTCCTCCCACCTGATATAAAGTGATGATGAGGCCGAAGGTGGAAGCGCACATCGCCCGGATCCTGAACAAGTGAGCACCATGGCACTTATCTCTATCTGATTCTATCGGAACACTAACATTAATGTTAGGGCGACATATTTAGATAAGATGATGGTGGCTAGCTAGGCGGACTTAAAAGAAGTCGTACCACCAACCACATTGAGTACTAATATGTAACCCCGCGCTGGGAACTTTTGGATCTAAGACTGGTGGTTTAATCACTAGAGCACAGAGGCGGTTAAAATATTGTTATGAAAATAGGCTTAAAAAAGATGTTGGTAACTAGCCAGGCTAACTTAAAACTACCTACCAAACCAATTACAATACAATGTACTCTCCAATGATCCAATGCTCTGTAATGATCCAAACCACTGGACCTTACACCGGTCGTCTTACCACTAGACAACAGCACAGACACGGTCACTAATTTCCACTTACATTAAGTTACTTATTTCTACTAAATAAGTCGCGAGAGGAATGCTATGTTCTTTACGATAGCTGAGATGTAAAGGGAGGTACTGCTGCAGCATACATAAAAATCACGCGATTACTGCTTCCTACATGTGTGAAGATACAGATATTTTCCTTAAATAAGTTTGGCTTTATTACGAACAAACACATATCGTGTAGCCCACGTGAGCAAAGCCGCGAGCAAACGCTAGTTTAATATGTTTTAGATAACGTCGGCAACATGATAATCCTGATTCCAATCATTTTGAAAGTCACCTTAAAATTTCATGAACAGTTATATGCCGTCGTTTTAAGTAGGAATAGATTAGTGCCTAGATTAGTGATTAGTTATTAGCATAAGAATAAACAATTGGTTATTCTTATGCTATTAGTTTGGTTGATGGCCAGCTAAAGTGGTGGGCGATGTTAAATGGCTGTGTACTGGCGTCCCCTGTTGGGAAAAATGCTTGTTGGTAGAAAGCTTTTATATGTCCGGGTCGGTCAGTGTCGTGCCGTGTTCTGCGGGGTGGGCGCGTGTCGGCGCGGGCTACGAGGCCGCGACCCGCACGCCGCCAGCAGCGCGCCCTGACGCAAGCCGGCCGGCGCATCGCATTACACCTCCTTATTAGTGTTACTGTAACGAAGTGGCAGCGGTCGGCAGCTGGCCGGCAGTTTCATTGTTAATCCATTTTAAGCCGTCGTACAGTGTCACTTCGGTGTGAATTAACCCTTAGGGCCGGCGCACATTTGGCGAAGCGCAGCGCAGAGCATGCCCGCGAAGCTTTCTAAAACGCGTGACACATTCTCAGGAATTAATTGTTGTGTTAATTGACTTTGAATTTTATTTCAACGAGGACAATGTCGATAATAGTTTGACAGTGAAAAATGGTCTGCGCTGCGCTTCGCCAAATGTGCACCGACCCTTATGGAGACCAGTCGCTCATTTACTTAAAACGCAGATTCTAATTTCTTACACATTTACAATGACTTTCGTTCCCGGTCGAATATTCGTTTGTATAGACAGGTCCAAGCTTTCATTGTGAAACTAGGCTCCTCGTAATGTAATGTTTGTTTATTTCTTTGCTGAGCTAGTGGGGTTCAGCGTTGCCAGATTGGGGGTTTTTTCCCAATTTTGGGGAAAAAATTGGCATTTGGAGAAGTTTTGGGGAAATTATATTTTAGGGGAAATTTTTGGGGAAGAAATTTCAACTTTGGGGTTGACTATTTCCGAACGAATAACTCAACAAAGTCTAGTCTATAGGTCTGACAATTTGATTCCAGCGCCGTAAAACAGAAAAAAAAAGATTGGTTGACCATAAAGTAAAATAATCTCTGAAGTATTAAATAATATTCTTTGACTGAACTGAGTGAGCTTAACTTAAAAAAAAAAAATAACGAACGAACGAACTGTATTTGACATTGTCGTACTTGTAAAAAGGTGAAACTGAAGAAATATTACTGGAATTTACGTACTAAAAAAAATATTAAACTGAAGAAATATTAACGGATTTTACATACTGAAGACGGAGAAAGGACTTATGTTAGGCGATATGGCGCGTAAGCTTTAGCTTTTTCCAGTGGGATGAATATACAAAAAAAAAGAAACAAAGTGGCAATTGTTTGTTGATTGTTTGTTGAAAGCGTCTCGTTTGTTTCGTTAGTCATTAAATTTGTTTGATCCGGTTTGACTGAAAACTTTTGTATATAAATAATATATGCATGCTGTTTGTAAATTACGTCAAATCAGGTTTGGGGAATTTTTCTAAAAAAAGTATCATTTTGGGGAAAAATCATTTTGAATCTGGGGAAATTCGAGAAATCTCACCTGGCAACCCCACGAGCAACGCCAGCAGGCGTGACACGCGGAGAGGAGGCTCCGACCAAGCCCCGTGATCGCCGGATGCATCAGTATAGGGAACCCGTCTTTCCCTGGCCTTCCTCGCCACTGCCCCCTTTTGTTCCTTTTGATAGGGTCTAGGTTCTTCCAGGATCACCCAGGTAAGTCCTTACAAGATTTCACATTTTTGTTTCAGATACCTTTAGCCACTCAACGGAGTGGCCAGCTAGGAACCGAACTTGAAAAAGTCTAGATCGGCGTACCGCCTGACTAGACGGAGATACCACATTGCCAGCTTGGTTGTCCACTCTATCGGCCCGGTGGACGCTGTTCCGAGCTGATGGTCTATCTTGGCGCTGCTGCTGCGTGTATTGCCCGGCTCGTGCCGCTTCACGCGCAAGCACGATGTCAGCCACACCAGGTCACCACACACCAATACGAATCACTCTCCCGCGAAAGGTTATAACGCGGACACAAAAACTCGTGTTTCCAAGCTGGGTTTCGATTCAACCACGCAGCCGGATTTGCCCTCGTTAGGACATTACAAAATAAACCAAAAGTTACAAAATTCTCTCTCTCTAGAAGTTTTATCAAAAATAACAACAAAAACGCGCGGCGACAAGTCAACGTGTGTCAATCTGACATCTAACAATAGTGAAGTGACATCCAAGTAGTGATGTCAGTACAACCAGTTGCCATTTTAGTTTTAATTAATGGCACCGCGAAACTGATCATTTGGCCATACAGCCTAACAGTCTATTCCGAACAGCTAGTAAATTGTAGAGTTTGGTTAACTTATTTTTCGGTAAGATTTTAGTGAAAGGAATAATTGACTTACGATACTCGAGAAAAACTGCTTATCCATCTAATAGCTTGTCTACCCAGGGAATGATTATTCTCTACATACTAAATAATTTCTTGCTTTTATTAGATTTTATTATATGAGTATCTGAATCTTATATTAGAATATGATATTGATAATATACAGATAGATAGAAACACTTGTTCACTATTTATACTTCTAAAACATTATACAGATAACAAAAATACTATTTATTTATTTATTTATTTATTAGGTACACAAAACAGATAGAAATTAAAAAATAACGAAAATGCATGATACATTGTATAAGAGCTAAATTCCTATCTAAAACATGTGTACACAACACGATTAATAATAAGCGTCCATGTTAAAGTTTACCTAATCTACAACTATATCCAATTAAAAACTAATTATATACAATACATAGGAATGGTGAAAAAAAAAAATTAAAAAAAAAAAATATATAACAAATTGTAAACTTATTCTAGGTTAATGTTGACTTAATTTTACGAAGATAAACTTTATGAAGTTTTCTTAATGAGTGGGAGATGCCGAGCCAAGAATTTCGCGGACATTTTTTTTAAATTCATGTATTTTCATTGAAAATAATTGTCGATGTTGTTATTAAGTGCAACCAGTTCATTGTATAGACAGCCAACAGTGGAAAGTACTAAGTCTAGTAAACGATTGTTACTATTGATTATATTATTATATTGAAATGATTGAAATGAATATATTATATTGGTTTAAATAACACATCGACATAGTTTCTTGCAAGAGAAATGACTTCCGATTAGACAAATCGCTCGGGGTAAGCATGTTTGAACCATGAACAGCTGACCATGACATGTGTGGAGTATTAAAATCACCTATCAGTATAATAAATCTGATTATCTTTACTGTTCAAAATGTTTTTTTGGCAGTTAATATAAAATTCTTCAAGTTCCGCTACAGACATATCTGGCGGTAAATAACAAACGCATATGTTTACTAAAGGCATGCTGTTGCTGACTGGCAATATGCTTACCCAAACGTCCTCAAATCGGATCTCCCAATGAATTTGGCGAACTGTGTTAAATTTTTTACTAATAGCTAGCAATACACCACCACCATCGGACTTATTACTACAACTACTATAACGATCCCTACGAAACATATTGTAACGTACATCAAAAAACTCTCTGTCATATACACTATTAGAATTTATATTTGTTTCGGCTAGGCATAATATATCAAAGTTACAGTTTAAGGCATTAAGAAAAAAGTCTTTTAATTTAGAACGAAATCTGTTAACATTTTGATAATAAATCGTAATCATTGTTGGTTAATAACTGAAACCAAGTATCCATATTATGATATTAACTTACTTTAAATAAATTACGCTACAATTTCTAAATATTAACGTAGTTTGCTTAGACAGTCAATGTTTTTGATATGGACTGCATTCGCGTTGTCATCTTTACGTAAGTACACACGACCATAGCGCACCCACACATATTTATAATTATTTGTTTTGGCGAATGCTCTCGTTTCAGCGTGAAGTTTCTTGCAGTCGATCGATAAATGCTCGGACACAAAGATTCTTTGATTATTTCCCGCTATACCTAAATGCGTTGTATTCAACATATCGCTGGGGTGAGCCTTGTTGAAGCGATGGACTGCCGAGATAAACTCATCCCGTTGACGCAACGATGTTAGGCTGAGAAGGATGTTTCGAGGGCGGCTGGACGAGCTGTTCATCTTCGCTACACGACGGCAAGCTTGTATGTTAGAGTCCTGGATAGGGTAATCGACAACTGCACACAATGTTTTTACCAGAGATAATACGTTTTCATTTCTATTTTCCGGTACCGTCTGTATTTCAACGTTATGTTCACGTGATATTTTTTCCAAAATCGACAGCCTGCCACGCAATGTGTTTATTTCTGCTTGCATAGTGTTTCTGTCGGCCTCTAACATTTTTACAGTTTTATCCTTCTCATGAATCACCGATTTAAGGTCTTTTTGTTCGCTGATGATAAAGTCGGTTGTGTTAGTAAACTCCACCTTTAATTCGTCAGTAGCCGACTTAATTTCAGCCACTATCAGTTCTTTTAACTCAGTTTTGAGCGCAGTTCGTAGGTTAGTCATACAAGCTGAGGTTGGAGCCAGTTTTTGATCTAACAACGCGCTTATCTCCTCCAGTGTAACCCCCCCGGAAGTAGCTTTTGAGGGGCTTGATGAGTTGGTCGGCGTCAAGGTCGACTTGGTCTTGCAGCCGACCGGAGTGTCATCGTAAGCAGCAGCACGTCGTCGGATGTTTACATTTGCACAAAAACGGCATCTTAGGGAAGACAAATCCTTCTCATTTAGCTTCGATGAGCGCTCGGGCGTTATTCCAATACAGCTAAAGCAATAATGCGAGTTGCAATTATTGCATTTTAGTGAACTAGTTTCATTGATTTTAACTCTGCACTCGTTACAATACATGTTTGACCTTCTTTGATGTTTTGATGTCCGCGCACAAATGTTTTTCTCACACAACACACTAATGCTAATTTAAAACTAGAATAATATAATTAATATATTGCACGATCACTGAAACACGTCCGCTTAGTTTGATGATTAAACGAGACTATGAATATATAAAATAACCAAATAAAGTGTACCTACACGTGCCGCATTGAGTTAAATTATTATTCAGCCTGCAAACGTTTCTCTCCTAAATGAATGTCACTACGCCATCGTCGTCAGTTCGTAAATCTACAGGCGGGAGACCTTGCACTGAGAATGAAGAACCGGCAACAGACTTTACGCCAGGGCATTCCTTTACTCCCTTTCTTTGGCAGCGTCAAAATACTGGAATATGCCTATCATAGAAGGACAAGATAATAGTTATATTGTACCTACTCTTTTGTTTTTTTTAAACAATGTTGAGAAACATTTATTACAATTTTACAGTTTTTTTAAAGTTAATTTACCGGCAACGTATTGTATATTTTGATTGCACATAAATAGACATACCTATTGCCTGCCCTGAACATAAAATTATACACACGGAGGTCAAACTGATTTTTCGAGTAAGTACCTATTGTTCCATAAGCTACAAGAATTTTTCTCAATTCCCCTAATGTCTCACCTTTTAAAATGTCGATAGCTGTAGGAACCACCGACAGTTAGTGGTCTGATTGGAAGATTCGATTGGCCCCGGCCCCCGAGGCGTCCCTGCCCCCGGCGCCCCCGCCCCCGGCGCCCCCGTCGCCCCCGTCGCCTCCGCCCCCGGCCCGGTGGAGGCCCGGCGCTGCATCATCGTCGCCACTTGTGATATCGAGATGTTGAATTCCCTGGCGAGTAGATCTGAACGGCGCTGCTTCTATATCTATGTATTTCTAAGCCTTCTATGCAACAAAGTATATTGGACGGGTTTGGTCAACAATTATAACGTTTGTGTCCATCCCACAAACAATTTTTATTAGCTACTCAAATATATAAAAATGAAACAGATAACAGAGAAGCAAGCCTGTGTTATCTTGGTTTGTTTAGGCTACGACGACTACGTTAAATAAGTAGCGGTGTTAAACTTTGAGCCGTTTTTGTCAAAGAAATTGGCGGAAGTGTATGTACATAGGTAACATGAAAAAAAAATATGTTCTTCTGTCTCGTCTTATTATAGTAAGTTATGAAGTGATCTGGATTTATTTGAAAGGTCTTAGAAATATTAAAGAATGTATAACAATTTCTTTAAGGAATGTCAAGTAGTAAGGAAGGTCTCTTTCGATGTATAGACAACATAATACAATTGAAATAGTATCTATTGAATTTTTACTTTTACAAAATAACTTCCAAATCCTAGACAGGTCATTAGCCAACTTTGTTATTTACCTGACCAGGCGCGGTCTCCTACTAAATTTTATAGCATTGTTGACGACCAACTGCCCGGACCGTCCCGGGCGCTGCGGGCCACTCCAGGCCACGCCAGGCCACTCCGGGCCACTCTGGGCTGTGGCCCCGGGCGTGCAGTGCATCAGCTACCCAACAACAATTATTCAGGTTTATAAATTAACAACTAAAGATGAGATCCGCCACGCGCGGCCGCGTGCCAGCCACCGAGCGTTTCTCAGCAATATTTTGGCGTGCCGCCTTAATCAGGCGCGAGGATATTACGTTCATTAAACGATCGATTTGGGCCGCGAACGAGGGCGGGATGAATCGATCAAGTGTTCGCAATAAATCACGCGGCGAGATCTCGTTAGTCGACTTGAGCAGCCGCGATGCCATCTGCCGCCTGATTGAGATGTTCGGCATCACATTTGTTATTAGTTTAATTTGCTGTGATGTTTTTTCACCATTCAAACGAGAATGGTCGCGGGCGCAGCGCACACCGCAAGGCGTGGAACGGTGCCCAGTACGCCTCGAAAGGCGAGCAAGGCTGTGGCTGCCGGTCGTTAGAGCAGCGGCCCTGGCACTGGCCTGTGGAGCCTACATCATCTTCGATTTGAAATTCAAATAAAATTCACCATTCTAACGTCATTCTGTGATTAAAGCTTTTAAGTAACACGTTTCCCGAGTTCCACAAGCCACGGAGGAGTTTGATGGTGCAATGGCTAACGCGTTCGTAACTTTTTTTTCAATCGAATGAAATATTACCAATCATATTTCTGTCTTTGAGAGCCATTAGCTAATACATTCAACTATATTATTTATGAATTTTAGAACTGTATGTTTTATATTGGTAGCAGACAAATGATCGAAATGGTTCAAAAACAGAAATATAGCGCCTTTCGCAAAGGCCGGAAAGTATGGGTGACTAACAATATTTTATCTCAAGTTCCACCGTGCTTCTGAAGGCAAGTAAAGCCGTTGGTCCCGGCTGCATTAGCAGTGGTTAACAACTACCGCACCGCACTGGGCCCCCGTGGTGGTTCATGGCCCGTCTCCCTGTTCATCCATAGGTAAGGCTCGTGCCCAGCTGTGGGGACATGAAATGAGCTGGTGACGATGATGTTTCCTGAGTACAATGGTTATGTGCTTCGTGTTGGCTTGTCCCGCCCTGCCCGGCATGCGCCCCGTCCTGCGCCCCGCCCTGCCCGGCATGCGCCTCGGCCTGCGCCCCGGCCTGCGCCCCGCCCTGCCCAGCATGCGCCCCGGCCTGCGCCCCGGCCTGCGCCCCGGCCTGCGCCCCGGCCTGCGCCCCGGCCTGCGCCCCGGCCTGTGCCACGGTCTGCGCCCCGCTCTGCCCGGCATGCGCCCCGCCCTGCCCAGCCTGCTTCGGCCTGCTTATTACTCTCCGGCTCATCCCGGAAGCGCTCGACATTTTAATCCTATGAAAGTTTGTTCATGAAAATTATGTATATAGACCTGTTATTCATGTTTTAACCGTAAATGGTTGAATAATGGTTGAACATTACGATGCATTTTACGTGGCAACCGGTACAGTTCACTCACACGCGTAATGAAAGCTTTAAATAATAATGACCGGTGATTTTGTAATTTTCTAAAGGTAATAAAATAGGTAAAATAGCCATTAACATATTCTCTCCTTCCTACAACATAGGGTGTTTTAAAGTAGGTGCGAGGTGTGGCCGGCTATATAGTGTGCCACAAACCTGCTCTGCATCCGGATTCTACGTCTGCTTGAGTCATTTGTCTACAAAGGCAATCAGCCATCTTCACATACGACTGCGAGCGAAGCAGTGCAGATAATTGTAAAGAGCAGGTGGTTCCAGGCCTAGGAATCACCTCAAACTGCAATTGTTTATTTCAAGTGCAAGTGTTTAGACTACCCTTAATTGCCTAAATTATGATTACTATATTGTTTTATTATTTGTTTTTTTGATGTAATATTTAATTTTAATGGAATCCTTGTCATGTTATAATTGTATTTTAAAATTTAATAATCTAATATTTTTATTTGTATTAATTTAATGTTTTGACCTAATATTACTTCTCAAGCAAAACAAATTTACAATTTTTTTATTACTTTTGATTATTATATTTTTTGGCTTCGTCCCCACTCTACCCGATCCCATCTCTACCTGATTTAAAATTACCTAACAAAAAATCCCAACTCTACCCGATTTCATTCTTGTTTATAGAAAAAAGTAAGTTGAAACGAAAAATTTCATAAAATTTAGTGATCGAAAAATCAGGATGACGATGTAAACCTTGCAGTTTGTCGATGTTGATGTCAATTGTCGATTGTTGTAATTGGTGATAAAAATGTTGATAAAAAACTATGTTCCTAACACAATCTGTGATTTTGCATCATAAGTCAATTTTTACAATAACTTTTTTTTGTGATAATAGTGTTATTACTTAAGGGTTTTGATTAAAAAGGTTATTTTTAGTATATTTTTAATATATATACCTGCACCCTTCTGACATACCGGGTCAGGTGCTCTTCCAATTGAGCTATCGTGGTTCTAACCAGCCCGCCGAAATTATTCAACACTATTTACTTTTTACTTTGAAAGCCAACGGCGCCCCATTCAATATCAACAACTACCGTCATTAACATCGCCGGTATGTCAGAAGGATGCGGGTTCAAATCCTGCTCGTGGAAATTTTTTCAACATTTGTGTTTTTGTAATTTGTTCGCAAAAAAATTTGCGTTAAAAATTATATAAACATTTTATAAATAGCTTGCTTACTTCTTAACTGATCTTTAGTATTTATAAAAATATTATGATCAGATGTTAATGACGGTGGTTGTTGACATTGAATGGGGCGCCTTTGGCTTTCAAAGTAAAAAGTAAATAGTGTTGAATAATTTCGGCAGGCTGGTTAGAACCACGATAGCTCAATTGGGAGAGCACCTGACCCGGTATGTCAGAAGGGTGCGGGTTCAAATCCTGCTCGTGGAAATTTTTTCAACATTTGTGTTTTTTATGATCAACTATTATATATAATGTTTACTCATGAATGATTTAATATTAATCTTGTAGATGTTAATGAATAAATAAATAAATAAAAATCGCCAAATACGAAATCCAACACCAGGGACCCAAAAACCACTGCTCTTATATATATGTCTGGTCCTTGTGCCATACATACCGTAGTGCGATCAGCTCGTAGTATGAACCGCCTAACGACCTCATTTAATAATGTGAAACATTTTTACGTGAATGAGTATTTTTCCTTCTCTCGTGTACAAACCATGTAATGTTGATTTTCTTTACTGAAGAAACTTCTTCTTTACTTTACAGCTTCCTATATAAAAACCTTTGATTTCAGTGAACGCGATTATTCATAGGAGGGTCGTAAACCACGTCCTAGTACCTAATATAAACTTTCAGCGGCCGTAAACTCGTAAAGACACGAGGTAATCAGAAGCATTAAAGCATACGAACAGTTGTTATTCGTTTTGTTGAACGCAGGGAACAGAGATAACAAATAAAACCTTTTTTCTAATCTATGGTAGATACTTAGTACAAGGTGATGGAACGGGGCTGCTCGGTTGAAGCGAGCGATGGCGGTTCGTTACCACACACACAGCCTCGTTTCGTTACTCTCCGTAGATACTTAGTACAAGATGATGAAACGGGGCTGCTCGGTTGAAGCGAGCGATGGCGGTTCGTTACCACACACACAGCCTCGTTTCGTTACTCTCCGTAGATACTTAGTACAAGATGATGAAACGGGGCTGCTCGGTTGAAGCGAGCGATGGCGGTTCGTTACCACACACACAGCCTCGTTTCGTTACTCTCCGTAGATACTTAGTACAAGATGATGAAACGGGGCTGCTCGGTTGAAGCGAGCGATGGCGGTTCGTTACCACACACACAGCCTCGTTTCGTTACTCTCCGTAGTCCTACCTATAGAAACCTCTCTATAGTATTTGTAATCCTCCAAGAGCATTAAATTTCGTTCAACTTTACAGTTGCACCCTGCAAGATGTGCTAAGCACAAGTTTATAGGATATCAACAATGGTTCCTTTGATCAGACACTACTGAAAAATAACTTTTTACTTTTGAAGTTACTATACTGATCGATACTACTATTGGAGGCTAGTGAGTAGTATTTATGTGGCTACCTATCTAGTACCTAATCGAGCGCAAGTCCATTTGAATACCAGCGAGAAAGTCATTGGTGCATGGCGGTATCACCGCGGCCGCGCACAGCCGGGTACAATTAAATTAACAATAATAATGAGAAAACACACAGAGAACAGATAAATGATGTGATTATTGGCTTTGGTAACTTTCGTGTGTCGAAGAACATAGTCACCACACACCACACACTATTATCTTCAAAATTTTAACACACGTTAATGGCATAGTCGCATTATTCTGTATTAACTAAAGCTTCGGTACAGTTTGTATAGTATGCTGAAAACGCCAGGGTAGTTTGAAACAAGCATGTTTGTTTTGGAAGTTGCCGCTGCTCCGGGCCCGGCCACTCCACTCCGTCAATGTTTGAGACATTCAGAATTCACATAAAACGAAATACCTACTGTTACACCCAGCGCCATCTGGACGGTTGTAATAACATCAACCTAGATGGCTTGTTTACGAAATCACAGATGGCGCTGACGTCTTAATATAGTGTCTTTGTGAATTAGCATAAATACAAAAACATTGTATGAAGAGAGGACACTTCTCACTGGCTTCCGACAAGTAAACATCTAAAATTGCTACCTAGCTTTCATTTGGGCACCCTCCATTTTACACCTACGTTGCAAATATAATAAATACTTAATAAGTTCGTAGACAAATATCACAAACGGTCTCCATTTGTGCACGCATGCGTTTCAAACACAAAGCAACAAGACATGAATTCCAAATGATCTTCTCGAAATGAGAAAACGTTTTGTTAACACATCCTTTGACGGCTCTAATGATCAGAGAGAAAATAAAACAGCGTAACGTTGTGTAACGATAATTCGAGGCAGCTCTAAGCGTAAGCCCGCCAGCGCGCCGCGCCGCCTTCCGCCATCCCCGCACGACCCCCCAATGAAACACATACGACATTTGTTTCGTCATGTGTCACAGTTGCTTGTCGTTTGTTGGCGGGAAAATGATTTACATCAAAAAGGCTTTGATTATTTACATGACATAAAGGTCCTGGCTTCTACGAGTATAGGGAGGCGTCATTTTGCAGGAGTGAGTGACACATACACTATACCAAGAGGGTGACATAAATAATAAAAGACTATTATAACTTTTTTTTAAAAGCATCAAGCCTGCAGTGCTTGTCGGCGTCACATGCTGATTAAATAAAGCACGTGGGCATGCGTGGCGCCAGCTGAGGAGATGGCCCACACCCACTACCAGACCAGTGTGGGCGGCCACCGCTCTTGCCAGCTCCGAAGCGAGACGCATGCCAGTGAGACACGAGCCAGAGGGGGAAAACTCTGAGTAGACTCACACGTTCATCTATTCTCTGCAAATACTTTAATTTGCTCTTTCTTTATTTTAATATACTTCGGAAAACCCTTTTCGTCCCTTGAAAGCGAACACAATTTTTTTGATAGGTAAGTATATCAAGTTTTCGGAAGTTGGTTTTGGATTAGTTTAGGTACCAAGAAAATAAATAAAACTTTACTTAAATATTAAATATTTTATTTGAAAACAAACTTATTCGGTTTATGTATACATAAAGTCCCATGTTTTACATACATAGTCTCCGTCCGTCCACATCGCTCGTCCGTGCCGTCTCCTAATTATGTATATCAATTTTATTGTAAAAGTTTCTCTTATATTATATTTACAACTGTATTCTATACAAAAACGTGTCGATTTGTTAAGTCGTAATTTACAAGTATTCGGATCGTTCCATTAGTTATTACATAACCATATACAGCTTAAAAGTTATGTCCGAACAATTATTTATTTATACTTAAAACAATGATTCGCAGATGAGTGCCGAGGTCTCGATAAGCAAACATAATATGTGTTGTGGTACGAGCGCGAACTACACTGAGTGCGGTGAAAGTGTTTGAGCATTCCTTTACAACACACTCGTGTTTGTACCCGCGTTTGATTCCACACACATCGTAATATAATATTCTTTGTTCATGCCAGTTTGAAGTGAAAATTTCAACATTACAATACAAATGTTTTAGGTATAATTATGTCCCTGAATATCTAAATTTTGTAAGTCAAATTACTGCTCACCTTTTTTTAAACTATTTTACATCGAAGACCTGGCCACAGACCTCGCCATTCGGATTGAGAGCCAATTAATCTATAGTATTAATTTTTAAATTAAATAAAACATTGAATACAGCTACAGATTTATAAGTAGCTGCTAAAATGGCTGTCGCTAACGTTCTATACGTCTCCAGAGTCATTCCAGAGGTTTCCACAGCAGACAACATCAAAACACAGGAGCTGTGGTCAAGTTGCACTCGATTCAAAGAAACTCGCGCTGACGGCAACCAATATCTATCTCCTTGGATGAACAAAGCAGACGGTGTTATTACAAACTTTATACTCATTTACGAGTATATGTGTGTTAACGCTGTGGTGGCTGAGTGGCATAGCGCATTTCAATGATGAAAGCCTTTACCCAGCAGTGGGACAATTATAGGCTGTTTATGTATGTTGCAAATCGTACAAGACGTCTAGTGGATTTATTTTAACTACATATTTTCGTATTGAGAAGTGAGCGAACCAATAATTTAATAAAGTGCGCGCGCGTCACCGCGGCAGCGCGGGCGCCGGCGCCGCTCCGCGTTACTCATGCGGCGGAGCTCATTTTATGTGAACTTAGCTGGTACCAGCTCCACGTGTAACTACCTTGTTTCAGCAATTAGAAATTTGAACTTGAGTAGGTACTTAGGTTTGTATTATTCATAATCAAACTGTTAAAATTGGTGTTAAAAGTTTTGTTTTGTGAAATTTACAGAATAAGAGAAGATAAATATTTAGAATACTTAAAAAGGCATATATTTGTAGTTCAGCGTACATAGTAATCGGAGTTGGCTGCTGCCCTAGAGCGGGCGTGCGCGCGCGCCGCACTGCGCGGGTGGAGCGGCGCACGCGTGTGCGTCGGACCAACGGCTTGCTAACGACATTATTTAACTATTAAGTTTCTTATAACTCTGCTCATAAAACATTTACTATAATTTATCTATGTATTTACAGTCATCAAATCATCTCGTCTTCAGACAGAGTAACACAAGGAAAATACAGAAGTCATGGAGGTAACAAGACCGCGTGTTTGTTCAGTTACAACATTTTTGAGGAAGATGTGGCAGTGGAAAGACGTGCGCCAGCGCCGGCGCATCGGCCAGCTTGGTAAAACAGATATAATCTAATTTTAAAATATTTACAATTACTATTGATTTTATGTGAAAATCGTTGCTGAAGTTTCCATACATACGGGCCGGCCGAGCAGCGCCGGCGCCGCGCCGCCAACCAACACGCGGCTCTCTTAGGACAATATTAGCATTCTACCCGTTCACTAATAACGCAATTTACATAATAAATAATGTTCTAAAATAATACATTAATCAGTAAAATTATTTTTAAAACTATTACAATGATTATTTTGAAGTTTATGATCAATAAATTACTTAAAATAGAAACAGACAGGAATGAAATTTTACAATACCAATTTGAGGAAACCGGTGATATTTCCCACAGTGTTGCGGCATGCCGGCGCCGGCGCGGCGGCGCGGCGTCGACGGCGTGCCCGCGCCGCCGCCGGCTGGCGCCGCACGACACACATTCGCTCGCTCATAAAATCTTACTTACATAATCTAACTTCTTTAAATAATCTCATTTCTTATTAGTAGTCGAAAACTAAGTTTTCGCTTAAAATTTATTTAGACGAGAAACTTCGTAACATTTATTTAAATATATTTGCTATGTGCTCGAGAGTCACTTGTTAAAACGCACTTTAATATTGCACAAGGTCGTCCAAGGGGGCGCCGCCGCCGCCGCCGCCGCCGCCCGCAGAGAACAAAACGCTATTTGGCCGTCATAGTTAGGACCGATTTTGCTGAAGTGTTTGGCAAACGTGTAGTGTTTCTTCTAATTTTTCATATTGAATAGTAATATTTATGTGAATTGCTTTCCTTCCAGCTATAATAACAGAGTTTTCTCAAACGTGCTTGGACATGAGGTCATTGTTTTGACAACCTTTTTCAAATAGATCGAAAATTCTGAACTGGCCAAATACATGCGAGCAGCGGCCGGCAAAGTTAGTATGAAAATCCATTGGCGTGTTTATCGACCGGCAAAGTAAGTATAAAAATTTGTCAAGTTGGACATCTTATCAACTACATCATTCGAAAGAGTAAAAAAACATTTCGCACGCACGGATAATGATATAGGTACATTTGTTTTTTTTACTATAAACTGCTTTCATGTGCAAGCAAATTCAAAATTTAAATAAAATTCTTGGTAGGTTACTTCCTTGGTTGACAATGACATGTCTCGGAGTAAAAAGTTTTTTACATTTTAAAATAAGAAGACAGATATCAATTTTCATACTTAATAAGCCGGCTGCTGCTCGCGTAGACCAGTACAGCAATTTCGATTTATCTCGAAGAAGATTCTGAATCTGATGATTTCATTTCCAAACATGTTTGAGAAAATAATGTTACCGTATGTTTTTCAGTTATATTTGAAAAGAAGAGTCATTTAATATAACGTTAACGATAGCCTTTGGTTCCCGGGCACGGGGGCGGGCGCCTACCGCGCTGGGCGGGCGTGGCGGGGCGCGCAGGGCGGGCGGCGCGGGCGCGATCAGCTGGCCAGCTGCGCGCGCAGCAGCCGCGCCTGCAGCCACGCCGCCGCCAGCAGCGCCACGATGACGCCCGAGCTGTTGGACAATCCCGCCGAGCCCGTCTGCATCGCCGCCGGCCGCTCACCTGCAAACCAGTCACCACTCTTAATCACCTGGCTATTTCTACGTTGGAATCTTCTTCCGACGATGGAAAATTAGAATCGTTGTAGTGGAGAATGACTGGAGCGGACATCGTAACGTAACCGTAACTACCATTCGCTGCGTGCTTGTTACGTCATTGCTAACTGACCGATAACAGTTCGAACCTAAGCTCACGAGCTTGACCTGGAGGACCGAGGACCTTATAGGAATGCTCGCATCAAACATGTAACGTTATGACGATACGCTTCGGGTTGTTTCCCTCCACCATGAATTTCTGGAGTTCTCACCTGTCTTCGCGTCTGGACTCCATTTCCACTTAACATCAGGTGGGATGGAGTCATTTGCAGAGATAACAATAAAAAAAATTGTCAAGGAAGATCGTTGAAATGCAAACTTTCTTTATCCCTGACTAATGTAAAGGCCTGATATATAGTGTTACATTGTCATTATTCGGCCATGGTGTAATGTGTGTGTGGCGTGGGTGTGGTGAGGACGTACCGTTGAGCACGTGCACGCGCACGGAGGCCACCTCGGCGTTGGAGGGTGAGCAGGAGTAGCGGCCGGAGTCGGCGGGCGCGGCGTCCTGCACCAGCAGGTACGAGGTGGTGGCGGCGCCCTTCTCCGTCACCACCGAGACGCCGCCGCGCGACGAGTCGTACGATATCACCTGCTTCAGACACAGCGCGCCCAGCGTTACACACAACCGCGTCACACCTACAGCTCATACAAGATTATGACTGAAACATATTTATGTAGGCCGCAGACTTTGCAACAAGACAAGTGCTATTGAAAATCTTTTACATTTGTCTTTATTAGTAGGTTAACAATAAATAGCGTACTGATTTTTTTTTTTTTGTTATTGTAAATGATAAATGCTTTCTTGCCTTTACATAAGATAAAAACGTTGATAAAATAAATTCCATTTATTTGTGTAGGTACAACTTAAAAGTGTAAAGCAGCTAAGTTGATAAACGTATATAGGTATGTATAAAAAAAACAAAAGAGACATTTGTCAGTAACGTTATGCGACAAATATGTCCAATAAAAGTCATGTCAGAGGTAAACAATATTTTTTAATAAAATGTAGTTTTAATAAATTTGCGTGTTTGTAATTCAAACCCAAAACTGATCACCATTTTCAAGGAACTCTCGTGTGATATATTGTAAAAATAATAAAATGCAGGATATTTTTTTATACCACACAAAATCAAACAGACCCAGGAAGCTCGAGTGTGAATCCTTTAATTAATTATCTTGTAACTGCTTAAAGCATTGCGAATGCAAACATTTAAAATAATAATAAAACACACAAAATGTTTATGCAAATTATTTGGAGTGGCCCACTACCCACGTGACCAACCCACGTGAGGAAAACTCATGGTCAGCTTGTGTGTTGTTTGTTGTGTCAGCAGTCATCAGCTTGTTGTAATACATAGATTAGTTTATAATGGTCGCTTGTTTTCGTACTAAAATATGAAAACTGTGCCGTGTGTATACTTAAGATACACATTGTGTTGTTGATGACGTCAACTAACTCCAGGACTCCGTGAAAATGACTCATGGCCTTATTACAATGATCAACAAGTATCCGAAGAGCGAAATTTGATCTGTCGCATATTCCCGATAATGTTTTTTTGTGAAACATATAACTCACTATTATGCCTTCCAGCTGTTTCCGTGCAAAGTATCACATCAAAATGTTTCATCATTAATACGTAAAAGAAGAACAAATAAACACACTGTCTTTTGAATAGCCTTCGTGAGCAGTAATTAAAAAGAAATACGGCTGATATTATTATAATCCGTGGATATATGCATCTCCGTTATTTGATTGGCAGTCACGTAAACATTAAAGCTAAGTTATTAATATCATCATCACCTTTTGGCGACAATGAGAGTACACTACACACGGAACTTGACTTTGCCACTGGCTACCTTGGCCCTATTTAATAAAGCTGACAATCTGACAAGTCGACATATGTCAAAAAGTGACAATTTGACAATTTTACTGTTTAATAAAACTGACAGGTGACATAATTGTCATGGTGGGAAATTCACAAATATGTCGAATTGTCGCGACAATTCGACATTTTTCTGTTTAATAAAACTTTTTAAGCGACAGGTGACAGGTGACAATTTGTCGTGAAAAACTTGTCAAATCTACTTTATAAAACATAAAATTGTCATGACATATTGACATATTTGTAGAATTGTACGACATTTCTGACAGGAGCGTTATCCTCTGTCGCGAAATCATATTTTGGACTTTGAATGTGTAAGAAAGTGTTTGTCACGACAATCCGACAATTGTCACCGACAATTGTCAGAAATAATTTGACTGTGGTTTTTTGACATATGTCAAGTTTTATTAAACGCTTTTTCAATGACAAATATGTCAAGATTTCACCTGTCGATTGTCGACATATTTGTAACTTTTATTAAACAGCCTAAGCGCGACAATTCTACAATTTTGTCGATTTTTGACATATATGTCGAATTGTCAGCTTTATTAAACAGGGCCCTTATCTCTGTAGCGTCAGCTCGGACTTTGTATCTCTAGACACCTACTAATTCCAACTTTTGCACATATTAATGTATTTAATAACAATTATGCACGTAAGTGGCGCTCATTAGGGGAGGCCTTTGTCCAGCAGTGGACTAAGGTAGGCCGATGATGATGATGATGATGGTGATGATGACGTAAGTTAAAGTATATTATAATACATCATAATAATATTATAATAACTATAATTAAATAAATAATAATTATTTAAGGTATAACCATAAACCACCCTTGTAGCAGGGCTCGCTCATAGCGCTCTAGCGATTGCGGTAGGTAACTTTGTGTGAAACAACAAATTGAGTGGTTTTTAATTTGTTGGTTTT
Source organism: Eudonia lacustrata (assembly GCA_947562085.1). Classification (NCBI taxonomy): domain Eukaryota; kingdom Metazoa; phylum Arthropoda; class Insecta; order Lepidoptera; family Crambidae; genus Eudonia; species Eudonia lacustrata. The sequence continues at coordinate 29,259,012 of OX387340.1, read as the reverse complement.
GATTTATATTTTCATAGTTGCACGCCTTGGCGTTGCTGTAAGTGCAGCAGGTATTTGATTTTTAAAACGATAATATTAAATAAATAACAAAAATGCCGTAGCTCTATGCTATTGCTCGTAGCTGTAGTACTCTACACGGGCTGTTTGACTAGGAGCCGTTGTTATTGATGTTTACACCTTATATACTTATTATTACTAATACTTGAACATGTGCGTCAGCCTTAATCAGCGAGTGTGTGTGCTCTAGATGCAAAGTCCGAGTTGCTACATCGCTAACTGTCGGAACACAACGACGCTACGACAGTGGTGTAGGTACCTAAGTATAGTTTATTTCTATTAGCCCTTTAAATATTCATTAGGGCAGGTTCCTGTTAGTATGTAGGCTGGGCTAAGACCCACGATTTATTTAAGGAAGCCTAAGCTCATTTGGCGGCCAGCCCTGCCGCTATCGACCGGCCAGCCCTGGCGGGATGCTTAGTAGGAGTGCCGCAGGCTCATGGTCTCGTTAACTTGTAGCACAATCACAGTTTTATTTTAATTGAGCAAGGTTAATTCTGCCAGTTTATTTACGATAATCTTTCAAGTTATTCTTGCAAAACCGTTTTGTATCGATATCAAGATAGAGTCGAAACTGATTTGAAATAACAGCACAGTTGAATAATCATAGTAACAGTACCTTACTCTTATAAAACTCAAAAATAAATCACTTAGACTGTGACTCTGTACCTAGGTACGTAGCCTAGTCCGTCTCGTGCGCTGGCGTTTCATAAGTATATGTAAACATTGCGATGTGAAGGTAAATATTCTGAATCAAAGTGGCGGGCTGTACATCGTCGTCTGCCGGCGTCATGACTGGTTTTGGTGGAGGCTCCAATGGCTTGCAGACGGAGCGGCGGCGGACGGAGGCCGAGCCAGTTGTGGGACCGCAGCCGCGGCGCCCGCGACGGCCCGGCTCCTCCCTAATCAGTCTCTACTTATTTTGTCAAAGTCAAAGTCAAAGTCAAATATTCTTTATTCAAATAAACTTTAGAAAAGTGCTTTTGAATCGTCCATAATTTTTTTACCTACTACCCATTCAGGACGTCTATATTTTAGCTGTGGAGAAGAATGGGCGCAAGAAACTCCACAGCTTTAATTCAATATGTAACGACATTTACAAAATTATATGCCGTTACGTTACCAAGTTATACAAGTTTAAAAAAAAAAAAAAAAAATCTTAACAATATTTTGGATTAGAAATAGATTGGAGCATTTTAAACCCATGCTGTTTTGTCTTCAATGTAATCAGACACTTTATAATAAGCTTTTTTATAAAGCTTTTCTTTAATAGTGATTTTAAATTTATTAATATCTAGTTTTTGGATATTACTTGGAACTTTATTACTTTTTTTTTTAACGTACACACAGGCCTCTAAATGAATTATTGACTTTGTGGAGCCTAGTATTAGGTACTGCTAGTTTGTTTTTTATTTCTAGTGTTTACATTGTGAATATCACTGTTTTTAGAAAAAGTTTCAATATTTTTATATACATACATTAGGTTCTCGTAAATATATTGTGATGCAGCTGTCATTATATTAATATCTTTAAATCTCTCCCTAAGAGAATTACCAGCTTTTAGATTATAAATTGCTCGAATAGCCCGCTTCTGCAGCACAAAGATAGTTTGAATATCGGCAGCATTGCCCCACAGTAAAATGCCGTACGACATTACGCTATGGAAATAACTAAAGTAAACAAGTCTAGCGGTTTCAATTATCTGACGAATTTTCATTACTGCATAAGCCGCAGAGCTCAGTCTACTCGACAATTTATCTATATGTGGGCCCCACTGTAGCTTTGCATCCAACGTAATGCCTAGAAACACTGTGGTGTCCACAAGGTCCACACTCTTATCTTTAATTCTTACACTGGTTTTTACCTCCTTAACGTTGGGTAATACAAATCTTATACATTTGGTTTTTTGTTCATTTAATAGCAAATTGTTAACACTAAACCAATGAACTATCTTTGAGACAGCATTGTTCACATCGTCATCAATCGGCTGTCTTCGTTTCACTTTGAATAAAAGTGAGGTATCATCTACAAACAATACTATCTCATGTTTGTCTTTTACAAAGTAAGGCAAGTCGTTAATATAAATTAAAAATAAGAAAGGACCAAGAATTGAACCCTGTGGAACTCCCATTGTAACCACCGATCCCGGAGATCTTTTACCGTTAACATCAACCCTCTGAACCCTATCACTCAAATATGAGATAAGAAGATTCAGTGATGCATCTCTAATTCCATAGTGGTAGAGCTTCCTGACCAGGGTTTCATGTAAAACACAATCAAAGGCCTTAGATAAATCACAAAAAACCCCTACAGCATCGTGTGAATCTTCCCAGGCATTAAATATTTGAAGTAAAAGCTCAACACCAGCGTCAGTAGTCGAGCGACCCCTAGTGAAACCATATTGTCTAGAATGTAAAAGTTTATTTCTATAAAAATGAACTTGAATTTGGTCTAGAATTATCTTTTCAAATATTTTACTAAATGTGGGTAACACAGAAATTGGTCTAAAGTTAGAGGGGTCACATTTGCTACCTGATTTGAATAATGGGATTACTTTACTGTGCTTCATTAGGTCAGGAAAAACACCACAGTCAATGCATTCATTAAATATGCAAGCTAAAACTGGAGCTATTGTTATTAAATAACTCAGTTACCATGAAGAATTGGTATAGTACGAATCTACGAAGAAGCGTCGTCGCCAGCGTAATGCATAGCCCGCTACATGTAGCGGGCTATGCATTACAAGGTAATGTAGGGTAAGGCATAAAATGTGTTAGCCCCATGGGGCCCCTAACACATTTTATACCCTTATTACTATTAAGTATTTAAAGAAAGTGTTTTATTCGTTCCTTCTTTCACGTCCCATGGAGCAACCCTGGACGTGTTCCTAGCACTGATAGCAGAAGGGCCTGAAAGTGCCATAGGCTTTAGTTTTTATTAAGGGAAGACATCAACGGCTGAATTAAAATTTAAGTTTGTTGTCTTTTATCCTTTAAATGATTTAATTTTGGAAGACCAACATCAGCTATGCAACAAGAATAGCTACAACACCTAGCTTTGAGTGTACATGTTCTACGTAGTTATTGCTTGTATTTGTGTTTGTCTTGTTGGTTATTGTCCTTTAAATGAATAAATAGAATAAACATTTCAATAGCTACGGAAAGCCAGTTACTGATCCTCACGAATACAAGTATAAAAATATTATGATATCATTAGTTACATAAAATCCGAATGAGATGTAGCACGAGCTTCTAATTCACATAGATAATTATTCTCAAGTTAGGTTGAGTCATAATATATTTCCTTTGCGGGCTAAGAATTTAAAAGCACTTTGTCTGCATTCTCTCAGTCGCCGGTTCCAACAAATCTCTTGTTCGAGTCGGTAATTTTAAATGGATTACACATTCAATGGCGTGTTTTCTCTCAGCAGCGGCGGGGCGGGGTGGGGGCGGGGTGCTATTTGAATTTGTATTGTTTTAATGAAGTGTGGAGCGTGGCGTGTGGCGTGTGCGCGGGCGGCGGCGGCGGCGGCGGCTCGGATTACATTTACGCACGCTAAGAGTTAACTGTAGATGTCTTACATGCTCTATTCGCGAACAATGCAGATCAATCCATTAGTTAAAATGTTAATTGTGGTTTTAATTTCACAGGTTGAAATTTTAATTTTTATAAAATAGAGCTAACTTTTTTTCATAATACTATTAACCTTTAAACAATTTGGATTTTTACAATAATGTAACATTCTCTTTCATCATCTCAGCCAAAACATGTCCACTGCTGGATAAAGGCCTCTCCCAAGGATCTCCACACCGACCGGTCTTATCTTTTATGCTTGGTAATGAGGTCGTGTGCTGACGGGCCGTGAAAGCCTCCCGGCGCCGGTGCGCGCGGATTAGATCTCCGCCAGGTTTCAATTAATGAAAACAAACAGCGAATTAGGCGCGGGACACACAGAAAAGTCGTAAGACGCGGAAGAGGCACGGACGTGACGCTGGGCGCCACGTAGGGTTGCCAACTTTTTTTGAAGGTAAAATAGTTTTTTTTTCAAATTATTGCTAAAAATAGAGTACTATTGGCAAAATCAGGAAAAAAAATAGAACACATTTATATTAGTAAGTAATTATTTATTTTTCCATGTGTATTTGTTATTAGTCTTAGCTTTGGTTAACAAGGTCTGGTATTTAAAAAATGATTACCTATAGAAATCTGAGCAATTTAGATAAATATTAAAATAGATTAACAATTCGTTTGAATTAAATTATTAGAGGCCCTATTCCTTTCTTCTCGCTATTTTATATTAATTACGGAAAAAAATCTTTCCGTATAAGCGGAAGTTACAGGTATGGAAAGTAAGAAGGAAATAATTTTAAATGTATTTGTTAAATTTGTATCAGTTTTTAAAAAGCATTTGCCATTTTTCAGCAGTATTTTTAGATTTGAACACTTGTACGTTGCTTATTATTGAAATATTTTTTTTAACTGTAATTATTTCTGAATACAAATTATTATTTAATTTAGCGACTAAATTCAAAGGATCCAATATTCTCTCGATTTTTTTAAATAAAATGTTCGTGCTTAAATTCAGAAATTGGCATTGGTTGAGCTAATTAGTTGGGTTAAAATCAAACAATTTATTTAAATATATTAAACTTTTTTCAACGGTCGGCGGCATTCATCAACAAATTTTGCTGCAAACTGGCTGTTTGATTTATCTCCCACGCTAGGAGCTAAACGTTTATTGTTGTTTGTTTACTTACTGCCAAGAAGTTGACGTAAAAAGAATCCCAGAGAAATAAAATATGTGAAATAAAGTATTTTCGTGTACTTTATTGTTCTCATAAAGTATAGAGTACATTTACCCGAAATAACGTACAATACTTTACAATAAAGTACGAGTGACAACCCTAGTGTGTGACAGCGACGCGGGAGTCCCGCCCGCTCTCCTCCCTCGTCCGCTCACGCCCGTGCCCTGTTCTTTGTGTATGTTTTACAATAGGGCGCAGACGAGTAAGCGTCGTGCCCGCGCCCTGTCTTTTCTATATGTTTTGCGTCGCGATGCTTCTATAAATTTTGTATGAAAGGGACGTGGAAGAGACATTTGTCTACGGCCGGTCTGCGTCTTACGTCTTTTCTGTGTGTCCAGCGTTTTATTCGCGCGATATCTGACGCGAGCCGCGCGACTATGCCGCCATCGCCCGCGCCGCCGCCTTAGAGTATTGTTGGTTTAATGCTCTAAGGCTGCCGTGCCGCCGCCGCCGCCGCCCGCCGCCCGCCGCCCGCCGGAGATAGACGCACCCTCTACTATTTGATGGTTGTGATAATCACAAATTGATTAATTACCGAACCAAGTTTGTTATGCGTGTTTTCAATTGTAAAGTAATTTTTGATCATCATTGCTGCGCTAAGTTGCTTAAGACAAATCATTACACTTTCAGTTGTAGCCTACTAAAAACTTAACCACATACATTAATTCGATCAATTTTTTTCACGTGGGGTATTCGAATCCATTGTGAGGGCAAAGAAGCCGGGAGTCGGCGGACGAAGTGGAATGTATTATTTCGAGGAAATTTGTAATATAATCTGTGTCTCGGGAGAGTTTTAGACAAGGCTCATTTAACATTAGCATTAAAATTAATGAGCGCCGCGTCCGTCGGGCGGCGTATTAATTGCAGACATAAGTTGCTCGGAAGGAAACGACAGATATAGTTTAATTCTATAAAATATAATAAAGATAGAATTTCTACTTAAGGCGACGCACCGCTAAACAATTACTCTAATACGGAGCGTACCATAAGAAAAACTTTATTTATTTACGATCTTACAACTATCATTACAGGATACTTATTCCTAATGCGATAGTGTAGTTCCTTATTATCTAACTATTTCTATAACAAAGAACACATAACGTGACTTTTGTGAATTCATTCAGAGAGCAGTTAAATATATCAATATTGTCAGCGACTTTATTAATAGTGCGAAGGGCTCGGGTAATTGGCGCTTCTTTTAAAATGTTAGTCCGCGCCCGCGGCATCTCGAGCAGTTTTTTTCCTTCAAATTAAAACTACAAATTATTAAAAAAAAATGAACTAGCATATTGAAGTGTGTATTAAGACTAATCTACTAAGCGAATTTAGATGCTGAAATCGGTCTGGTTAGCCTGTAAAATGCAAATCTATATTTTAAAAGAGGTTACTTTGATATTTTTTTCTCTGTTATAAGTAAAAGTTGACAAATCGTGTTTATGTAACTAGCAAAATGAAATCAATTAAATGAAAAGTCATGTCATTAAATATCACTTTCATATATTTTGTAATTGTTGGGAAAAATCAAGATCCCCGGCCACGTAAATTTCCAATGCGTCGCCTTAATTTATCCTATTAGGCCTTTAAGATAGCGCTCGGCAGGCTTATTAACGAAAAAGTGAATTGTACTTTTTTAGCGCGACTGGCTCTAGCTGCGGTCGTGCCCGTGACACCAACGTATCAGCCGCAGCGAGCAGTCGCGCTGCAATTGTACAATTAGCAACTGGTTGCTCATTTCGGTAATAACCGCGACCGCGACGCGACTCGCGACTCACAACTCGCGACTAATCGTCACAGGCAGACTAATCGCGAGTTGCGAGTGCGCACATGAAACTTACATATGTACGTACTTGGTGAAATTAAACTCTATTTTGCTGAATACATTTTAAGCTTTTTGATATATTTATTTAAGAATAAATGTTGATCTAGGCATTACGATTAAAGACGTTTGAAAATAATTTAATTTCACCAGCAATCATAAGCGCAAACTTCTATCTGTTTATGTCAATTATTGATTGGAATTACAATAAAAGCCTAACATTGAAACGGGGTGTAAAAACGCTATAGAAAAGTTTTGTTCGGTTTTGGTTGGAATCTCGAATAATATTTTCGTATTGGGGCGTTTGTTAGCTATGAAGCCCTTAAGATACTTATAATATTGACAAACTTAACCGATTGAGACAATTTATCATTGTAGGAAGCTAATTGTAACGATCCGCACAAGCGTGGGTGAGGTGGGGGGGGGGGGGGGGGGGCGAAGCTTGCGCCTACGACCGTGTGTCCTTACGCTAAAGTAATAAAGTTGTGAATAATTACTTTTTGTCCGCTCACCTCGTCCTCGTGGTACCAGAAGATGTAGGCGGGCGGCTCGGGGCTGAACTGGATGAGGCAGGTGAGGTTGATGGTGGAGCCCATGTCCACGTGCAGGTCGGGCCCGCCCAGGATGCGCGCCGACGGCACTGCAACACCAACACCACCCTCGTTACTTACAGCTTCAACTAACTACTTATGAACCACTTTTCCACAGTGGCTCGGAAAACCACTCGGCTGACAATCATATACGATACAAAACGTTATATAGGTATGTTGGTACTCATGGCCTTTTTATCTTATTGTCTAGTGTACAATGATAATTGCGAACAACAATCACACACAATGTAAAACATTGATGAAGATATAGGATTTACAAAATAGTTAAAAGTACAACAAAATGTCACAACACGTTCCGTTGATCTGGGAACTGGGATCCTGATTAGTTAGCCATTATTTCTAAAACAAATACAATCCAAATATGATCAGTTTTGTTTGCCGTAGTGGCCACTTATACTACGGACGAGTAGTGACTTGTTATACACCGGGTTTTCTTGAACGGAATTCGTTAATAGTACGTTTGTGGAAAAATATGATGAAAACAAAGCAAACGGTAATGTACACAGAGCATGCTTTGTTTAAAATATAGTCGCCAATAATGGAGCCGAGCGGCGAGCAGCGAGCGCGCACTCGCCGATACGGGCTAATGATGTTTGCGTTCCGGGAACCGACGACGCCGCGCTCATCATCCCGCGACCGCGGTGCGCCAGCGCTACTGACTATTTGTTTAAGTTTAGTTGTCAAAAACATAATTAGCAAATAATATAAAAAATATGACGATTCTTCGATAAAGAAAGAAACTTTCTGCTAAATCAAAAGAGAGAGTCAAGTTGTTGTAAAGTGTTTAATCGTTAAATCGTTTAAGCGTTCATATTCTTCAACAGTGCTCCTTTCTGAGGTGTCACTACTGATTGGTTACTTTATAATCCTCTGCCGAAAACAATGTATGCGGTGCGGTCGCCGACTGGAGCTAAATTATGGCGTTTGCTATCTCCTTGTAACACATGTGTTGGCACTTGCTAATTTATGTTCGTTCGGAACACTGTGGAGTCGGAGCAAGGCCGCCGCAGGGCCGCCGCGGGCCGCTGGCGGGCCCGACAGATTGCACTGGCAGTACTGGCACCCACGGCAGGCTGCCGCGCCCGCGGATCACACGCAACGAACTTTAACTGCTCGAAGCTCCTCCATATATATTTATCAAATAGTTTAGTTAGGTATAGCATAATATATTGATAAATTATTTAGCCACTAGGCGGGATACAGTTGCGAGCAGGATTTATTATTATCACACTATCACATGTCATGTTAGTATTAAAGTCAAAACATACAGCACACTTGAGCAGAGACAGTTAATATTTTCCTTATAAAAATGTAGGATGTTAATTGTTTAGGCATTTGCATTGGAAGCTTTCTCGAACGGGGAACAGCCACAAGTCGACTCAAATGGATAGTTACTGTATTGCGTGTCGTCGTAGTAATAGTCGGCGGGCGCGCCGGCCGCGGCTGGGATGCCGACGTCATTATTTTTTTCTGAAAGCAAGTAATTTGCACTCTTATAGTCGTATAAAAGTCCAACAACGTCAGGAGACGAGGCTCCTGCCACAATCCCTCACGATTAGAATGCCTTAAACCCATATTGTCCACAAACTGTTCATTGATAAATTATTAAAATGGCACTCGGCCAACTCATTATCGTTCTCTACAAAGTTATTGAATGGTTAAGCAACGGTATCCTATATAAAAAAGGTATTCTATAGTGGACTTTGAATGGAACTAATGATTGTTGATTGATAATGGTAATTTGATTCAGTCTCCGTGTTAAAATATCACAGTTCTTCGTAAATACTTAGCTCCCCGATGCAATTCCGATTGAAGTGCAGGCTCCCTTGGATTCGATATGGGGCTATAATTTCGCGCTAAATTGCTGCCGGCTTGCGTTATTACTTCAAGATGTCTCTTCATTTATGAACTGCAATTCAGACAGTGAGTAGCATAGATATTTTTCCCACAAACGTATTTTTATACAACAAAAAATCTTTCTTCTATATCTATCTATCTATACTATTAATCTTATCTTATCTTATCCTGTCACCACTGGTGCCTGTGTCGCGGCATAATGCCGCTATTAGCACTCAAAAATTAAAAAGTAGTGACAAAATTCAGCGCTTACGTCAGCCTTCCCGGTAGCATGGCGGTCAGTGCAGCTGCTCGGATTGCGGAAGAACCAGGTTCGATTCCTGGCTGGGTCGGGTGGGCGTTTAATAATTTTGTCACTGTATTTTATAAATTTTTATAAATATTTATCTTATCCTATCTATACTAATATTATAAAGCTGAAGAGTGTTTGTTTGTTTGAACGCGCTAATCTCAGGAACTACTCGTTCGAATTGAAAAAATATTTTTGTGTTGAATAGTCCATTTAATGAGGAAGGCTATAGGCTACCTATTCTTATTACATCACGCTTTGACTAATAGTAATTAATAATTTGTTTTTTTGCGTAGAGTAATATCTGGAACTGCTGGTCCAATTCCTAAAATTCTTTCACTGATAGAAAGCTACATTCTTTGCGGGTAACATCTAGGCTATAATATTAGGTCCTTACCTATGAAATTGACGTTTTGTATGAAGATTTTTTATAAAATTTTATTTTTCATACTAACGTTTTTTTAGTTTTCTTAGCATCTATTTATGTTAACACTATACAAATTGTAGAGTAGAATGTTTGTAGCACTAGCTAAATAAAGCAGACATTAAAAAGAAAAAAATCAAGTCACTTCAGAGCTACAATAAAACAAAAAGACAATTCCGCAAACAAAAAAGTAGCAAATTTAAAAAAAGAATTGTGCGATGAAGACACAACATTAATAATCATTGTTATTACTGAAGCCTAAGTAACGTAGTCCTAATTAAAGGTGTATGTATAATAATATTAACAACCGGTATTGATTTTTAGAAGTAATACACCTAATATATTATCTAAAAAATACTTTATTTTTAAAATCTCAAATCTGAAAGTGTAGTAAAGCAAAGTGCTGGTATATGATAAAAGTGAACTTTTAAACGAATATATGTACATTGAACAGGAGCGTCGCGCTCAGTGCGGTCGATGCAGCTCCGAGAGGTATTCCTCCATCGGCGTGTCCGCTGGTACAGTTCGTTGCTGGTTTATATTATTGCGCGGCGCACACCGGCCGGTCGGCGGCGGCGGCGGGCGGGCGCGGAGTGGCCAACGACCCAGGTAACGTCTCAATGGCTCTCACTTGCGGGAAATACTGCGCGCCGGGAACGTTGGGATCACACAGTTGCACCAAAGGAAAATAACTGGATTTATCATATGAAATTTTTGAATATAAGCGAATGTATTGCTTTTTTTAATCTTTAAAATTGTTGGTGTCGATTGTCGTCATGATGATATTATAGTTTACTCGCTATCTAACATCTAAAGGTTATCTGTAGGCTATTGAAGGGTTTAACTAAAAGCAAGACATTATTATGTGTAAAACATATAATTATTTATGTTAGTCAGCATGTAGTGAAAGAAACTATACTTTGAATATTGTAGGAGTGCCCAGTGGTCAGTGCCCAGTTCTATCTGGTTAACAGAACATCTTTGAATCATGAAAATTATGTAAAATCTAACTTCGCTTTAGGTGGTTCACTGGATCACACACACACACTACGACGACTATAAGGAAAGCCTTAACCAGAAACGCACGCGTTTATAGCGAGGCTTAATTTACAATTTCCCATTTGATTAGTTAGCTGGTTCGCAGTTGCGTGCGCGTATAGTTTGGCGCTAGTAGTTCATCTGCTTATTGTTAAAATCGTAATGCGGCACACGTTCGAGGCGTATAACGTTAAATTTTCATTTGTGGTAACAACGGGAACGTGTTGTAATAATTGAATCGCCGCCGCCCGCCCCGCGCCCCGCCCCGCCGCCGCCTCGCCATTCGAGTTAATTCCGTGCTTTATGACGTCACATTTCCCGCGGCACAAAGAATAGTGCTCGTACGTAGTTGGCGGCGAATTGCTTTAATGGCGTCGTTGCCGCCGCGCTGCTTCATCTCCGGAGCGCCGAGGCGGCGGCGGCGGCGGCGCGGCGCTCCTCACTACGACGTGCATTATTTGATGTATCACATCCCTAATATGTAACGGCATTCTCAAAATCAATTTCAAGGAACAGGAGCAATAGAAGAATGACGTATAAAATCGAGATTGAATGCCAAACGGCATTTGTGCCGATGCATTTCCCGACTTATTGTCGTTAAATACTTAACCTTATTTGGATACACAATTTTTAATCAATTTTTAACATACTCTAAATAACATAAGAATTAAAATCGTGGAAGAGTCTTATTTACGTTAAATGTTTTTGTTATTACTTTTTTCCTTTTTTTTTTTGCCTGCCGTCGGTCGTCGTGTTGAAGTACTTGGCTTCTAGACGGACTTGAAGAAAATTGCCGTTAGTGTAGCTCAAAATTAAATGTCAAAGCAATATTTGCGATACTTTTTATTTCAGAAATGCAAGGGGTTCTCGGCTCTCTCGACTTAGCGGAATGCCACCGTTGCGCGCGTTATGAACAGGAACATTAACACTGTATAGTGAAGTTTGATATTGGGCAAGTGCACGCAAGTGGGCGGCGAGTGCAGCGCGTCGGCGCACTAATTAGTTTCGGTAATTACTGGACTTTTTGTTGCATTAAGCGGTCCAATATGAGAAATACCCACGATTCAAACTCCTACTCGTGTGAAATACTTTGTAACGAGATCCCCAAGGAATGGGTGCACATCTATCGGAATAATTTGGTGGTCACATATTAAATGGTTATTATTGTTCACAGTGGTGCAGCGAGCACACGAAGGAATATTAAATTATTCCACAAGATAATTATTTCAGCGATTTATACGAGTATAAACTTTATTCCTATTTTTCCAAATGAATTTGGACAAGCATTTGGGAGAGTTAGATCACGATGAATGCAACAACGTCATGCAAGTTTCGTTCCAAATTAAACTTTACAAGAAACGGTGTTCTGAAATCCATAATTTCCATTGACCACGTGGTGGCCAGCCAGCACGGGTGCGACGACGATGGTGCCGCGCGTCGGTCGGGCGCAGCGGTGGGCCGCGGGCGGTGAGCGTTAGCGGGCCGTTCCTGCTCCTTTTTAAGATTTAAACTTTGTTTTTGTGAAAGCCGGTAGTTATAAGTTTTTTTCGATAAATAAATAAAATAAAATAAACTAGTTATGTTTGGTATTACACATTACTCCAAATTCATATATATTTTTTATTGCGTATCACACTGAAAATAAGTATAACGTGTTAAATCCATTCTTAAAATGCATTTATTAGTTTTGAAGTTTTATAAAAACCTATCACCAATCCACCAACGTTGTATATGAATCCGTTTCGACATTATAAAACTAACTTTGTTCGATGGCAGTGTAAGCCCTATGAAAGCACAAGAAAGCAGTACTATATGAATACCTGGAAGCAGGAATGTTCGCGGAGAGTAAGCCGGGATTAGTGCTGGAGGCTCCCGCATTAAATTAGCTCATAGCAGTCGCTACAACTCGCGCTGACACTCGCTACGACGCCGACGTCTCGCTACGAACCTAATACTGCAGCTATATCTTATGTTTACATGGCACACTTGCTCATACCGTTGATTGTGATACATACGAGCATAATTATGAATGCCTCGTGGAAATTATATCAAACTGTGCTGTGTTAGAACTTGAGGCAAGCAGAAATTGTTTTTGGTTGCATTCATGCAAGTGGAATAGTGTCACAGCCCGACTGGCAGCAGAACTGTAGACTGTAACAGCTGTAACTGTAGCAGCTGAGCTGTAGTGCACGGGAGTCTCGCGCGGCGACGGCTTTGGGAGCTTACGACTTTGAGGAATATAGACAGCTTATTTCGTATCGAAAGGGTTATGTGATATTTATGTTTAATGATTTACAACATAAAGTTTGCTTAATGTGAACATGTTCGTCATAATAAAGTTAATTTTTTTTATCATTGACTTAGCAAACTGTGAACAAGCCACAAGGATCCTATTTGTTTGAGAGAGTTTGCTGATTGCCATTGGGCATTTTCAGCTTCACCAGGCTTTAACCACAAGGATCCGGGTTCAGTCAATGTATCAAATTTTTGTTATAATTTTTAATATACCTAGTTATGCCACGAAGATATTTTTAATCACGATTAATTAGCATCAGCCGAATGGAACAATTGGACATTGAATGGAACAGCTTTTATTTTAGTTGTAAAAAGTGTAATCGGAAAGGGAATATTGTATGAATCAAACAAGAAACGTTTGGTTATTCTTGAATGTACAATATGAGTAAGTATATAACTTTGAGAGTGGTATACGAGCAATGTACATTTGGACGTCTATGATTCCAGATAAAATATTCATTAAAAGCCTTTGTATAAAGGGTGAGTAATCTAAATGGGTCAGTAAGGGAAAGTCCGAAACTATAAGAGATAGGGAATATTAATGACAATAATATGTTTTGAACCATCCATCCGTACAATAATTAATTTATTGTTGTTTCTCTTTCATAGCGTTGTCAGTGTTGACTTTTTGTAGTGATGGTGCAGCAGAGCTCAGCACTGACTTAGTGGTCTAGATTTCCAGCCGGGACGTCGACGCCGCCGGTGCACAGCGCGCAATGTACGTCGCCGGCGCGCCGACAAGAAATATCCCCAGGAAAAGGTTTAAGTGTTGTCTCTACACGTTAAGCTTTTTGGCACTTAAGGAAGGTGCTTCGTTTACAACCGGGGAACGCTCTAGATTTATGAAAGCGTTCATAATTTGCCGCTTTTCGCTCCACATAGGTACAGAGTTTAAAATCATGTTTGGTTCTTTTCACATACGTACGGAGTTTAAAATCATGTTTGGTTCTTATAAGCCAAGTTTTTAAAAGGAATTAAGGATTAAGCTTTGTCTAGATTGACTGACAGGGAAAAACAAATTGACACAAGTAAAAATGATGACAAAAACGACAGATGATTAACAAAAGAAAAAAAATATATATGGAGAAAGATTACACACACACACATTGTTATCACAGGTTAAAATATCTAGATCTGTGATTATTAACATGTGTTTGGGTGTGTTTGACAGAAAAAGACTAGCGAGATCATCGAATATGCGAGTACAAGTTGAGCGTCACGACCCGCCGGAGCAGTTGATGAAGTCGAGCTGGACCGACTCCTCGACCGATCCAACTCAGTATTAGTGGAATCGTGTTTTAAACAATTCCGTGAATTGAAATTGAACGTCCCCATTAGTAAGGAGTCCGATAATGAAACGGCGCGCCATTAGCCGTCGCGCGGCGCGGGGCGTTGCTGTTAACACACCTATTACGGCGAAACGACGTGCTCGCCAGTCGCCATTAGCGCGCCGATACATTAGGTGGAAGAGGCTCGGCCGCCCGCACGCCGCCGTGCCGCCCGCACGCCCGGACAACAGGCAGCACACGTTGGTTAGGACGAAACTGGGTACGGTGCGTCTCTTGGAACTTATTTTAAGTACAATCTCAATGTTTGGTGAAGTAAAAAAGCGTTGTTTAGTGCTTCTTGTTTTAATTAACTGTGTAATTTCTATCGATGAGAACCTATACGTGTATTTATGTTTTATATTTTGTAATCTTATTAAAACTTAGCACACCTTGGTTTTCATAAAGTAGTAAAATAAAATAAAAAGCTTTGCGAAACTTTTGCGTTGCATTGTGAAAATTCAATTATGTACTTAAATGGTCATAGTGTGTAATCTCCCACGCCACCATACTGCCCCATCTTAAACGGTCATAGTGTGTGATCTCCCACGCCACCATACTGCCCCATCTTAAACGGTCATAGTGTGTAATCTCCCACGCCACCATACTGCCCCATCTTAAACGGTCATAGTGTGTAATCTCCCACGCCACCATACTCGCCATCGCCGCCTGAATAAGGCTTACATTGGTTTACAAATCTGCATCAATTACGTAAGTGGCACCCTCTCCTGAAAAATACTTTTCTGTTCTAAAGTTTACTTGTAATACAAATGTTTACAATAATTATTGATCAAAGGTTGTGGCTCACTTGATTTGTTAATTGGCTGCCTCTTTTGCCTTTTTTAACTAAACATAGTAGCCTACGCTTTGGTGACCCGCGTGCTCGGCGGGCAGCGTCACATTTGGGATAAACTTACTTCCGTTTTTAACCGACTTCAAAAAAGGAGGAGGTTTCTCAATTCGACTCGTATATATATATTTTTTATGTGTGTTCGCGGATAACTTTGTCGTTTATGAACCGATTTTGATGATTCTTTTTTTGTAGGATAGGAGATATTTCAAGGGTGGTACCATGATAAGAAAACCAGGATCTGATAATGGCATTTTAGAGAAATCGAGAGGGGAACCTTCGAAAATAGTAGTGGCGACTAGTGCGTTTGTTAATGTTTTCATTAAGTATTTTAAAGCACTACTATTTAATGAAGGTCTGGAGTCGATCTGATGATGGAGCCGAAAGACAGTCGAGGGAACTCCTCAACGATTTACAGCATTTACATGGTGTTTGGGCTTGATTAATTTGTATTGATGAAAAGTTTACACCCATATGGGTTATAAGTGCCATTACAGGTCTGACGATGGAGACTATAGACAGTCGAGGGAATTCCTCGACGATTTACAGCAGTTACCTTTTGTTGGGCTTACTTCATACGGTTCAATATGCCAAAATGTTTAGTTCGTACAAAAATAATACCTAATTAAGATTGAAGTTCTATATAGGAATACCACTACCTACTAGGCAGTCGTTTCCTCATCCGAGAAGCACCTTTGTTGGGTCTACGTCTACCCATTACTAAAAATCGTAAAATAAAATATTTTTTAACAAAAAAAGCCAACTTCAAAAAACAGGAAACTTAAAAAAGTAAAAACAGCTCTAAAAAGCAAGAAATAATATTGAAATCATAATTATTATTAATTACCTAGACACGCATGTCAGTTTAAAAAATTGTCTACTGAAGTCGGGTGGGGCTTTTACAATAAAAAAGTGGAGATAATGGAACAACTATAAAAGTTTAAATAAAACAAAATTGTCCCCCAGCCGACCACCAACCACCCGACTTCAATAGACATTTTTGAAAACTGACATGCGTATCTAGGTAATTAATAAAATGATTCCAATATTATTGCTTGCTTGTTTTTACTTTTTTAAGTTTCCTGTTTTTTGAAGTCGGTTTTTTTATTTTTATTTTTTATAGGTAAGTAATATTACATACACTTTTAAACTTTCGCGTTCCATAGTTAAAAAAATTTAAACGGGGATTAACGCAAACTAATTAATAAAAAGGTATCATACCTTCTATACCCGACGTTCTTTAGACCCGCGCAAACGGAGGCGCACTATCGCGACAGCAGTCAGCCCGTGACCACGGCCGTTGAAACTCGGTTGAAACGTCGGATATAATGAAGGTATGATACTAATTTACTAATTAGTTTGCGTTAATCCCCGTTTAAATTTGTTTAAGTAATATTACAATAGAAATATTTAATTGAAGTAACTCTAAAACTTAAATTTATACTAAATAATCGTCCACTAAATCAGGAGGTGGAGGTTACTTTATTTGCTTTCACGCCGCCCTCATCGGTGTTTCCTATTATTCCCTAGAAGTGGTTGGCGTCAGAATGAAATCAGCGCCAATAAATGTGCGGCGGGGGCTGCCATCGATCATGCTTTTAACCGCCGCGGGGACGGAGCCAGTTATTGAATTTCCAATTCCTATAAGATTTTATTCGCGAGCGCGGCACCGCCGCCGCCGCGCAGGCGGACTCCCTTCTGTAATGCGTGCGACGTCTTCAAGAAATCCCAGTTCTTCGAACAATTGATCAACTTTTGTCATTCACATTTTAAGTAGGTAATGGTAAGTGAGTAATAGTAAAGTAAATAGCCTATAGCTGTCCCACTGCTAGGCAAAGGCATCCATCATTGAAATTAAGTCATCACTACAATTGATGGGTAATGGGTTTATCACCACGCTTGCCAAATGCGGGTTGGTAATCACAAAGCCGGGCTGTACACCGAAAAATCCGAATCACAATTTCCGATTTGGGATTGGAACCACTTGGCTACCAAGGCGTGAATGGTAAGTAGCTGATAAATAAAAATAAATAAAGTGCACAGTCAAGGTAAAAATGTTAGATTTAGTCGTAGTACTAGTAGTGTATGCGACTGCTTTTGCACATGAGTGATAAAAATAAATAATTGATCTGTCACATCCAGAACGCAAGTACGCTCGACGCGCTTTATATCCGTGGTTGTTAGGTGAGGTTTCGAAGTGACACCGGTACTTTTGTGATGTAGGTACACAACAATATTTGTTTATATTTTTTAGATTTATTGTGTATGCACCGTTAGAACTTGTTTACAATAATTTAAAAATTAGAAAATTTTCTCTGAAAGAAATTTGATATTATGTATCCTCACGTATAGTTAAAGAGTTTGTAAACGCATTCCTAATCGCGTGTAGATATGATTAAGATAAGACACGGCATCCTCCCTCCAACATCTACACAGTTTTTATTGTATAAATAGTCTTGTAAGGTTTAGATAATAAGTCAGTCACAATGTAGTCACTGTAAATATACAACATCACATAAAGAGAGTCAGTCGCTATTTACCATCGCCATGGAACCCTCCATCATCACAACCTTCCATCATCGTCCTCTGGAGCAATATACTTTTTTATGAGAAAAAAGTTCTCAAACCACATCTAATAAATACAAATAAATAAAGTTCACACGGTGGACAGGATTTTTTTAGATGTACTCTTAGTTTGCGACTGGTATTTCCAGATGGGTATTAAAAATAAAGAAGCTTCCGGCCTTCACTTCACCAAAGTTTGCAGACTTAACCTCTTCACATGAAATATAATAGTTAATGTAATAGCATCCTTCTAATGCTCAAACTGAAACGCATCTTCGTAGGACTGAGTGCGTGCGAACTAAGTGAGAGCATTCACTTCTTGTCACAAGGTATACTAATTAAATCTATTCGGCACTAGATTAATAGGCAAAAGGTTAAAAAACATGACGGAGTGATCACCATTTGTACTGAATAAAAACAAGTAACACACAAATCAGAACGTTCAAATTAATTAAGTTATGTATATCGAAATACGCATCCGATGAAACAACCACATCAGCGGCGCTAGTAAGCTGGTGAGGATGCTACGATACTTCGAATGAGAGCGCAAGTGCGCAGCCTGCGTTATGGAAGTAGTGATGCCAGACGTACGGCCACTGTGCAAAGCCGTGAGACCACCGTGTAACAGACGGTGCGAAGGTCCGCTACGTAGAATGATGATTGAAGTGCTTAGAGTTCACATGCGAGTGTTTAGTATTTTTAAGCTATAAAAAATGATAAGAACGTTCGTAATTCGCAAGAACCCTTGAAATAATGTATGCAGTTTTGACAAGCTGTAATAAGGGAATCAATATAATATAGTTGATGTTACTAAGAGCGGCAGCGGTGTTTGCAGAAATTTTATTTTATTATTGTTATGTCGATACTGCGGCACTTTTTACATAACTTACATATTTTATCGCTGTTAAATTCTTTCTGGAAGAAGTAACGTTTAGTATGTCGGTCGTCGATAAGTCCCGCGCAGAACCGTGCGTCGGGACGTATCCGACTTTATTATATTTGCCTAATGACACTATTATTGCATTTCAACTCTACAGGTTGACAGTGTGAATCCCGCTCTACGGCGCAATGGCTAGAGCGGATATTCCAGTGCGCGCGTTAACCGTGGCGGTGGTGTCGCGTAAATTGCATCCGTTTTCTTTGTCGGCGCAGTCTCGGCGCAAACAGGCGTGGGGCAACATTGTTAGGGCCAACTTCCCAATCGAAAATGGAAACTTCGGGGAATTTGGCTGTTAAATAGCTTACCGGGCACCACCTCCCGCGCAGCCGCCTAGCCGGGTCGGGCGCGGGAGCGATTCCAAAGTTTCCCTACATTATGAGTTTCCGATGTTTTGTTGTTCTCACTGCGGATTTGGGAGCTTTCGAATAATTCACGTTAACTTTATCTTAAACGTGATTCAACTGAGTAAGCGGCGCCGACTTGGTGGCTGCCGCGCTCACCTCGCTGCATCTTATCGCAATGCCTTCATATCCGTGAACGGTTAGTAGTCGATGATAAGGCTAAAACTGCGACGAAACTCCCACGTGTGCTCACGACATGAGGTGCTTGTCAACCTTGTTTACATGTTACTAAGCCAACGGGCTTAGGACTCAACAGTAGCTGTGTAGGTAGGCCCACCTACTACAAAGACAAAGCTTTAGAGGGAGGCCTAAAACAACCGGCTCCAAACGTGTTACTATAGATTAAGATTTCTTAAATAATATATGTAATACATTTACTAAAGTAAAGTTTATTGAGAACACGGTACACGATAAAAAAATAATGCTGTGTTACTTCCTTTTACAACGAAAACTATGAATTAATGGAAACAAAAGCGGTATCATTTGTTTTTAATATATGATATCCAAATGATTGTTCAAGGATCAGCGCGGGCGGCGGCGGTGGCGGCGGGCGGTGGCGGCGGGCGGTGGATTAGGGACGACAAACACAGAGCCGGTTCAAGTGGCGGCCGACCCTACTTACGGCCCGACTTACCGCGCGCTACGCCCGACCAGCTCTTAAGCTGATATGCCGAACTATTGTTTACATATTATGTATTTAAGAACAATAGCTTAGGTGGATTCAATTTCTTACATTATAATTGTAGTATATAAAGCTGCTCAAGGCATTCAGAAATAACGACTTACTCGGACCTAACACTAACGTGGTTCAATAAAAACGTAATAGGCGAGCCATAAAACTACAAAGTGGTTGAAATCAAATAAATTGATTTCAACCACTAACCACTTAGAACGAAGAAGCGACACCATTTTACTTCAATGAATTTGTACGAATGTCACTGGGGTGGCATAAACTTGTACAACTTTTAAATGACTAGAATACGAGTAGTTAACTTCACGCGGCTTGGATTGGAGCGAGTGCATTTTATTCATTGGCTGAGGGCGCGGGGCGCAGTCTCCACGGAGGAGCACGGTGGCGCGCTTTGGCTCACGCGCTTAAACAAAATGTCAATATTTCAGGCTCGTTTGTGCCATTATGGTATGTTAAGTCGTTGGTCGCGGACTCGCGGCGGTTGTCGCAAGGTAGCAGACGGTAGCATCTACTAAATGGTTACATGGTTCCCGAGTTACATAGATGATGTTATAATATTATTTGGTCAATCGAGTAGCCTCAAGCTAATGTGCTATAAAAATGCCGCATTGCCGCAGTTTCGCTGCACACGGTGGCGCTACGAAATCCAATAAGGGCGGGCGCGAGGCTGGCTGCTGACGGCTGGAACCTAGCGCCGCCGCAGATTAGATCTGCCCAGTGCTTGAAAGGATTTTTATATTAATTTAGCTATGTTTTGTCATGGTAAACCTGCGTTGGTACTTTTTCTTACTTTATTTGAAAATGAAGAAAACGTTAGCACCCCGTGTTCATTTGTTTATGTGAGTTGTGATTTTACTAGATTATCTTGTGCGTCGATTAAATGCTGAGGAAAGTAGTTTTCAAAGTTGGCGAGGTACCAAGATTATTATCAAGTAAATAATGTAGAGTCGTATCGCGTAAACATTTGGTTTGTAGCAAGACATTTCAGGTACTATCGACAAATTTTAAGGATATCCAGTTACAAACATTTTTGCCTTAACGTGGCGATCGTAGTTAACTCCGCCTACCATGAAGATGACCATACAATGACCAATACAAACCTGCCGACCTAATTGTCGACTAATTGTCGCCCCGCACATGTGCGGGGCGACAATTAAATTTCTATTGTGTCTGGTTTTAAGGCAGTCAACGTGTTAAATAGAAATTCATTTCTTTCTTAAGATTCCTAATGGTGGATATCCAGAAAAATTGTCAAAAATAAAAGGGGCGGGTAAAGCCACTGACCCGTGCACAGAAAAATCGCCCTAAGGGTGGATATCCGGAAAATTTGTTGATAGTACCTTAAATCAATATTGACTGTACAAAAGAGTAATATAATATAGGTTCGGTATGGATTGAGCAGCCACGTAGCTCTAGCGCACCGCGAGTGGTAGATCATCGCCGGCGGCGGCGAGGTCCCTTCCCCCCCCCCCCCTCCCCCACCGCCAGCGCCTGTCCTGTGCAGTTCAGGCTACCCACTAACTAGGTATCAACACATTACCAAGCAATTGGCACTCACCACTGTTTTTAAAAGATTGTTACTTATGAAAAAGTTTGCTGAAAAAACTATGGCACATGACTTAAGCAACTTGGAATGAATGAATTAATGAATTAATAAAAGTTTATGAATGAAAAGTTTGATCATAAAATTCTTACACATTATTGGCTAATATGAATAGTGGAGTTGATGTCTAAGTATTTTCAGATGTATGGCCGTGTAATTGAATGTGCCGTGTCACAACCCTCATCACGTCAGCAATTTATCAAAATGGACGCACCGCCGCACAAAGGCGAGACGTATTCGATAAAAATAGTTTCGCGCCGCGGGACATGCACTGTTAATCGCTCAGCCTTGCGTTTCTTATAAAAAATGTGTTATTTTAAATTTTAAATTTTATTTGAACACTCCTTTTGAGTTTTATAAAAAAACTTATTTCAGGAATGTCCGCTCTCAGCTTTTTAGATGTCCCTAGCGTTCAAATCACCGCTTATTTATTTGAAGGCGACATTATAAAATAAAAATCTTCAAGTTGAAAAATAAATGCTATGATCATCAACAGCGAAAGTGTAAACAAAGTGTGTCAGCGCGGGGCAGGGGCGCGGTTGTGGAACTTGTTAAAGCAATAACTGATTTATGTACCTGCCGAACGCAGTTTCCAATAATTGTAAGCGGCGGAGTATCGGCGTAGCGACGGATACCAATTATGAAACACATTTCAGGAGCCCGAGGCCTTAGTTATTCCGCCTAGTTATTTCACTGGATACCATAACCGTAGCCATTAAACCCTTCAACTGGAACAAAGCATAGCAGAACATTGCTTCTTGACGTCGGAAATACTCGTAGTAGGTACGATGGCTACCACCGAAACCTCCCGCCGCGCCCGCCGCGCCCGCCGCGCCCGCCGGGTCCAGGCTTTGAAACATATTTTCGATAACTAAATTTTATGAAATTTTTCGTTTCGTTTCAACTGTACACTTACTTTTTCCTATAAGCAAGAATGAAATCGGGTAGAGATGGGATCGGGTAGTGGGGACGAAGCCCTTGCGTGCACCGTACCACCGGCTATATATATTTGCATCGAGGTTAATGTGAAAAATTTAAACACTTTTATATATGTAATTTCCTTATACTCGTTCGTTGTAATCACTTATTGATCGCACACAACGCTTTGAGCTCTTTATACTATCAAATTATTTCTCAACAAATTTATACCATACGGTAAAAACCTGATTTAATCGCCTTGGGATACTCAAGGGGTGTTTTATAACACATTATCTATCTGGGTGTCGTCAAAAATCATAGTTGCAATTTAACATTCTCTTTAAAAATAATATTATAAATTAAATTTTCTTTGCAAATTCATTATCTCCTCCTTGTTTAAAGTTCATTATTCCAGCCTTATTTAGGTTCACACATGAACTATTACTAGGTATCAAATCAATGAATTTTACAATAAGACTGAAAAGTGATATCAACCATTTAATTTTATTTTTTATATTATTGAATATTGAATCATAATAGGAAAATTATCAATGTAAATGATAAAAAGGAGAGGTCCTGGTTCTTTTGGTTGTTTATTGAAAACTGTCACACTCAAACGGAAACCACTTTCCCTTACAGCCGACCAAAAACAATAAAGAACAAAACGATAAAAATCACTTTCTATTGAACGCAAAGTTTCCGACAATAATAACTCGTCGCGCCGCAAAAACGGCAGGAATTCGTCAAAATTGGCTCCGAAAGTTTCGCAAAACAGCCCAAGTTTATACTCTATTTAGTGAAGCATCAAGGCGCGGGGAGGGGCGCGGGCGGCGGGCAGGTGGGTATAAATAATATAACATTACCAGTAAACCCATTTCACGGGTCGGTTGTCAAAGCGAAACTCGCAGCGAGTACGTGTTCAAAGTATCGCGGAGTTTTGCGAGTTACTTCCCGATCCGTAATTATTCCCAAGTTAATTTAATGCGATTTCATTGGATCATAAGAGACGCAGACGAGAAGACGGTGGGGGCGAGTGCTGCGCTGCGGCAGGTAACGGGAGTTTCCACATTCCAGTCACATGTTGCTGGTTGGCAGTGGGACTGTGCATTTATAGGTATTATTGAGAATAGTTTGAGTTCAGTGCAAGGAATTCACTGCATACACTTGCCGCCGAACCATCGCCAGTTCTATGGCGGCAACGACGGCGCGTCGTGAAAGTGTATCGTACCGTGCGCGGCGTAGGGCGCGTCTACGCGGCCGGCCGCTCGTAGCGCGGGCTGTAGCGTCTACGCTGCCGACCGTCGTCGTAGCGCGGACTGTAGCACGCATTTGAAGAAATATCTTTTCAAAGAAAACGTTAAGGATACACTTTTAAAAAAGGGCTATTACAATGTTAATGATTATGTTTATGATAAGAATCAAAATTCCTCCAATTCTCGCTCACTGTATAGGTATAAAGCGTCATTCTATAGTTTTGAATTAGTACATACATAGTGCAAGTACGTTTTATTAAAATAAAGTGTAATGTTAAGTAAATGTAAAGAGGTAATCATTATTTGTAATTTCGGGCTCTTGAAAGTTTTTAATTGTAAATATTGTATGATTTGGTAACGCCATACTTTTTATTTGTAAATGTCGTTACTTCTATTAAAGCTATAAAGTTTCTTGCGCCCATTCTTCTCCACAGCTAAAAAATAGTCATCCTGAATGGGTAGTAGGTAGGTAAAAAATGTATGGACGATTCAAAGCACTTTTCGTAAGTTTATTTGAATAAAAATATTTCGACTTTAACTTTGACTTTGACCATAACAACATAGGTACTTAGTAATTGAAAAAACTTTAAAACCGATAAAATATAAAAAAAAAATTAGCTTAGCAATGAGAGAGGGTATAAAAAAGTGTCCATTCAGCGCGTGGTTCAAGTGTCCATCAATTCAATTTGTTAATATTTTGCTAATTTAACGTTACAATCGTCCTCATTCTACAACAACTGTAACGAAGTAAAGACAAAGATCAATCTAAATTTTTCACCTTTTGAATTAAGTTTTATGAATGCGAAATGTTGCTTTAGTGAAGGATTTTGGGTCGCAAGTGTGAGCGGGCGGCGCGGCGGCGGCGGCGGCGGCGCGCGCGTTAATATTTGACGAGCGCCGAGCCACAGGGCCCGCCGGGCCGCCCCCGGGCCCCGCCGGGCCCCGCGCGCGGCTCCTCCGGCCGTTTATTGCGACAGCACGCGCCAATTATTCATTTGACTAAATAAAAATTGTTTTATAGTGAGACCTTTTCGGAACGCCCATAAATGTCACAAGACGGTTTCTCTTTTACGGCCCTAATTTTTCTTATTCCCAATGGAACGAAGAAATTGACCTACATACATACCTTATACCGCGTCCAATTACTAATGTAACATTTATTTTGTATTTGTACCTATAGGTACGCAGAGTTTGTTCATACCACTTGGGTAGCAAGTATAATGGCTGAGCTTTCATCTTAAAGTGCCTTTAGGAAGGTCCGAGGACTGGTCTGCAGGTCTATCCGCTTAAAGATGACTGCCAACGTTTACCTCAGACTTGTTACATATTATATACTGACACCTGGAAGCAGCTCAACCTTAAACATAGTAGCTAGAGACTTCGACACCAAGTTTGTAAGACTCATAACCCTCTTACTATCTGTACAAATAACAAACGCGTCAGTCGCTAGATACCAAATCGGAACTCACTAAAGTGTCGTTAACGAGCCAATCAGCCGTCAAGGAAGTTGTGCGCCGACGACAGTTGCGTCGGCGATTAATTATCCACGCGCCGTGTTGTAGCGGCGCGTTACGTATGTACAACGCCCCCCCTGCGCCCCCCCCCCCCGGCCCTGGTAAAAAATGGACAAACTAAACTTTTCCCTAATTGAAACCCGCACGTCGCAGCGGCATATGTGGCCCGACGGTAACTTCGTTTGGACCTTGGCTTTATGAGATGTCTTTCGGAGCTGCTGTTCTAACTCATTAGATTAGACTTTAAAGTTAAAAATGCGACTGAACCACTACTTCATTACCACCAAATTCACAGGCTTAATAGAGATGAGTAACAAAAATTGTCACGAATCGACCTCAATCAGGTCAAATATCACTGCGACGGCAAACAGGTCATACGGTTCACGGACGGTAGCCGACGGTGGCCGATGACCACCGCAACGATTGCTGTATGCGGGGAAGGTGACACTCGTGCGTTGCTGACCACGCAAACACTCTATGTACGGGCCCTAGCATAGGCAGATTTACACTATGAAGTTCTTTCTACTTACTCTTTTTGTTTTGTTTATAATATAAATAATTCGGGCATGTCATGAAAAATACAATTAATTCAAAAAATATTGAAACACGACTTGGGATTGGAAGGGAATGTGATCTCCTCATATAAGTAGGTTTATTTGTGATGGAAAGTGTCCTTTTATGATAGGGCATTTTCCAATATTTTTGACGCGAAAAGAGCTGGACACTTGCTGAGTTTGTTGCCGGTTCTTCTCAGTACAAGGTCTCCCGCCCAGGGTAGACTTACGAACCGATGGCATAATGACGTTCATAAGAGCTATTTGTAGCCTAAACTGAATAAATGATTTTGAATATTGATTTTTTTTAGGATTCGTTTCCATATTCAGTCACCGAAGTCATTGATCTGTATCGCATGGCTTGTTGTACGTTGAGGATGCTACGGTCAAGTTTGATTTCCCATTTAGCAAGCGCTCCGCGGGCAGTGCCTGGCTGGAATCGAACCTGCCGCACTGGCGGGTACGGCGACCATGTAAGTAGGTCACACGACATTCGACCACACATAGTCAGACGCAACACAGGTAAACCGCGTAAATCATTATAACATGAGTGGTGTAATTATGATCGCTCTACATTTAAATTGCAAATTTCGACGAGAGTCGGGCTGCGATTCTGACTCCTAAGCAATCAAGCAAACATGTCTTTCTTCCTGGCAATACTAATACTAAAGTTTTATGTGGTGTCTCTCGTCTTTGATGACTCCGAAATATACACTTACATATTAAAGTACACTTGTGGAGCCGGTATAGCTGCTGCCGGATGCTTTGTATTCCGAAAATCAATCTATAAATAAATAAATAAACTTTCCTACACTCACATCAATTATCTAGCCCAAGAGAAGCTTCGTTATGAAACTCGTTAAATGGTTACTAGACAACGGATAAACATACTTAAAATACTTAAATACATACTTATTATACATAGAAAACACCCAGACCCGAGACAATTTAGAAAAATAATAATTTCTAAATTGACCCGACCGGGGATCGAACCCGGGAACTCAGAGATGGCGACACCATGAAAACCGGTGTACAAAACCACTCGACCAAGGAGGTCGTCGACCACCATCACTAGCTTATTGTATGTCCCACTGCCACTGCTGGGGCACGACCCTACGCTACGGATGGAAACACACAGGGAGAACGGGACTACCAAAGCCGAGGCGAGCCGAGCGGGCCCAGTGCCGATTAGTGGCTGTTAGCGATTGCTAATGACGACGGGATTCAGATTTTTAGGTATAAAGATGCACCACTCAACCACCGATTATGGAAATTGACTATACAGTTTTAAGTCATTTCTGATTAACAGAAGGTAGGTTGAAAATGTAATACAAAACTAAAACTGTTATCCTTCCATCTCTTTTTTGTTTTCCTTGCTATATAGTGATGCTCAAGTTTAGGTTTCAAAATGCAAAAGAATATCGAAAGCCTCGTTTATCGCTGAAAATATTCGACCGCTCAGTAACAAACGCAAACGCAAAGCTTTGTTTATAGGAATGCATTCATAATTCATAAAAACTGCAGTGGATATATTCGCGAAGCGTCCCCCGCATGACAGGCGTGCGACTCCCACGCGCACTGTTGGATTCAGTTAGCCTGCGGCGGCGGGCGCCACGCTTATGTTACGGACGCTGCTCGCGAGCGGCGGGCGTCGCGGGGAGAAAGATCACGAATAAAATAATTATTAGGACTTTTTGGCGGGAAAGTGAAGAGTCATGTCTGCGATTTTGTTTATTTTCTAAAATTTGTAATGTGTTGAATTTAATGAGAAATAATGGTGGATTAATAATCGTTAACTGTTCGTGAACGTGCATGCGTTTGGCAAATAAAAAAAACTGTGCAACGTCACTGTCCAAATTCACCCAAGAAGTCCGCGTGAGGTCTTAGTAAAGCCCCACATCTTGACTGAGATACTCAAGGGGTTGAGGGGTATATCATTTGTCACTTCTCATTACTATTATCATTCATCATCATCATCATCATCATCATATATTAACAAAAGATATTATTATCAAGTTATATGACTTGTAAGAAAATTATTTTGGCACTGGCTAAATGTTGTAATAAAATTTGAAGAAAAAAAAACAATTATTAAGAATTCATGTGGCGAGCAGTATTTTGGCGCCATAATGAGTTGCCGGCTAATTGCGAGCGCTGCGCATCGGCAGGAGCGAGCCTTATTCTCCACATTAGCATTCTGGGCCTCAGGAGGGCGCGTGACCGGCGCGAGCGCGACGTGGCGGGAGCGGGGGTGCAGGCGCGAGGCGCGGGGGCGGAGCGCGGGCCGTAAAAATCTGTGGCGGAAACACTCGTGAAACGTGACTCCACGTCACTCTCTTCGCATTATCTCACATGTTTTGTAAATTACTTTATTTGGGGCTTCATTTCCTTGAAAAGTTTTATTTAAACGTAATATAACCACAATAGGTTAGGTGTCTCAATTTTCAGTGGGTACTTCTTTCTGTTATAGAACATGTGAGATGTGCACGACATTCTTAGTGTATGGCCTAGTCTGAGCATTTGATATATACTCACTCATATGTGATCAAACATCTTTGATTTTAATATCATGTGGTACTACTGTGTATGTAGTTTGTAATGAGGAGGTGGATGTGAGTTTGTAGGGCTGACTGTTGTTAGCAGTGATATTGGCGTCGCTCGAGTGTGTGCATTAAAGTTGCGCAAGTTGCGAGCGTGTATCGTGTCCCGCACGTGCGGGCGACGACGGCTGTCGACTCGCGCGTATGTCGCAGCTCCTTCACAGCACGGCGCCGCCTCTAGGTGGTTACTGAATCAAAACGTAACGTTTTTATTTTTAGTAAAGCATGTCCTAACAATAATAATTACTAGATGGAAAACTCCATCGCAAACGCGCGCCGCCGGCGACGCCGCTCTCTCGCAAAGCGTCAAAGAAAGCAATCAGTGTAGACTGTGTACATGGAACATATTATCTCAGAAGTTGGCAATTGCTCCTTTATACATACTTTTACGTTCATTCAGTCTTTTTTCAAGAGTTATGCATATAAAATTTCCACAAAAAAAATGAAGTCAGCAGTTGAAGTGCGCGGGCCGGCCGTCTGTCGTCGTTCTTGATGCGTCCAGCCTCTTAACGAATCGTTTTCCGAAGTCTCTGTTCTTACAAAAGAGGTTGAAGTCGGCCGGTGCCTGTACCGGCCGCCGCACACGATTGCCATTTGTTGCAGCTAAGCTCTTGAGCCTAATTGCATAGAGCAGTGCGCGCGGCCGGGCTTGCGCCACGCTCGCGTTTGGTTTAGTTTAGTTCCTTGGATACACGAGTGAAGCTTTCCAAGCGTTGGTTGTAACAACTGGCCGTCGTCGCGTCGGCTGCGGTAAGCCGGGCATAGGCACTCTTAAGGATTTAAATAGAATCTTATATATTGTACATTTCTTAGATTCCTTCTTAGTGACTGTAGCTGTGTTATAGTTTTCTTATGAACTGAACGTTAACCAGCTCCCAAAATATGGATTGAACGTAATTTGTAATGTAATGCGTATGAACTAGCAGCGGGGCCGCCGTATAACAGTGTCACGTATGCCGCACACGCATCGTACATCACGCCGAGTTTATTACCCGCTATAGTTCCTAGGTTGGGTGTAATCTCCTCGCAGCATTAGCATGAGCGCGCAATACGCCGCCCGCGCCGCCCGCACCAGCAGCTTATAAACAATTTACAGGCGAGATTGCTCAGCCCCGCGCGTCCGGCCGCGGGCGGCGGCGGCTGCGTCTTCCCGCCGCTCTTTGATGTACAATATCCACATAAATGAGACATTTATTTATTGTTCAGCAGTAATTTGTATTGCTGCAGTTGAATGCGAGAGCGGCCATGGACTCGGCCGGAGAATAGAATACGTAAAATACTTCGGTTCAACGTCGTAAGTCTACGCTACGAGTGAAGATGATATTAGTTTTGTTAAAACAGTAACAAGTCAAGTCTCAAAGGTGCACGGTTACTTGATACATTTACTTTACAAGTACAAGATACCTAACAACATGGACAACTTCGTCCATCCATATAGTTTTCTTCGTATAAAGATGTATGTTTAAAGATAATATCTATTTTCGTACTATTGTTACTTATAGGATGGGCACTCTGCCTGATGGGGAAGATTTGGGGCAAATTTTTTAATTATAGTTAGTAGTACCTAGTTATAGTTTATAGTTTTTTGTATGTTTAATTTTAAGTAGTTAAATTATTATCTTGTTTTTGTCTTTGTTTGTAAATAAATAAAGTAATATATTATTAGATTTAAAATATTTATTTATTCCCTGCATTCCTTGATCTAGAATTCTAGATAGACTAATTGCCATATTGTACATATAAATGCTTGCTTTTTTCAGGTCGGCCATAAAATAATAGTTTTTAATTCTTAGATGCAGAGTGATCGAAAATAAACAGTGACGCTTATTAGGAAATTCACCGTAATCAATCGTTAACTATTTGCTTTGATAACAGGACTTCAAATAAAACAAAAGCATGTCGATTAACATTTTTTTGTACCTACATACTATGTGAGCACCTGTCAGATCGCCGCTCGTCAGAGGTTCGACTACGAGAGGGCCCACGCGTTTTTTTTTCATTTATTATTTTATTTCATCAATATAAAACAACACAGCAGCGTCAAGCCCGCGCCGTGAATGTTGAAAACATAATAAATAGAGCATTGAGCTCGACCGCATTCGCAAAAGGCAATTGCTAGTTATTTACAACTGAAAATTGTTGTAAAGCGGAAAATTGAGGTGTAGCAAACTGAATTACACACGCGTTCGATGATTCACACCCTGGTTTTAAACTGTTTATTTCTGTGCTAAATAACAACGGACTAGTCTAGCGGGGAGATTTCTTTTAACTCTTATCGCGCTGCATTCAAGGTGTACATTAGAACGATTCCAGTTCACATGTGGTAAAGAGTCATTACAAGGGGCTAGTTATGATTGAGGAAGCCGATTATGCGCCGCCGCGCCGCGGTTACAAATGGGGACGGCGCGGCTAATGGACCGGCGCACGCCACCAGCGCGCTCCATCAATCCCGATCCCAATCTAAGTTGGGAGCTCTGAGCCGTTGGCTGCGGCTTTGTGAACAATCTTGCATAATATCAACTTGGAGTCAGTGAGCGTCGTTGCAGTTGGAACCCTAACGCCCAGGAGTTAACGCCGCAGGGTGTTGGGTGCTGTGGCGGCTTGTTAGCGACCTCCGCTTCGACGGGCGGGCGGCATCATCGTGGGTTTAAGACGTTAGCACAACCTGATCACAAACATGGATAACGTGATTGGATGCTCTTGTCTAGGTGTACATGCATTATGAATATCGTTAGCACTATTTAATAATCCGAAACTGTTAAGAAAGTTATAGGCGCATATGTGGCATCAACACTAAAAACTGTAGTTAACTTAAAGATTGAATTTGAGTATTTTGTTCGGAATTCTCAAACATTGAAGAAATGGCTCTCTTAAACCTATAAAAGATTGACTAATTTAACAAAACGGCTTTTTCATAAAACTGAAAACCGCATGAAATATCTGTCTTTTAACCGCCTTTGTGGTCTAGTGGTTAAGACCATCGGTTTAGACCCAGAGGTTCCGGGTTCGATTCCCAGCGGGGGGTACTTACATGTTTGTATACTCGGTCTGGTTGGTGGTAGGGCTTGTTTGCCTGCCTGGCTAGCTACCTCCATCTTATCTAAACATGTCGCCATAACATCAATGTTTGTAGTATTGTTGTGTTCCAGCAGCTAGAGATAAGACAGCCAGTGCCTCAGTAGTTGAGGATCCCGAGTTCATGCGCTTCCACCTTGGGCCTTGTCATCATTTAATATCAGTTGAGGTGAAGGCCTAGTGCTCACCCGTATGATATAAAAAACCCATTGTAATGGTGTTATTAATATTGAATACTGTCCGAGGTTTGTTTAGTTGCGGGTGCCGAAAGGCCGTGGATTACACTGTTCAGATTATAAAGAAAATTGTATGTTCAGATGCTGTCTGTCTGTTGCTGATTTGGCGGCCATTGTTGTCATATCTTCCTAATTTAAATATGTTTGTTGTTAAAAGTGTAAGAACAAATAAAATTCAGAGACTTATGTGACCTCATAATATAATAAGTATTTAATATTTTAAGGATTATGTAATTAAAATAACATCCATAGTTTGTAAATGTACGAGAGGCGCGAGTGCGGGCGGCGGGGTCCGGCCACTCCGGGGCTCCAGCCGTCGTCGTCTCGTTCACCTAACATCACTTAACTAAATATTTTAGTTATTTTGTAACTTTACATTTCATTGTAACCGACTTCATTATTAAGTTAATATACTACTCAATGATATGCAATGCGTAGCCGAAAACGGTTTTTAAATTTCGAAATAAAAAAAAACATATAATTATATACTGTCATTGTTTCGCTCCAAAAAGCTTGCCGGCGGGTAACTAGTATCTTTGTGGATTGTGCGCTGATGTCACACGATTGCCCGAAGTTGACTTATTTTGATACAACGAGTTGTATCAAAATAAGTCAACTTTACAAACAACAGACAGAATTACATCGCAACGAAATTATGTGCAATGTGGCAAACAATGCGATTTAATTTTCAACTCACATGTTTCAGTGTGTGTGTGTGTGTGTGTGTGTGTTTTTGCACAAAACCGGTCGTTGTGGAGATCCTTGGGGGAGGCCTTTGTCCAGTCGTCTTTTGGCTGAGATGATGTTGATGATGATGATGTTTCAGTGCTAAACATACGTAGTACCCAAATGATTGTTTAACTTATTGATGTTTACCGACCATCAAGGTGGTATCTCTATTTGCTAGAAAAATTGGGCGTTGATAAAACTGGTCTGACCTTGCTCTCCGATCTCATCTAATAGCTTTTATTATTTATTTATTATTACATACATGCAATTACCATTATAAGATGTTTTCTCTACGGCAAAGTAGCATCACAACATATTATTTATTTTGTTTAAAGCATATAATATATAAAGGCGATCTTGTGAATTCACTTAGAGTGCATGAGAAAAGTTGTGCGTTGATCCATCCGGTCCGCATTAGTTTAAAGAGATGATCATTAGCGGCGTGGCGCGGGCGCCCGGGCGCTTGGCGACTCGCTAAATCTCAACAAGGTAAAACTTTGTGATCCGCTGAGGACGCGGCGCCCATGTCGTTTGTGGAGGCACTTCGATCGGACCGAGGGGATTGTGATTATAAAAAAGTGAAGAAACATGAAAAATAAATCATGCCGGTCTTATTATCACAAGCCATTCAACTTTGTGGCAATGTCGCTGCTGATACGTGAACAGATAATAACTACGTCATTTTACGTATTTAAGTACGAGTATCTGCTACGAATACCGTTATGTGCGTTAGAAAAAATATGCAAATCCATCATTTAGAGCTTAAAACAAGCATGTCCTACTTTCTACTGAAAAGGAAGTCAACACGAACAGTAAAACGATTTCCAACGATTTTTCTGGCAAAATGAGAAAAGGGAACTTATTTACCGTGAACCGTGCTTTTAGATAGCATATCAACATGCACGGAACTTTCCATACAGATGAATTGCGCACTCCCATTTTGTTTCCAAAAGTTTTGTTTTCTTCTTATTTATGGAGAGTGGAGCTACCAGCGTCGGTGTCGAAGTTAGGTGAGTACTTTGATGATATTACATAACCTTGTGAAGGCACACGCAATGCCAGTTCTGATTTATGCTCCAGCAATAGGCGCTGCATAGCCAGCAGTCCAGCTATCAATCACAGTCGGAGCAGCAGCACGCTCCAAGGGATCGTAGGCTAAATCGAGATTTGGCATCGATTTGCTGAGCGCGGGCCGCGTCCGGCCGGCCGTATCTCGTCCGCCCGGCCGGACACCGACAAATTACACTTTTTTAACACGATTTGATGTCAATTCTTTATTGACTCTCGGATTTATCAAAAGATGAAAAAGGATTTCGAGATAAGACCAGTTAAAGAGGGTAGTGGATAGGAAAAGAGAGAAAGTAAGATTGTTTATAAGCTTAACGGTTTAGGTACCTCATCACAGAATCCTGTTTGTGTTATTTCTTTGTCGGTTTCGGTTTTACGGTTTCATGTACTCAGCGACATTTGCGTTGTTTCACCTCAGGAAAAAAACTGAACTTATTAAGTGAACGGTATTTTAATAATGTATTCTCATGGCTATTTTTTTTTTTTTTTTTGGAGAGAGACTGCTGGTTGCCGAGGGGCATTTCCAGCTTCACCGGGCTTGTTTTAGGGGCGGCGAGGTACGTAAAGGGTACCTCAAGCCGTGTTGAATCGAAACACCTTCAGAGGATTTCTAGAGGGGTACGGCATCGCACACTTAAAAGTGCGCGTCCCCGTGCCCTTCCAGAGTCTCCGAAGGGTTCGGATCGGATCGGAACTCATGGCTAACGTAAACATCATCGCAGCTTACAGCCACTTCAAATAAAACATTTCGCTTAGTTCAAGAAACAGCACAAAGTGGAGACTCCATCTGTTGTTGCGATCTGCTTCAAAATTAACAACGCGGCATCCGGGGGCGCGCGGGAGGGCCGGTCCAACAAACAACGTTGTTAATTCCGTTCTACATTAATGAGAAACCAGTAAGTACGTCACGATAACATAATAAATGCAAGTAGAACCGTCAAGTGTTTTATTTTAAACAATCACAAGTCAAAGGATTACTCTACTTATTTTATTAAGATAAGATAAGATAAGATAAATATTGACACCAAATAGTTAGTCATCGATTAATGTTTGTAAAACTGTTTTTTTGTTTATTTCCATTGCTCTCAATGATAACTGTTGCGGAAACCGCTATTCACACTATCTGCTACCGTTTAAAATTAGGTTACACCTTAAAATCCACAAAATCCACTCACAGTTCCATGCCGCTCCCGCCGTCCAGAACGGGATCCATATGGTCTGATGGGGCCTGAATCCGTGTCCGGGTCTTCTCGGGTTCCCTAATCACACCCAACGGCTACCCCGAAGTGCACTTCCCCCGAGGAAATACCTGTTTTCTCCAGCAGCGAAGACGCCGACATCCAACCATGGGATGGCGAATTGTACTCCCGATGCGATTCGCTTACGACTTACACACACACAAGACACAGATTGCACAATACACTTAATTTGAATAACACGGCTCCAAATGCCCTTATTACTGCTTAAAATCTATTTAATTATCAACACACGATAACCTATAAACCAGCGATGATGTTTTTCCCGAAACAAGTACCAAAAAAAAAGAACAATTAGTGATGGGGCCATTATGCCACTAAATAAATTGAACATCGATAATCGATTCCCAAATCGATCCGTCCATAATACAAATCAAAGTTTTATTTCCAACAAAAATAAATGCCTGTTTATTTGCAACAATAACGAAAGGTATTGGAATCACCGCGTTGCCGCTCGCTGACAGCAGCGCCAGCTAAAGCCTTGAGAAAGTACTTGAGAGTTCGTAGAGCGAGAATAGAAAAAAATATATCATCCATTAATCTTAAAGAGCACCATCAAAATTGTTACTTTTGTTCGAAATTGTTTTTCTCATTTGACAGCAGCAAAACGCACCGGCTCGTGGAGCGGATATACGGCTGCAGCTAACATCATTGGAAGCTTGCGGTGTTTGTGGACCCCGCGCCCCTGCCCCCGCCCCCACGCCTGCACCGCGCGGCGTACACCTCCGCAAATTCCTATTAAAATCTAGAGAGTTAGAACTGAAAGGACTGCAGACATTCCAGCACTTTAGTTAGATCGTTAAACCAAATTGAATCTTCTTGTTGAACTCATAATAAAATTGCTTGTAAAGCGATATTTACGAGTCTCGGAGAATTCGAGGCTAATTCATTACGATGTAACTCTAATAGCTAATTATGGCTCGAAGCCCTCGTCGGCTTTGCGATGCCCAATTAGCTCTATATTGTTCAACTTCATTCGTATCTAATCAAAAATCTTTTTAAAAGTTATTTTAAATAAAGAACCGTTTTAGCAATTCTCAAAGTTGATGTATAATAAAGGTTGATGATACACCGCAGAAGAAATGTAGACATCAGATATCATTAATGCTAACGTGAGCGAGCGTGACGAGCGACGCGCCGAGGGCCGGCCGCCTCCGTGCACACATTATGTTTAAAATGCTACAAATTGTAGAATTTTAAAGTTTTCGGCGCGGACTTTTCTTTTACTTAAATAGTAAGACAGTTGTAGAACTGTCTTACTATTTTAGTAAAAGAAAAGAACGCGGACACTTGAAATGTAAATAGCTGACGTTAAAATTGTAGGGACAATCTGTAGCGCGGTCGCGTTGGTACCGTAGACACGTAGCTTTCACCCTCGTAGCATTTTCGTAGCACTGACAGATTTCGTGATATCGTATATTATTTAGATTTGAATCGCACAAGGTAAATTCGTTTAATTCGTAAGTGTAGATATAATTTGAGCAAATTGCAGGCATGTACGTACCTGGCTAGAGCGTTGGGCGACATTCCAATCGGTGCTAAGTGTGAGGCACGCTGAGCACGCGCGCACGGCACGCCTGCTTGTGCAATATAGCAGGTTTATATTCGCTTGGCCACCGGGGTTCATATTATCAAGCTGTTCAGGCTTCTCGTATCCATTAAGTTTTCGTTCAAAAAATTTGCTATGCCAAAATTGTTTTCACAAAAAATTACCCAAATGGTTCCTAAGACAGTTTCCCTGTATCTCATATAGTTTCAGATTTTCCCATAGCGTCCTAGTCTAAAAAAAAAACCCTGTATTTTGATCTGTATATTTCTTTTTTCCTATTTTCAACATTAAAAAAATAAACCAGCACCGACATGCCTAACTCACCTGTCCATCGATTTCTTATTCGACCTTTTCCCTTAATATAAATGAACTCTCCATTACTTCTCCGTTTGAAGTATTTTGGCTCTGTCCCTTTTTTCAACACTAAACTATTTGGAATTTATTGAGCTGTCTACTATCTTTTAATAAATCGATTAATTATTAAATGCTTATTAAACGCTCATTCGACCTACGATTTGAAAATATAATATGGTTAATTGCGGTCGTAAAAGATAATTGGAAGAGAGAAATAAAATTACAGCCTAATTATAGCGCCGCCATTAGCCACAGCATAAATTTTATGTGCAATAAAATAACTCGGTGATAAG
Organism: Eudonia lacustrata; assembly: GCA_947562085.1. Lineage (NCBI taxonomy): Eukaryota > Metazoa > Arthropoda > Insecta > Lepidoptera > Crambidae > Eudonia > Eudonia lacustrata. The sequence continues at coordinate 29,222,046 of OX387340.1, read as the reverse complement.
CACATGTTTAATTGACCGTTTATTAACTTTTTAATGAAAATTAGATTTTACATTATTTTTTGGTTTCGCTACATGGAATAGTTTTACCATAACTTACTGTCAGATGAGATCACCCGATCGACTTTATATTCTTTTTATGTATATTAACGGGTAAGCACAATGCCTTGATCTCACCTGATGTTAAGTGATGATAAGGCCAATGATGGAAGCGCACTTCACCCGGGATCCTCAACTATAGTGTGGCTATCATATGTCTGAATGCCGGAATACTACAATGCTACTAAATATTGATGTTATGGCGACATATTTGGATAAGACGGTGGTAGCTAGCCAGGCGGGCTAACAAGCCTTACCACCAACCAAACCGAGTACACAAACATGTACCCCCCGCTGGGAATCAAACCCGGGACCTCTGGGTCTAAGCCGGTGGTCTTAGCCACTAGGCCACTAGGCGGTTAATATTCTGAAGCAGATTCATGCAAGCACTGTACTGTATAGTCGACCATGAAATTGCTTTATCACTTTTGACAAAAACGTATATGTCACTTGGTTGGTTATACAAAAATAGAACTTGTTGTTTTATCAAATGCAAACAAAATTCACTTCTAAGGTGGTAAAGCAATTTCATTGTCGACTATACACGTTAAATGGCAATCTGCATATTGTAACTTCGTGCTGTGCCATTAGCCACATCACGGTAACTAAATAGGGGAAGGACAAACATTTCATTCATTTAATACTAATTTATTAAAAGAATAAATAGTTTCTTATTTTTCTGTGATTAAATTTTCCTATTATTATTATTGTTCTGTGGATGAAGTACCGACTACTTCCCAGATTCCAATGCAGAACTTAATGGTGCCAAGTCGTCGTACACGCGTGGCTGAGGTCTACCTACGTCGACCCAGTTCACCCACGCACCTGGCCAGGTACGGGTGGGCCCGGACCTCCGCTACGATACAGTCAAACTGAGTCCTGGTCCTAGCTTTTAGAGGCCGGCTCGGGTTATTCACCCTCGCTACAGTCCCGGAGTGTCTTGTAAGGGTGACACTTCGAATGAGTGACAGCTGAGCTGGTTCATAGAAAAGTTATTCTCCGTAACGAAACCTTTGAAAAAAACACATTTTGGAAAATTCTTTCCAATAGCACCGACAACTAAAACCTACGAGTATATCGTAATTTCGTTGGTAAAAGCTGTTTGTAATTTAAAATAATGTTAAACTACTGATGTGGGATTCTCTGAAAAGCTTGGTCTAATGAAAATCTGAAATATTGATGTTTGGTTTTCTTCTATATTGGGTTGGCGTTGTAAACCTGAACCGTTTTTATTTAAATTTATTGAAGTATTTTTATTTACATTTTGTGTTCGCCATTTTTGAAAAAGACAAAATGGAGTCAAAAACACAAATGTTGAAAAAAATTCCATGAGCAGGATTTGAACCGGCGCCCTTCTGACATACCGGGTCAGGGGCTCTCCCAATTGAGCTATCGTGGTTCCAACCAGCCCGCTCCAAAATGGAGTCAACTTATTTGTGCCTAGTTTCTAATAGTAATCAAATACAAAAACAATGTAGGTAGGTACGTGCAGCAATAAGGATAATACTAAGAATATATTTTGTTTTATTGATACTGATGAAGGTGAAGGGCGACGCGGCCAACGGACACACCGTCACACCACTACTGGTGTTACTGGTGTTACGTTGGTAACACCAGTAGTGGTCTTTTATCGCACGTATTTAGGTGCAAGTCGAAAAGTAGTTGAAGCAGTCGAAAACCATCGTCACCAGCTCATTGTATGTCCCCACTGCTGGGCACGAGCCTGCCTTATGGATGGGTAGGGAGGCCGGGCCATCCAATCACCATGCGGGCCCAGCGCGGATTAGTTGTTTATTCGTCGTTAACGACTGCTAATGCAGCCGGGACCAACGGCTTTACGTGCCTTCCGAAACACGGAGGAGCTCGAGATGATACATGTTTGGTCACCCATCCGATGACCGGCCTTCGCGAGAGTTAGTCTTAGTTAGTCTCAAAATATTCAGAAAGTATTTACCTAATCCTAACAGCAAGTACTTTTTAATGTTACTAATATTATTATCATCTTGCCCTAATTATTGTCATAAAAGATTTTGAGTAGGTAAGTATAATCACTATTTTTTTATTCAGGCGCCCTATTTGTTAAACTGTTTGACATTTCGGCAGTAACGGCACGTTCCCAGCGTAGGTGGCAACTGCGGCAGACCTCAACTAATTAAGCCTAAGTGTGTTCGCTGCTAATTCCAGAACGTTGAAGACCGCTTTGGAACTGGAAGCGTCCCGCCGGTCCGCGCATGCGGATGGATTGCAAACTTATTTACTTATTTCATTAGATGGAGCTGGTGGTTGGTTTTGGCGCGTGCACATTTGATACGTCCACGAAGACTCTCGCGTCCCGCCGTGCTACATTGCGTCACCCCCATCCCCCCTTAACCCAGCCCGACCGCATCCGCCTGCCGCTGACGGCCCTTAATATCAGAATGGATGGATTCAATTAACGCGATTCCATCTTGTAAAGGGAACGTTTTCGGGCCCGCACCGTTTCATACGGCCCTGTTTGTTTTGTATCGCAAACATTGAAGCTTTTATCTCATAATCTTCTTTTGTGAGTAAAAATCCGTCTTGATTAGAACCTACCTTTTGACGGTAATGTTATTAAAATAAGTAAATAATTTATCTTCAAGAATTAAAAAAAGAACAATTTTACAACATCAAATGTAATTCTGATTCGAACCTAATGTAAAATACTAGCTACAAGATAAAAATATACTAAACAAAAAGTACTTGTGTTGTCGAAATCAAAAACATAGCCATAGCGCAACGGTTCTACTAAATTCACAACTCCAACGTTTTCTGGATTGTACCCACATACAGGGAAGCAAAATCGGGACTAATATTACGAGCTGATTGTTTACGAGATGGTCTCCAGCCACGAAGGTCAACGACAAATATATGACGAGGGCTAGCACACAGCGCATGTACTGTACATGCACTTGATTAAAAAAGTGCTAAACAATGCCGATATTAGTACTGAAATAGGTAGTTATTGTTTGCAGTGTTCGTTGAAAACTTTGAATGCTTGAGTGCGAGTGCAAAGAACCAATCACATAGGGGCTTAGTTGGCTTCCTGTTTACGACTAGCTATGTCAGAGTTTAAGTATCTGCATTATTCAGATTTTAATACAACATAATATTATGAGGGTAGATGAAATTAAAAAATGCCTGCGTTTGTTGAGAGAAACCGCTGAGTTTTTAGATACTGCAAACAAGCATGATCTATTATTTCAAAATAAGCTCCTGAATTAATATTGTGTAAATAGCCAAACATTTCGTATAAACTTTAATCTCCGATGACATCAAAATCTCTTCCATTTTCCAAGATAAAAAGTCTAAAATGTTAAGTTTAGTTAAATATTTTTTAGATTTCATTTAATGCTTAGTCAAAAACACCGACAGACAGACCCAAAAGTAACAATAAAATTATTTAATAATAATAATAATAAAAGCATTTATTCATTGCCACACAAAGAAACAACACAAGTTACAAGTTGATGCAAAATACAGAAAAACTTAAAACAAGTGACCCTGAAATGGCTCCCACTCAGCATAATATCGAGGTACCAGATTGGCACCACGACGCTGGTCTTCCGTGAGTACCAGAAGAGATTTTTATTTGAGATATTTATTTGAACAAAAAGTAAAAGTACATAGTAGTACAGTAGGAGTAGTTTTATAAATATTTGTTTACCCGACCTAATCATAGTTTTGCCTTAATACAAGATTATGGAAATCCTGTTTATCTAAATGTGAACATGAACGGTTATCACAAAACGTGCTACGATTATGGCTCCGACGTTGAATCCCTCTGGTAAGGGAAGAGGTCCAAACTTGTTACTTAGGTAATACTTAACTGATTCTATAAGTTGGTGCTTTCTCTATTTTTTTCTATGCGTTTAGTTTTAGATAAACAATGTCGCGAATAAAACCCTGTGAAATATTGGTTTATAAAGTGATTGACGCGTTTGAATCAATCACAACTGTTTTTGCGGGCAGCGACGGTTTGCAATGTTTCGTCACATCCTAACAAATCGACATTTTATTTTCGCTTCAAATGAAATAAAAATCTACTCCATTTGGGTCGCGCGAACGAAATAAAAGCTGCAACATTGAGGCCACCGGCTGGTCGCGGGTCGCAGGTCGCGGGTCGTAAGTCTCGGGTCGTGGCAGACGCTGCGGACGCCAGGTAGACAATATTATTACTATTTATAAAATTTATAAAATACAGTGAAAAAATTGAACGCCTACCCGACCCAGCCAGGAATCGAACCTGGGTCTTCCGCAATCCGGGCGGCTGCACTGACCGCTATGCTACCGCTATTGTTGCAGACTCATTTTGAGCCGCCCTTTTTATGATATTTTGTATAGCTTTAAATATTATTATTTTTAATTTGTCACATTTGACTTTGATGTTTTTTTTTTTTTTATATCATAAAAAAGGGCGGCTCAAAATGAGTCTGCAACATCTATGTTATGCTATTTAATTTAGCTTCAGTGCAGCAATTAGCATTTGAAAATAAAAAGTAAAATTTAATATTTTTAGTATTATTAAATTTACTTACTTATGTGTCTGTTATTTATGAAACGGCTCAAGAGTATTCTCTCGAGTGTAAAAATATGACTTTTAACATTTAGTAACTTCGAACAAATTAAGTAACGCAAAAATATTACATTTGCCTGAAAAAAATCCACTACTAACTGCAATCAAATTGATTGAGTCGTATCGCAACTAAAGAAAGCAGCCAAGTGCCAAATGAGTATTATATTTATTTATGTGACGTGAATTCATACTGTTTTTTGTTATTTATTTTTTATTGGTTCTAAACAGTGAATAATAATGAAAATATGATATCTATGTGACGTGTTCAATGGCGTACAGATAGTGATATAAATATTATGCCCAAATTACTAAGATCTGTGGTTGTGTTTCTAGCCACGGGCTATTTTGGGCGAGCTCGCCGCTGCCGCCGGCGCTGGCGGCGTATCGATTTCCATATAAATAATGTCTTTTGTTTTTCGAATGAAATGAACAATGCACAGTCAATATTGAAACATGTCGTCGTCAGCCAGACACAAGCCAAGGGCTTAATGAAGGTTGTTATTTCATAAGTTGCGAAAGGTGCGTGTTTGCAGCTCCAGTAAATGATGTAGGCAGTGATCAATTCGTTTGTTCGTCGTCAGAACTATCAACAGATGTTATTGGGTCGGCCCAGAGCCCTCCGCCATTAATCTTGTCAAACTCGGCAAAAGTTCTTTTCCAATGTAACCTCTGGGGATAAATACCGACAAAGTTAGTATTTCAACAAAAGCGTTTAAAAATGAGCCAGAGACTAATTAAGACCCGTAAGTATACCCAAGGCACGATCTCGGCTTTACACTTACAAGTAGGTAATCTACGATCGTGTTGGGTTGTTCTCAAGTCCTAAGTACACTGAATAAAAAGGTGTTCTAAGCTTTTAAAATCACACAACTTTTAATTACTATAATTTTTATACAGATAGCTGATTTAATAAACCTATCCATCCATAGGGAAGGCTCGTGTCCCAGCAGTGAATCATAAAATGAACTGATGATGATCAGCTGATCCAATAAAGCACTCTAGATGCAACTCATTAGTATTTGTTTGATACAGATTAGTCGGATTGAATGTTCTTAATAAATGGAGGGGCTTTTGGTAGGACAAGTGAAAGGGGGCCATTAGAGCCGCAGGCTGGTGGCGATGGCGGGGGTTAGTGGCCAGAGCACGCGGTTAGAGCACACGCACAGACCTTGGTCGGACAACATCCGCTGGTAGATCTCGGCGCAATCTGTTGAAATAATCACATCGTCAGTTCATCTACTTCCGCTAAGGTTTCTGAGGTAGGATGACGAAGGCATCCAGCGTTCAAAGGACTCGATCGGAAATAAAAAAGTATTTTTATCTCGTAGCTTAGCTTAAAGCTTAGCGTATTCATAACTGCACTTTCTTTACAATGTTTGTAGCACTGTGCTATCTCTCTTTTCCTAATTTTTTTTTTTTTTTTAAATAATGGCACAATTATAACATTAATTCCGTTCCAAAAATAAGTCCTTTGATATTATGATATTTATATTATGATATTTTAATCAGACTTTGATACTTACAAGCGGCACTAATGGCTCGTGTCAATATAGGGTGTTTTTTTTTTCAAAATTAACGGTTGGATATCTTTTCGTGTAGTATTGATGATTAAAAAAAATAATCTAATGATGCATTTATATTTTCGTTAAAATTAAGTCCGACGATTCCTTAAGTTTACCTTACACAGTGGGTGCCTTTTGATAATTTAATTTAAATCAGTATGATTTCGATTTAATTTACATTCAGATTTTCTTATTGTCTTTTGGAGTATGGTTTAACTTTACAGCATACGCTGCACATGTTACTAGCAATTTTCTTAAAAATAAGAGAAAATGGTCACTGATATAAATTTTACTTTATCCGAAGCATAAAAGATTTCAATCCCATCGGTGCCGTGGCTCTGAACTGGTTATAAGACGTTATTATGGATTGAATTCGTGCAATCTCAATTTATAAGCCGTTGGCACATGTTCGCCCTGCCGGACGCCGTACGCCGGACGCCGTACGCCGGACGCCGCGCCGGTCCCGGACGCCGGCCGGACGCCGCGCCGGTCGCCGCCTCCCTCACACGCGCTGCATTTTCTTGAGCTCCGATCATTCGTATTCTTTCGGCAAGTGCCCGGTAATAAGATTATTCGAACGGAACGGCTCACAAACTCTGTATGGAATATTTTTTTACCAACGTTCAGGCAATATTTGGGCATTTGGCTCCGACGAGCCCGCATCGATGGCGCGATACGTATTCGATTTCGGTCCGTTTATTTAGACAAACACAATCGGGCCGGTGATGAATTTGATTGCGGGCGCGGGACGGGCGAGCGGCGGGTGCGGGGCGGGTGCGGGGGACGAGCGGCGCGGGCGCGGGCGGCCTCTGCCAGCTTTTATCTCTGGATTTACAACAAATTGCTGATTTGGGCGCGCGAGCAACCCGATTAATTCAAAGCACGCCCATCCGCTCCAATAAATATGTTAAAATGTTCCGTGACAATGGGTCGGTGCCGATTTTGCATCGCATTTTGGAATCGCCATTTGTCGAATCGGCCCGCGCTCTCCAATCGGATGGAACGGAAAGTTCGCGAGGCGCGCGCGGCGGCGGCGGCGGCGGCGGCGGCGGCGGCGTGCCCGCTGCCCACAGCCCGTATGCCTGGCCGCTGCCGCTATTATACGTATACTTTTATGTGAAATAGTTATCTCCGAAGATATGTAATACCATAATGACACCCGTAGATCTGTCTAGGGCCACGAGGAACATGACAACTCTTAATGACTTTATAACAGGGCATGAAGTGCATAGTGGGCGACGCGCCCACCGTCCCGGCGGCGTCGGTGTCGTCGAAGCTGCGACGCTCCACTTAATAACTGAGCTTCGTAGAAGGAAAAATAATTATGTGATGCATATTATTAAGGATTACGGATTAACTCCTTGTACCTTCGTTATAATTTTATTCAATCAAATAAAATTCTATAACTTTTATGCTTAAATTAAAAGGATAAGTACTTACGCTTTTCATACATTTTAAGCAACATAAAGCTCTTGCCAGCCCACTTCGGCTTCGATATGTTAATAAGCTTCGGTCAACGGTAATTGAAAGACGTTTTCAGCAATAAACATCACACAGGTTCATAAACTTCAAGTATTTTTCCAATAAACAGAATAAGTAAACATAATATTTTAGTGATGATAAAACAACCGCGTTCGTTATGGCTCGCAGTATTATTGGCGGTGGCTTTATTGCTCATCTGACTCGCACTCGCGACATTGAGAGCCTTTCCTTACGATCTATAATCATAAGACGTCATAAAAGAGCGTAGTGTTATTATTTATATATTACTCCAAGCATCGTTTACATTGATAAGACAGAGCAGGCTGCCTAAGGTCGGAGTACCACGACTTGATGGTTTTTATTACTACTAATTTGGAATGATAATAGATAACATAGCTGTAAGGTGATGAGCATAACATTTAAAGGCTATGTGGGAAAAGGGAAACCGATGAAAAGATGAAACGACTGTGTAAAATAAGATACGGCAATTAAAAAAGTAAATGAGATGATGGAGGGAAAAAAATAGTTAGCGCCGACCCCAAATAAGTTGGGAACAGGGCAGGCAAATGATGAATGGATACGTAGGTAATCTGATATGGCAGCTTACATTTAAAAATACGCTGTCGTCGTCGGAGCTGAGTAAATAACGTGACAAATATGGCAATGGCAGGAACTTTAATCGGTAAAGTAGTGTACATCGTATGCTGTTACAGTGAATGAAGAACAGCTAAAGTATGTTTGAGTATCTGAACGCGGTGCATGCTGCGGACGCTACTTACTGACGACATGCAGCGTGTCGTAGAAGGAGCGCACCGGCTGCGTGGAGACCTCCAGGTCTCATCGACGGCCAGCGCTGGCGGTCGAAGGCACTCCTTGTATGACAGCAATCCGGACGGAACTCACCGACGACGTGCAGCATGACGAAGAAGGAGCGCACCGGCTTCGTGGAGACCTGACGACGGTGCTGGCGGTACAAGGCACTCTTTGTAGTACACCAATGCGGACGGCACTCACCGACGACGTGCAGCGTGACGAAGAAAGAGCGCACCGGCTGCGTGGAGACCTGGCGACGGTGCTGGCGGTAGAAGGTACTCTTTATACTACACCAATGCGGACGGCACTCACCGACGACGTGCAGCGTGACGAAGAAGGAGCGCACCGGCTGCGTGGAGACCTGGCGACGGTGCTGGCGGTAGAAGGCACTCTTTATACTACACCAATGCAGACGGCACTCACCGACGACGTGCAGCGTGACGAAGAAGGAGCGCACCGGCTGCGTGGAGACCTGGCACTCGTAGACGCCGGCGTCGCGCTGTTGCGCCCACTTGATGTGCAGCGTCCAGTCGTCGTGCAGCGGCGCGTGCGTGGCCTGGAACCGCTGGTCCGACGTGTACGTATACCCGCCCACCGTCAGGATGTGCAGGTCGCGGTGCCGGATCCATGACACCTGCAACAACACAACACAATTTTATTGCATTCACTAATTGCTGATATATGAACACTTCGCAGGACATCAGTGGAAAGAAGGTAAGCAAAGTTTCATATTAATAGTACCTACGACCTTAAAAATATCAAAATCTATTTATTAATAGTTAACACTATTAATCAATAGGATCCGATACGTTAGAAAGTAATGTTTAATAGACGCGAGTTGATCTAGGTGAGGTGTTTCATTTTAATATAGACAATTATGTCCATGTGTGACAGTTGTTGTTTACTAAGTTAAACTAAAAGTGTCTGGTTGCCCTTCAGACGCATAGTACCAGACACGCAATGTCAGCCTGTGCTAAAAATAATAAGAAAGAGTTGAAGTAGTGGTCTTTTTGCCCGACTGCGTGCGTCAGAAGGAGGATTATGTTTTTAAACCAATTATTACTTTATGTTATGACTTTTACAGCTATAAAGAAGGTCTTTTATTACTTTGGTGGTTAATTTAAAATTTCAAGTAAGCTGGGTTTGTTTAGCTGTAGGTTTAGCATTGTAGTAAGCTCGTGGTGAATAATAAAGAAGATCATACTAGATGAATCCGTTATCCGAGATAACTCCTGGAAACATTAGAACTATCAGGCAATTTAGGAGAAAGTGAAAGGCTTAGCCAGCATCTTAAGGCAACTGCCATGCAACGCGGTATCATTAAATTGCCAGGTTTACTCTAAATACCTACCTGACCTACAGGTAGACCGGCTGTAAGCACCACATTGCTGCATAAACCATGTTTTGGTTCAAATCTCTATGAATTTCTAACGACAGTATTACTAAATAGTATACAACGTTTATATTCTTGTTAAGCTACCGAGCAGCCTATTTCTGTCTGAAATAACATTTAATTTCACTGCCTCCAATTCTCCATACTTGTAAAATTATTCGGTAACATAAAAAGTAATGTAGGTTGTGACATCAAATCCTTTTTACTTTCAGCAAAATAGCATTTTGTTTCCCTCGCTTAGGGAACATTTTAGTTGTTGCCTAAGTACGTGGGTATTATAATGAAAGTGCGCCGAAATAACGGGCGTTTGGCAGGCTCGAGCCGGCTCGGTTCCACCTCAAGTATGACTGGCGGCCGCGAAGGGCGACGTTTGAAGTATTTCGGGCAATAGCACGTCACGCGAGCGGCGGGCGTGCAGATCACCAAGCCGCCATTACTCACTCACATCACACCCTTTATTTGCGGCGACCTTGGCGGCAATCAAGGCTGCCATTGCCGACAGCTGCGCTTTATTAAAGTGTTGTGAATGTACACGCTGTTGAACGAACAGTCATCTGTCATTGGGTCCATGTAAGTAAGAACTTACCGCTCTATACCACTATTAAAACTAGTAGAGTATTAATGCTGGTTGAGGGTTGATTCCGCGCGCAAATATTATTCAATGTAGGTGGGTAAGGAGAAAGCGTGTTCGCTATTTAACCCGCAGAAAGCCCCGATTAGGAGCGAGGCCCCTTAGCCGCATTGCAAAGACTCACGGAACGTCTGAAATCATCCTGGGCATTCTCACGAGTCCTCTAGGACAGCGGGGATTCGAAACTCTCTTTCTCCAAAATAAGGGAATTTTATCATCATCATCATTAGCCTATACTAGTCCACTACTGGGCATAAGCCTTGATGATGATGAAGGGTATTTCTATAATAAGATCATAACTATGCGCTTAGTGCAGCTACCAGCGGCTCTATATCTGATAAATACAATATTCCCATTTGTTCCGCTTTATTGTTCAACACAATATTACATATTCGAAACAGAAACCACGCTACCGTCAGCATTCCTGTATCCCGAAATAGCAAACTTTGCGGTAGCCATTACTAAATAGCCTGCATGTATAGAGAAATGTTCATCGCTTCGGGTATATAATCTGTTTTACAACATAAGCGGTGTTGGTACGCACCACTGAGCGTTTTATATTCCAAATACCGATGTTCCGTACGTTATAATCGTCAGACAAAAATGAAATTCCCTTTTCATACACCATTAGGCCCGAGCGGCTGCCGCGGCTGCCCCGGCCTCCTGCGTGCCTACAAGGCCACTATCTCGTTTTCCTTACTTTCCATTTTGTAGATATTTCGTGCAGAAACATGTCGCGACGCGTTTTATATACAAAATCTTAGCGAGACGCCGAATGAATACAAATGCTGTGTCGCGTCGCCCGTGTTCAGCACTAAGCCGCCGCCGCCGTACTCGAGCGAAAGCGACGACGCGACCTCACCTCTTGCCGCTCAGCGGTTACTAAGCTCCACCGACTATAAATATTATCCCAATATCCTGATGGTAATAGGTTTACGCAAACAGTATGTTCAGGAACCAATTTATTTAAATGTTGCTTTTGTTAAGATGAATCTGTAGTTGTAAACTGGCGTGTGAGTACGTCCCCGACACGATACCGCCGGTGACGCACGATGGCTGCCCAGGCACAGAACAGAGATTGCCCAGGGCAGCGCCAGCTTTCAGTTTTTGCTTCGGTTGTATCAATAACTATTTTTTTTATATGTTACATTTTTGAGTAGGAGATAAATATTTAAAAAAGAGGTACATTGATAAGTAACTTATGGTAAACAAGTATTTAACACATTGGTATTGTTAAAACATAAAAAACCCGACTGCTCAAACAACTATATAAAAAACAATTATGTACTCGTGAAAACCGGACTAACATAAAAAAATAACTGCAAAGAGAAAAAACAAGCTCTACGATCCCAGAATTCCATTTGAGCTATGTTGAATGCAATGTGAAATATTTCCTTGTCCGATACCTATACTTAAATAATAAAATCTATAATAAATGAGTATTTATAAATACATTGAATATTGATAGTTGTCGGAGGCGGGGACAATCATCAACCAAGCGGCCACCGTGGCTAGCTCAATTAAGAGACGAGACGAATTAAGGACGAGAAGATTCCAAGGACTAATTAGTGTCAAAGAGCACTTACTTAGGTTATGCGAAATTTCATAAAGCTTTTCTTCAGTAATGAATATGCAACACAGACCTTCTAAGATAATATTAAGTAGGTAAAGTTTAGACCTTTAGACCAACTAGAAAAAAACTTAATTACTAAAAACCGACATCGAATTTTAGCTGATTAGGAGTTAAGTTAAATAATAAAGTTTAGTTCATGATTTAAATGTTGCGTGCGCCTTGCATATACGTTGTTTCGCTGTTATTCAGACAGAGCAAAAGTTTCATTGAAAAAAGAACTTTTGTATAGCATTCTTGCCCCCGATCGGGACCCGGCACTATAGGAATATCTTCGGATAATAAAGCGCGTGCCTGCCCCGGGCCGACATCCACAAATGTTATTTCCAATATTCTTTTATTTATTTTTATGGCAATTAAAGTTTTGCTGAAAAATTCAAGCACCTATTTCTTTGTTTATTACTTAGCTATTTCAGTAAAGTTTTTAACCTATTTATGACACAAATGGATAAAATCATGAAATAGCTGTAAAAATTGCGGCTATTTACAATTTTAGTGACAAGTCGAACCTAGACCCCTGCCACGGCTGTCACATTTCTTTTCCTTAAAATATTGTGCAGTCGGTGGATGCCGTGAACCCACCGAACCTATCTTCATCTAAATTAACCGTTAAAAATGATTATCGGCTAATGGCTATCAGTTTTCAATAGTCGACATATGAGTTATATTGGCTAAAATAGAGCTTAGTTAATAGGCGAATAGTTTTGTAACGGCTGTTTGAAATCAACAATAATGTTATATCTGAGCGTGTGCCGCGCCGCCGATTATACTTCGTAGACAGTGAATGAGAGATACGCGCCATTGTCCGCGGCGCTGGCACGGTTCAATGACACATTACTATTGGCTCTCACACCACTATTCACTGACAGTCAACAGCCGAGGTGTTTTGCTTCCAATTGTTATATTAATCCAAAATATTGATTTGATGTTTAGATAATGTAAGCGACGCATGTACCGACTCGGGTGCCTGCAGTTTATAACGCTCCTATTTGTCACAAGAAGGCGTTGCTTTAATGCCAAACAAAATATACGTTAACGTGATCAAATAAAATTCGCACTAAGCATCGTGGAACTATACATCCAATGAAGTTGACGTTAGGCGGGTACAACTATCACAGGGTGCAGGCATTCACTAAGAAATAATTTTAGCACTGTTCCTCAGCGCACGTACCATTATACCTTATGTTTCAATAAAATACCAGTTACAAAAACACAATGTTGAAAAACCTGCACCCTTCTGACATATCGGGTCAGGTGCTCTCCCAATTGAGCTATCGTGGTTCTAACCAGCCCGCCGAGATTATTCATTACTACCTATTTACTTTTTACTTTGAAAGCCAAAGGCGCCCATTCAATGTCAACAACTACCGTCAATAACATCCGATCATAATATTTTTACAAATTCTACAGATCAGTTAAGAAGTAGGCAAGCTATTTATAAAATGTTATTGTTTTTAATTATATAATTTCTAACGCAAATTTTGTTGCGAACAAATTACAAAACCACAATGTTGAAAAAATTTCCACGAGCAGGATTTGAACCTGCACCCTTCTGACATACCGGGTGAAGAAGAAGAGAAGAGCTGCCTGCTTATAAAATACCAGTTGTAAAAAAAATACGGCTAATGTTACTCTTCGTTTCAAACCTATTATTCATTGTTATCTTCAATTATATGGCTATATCATTACATTACGGCTACAATTATATCACAGCTTTTACTATCTTTCTTCGCCATATCAATAAGGATAAACGTTGTTCCGAGGGTAGTGCGGCGCATCGTCGACTAGATCTGACCCAATCCATCAAGAAAGCTAAACCGCATACAGAGTTTATCCAATCAAAGCCACTATCTTTCAGCCATGGCGTATAGTCTCGGGTCCTTGAAGTCGCAAAAGAGGTTAGTGTCTCTACAAAAGAGGTGAGCTTATCTTCAAAGAGGCGAGCTTATCTGGAGGTGGAGGGTCGCGGCGCGGCGCGGGCGCGCCGAGCATCACCCAGATCCAGAGGGCATTACTTTAGCACCCTCTCGGGGCTGAATAAATTATTTTAAGCATTTTAATCTAATTATGTTGTTACAAGGAGCATTGCAAAAAATAAAAAATAACTATAAAAAGATTTTAAAAAATTGGTTAAAAATAGAATTGTTTGGTCTAAGATTTGTTGATAGTTTTAATTGATTTGTGATATCCTCCCGATCGCCTCGCCGCTGGCTCTGCGGGCGCCGGCCGACCCGGGATGGGATATCGGGCCGTCGTCGCGTCGGCGGGCGTATTGGTCTTAATTTCGCAAGCAAAGGATATTGACTTTGCGTAAACTCAATTTGACGCCGACATTTTTGTTTGCCACGGAGATGTTGACGGACCGGTTAGGGTAAGCGGTAGACAAACGCTCACGAATTTATGATGTGCAAAGGTCTTCCTGCTGGTTGGTTTTCTCGATAAAGTAAGCATCATTTAAACGGAACCTCCGCAAGAACCACATTTAACCTTCGACCTCTGCCGGCCGCCGGGTAATTGCCTTAATAGTTATTCCAACTTAATGGTATTGCCTGCTGGCTGCTGTTAATAATTAATCACTGGCCCAATTATGAATCGTGTTACAGTTCTTTGAATATTTTACTACGACAATGAAAATGTTTTGTTGAATAATTTCCATTGGTTAGCTGTGCCTACACTATCCAAGTTTTGTTATTACTTTCAAACGAGTTTCTTTAAGTAGGGTGATAAAAGCAATGCTTTTCATTCGCATTGGGCCTTATTTGTACCTACAAATAAGGCCCAAGGTACAATGGGCAATGTTTTGTACGCAGGTGATTCACGACTGGCTCAAAAGTGTAATAGGTCTCATTTTATATAGGATTTTTCTACAATTTAAGAAGCGGTTGTGTATCTTCCTGCTTGTGCCTTAGGCAATTAGAGGCTAGCCCGGCATACGTGACTGTGCAAACGGCGATTACTGTAAACGCGGCAGCGCCTGCGCCTGTGCCGGGCCGGGGCTCGCTCGCCGGCATCTCGCCCTCCGCCGGCTTATGGGTCCCCTGGGGGTCCTCGGCCGTATCTCGACTAGCTAATATTTTATACACACGTGTATCGCGAACAACTTGCAACCTTCAAACTGGGTCCCTCCGCGCATCGAGACAAAGGAGCCGCTCACTACTTTATGTAGTTTGAAGCAGTTGCGGCGATGGCTTGGGATTAAACAACCTACGGACGATTTAACTTATATGTCGCTACACACATTTCTTTGTGGAAGATTTTGTAAAAGATTTAGGAATGGAACTCATGAAAACTTTTATGTACAAACAACAGTGTACATTGTTTATTTCACTTGTGTCGCTCTGTGGCTTGTTCTTTATGCACAAACAGGTTTCATCCAAAAAGGAGCATCAGCAGTTCAGCAGTGTAGAGAACTTGTGGTTCTGTTTATGTATATATATAACATATAAACTTAGTTTCAAAATGTATACCTATTTTAATCACAATGTCTTGCAGATCTTTGAAACAACCGGTATCAATTTATTATCAAAACTATACCTACCACTAGAAATATAGCTTTTAATGGCGTCAATATAATACAATGTGTGAGCGCGCGCGGGCAGGAGCGTGACGCGATTTATTCACATTTCGCAATTCGGATCGGCGCCGCCACTCGGCTTCATAACCATCCCAACTATTTGCATGACATTCCAAACTGTGATTACTGCGGCTCGTCTCGGGGTGGGGTGGGGGTGGGGGCGGGGGTGGCATCCGTGAAGAGCCGTGACTAGTCAGCTTAATTGATATTAGAAGCGAGACGTTGAATTGGTGTTGTTGTGATTGCTCGGTGCCCCAGTCGACGCGGCCGGCGGCGGCGTGCGCGGGCGCGGCCGGTCCGCGGCGATGGCGCCAGCTCCTTTGCCAATAACAACAAGTACAACTACGAGGGGTGCGTATATATACATCATCAGCTTTAAATATTTTGACGCCGCGCTGTGTCCTGAACGCCAAGCATTCAATTCAGAATAAATATTACTCGCAACAGGAATAGGGATTCCAAAATTTCCAAATATCTTTAGTTTGTGCCTTTGTCAACTATGAGTTTGGCCGATCATTGCCGTCGTCGTTGGCGTACAAGGCACGCTATCACTTGTCGATTATAGCCGACGTCAAAAGGTTAAACTTCCATGCCATGAACCGGTTATGAACCACCACACTGGCCCAATCTTGCAATCGGTACCACCGGCTTAAATATTTTAATTTGCTTACCCATATTATTATGACGATCTGTCATTGAAAAGTTGTTTAACTACACAATCGCAATCCGAATGCTTCAAGCAACGAGCTTCTTTAGATGAATACTATATTTTATTTAAATCACGTACCATTAGGTATATTAAATAGAACAAAGTCAGTTCAGAAAAATCTACCAAATAAAATTTATCCAAATAAGTAGCGTGTCAATACCCGCCCCCCCGTCTTCTTGGCCCCTGCCCCCACCCGCCACACACGTCGCTGCAACTCCCGAGGAAACGGGGTATTCTCCATAACCAGTTTTAAAATCACTGAGTCTTATTCAACGTTTCACTACTCGAGACGCTTTGTCAGAATGTACACTACTTTTCCAATTGAAATTATTACGTCTTATTCAGAGTTAAACAGTTTACGTACAACGCTGTCTGCTACACATGTCTGTCAAAAATTACAGTTGCACTTTGAAGATATACAAGAATGTATTTAAGCTTAATTGTGGGATGCTTGAACTTAAATACAGCTACCACGTAATAATAACTTACAGTATAAAAATACACTTTAAATTAAATTGTAACTATTTGTACAACCTTACTCGCGGACAGATAAAAACAAAGTGTTTTATTTCTTACATTCTTTAAATGACATAACTTTTTAATATACTTAGGCACCACATAACGATAACTCGCTTGCGGCCGGCCGCTGAAATTGGTTCCGTAAATACCTTTTTACTTCTCTCTTGAAAAACCCAATGCTGCAGTCACTTAGCTCAACACTCAATGCAGAGGTCGTCGGTATCGCAAAGTCAGAGCCGAAAATGAACGGCTCCATTCTGAATTCATATTTGGACAAATTTAGAACAGTCTACGAGTATGTTCCAGCGTTCGACGTCCCAGAGACCGGGAATTTAATAAAATATGATATTGAGTCGCGCCGGCGGCAGTCTGTTTGCTTTAAAATATCTTACTGGAACGTTTTAGATCAAAACGTCGAGGTGGAGCACCATGGATGATTCTATTTGAGGTACAGAAATAAAGAAAGTAACGTAATGCTATTTGTTTTCTTTCGGTAGCTTAATATAACGCTGAACAGCTTTAAGAAAACGAAATAACTATGATAATAATGCATGATTTTCAACAAGGCAAGTTTTAAGATAGAAGATTAATATTTGTAAAGCGATATTTGAAGCGAGTCTTGAGCTTAGTTTGGCTCCACGGTCAGATGGACGCTGCGCCGCCGCCGCGCCGCCGCCGCGCCGCCGCCGCGCCGCCGCCGCGCCGCCACCCGCAGCCGTGACGTTGCGCCGGCTGTCTTCGCGGTCTGACAGACGCTAGACGGTTGGCGATATACGGCACAAATATACGAGAATGTGTGACAAACCTCCAAATGTGCCTTTGGCACCGCCCCTATAAGCGGGCGATAGAATAACTTAAGTCTTTATAACGAGTCGCGAACACGGCAAGGCATACGGTTGATTTTTTGAACATTGACACCATTGTGCAATATTTATTAATATATGTATTTGTTAGTTTGGGTATTGAAATTTAAGTTGGGTTAGGTTATCTTATGAACAAGATTACCTGTGCATTTTTACATTCAAATGCTTACTACTTACGTATGCAAAGGTTTACTATTTGCCTATATATCTATGTAGATGTGTAGATGTGTCACGGTATGTACCGTGATTGTTCTTATTATTCGTTTAATTTAAATTAACTAGTTGAATTAAGGATTTATATTTTTATTTTAATCCATCCAGCTTACTAAGGGGTAGGTACTAATAGTAAAAGCAACGTAGATATCCTTGAAGATGTAGAGCGCAGCGCAAACGACTTTACTCTGCGGACTGTTCAAGTTTGCGGGCGTTGCAAAAAGTGAGCGGGCGAGAAGCGACGACTGTCCAGAGCTGTGACCACACTCGCTGTACACATTTGATTCCTCGAACTCAGTGTTTTCTGAATATGCTGCATGCTGATGCTCCACCATGTTTGGATTGGCCGGAGCCTGCAGTAGCTCGCCTTTCCACACTGTAATTCTTAGCTTGCAGTGAATGATCGATGGCGCAGTGGTTAACGCGCCCGGTCTGCGATTGCTTAGGTTAAGAAAATTTCACAAAAACCGGTCATAGGATGGGTGACCAAAAATGTATCATCTCGAGTAGCCATTTGTCCAATCGTTAACAATCACCAATGGCCCGCTTGTGGTTTATGGCCCATTCTCCCTATCCATCCATGGGATATGCTCGTGCCCCAGCAGTGAAGGCTTAAAATAAGCTGATGATGATGATGATGATGATGATGCCAATGACTGCCCATCCTTTGCGCTCTACCTTAAGAAGACCTGTGACATGCAGGGAGTGTAGAGTCTTAACTTCAGACATAATTAAGAAACACATTTTCAGGAACAAATAGCAAGTGTTTGTTGTCGGTCACCATTTCGCCTATTCTCATAATCTGCCTCTGCGCCGGAGACTTTATGACCTCGTTCCAGGATTGGTATTTGCATGACAATGGGCCAGTCATTTAATTTATTGCCGCCGGAGCTTGATGACGCCGGCTAAGTCGCGCGCTTTGTTGGGGAATGGCGGGAGTTGTGTCGCGAGGCGGACAATGCCGCAACTGTCGAAACATTCAAATCAGCCTATTGGGCCCAGTTAAGCGGTGTATGTTAAAGTATATTAGCATTCTCTTTATTTCTTGAATTCCAATAACATGGCTGACACAAGTGTAAAGATTTTACAGCTTTTCTCAGATTATTATATTTGATAGAAATATCAAAATATTCACATAAGTAATTCTGACTTTCATTTTGGGGTTATATGTATTTAATATAAAGAGGTCTGTAGTAACGCATACTGGTCCAAATCGCAATATCTCGCATGGAAAATTGGATATATTGAAAATAGGAAGGACAAAGTGTTTGCATAATCAGGCCTTTATCGCGGAGGCCTATCAGTTTGCCCAATATTGTTGAGAGGCTCTATCCTGGAGGGAAACTATCCCGAGATAGCATCCCCCCCCTTGCCCCTTGCCCCGCGCCCCGCGTCTCTAGATACGGGGGCTTATTCAATGGAAAAAGTTAAGCACTTATTTTGGCTGTGCATAAATAGGTTTTCTTGTTGTGCTGCTGAAAGTCGCACACTTTTTTCACATATGTTAAAATAATAATTTTATATTATTTTAACGTTAGTCTAGCGTTGCCACCGCTAGCCATGTCGTCACTACCATAAGGAGTGTAAGCACTCGTCGTTATCACGGAGGAATTTAATAAAGTCAAAATAGTAGGCCTGGATATAATTAGTTCCGTATTTTGTACGTAAATCTGTGATCGAAATTAATGAGGTCATTTGATGAGATCTGACAGAAACGGTCGATTGGGTGCTTCATGACCTTGCAGAAAAAAAGCGTCACGTGTCGATTTTGACAAAATTAAAAAAAAAAGTACTTTGTAAGGGTAATGTCATATTCTATGTAAATCACAGTAAATACATAATTGTGGCGTCGACATTTGAGTCTTGCGTGTATACGTAATAGGACATATAAGATGTCATATTCAAAGATTGTACGTTTTAATACGAAGCGGAGTGTCTATACCCCGTAACTGCATAAACAGTGACGTGTTTCAATAACATCGGCGGAGTCACGGAGATGCCATTGAATTACGCGCGCTCTGCTTTCGATGCATAAATTACAGGCCCATTGTTTACCACCGGTGACCGCGCCGCCGCCCACCGCTGGACTACCGGACGGGCTAACATTCATTATTATGGTGACATTCATTTGCTTACTGAGAACAAAAGCCAGTTCATCATTTTCAGATAAGCTTCCACAACAGTCAAGGTTGAAGCGTATCAAGTAAGTCATTCCACAATGAGCATCCACCATCAACTAATTATTATGGACCCATGATAACGGATATACATACATACAATAACTATCAAAGACCCGAATACAAATCTTGAATTTATGACCTAGGCAAAACGTTAGACGGGGTTTTCTGTAATTATCACAGGACAGGTAGGTGTTCGCTAATTAGTTCCTAAAACTTAAGTTAATGAAATTGGGTTTTAAATTATACATATTAAAAATAGTAAAAATACAACATGATACAAGTCTGAATTATTCTGTCAGAATGTAGTTCAGGAGTCAAAAACCGTCTGGAGAATCCCCTTTCTTTTCCCTTCTGAAAAGAGAGTACGTATACGGGTGGGTACCCGTATTTTTCATGCCAAAAAAGGACACTTCTGAATGCCAGGAGAGAACTAAGACTGACTGCTACTCGAAATGAAACGTTAAGCTCAACGGACTAGTATACGCGATGGTGAGGTTATCAGAGGTGACATTTTATTCTGCTGACATTTAATTCAGCTGCTGCGGGATTTCGAGATGGTGTACTTCTATAGAATCTGATAAAGCGTTTTGATACATCTTCGGTTATTGAAACTCTTACGTAGATAAAACTTTACAAGAAAAAAACAACTAACCACCCTCAGAAAGCTCGAGTGGGATCGAACCCACGACCGTTGGATAACCGGTCCAATGCTCTGGCCGCTGAGCTACCGAGGCCCCAGAACACTCGTTTTTCTAGTAGTTTGTGATTGACGCTGCAAGCCAGCGGTATTACGTCACTGTGAACTAACTACTCTCACAGCCGAAAGAAACACTTTTAAAATGTTATCTTGTACCTATGTAGCATTGTAAATGCAAAATTCAAAATAATGTAAACACTCTTACGTATCTACTCGCGTTTATTTTACGCATAAATTTAATTTAATAATGTTTTTCCTGAAGCTTTGAGCCCCTTGCAGGTCACAGGGAGATTGAGGTCTTGTTCGTCTTTTTCAATGTGTAGTGTTCGCGTAAACTTTAGATAACAATGTCGTTTTTGGTTACAACAAATAACCACTTTCGATTCTACGAAAAAAACAACTATAGCTTTACAACAACGATTTTCTTTATTTCTAAACGGTCAACGTTGCTATAAATTGGCGTTTATATTGATATGATGTGCATAAAGCACACGGCACATAAAGCAAGCAACAATAGTTTCCAAACAGTTGGTTAATCCCGGCGCGTCCCGGCTATTAAACCCCCATCTGTCGATCACCCGCGGAGATTGGTCGTGACGCCGGCGCGGGCGGCGCGGGCGGCGCGGTCACTCCAGAGATGTAGTTTTGATGCGGGCTTGCGGCCGCCCTTGGGGGGACTGTGGCTTGCGTTACAGTAGGACACTTGTTTCAAGTTATATTGACCATATAAGTATTTGTCGAATTCATAAAAAGGCATCATCACCAACTCACAATAAGCATTATAGTAATAATTTTATCATCTCCAAAAAGTGTATCTCCCTCACATCTACAGATAACTCTTTAAAATTTAACCAGATAATTGAAAATGAACATGATATGCCTTTAATTTAACATTTACGTTATCATTTTTTATCCCATTCCCATTGCCTTGTCCCACGAAGTGTTGCTACATGGTTACTGTATCCAGATACCGAAGGGACGAGCGAGTAGGTCAGCGCCATCAATCTTGACCCGTTAGCATAAACTAGTCGCAGTCAATGTAATGACGTCATAGCCCCTCCCCCACCTCCACCCGTCCCTGTTGGCCAAATACTGCAATAAACTTCAACGAGCTGACAAACAAACAACTTGAACTTGATTTGCATGCCACTCACTACAAATTATTCGGAATGTCCGAGTGTTCGTTTGGCTGGAATTCCGTTTGTGAGTTACATTGTTCGTGAATATCGCAAGTTAGTTTTGAGACGAACCGCCCGATAATGGGTTCGGTGGCATTCGCAATGCTGTTGTTATTCTAATGTGTCGGACGCATACGGCGGGACTCTTTGCGCCAGAACAAGTTGCTAAGCTTTCAGCGAGTTCTAAACTAGCACCATATAAATTCTGTTATTTATAGTGGTTCATAATTTCTTATGAGTTCGTTGAACGCAACCGTAAACTAAAATACACACTAAATTTCACGAGGCGCGGACTTAAATAATAATGCAACTAGAGAAAGCTTTCTCCCTATAAATTTATTTGAGTCGTAAATTTAATAGTGAAAAAAAGCATATGAGTGGAGGTTTCGGTGGCCGGCGGCGTCCCCCGGGGCCATCCCGGCGCTGCTGGCCCGAACCGTAGTCATATTTCTTTCGTGACAAATACCACGGCTTTGGGAAGGTCATCTGTGACGCTATTATCAAGCAGACGTTGCGAGAAGGTTCGACTAATCGGTCCATTACGTACGATCTAACGATATGTAAAGTCTGGGCAAGTTTGGATTTACTGCCCGTTTGTTATAAAGCGCTCTTGAAAATGTTGGGCTGAACATAGTTTTGGTAGATAGACATATAAAATAGTTCCAAGCCGGCCAACAAGACTAGAAGCTAGTGACAGACACCGTATTATATCTGTACAACTGTCTCTTACTATGATTTTACTCCTTTACACGTTTATTTCAAAGGCGGAGTGGGAATCTAATAAGTGGGAAACCCATAATATACTGAATATCGACTCGTTACATTTACAATGTAATATGAAAGTTAAGTTATAATGTTATTTTGTTCTGACGTTGATTAACTCGCACAAGAGTGATGGATGGCTCACAATTTCTTTTTATCAAAGAATAAAACGTGAGCAAACTTCACTGACCGCCCTCGCCGCGGGCCGCGCGGCCTTCGCGGCGTGGCGGAGCAGTTACGCGGCGCGGGCGCGGCGCGGGCGCGGCGCGGAATAATAAATAAAAAAATAAATATAATGTTTAGTTGGTGCACGCCGCGCATGAACATGAACACGGCGCTGCTTTACATAACAATGCAATATTGCAGACGTCGGCGCCGCGATCTCTCCAACATATTATTTAAGGCTTATAGCGCAGATTTAGTGTTCTAATATATTCCTAGCTTTGCTTGCGGCTTGTCCTTTTCAATGGTTTGTTTAATCAATGTCTATCTAGTTTAATTAATGTTGATACATATGCAAAATTATATTAAGTCTGAATCTGTAGATAACCAATGCAATATATTCATGAGAAGCTTTAACATGTTTGAAAAGTGTAATGTAGGATTAGAGGCGAGCCTGATGACTCTACTCCAATAGTTTTTGATCCATTAACGGCTTATTCAAATTTCAACAAAACGCTAAATGATGATATCAAAAATTTTGTTATTTATATTATTGCATTATTTAACAAACGGTAAACATCACTGACACTGACATGCACCTTGAACGAATTTGTTTGTGTATAGGTTCCTATGATGTAAGATACTTTCTATTCACATTTTTCATGTTTTATAAAACCGACCGGCAGAGGATTGGTTGACTGATGCTGCGTTATTTTCACGCTGCAATTGTGTTCGAGTCCAAACTACATTTCCATTAAACATCAGGTGGAGTGAGTTATTGGCACGCTAACCATACATCGAATAATAAATACTAGTGGTCGCCCAGTGGTTGAAATTCGACCATAATTTTATTAAGGCTGCACGGATTGTATCCTAAGCAATGAAAAATTAAAAAAGATAGAATGTGAGTTTAGATTGGCATTGACAGGTTTCAGCCGCTCCTCTTCCATTTTTGAAATTATTAATAATATATACTTACTCGTACCTATATGCGAGTGTGTCAAATACATGGTAGTGTGTGTAATATTTTTTTTATTGATTTAATGTATTTTTTTTTATGCATTATTTAAAAAAATATTAACATTCTGTACTTCTTCTCTATATAAAAACTATAAGTGTGCGAAATGTCATACTCCTCCGTCCGCGCAATTTTCGTAAAAAGGGGTACAAAGTTTTTGCTTCACGTATTGATATATATATAGATACATCGAATGTCAATTCTAAATACGCGTATTAATTTCTATATTGAACCCATGTAACAACTAATTTGAATATCGCTAGCATTAAACTAGCAGTTGTCACCGCTTCCACCAATCAACGTCTCGCTGCAGCTCCCGAAAACCTCCGCATGCAGGCGACTCGGCCGGCGCGCGCCATCACCGAGCCTACCGCCTTCACAATAGGGTCGACAGCTGCTCGCACGTGCCCCACGATATGTACGTAATTAGTACGAGGTACGTGACGAATTAATTAGCTCTCTTGATAAATAGACGAGGGTTGATGCGGGCGCCGTCGCCGCGCCGCCGCCGAGGTAGCTCTAATTACAAATGAGACTTTAAAACTGAAGATGACATCTATATGAAGTTAAAAAGTTTGTTTTCAAAGAGCCGAGTTGATGTAGTCATTATGTATCGGCGCAACATCAACCGCGGACCGCAAGCCCGCACATAAAGTCGGACAGAAAGAAGGTTTTGAAGGCCGCGCGGCCGCAGGGTCGCCGCTAAGCCGTCGGCTGGTTAATGGGCGACGTCACCTCCAAACGAAAGGGGTCGCGCGGACTGAATGCGCGCGGTCCTAATCTGCCCTTTCGCTGGCCTAATACCGCAGGGACCACAGGATTATGCAATGTTCTTAATTATGTTGTGAAATTTTATCATCTAAAAATAACGTTTTTTAGAATTTCAGTCAAGGTATAAAACTCTGAAACTGAAGTTTCTCTGGAACCGTTACTCTGGAAATATGGTTGATATCGCAAATTCTCGACCTGGAAACTTAAGATATCTAAGTAGAGTAACAGGCAGCTGATGAGAGCAGGGCTAAACACAAACTTTAAGAACGCATGGTTAGCAGGAAATACGTAGCGTTTCGAGCACTAAACACTTTGCTCATGTCGTTTACCCATTTTTAAATAACTTGAATCGTGTATTTGTTCAAAGGATTTTGTATGATATATCGGGAAGATGTTTCAGTTGTAAGTTTCCAGCTATTGTAGTCTGAACGGTTTTCACTTCGCGTTGAATACAAAGTTCTTGGGGTTATTTATCGCACTAAGAAAATAGAGTTGACAACGGTTGCAATTGCTGGATTTTCTTTATGATAATAAGGTGAAGTAAAAAAAAATCCGGACAAATGCGAGTCGGACTCGCCCACCGAGGATTCCGTACAAATTTATGGGTACATAATATATAGTTCAGCAATCGAGTCTCGAACATTTCTCGAAATTCAGTTTCCAAGGTATTTCTTTTTTCATTCTCCGTCATAAATCGAAAACTTTAATCATAAAAATAATTAAAAATCTGTTTAAGCTTGTGCAAATGAAGCCCTTTTATATGATAACCCACATGACATGGTTAACTTACTTTAAAATTTGGACTCCCGTTCCTTGCATAAAGACCCTGTTTTTTTTGTGATTTAGTTAAATATATATAGTATAGTTTTCAGATTTTTCCCTATATTTGTAGTATAAAACAATATTACTTGCCAAATTTCATAGTTCTAGGCCAACGGCAAGCAACCTTATGAATTTTGATTTTCTTGATTGTCGACATATACGTTTTTTGCGACCTAAACGGCCGTATCTTTTTTTTCGTTAACTTAGAAGTTTAATTTTTTCACAGCTTGAAGGAACGCAGACCTGAGCATATGGTTTTAATTTCAAATTGATACCTCCACGCATTCCCGAGATAAAGGGTCTTGACAGACAGACAACAAAGTAATCCTATAAGAGTTCCGTTTTTTCCTTTTGAGGTACGGAACCCTAAAACCGAAAATATAAAACTAAGTATATTTTATTTATTGCAGAATGATAACATGTATGACTCAACGGTCGTCCGGGCTCGCTGTGCTTACTAAAGGTCGTCGTATTGCGACGGGTCGATTGCTCCTTTTCAGTCGCATTCAGCGGAGGCCGCCCGCCGCGGCCGCCCGTCGCTTATACGCAAAGCGTCAGCCGGGAATATTTCAATGTGTTCATCTATCAAGTGATCTGGTATTGCGAAAGTGGCCCGACCATGTTAGCCGCTGCGCCATCGTTCTCTCGACTAAATGTTTCTGCAATGTTTTGAGTGCTGCGTGCGCTCAAAACAATTCACTTTGAATGCTCGTTTGAGGAGTGCGTTGGGTTTGTCAATCAGAACTGCTATAATACTACCTTATGTTGGGTTGGTGGGTGGATAGGTGAGTAGGTTTATGTGCTGAGTGCCAGGGATATATGCCGTTGGTTTATTTTAAATTTTTTTTTATTGTAAGTTTGGCAAATGTCTCTGCTCTTCCTGATATTGAGCAAAGCAGAATCCAGATGCGAGGACAGCAAGTAGATCAGGATACTGCCTCACGGCCGGTCCCACCTTGCCTACCCGCAAGTTGCTTCTATTTTTTCTTGCTGTTTCAATTAGCTGAACGGCTGAGACAGCCAGCCATCACCGCGGTTCACCGGCGCGACGTGACGTCACCCGCCCGCGGTTAGCCGTGACGTAGTTAATGAGCCGCGCGACGATTAATCACGACGTGCCGTCGCGTGTCACCCGCGCCGTGTCACCGCACCGGGCGGCGGCGATGCACCGCGCACTGCTGCGGCAGCTACCAGGCAGATGCTATACCCGATTATACCATGATGATGAGACACTTTCATGAGTTATAGCCTTCAAAAGAGACACATGACTGGACTTTCACGATAGTCGGTTTTACCATTGAAAATTTCGACAGAAATAAATCGATGTTTAAAACCGGCCAAGTGTGAGTCGGACTCGCGCACGAAGAGTTCCGTGCCATTCATTATCTATAAGAACCGCAAAAAAATCATGTATGTTGTATGAGAGCCGCACTTAAATATTTAGAGCCCCCCCTCAAATATTAATTTTATTTTAATTTAATTATTTATTTTGAAGTGAATATATAACTAAATATTCTGTGAATATTTCAAGCGTCTACCTGTTGTCGTTATCAATATCGAGCAAAAACAAGCAAAAAAATCACGTTTGTTATACAACAATATACAACAACAATGCAATAAAAGAAATATTTAAGGGGGCTCCCGTATGGGAGGGATAAATATTTATTTTATTCTGTTTTTTAGTATTTGTTGTTATAGCGGCAACAGAAATACATCATCTGTGAAAATTTCAACTGTCTAATTTTCACGGTTCGTGAGATACAGCCTGGTGACAGACGGACCGACAGACAGACAGACGGACGGACGGCGGAGTCTTAGTAATAGGGTTCCGTTTAACCCTTTGGGTACGGAACCTTAAAACGAAGAAAGTTTTATGACGTAGGCTTTTTAATTATGCTCACTTTATGTATTCACGTTTGTACAACGAATAACGAATAGGTAATATTATACCTAGGTACCTAACTGGCGATGTAGTAAGCTTAATTATTCAACAGGAAACTTCACGCTAAGTGCATTACGAATATGAGACATCTGTAGGAAAGTTAGAATACGGAATCGTATCATATTTAATCCAAGCCTGGCAGTTTACAAAAGTAGATCGTAAGCTGCGCGGCGGCGGCACGGCGCCGGACTTTAGCGAGTGAAATGAGCGGCGTCACGGCGCGCTACATGAGCTATAGCAAGTTTTCTATTATTAGGCTTGACAAAAATAATTTACTAACTAAACAAATTTATCGCACACCAAGGCAGACCTAATTTAGTCATTAAAATACTATTAATCAATTTTGTATAAAATGTATTGCTAAATAAATGATGTACCTAAAATAAAAAAATAAAAGCATACCCCTCAAAAACATAAATGTGAAATGAGAGCCGAGTTCAATATTATGGTATATGCCTTTGTTGTTGAAGGGGTATGTTGCACTTGACAGGTCGTAAAAATTGGTTGATCTTCTTCGGCGGCTTGAAGTAAGTGGGGGAAGCAGGTTGGCGCTCGACTGTGGTTGCTGCACTTCCATATATGAAAGGTGTCACTGACAAAATTCAACATATCTTAAAGCGAGCTTCGATCAACCAATTTTTACGACCTGCCAAGTGCAACATACCCCTTCAAGATGCAGGGCTGTACCAACTGGACTGCGACTGTGGGCTCTCTTACATCGGACAATCAAAGAGAAGTGAAGGAACCCGCGTTAAAGAACATATAGCCGACGTCAAGCATAAGCGCGAAAATAAGTCTGCAGTATGCGAACATTCCCTAAAGGGGCCCAACCATTACATCAGATTTGATAAACCACAAATACTCGCTAGAGAACAACGATTCATCCCTAGGATGATACGCGAGGCTATTGAAATTAAAAAACATCCTAATTTCAATAGAGAAGATGGTTGGAATCTTCCGCCAGCCTGGCCCTAGCCCCAACACCATACTGCAAGACCAAAAGATACTGTAAGCTCTTTCTGCGTAAAACGGAATGCACCTGATTAAATTTAAATGAGGGTATACAAGCTACCAACTAATTATGAGACGACCAACACCTCAGTCTCCCTGTGACCACGGACCCTGCAAAAGGTTCGAAACGTCAGGATAAACATTAAATAAGTAATGTGTAAGATAAACGCGAGTAGATTCGTAAAAGTTGTTTTATTTCAATGTGTAGTGTTCGCGTAAACTTTAGAAAACAATAAGGAAGGAAGTTATTATTTCTAGAGATTTTTTCGTTAAAAAAGTGCATTCCATATTAACCAACACCTCACCTTTAGGTAAATATGCATCCGATTATCCGATCACTAGACACTAGTAATGATCTTACACTATTGATGTGTGCTAATTATTGAAATAATAATCAATACTAATTCTCAGTTAATAATAACGTAATAAATACGAAAGTCGTCTATACTCTTAGTTAATAGTAGTTTATGCAACTGTCATATAATGAAGGGTATTAAAACACAATAGTAACGAGTGTTTTAATACCCGTGTTATATGCAGTTGCATACACTACTTTATCTTCACTAATGCAATTAGTCAAACAACAAGAGTAAAAGCTGACAATAGTTTATTTATAATAATTGTTCAAATTTTGGATGGTACAATTTTGAAAGTTAATGTTAATTATTGATCCAGCAGCTGTAGCGGTCGCGGGGCAAGCAGTAGAGCTCGTAGACGGAGTTGGAATATTTATAATTACTTCATTCGTCTTGTTTTCTATACTGTTCAAGATCGTATTTGAGACTTGAATTCTATTCATTAAAGACTCATCGACGTAGCTTTCAGCCACAGTAGAAGACTTCCACCCCCCGTGTCGTTTCAGTGCGGTCAAATCACCACCGCTATCTATGAGAAGGCTCGCCGAGGTGCGCCAGAAGCAATGCCCCGTGTACAACGCTGGGTTACGCAGATTCAAAAAACTTGCTACAGTTTTTCCCAGAGCACCAAATTTATTAATACCAGTTCTTTGATCGACGCACTTCCCCGATCTATAGCTCAAGAAAAAGGCAGGGTTTCGACAGGGGGTGGGTCGAAGTTCCATGTATTTTTTACATACGGCATAGCAGTTGCCCGTCACAACGAAAGAACGATCTATTTTCGTTTTTGTTTTCGAAACTTTCACCATGATTGTACTGTCGTCTATGTTAGAGACTTCATCGAACTGGATGTTGTATAGCTCTTGCCTTCGGCATGCCCCCATTATGCCGAAGATTAGTGCAACCTGTAACAATAAACGATATAATAAGCTTGAGGTACATAGCCAAGGCAAAAACTATGATTTATGAAGTAGTAAAGTGTAGGTACCTACTACCTAATTTATACACAAAGCGCTTAAACGGAGTGTCTAGATAACTTGCGTGTGTAGTACGTAAGTACTAGGTAGATTAAATAACAGAACTAAAATACACTTACCTTTTCAAAAAGATACAAAATATCTGGTGAATCTTTCAGGAACATCTTTATTTGACCTGATGTAAACGTCAAGGACTTTTTTTCCTTGTGTCCTTCTGAACTGCGTTTCAGGAACGCTATAACTTTTGAATACTTCGTGATATCAATATTGTTGTAGATACTCAGTGTGGACTTGAGCATAGAATATTTAGCCCACATAGAAGATGGCTTGAATTTGTCGGAGAGGTCTTTGAGATACACAAGAATGACATTTTCAGAAAATGATGTAGTTTTCTTTTCGATCTTCCATGCCAAAAAGTTATTATATTCTTTTTCATATAATTTTCTAGATTTTTCTGGCAAAAGATTGTGAGTTACATTTGTTGCCAATTCTAGAATATCCGGAGGCGTACAAATATCATCGTCGCTGTCCATTTTTAACTTTTAATTTGTATTTTAAAAACAAAACACATTGCGAAACATTAAATTCACGCGTACGTGTATTGTCACAGTGAACTTGCCGCCATTAAAATCTAACCAATGAGAGCGCAGCTGCGCGCGCAGGGCCAATCAGGAGCGAGCGCGCGCTGTTCTTTTTTTATTTAATTGGCACAAGATCTTACCAAAGAGTTTTGTGTATGTAAGTTTAGTAGTTTCGACGAAGTTTTCACGTATAACCCAACTGTTTTCAAAAGCCAGCCTAATATCAAAATTTTATACAACTTGTATGAGGATTTTGACATAAGGCTCGCCAGGTTAATTGGTCGCGTTTTATTGATGTTATAATGAGATTTTACGATATCGATGTGGATATTATACCATCATGTGAAATTGCTTATCGCACGTCGTTTTGTTGTCTGCGCTATAACAGTAGTAATTATAAGTCAAGTATTGGAAACATAAGTAGAATGTTACAACATTAGTGTAGATAAAAGTAGTTATAAGTACTAAAACTGATATGTTTGGATTAAAAAAAAATAAGGTGGTATTGCACTCGTTATATTCACGTGAAAACCTTAAAATCCACATAAAGACCGGCTGTCATCAATTTTGATTGCTGATTCTATTAAATTACAGGCATCTATAAGTATATGTTCCTAATAGAATCAATTAATTGAAAAATATAATAATTGATAGAAATTTACTAGTTTCTGATTTATTCCTATGTATTCGCCCAACTGCCTATCTGGATGCCAAATTTGAACTTTCTAGGTCATCTGGAACTGGGTCAGAGTTTTGATCTATCTATAGATCAGTGAGTCAGTCAGTGATAAAAATGACGAGTTTTGGACGTTAACATTTAAATAACAGTGTGAGGCGTATTTATGAAATTTGGAGCACATATGTAAGTCTCAATATATGAGCCAAATTTGACATGTTTTTGGGTTATGAGGGGGTTAAAAGCGGCTCCAAATGGTTCGTGTAATAATACACACGGTGCTGCTCGCTAGTTCTGTTAGCTTGAACTTGGCACGCTATATCTATATCTTGACTCGTGTCTAGATATGACAGGCAATCTCGGCAAGTTTGGTCGGTGGTCAAAAACATGACTAACGGTGTTTGGAAGACGGCGGCGGCGTGCTTGAAGCTGGTAAGTAGTGACCTCCACAACTATGCTACTGCAAGTCTAATGATTGCTAAACTTCCCATACAATTCAAAAAGTAACAAAAAACTAAAGGCTTTTTACCAGGAAGCCTTCAGAAAAAACGAGAGCGAGTCATTGCAGATGGAGGCGGGCGGGCCCGCGGCCAGGCCCGCCGACAGGCCCGCCGACATCACTAAACAGATTGTGTTTATAGAGGAGCATCGGGACCGGCATATTGTTTCACTGCCACTGCTATTCTAGTACGGGTTGTTACGTATTGTTCCACGAAATTCCGTTTAATTGATAAAGGTAAAGTACCTGGATTTAACTGGCACTTACATTTTGAAGGACTTAAGAATTCAATTAGATACCTATTGTATAAGCCATTACATTCCTTTTTACTCAAAATATGACAAAGTAGAATTAAAGAGAGGCGCTGGCGCCGCCCGCCATAGCCAACCGTAACTAACACAATAATGCTACTTTATGGTCGTGCATATCAATGTTACATTTCATGTGCTTGATCCAAAGTTCGGCCGTGATAGTCTAATAAATTTTGGAATATAAATAGTAGATTATTAACCAAGGGGATAAAGCAGTGTCTTCTGCCGCGGGTGACGATTTAAATCGCGAGCGTAACGAAGGACACGAGGTTTTAAAAACTTAAATCACGAGCGAAGCGAGGGATTTAAGACGAGTCCTGAGTGTAGCGAGGGATTTAAGTTCACCCAAGACTAAGACACCTTTATCACCGAGGAAAATACTCTACTTTTCGTACCATTTGCGAAAAAATTAACACAATAATAATATGAGATAAGCCTTTATTAAAAATAATGACAATTAAAAATTATTTATAATTGCGGCAGCATTTTCACTGATAGAATCCGACAATTCATTGTCACTTTCGCTTTGATTTAACATCGTAACGTATTTTTAGAACATTAACTTATTTATAAAAATAAATTAAAATAAACTTATCGTTTATGTATTTGAAGAAAACAAAAACGCGGCAAATTCCTAGACTAATATTTTTTGTCGGAAAAGCAAAGGCATCAAGCTCATACGGCCTCGTCGGTTTTCGTAAATTTATTTAATAATCTTAACTGCATAATAAATGCGTATTCCTTTTTCAAATAGATGTATAATGCTTTATATACAAACTCAATGGTGTAAACACAGATGTAGTTCAGTATAAATTTCGGTAAGTATTCCAAATTTAAATCACATTCTCCCCCTAGAGGATGAATGAAATTCAGTACAATTTTCTTTCCCTGTTTTTAACAGATTAAAAATGACTATTGTTATGTTCGCTTTTTGTGGCATAGAATGTCACTTTTTTGAGCAAGTGGTACGAAAAGTACTCAAACAACCAACCCTATTTCAAAGAACGGTGACTAATGTTAAAAGTGGTGAAGAAGGATTATATATATATATTTTTTAAACGATTTCAAAAAAGGAGGTTTCTCAATTCGACTCGTATTTTTAACCGACTTCAAAAAAAGGAAGAGGTTATCAATTCGACTGTATTTTTTTTTTTTTTTTTTATGTTTGTTACCTCAGAACTTTCGACTGAGTGAACCGATTTTGATGATTCTTTCTTTATTTGAAAGCTGGTGCTTCCCGTGTGGTCCCATTTTAATTTGGTCTAGTTCTGATGATGGGATCCTTGAGGAATTGAGGGAACTCCTCGAATATTGTAGGCATACCTATCGCGATTTTGGTATTTTCAGAAATAAGTCAAGCATTTGCATTCAGAAAGTATCATTTGATGAAGTGTAACTGATGAAAAAGACCACAGATTGCCATCGGAACTCCTCAATGATAAGTATTTCACGGGTGGCGATAAAATATCTCGATTAAGATAGTTAAGCGACTATGACGAAGCAAAAGAAGACAGGCACCGGAACTCAGTTTTTGATTTCCTACTTTGAGATAGGCGTTTCTCGTTTTCTTCGCTTGTCTCATTTAAACGGCGCTGTCTCATACGAGCAGCGTGTTTATTAGGTCTACCCATATTCGCTTTTACAGACACAGACAATAACTTTATTAAGAAAAAATATAGGTACAATTATTGTTACTTTTGGAGTCGGTGCCAGCCAAGGTAACTTTAACATAAACATTTAACGACATACTATATTATAATCATAATAGTACATTCAATCTTATGCATGAAATTTTAACTACAAACGCGGACTGGCACCGGCTTCAAAAACTTCGTTGGCTGGCACCGGCCCCAAAAATAACAATAATTGTACCTATATTTTTTCTAAATAAAGTTATTGTCTGTTGTTCGGTACTTTTGTATATGTACGCACACAATACTACGTATTTTCCTTTTATTATTTTTAATTGGTTAATATATATCACTAGCATATTCCAAAGCGGGACATGCCTGAAACGGAACGTTTTTTTTCTAAGCGCGCAACACTAGAAACTCAAGTGTTGCCATATTTTTTTTCTCTCAACGTTCTCCAATTCGAAAACGCACCGTCGATTAGCTCGCTCCGATAGCTTGAGCCTATAAAACTTAAATCAAATATCTTCAAGTGCACAAATAGCAGACGTCCGTCGACGCCAGCCTGTGAGATTAATACATTCATCATCGAAGGACAGGGGCCCCTGAAGAAGTCTACCACGTCACACCAGGTCAGTCCCAAATTTGCGGTCTATGCTAGCCAAATCTCTCCAATTACTTAACATAATTGTGTTCGAGCCGGATATTACTATCTGGTATCGATTTATACGTATTATTTGTGCTGTACAATATCAATTTCAAGTAAATTCACTTGTCTTTGTTCGTAAGTTGCGAGAAACTACCTCCACTTACAATTATAAGTATCGAGTTTCCGACGACGTAGTGCCTTATTTCTCGAAAATACCGATACGTACAGTTAGATCTCAATGAGATCATTCTAATTATATAAAGTTTTATATGGTTTTGAGCATTTTTGGCGAAATTACATTCGTTAATAATTTCCGAATCGGGCGGTAGATACTTACCTACTTAGAGCGGCGCGCCTGAAGTCATTTGCCTAGTACTAATAGGTCTAAATATAGTTTGTTGCAACTCATTTCTTTATTTTGTACAACGTACATTACATTACATTGAGTATTTACGTACTAAGTGTATTTTTTGGGGTTCAGGTATAACATACCGGAAAACCAAGTTATCGGTTGCTGTCATAGTTACAGTATCGAATAAACTGTCGCTCGTATTGCGTACGGCACAGGATTCAAATTTCTTTAGCTTGGGTTCTACCGACGGGAAATATTATCTTTGTATTTAACATAACATGTTAAATTACAGCTTACTTTTAACTTGCAACAAATTATATTTCTTTTTTTTTAACTAACATTGTGCTAGTACCTAGCCATTTTAGTGATCTTAACATAACCTTACGTACCTATACACTATACAGGTACATACATTCACTAGTTTAATCATCTTTTATCTCCTGATAACATTATTATTTTCCACAGTACAATAACTCAATTTATAACAAAATGTCCGCTATGGAGATTGAACAATTGACATTCGAACGTGATTTAGCGATTAACAATGTTAAAAAAATTGTAGATTGTTCAAATAATGTAGCCGAATTTCGAGTTCGAGTTAAAGAGTTAGCTTCAATCAAAAAATCATTTTTCCAAGTTCAAATGAAAATTGAAAAATTATCGGCAAAAAATGAGTCATTCAACCGGGATGAGAATATAGCTGTGAGAAATCAATTTGATTCATTGTACTTTAAGGTCCAAGTTGCCTTAGACACGCTTAAGGAGGAGCGTAAACAAAGCATTACGTCCATCGATGGTGGCTTTACTGGGGTGTCACATACGACCTGCTGCGCTCAGCAATCAACACAATCGCATATTCGTTTACCGCGATTATCGCTTCAAACATTTACAGGTGTTTTAACTGAATGGAATGCTTTCTACGATTTATTTAAATCACTTGTACATGACAACGTCACTTTAACAAATGTCGAGCGTTTTCGGTATTTGTTATTATTTTTAAAAGATGAACCATATAATCTTATCAAATCTATTCCTGTTACGGATTCTAATTACGAAAATGCCTTACAAGTATTAATTTCGCGTTATGAAAACAAACGAATTATTTCCACAAAACATTTTGACAACGTTTTTGATTGTGATTCAGTTAACGAGAAAAATGTTGAATCAAGTTTACGTAACTTGTTGAATTGTTATCACGAGAATATCACTGCTTTGAAATCATTGGGTTTACCAGTTGACGAATGGAGTTTCGTACTGTTAAATATTTTGCTACGCAAAATTACACCTAATATTCGTAGGCGTTTTGAATTATCATTAAAAACTTCATGTGAAATTCCTGACGTGATCGAATTACTCGATTTCCTCGATAAGGAATTAGCGGCATCTGAAGTGATGACCGCGTCCGCGTGTACAAGTACATCCGCGGGGCCTGCGCAGCGCGCGGCGTCCGCGCTCGCTGCTGCTGGCGGAGCGGCCGGCTCGGCCCGGTCAGCTGCAGTGACGTCATCGCGCCATGCTATGGCGGGAAAGCATGCGATGTCGCTTACTCGCGCGCACTCTGACGTGCAATATAATGCACCGCGCAGTACTAACTCTTCGTTTGCGCGTAACTCGCGTGCTATAAGCGTACATGCAACAACTGCGTTGAATTATTTAAATAAAATTAAATGCGCGTATTGTAAGGACAATTCACATCCTTTATATAAATGTGAGAACTTTAATGCGCTCACTTTAAAGGAACGAAAACATTTCGTGGAACAAAATAAACATTGTACCAATTGTTTATTTTCTGGTCATGAACTAAAGGACTGCAAGTCGCGCCATACTTGCCGCGTCTGCACTCAAAGGCACCATTCTTCATTACATGAAGATGTGCCTACTCCAAACGTCTTACTGACTACAGAATCTTCTTCCCCTGAGTTGCGCTCAGTAGCGGAAACGTTCCCGCCCCTTCCATTACAGGGGGCTACGGGGCATCCTTCTAGTAAGAACTGTACCGTCTTACTCACGACTGCGCTTGTAAACGTACGACCCTTGAACCAGGGGCCTTATACGCCGCGGTCCGTTCGTGCCCTTGTGGATCAAGGTGCGCAGACCACGCTCATTTCTGAGTCTTGCGTCCAACGTCTCGGCCTGCCGCGGTACTCCGCGCAGGCGGGCACCACTCTAACCGGTATTGGTGGTGAAGTACAACCTCGTGGTTACGTGTTGTGCGAGGTTACACCTCACAACAAACCCGAGCCGAAGCTTCACATCGAAGCTTTTATCCTACCTAACCTGACAAGCTACACTGCTAACATTCCTAAATCAATTAGGAATATTCAGACGTTTCAACACCTTCAAAATCTTGATCTAGCAGACCCAGAATTGCGCTCAACACGGCCTGTTGAACTGCTACTGGGATCTGACTATCTGGATAGCATACTGCTACTAGATAATATCAAGGGCCCACCGGGCACACCCGTGGCCATCAACAGCATTTTTGGTTATCTGATAGGTGGTAGAATTTCATATGAAAGTATGAAACCACTAAGTGTCAACTTGAGTACTTGCCAACTTGATATGAATCTTCAAAGGTTCTGGGAGTTGGAATCCATACCAGAACATCCACATCTTACAAAAGATGAATTACGCTGTGAGTCGATCTTCGTCGATACTCACACACGCGATGTAAATGGGAAATATATAGTTTCGCTACCCTTCAAGGAGAATGCTCCGCCATTGGGCGATTCTCGTGCTATAGCACTCTCGCGTTTAACTAAATTAGAGGCACGCCTGTCTCGCGACCCTGCCTTACGGGAGAACTATAACAAATGTATCCAAGAATATTTAGACTTAGGACATATGGAGCCAGTCACGGACTCAGTGAATCCTGGCACTCCTCCCTACTATCTACCCCACCACGTAGTGGTGAAAGGTTCTACATCTACTACGATTACTACGAAGTATCGTGTTGTGTACGACGCCTCATGCAAGACTACATCAGGTCGCTCTCTTAATGACAATCTTCTCACTGGTCAGAAATTGCATCAAGACATTTCTGAAATTTTACTGAAGTACAGACTTCATAAAATAGTTTTTACAGCTGATCTCAAAATGATGTACCGCTACATCGGTCTTTGTAAAGAACACCGTGACTTCCATCGGATTCTTTGGAGATTTTCTCCCCACGATCCCGTAAAGGAATATCGTATGTGCTCTGTCACATTCGGCGTCGCTTCTGCGCCTTTCCTAGCTTTGCGAACACTTCGTCAATTAGCAATTGATGAAGCTGCCAACTTCCCACTTGCTTCGCAAGTACTTCTTAACGAAATTTTCGTTGATGATGTCGTTACTGGAGTTGATACGGTTGAAGAGGCTATCACTCTTCAGCATCAGTTAACGTCCATTTGTAAAGCAGGAACCTTCGAACTCCGCAAATGGACTAGTAATAGTTCCGAATTTTTAGCGCACTTAAACCATGATACTTCCAATCATGATGACGCTCTTATTCTGTCAGCACTTGACACTGACACTTCTGTCAAGGTCTTGGGGCTCAAGTGGAACCCTAAGTCTGACGTATTTTCCTATCAAACGGATGGAGTGGCTAACTCACGCAAGTGTACAAAGCGCATAATGTTGGCAGAGATTGCAAAGATTTACGATCCCCTTGGATTCCTAAGTCCGGTGACTGTATTCGTGAAGCATTTAATCCAACTTTTATGGGTATCAGGCTCAGGTTGGGATGCTACCCCTCCACAGGGTATCTGTGACTTGTGGTTTCGGTTCATCGACGAACTGCCGTTATTACAAGACATTGCGTTACCTCGTCATGTGCTTCCTAGCACAAATCACGTGTCACTTCATGGCTTTTCAGACGCATCTGAAAAGGCGTACGCCGCCTGCGTCTACATTCGTGTCGTTGACTCGAACGGTGCCATTAGCACACATCTTCTCATAGGCAAAACAAAAGTTGCACCCTTGAAACGGCTCACCATTCCGAGATTAGAGCTCTGCGGTGCTCACCTACTGTCAAAATTGATAAAAAAGGTCCTTACTGCTTACATCAGTAGATTGTCTTTCGACCAAGTCTACGCTTGGTCCGATTCTACTATAACTCTTGCCTGGTTACGTACGTCTCCAGACAAGTGGCGAACATACGTGTCTAACCGCATAGCAGAGACAACAAGTAACGTGCCTGCCTCGCAGTGGCACCACGTTAAATCAACAGACAACCCCGCAGACCCCGCGTCTCGTGGTGTTCTCCCATCTCAGTTGAACCATCAACTATGGTTCACAGGACCTGGTTGGCTCAGTAAAAATGAGTCTGAGTGGCCCAAGACTAACGTCGTATGTCACACCGACGAAGAACGTCGCAAGCATGTTCTTCTCACACAAACCAATGAACCTAAGAGCTTAGAGTTCATTGAGCGATTCTCATCGCTTCCGAAGATGCTACGCGTCATTTCGTATATGTTACGATTCATAAACAAATGTCGTAAAGCCTGTAGTCCTACGACTAAACATGTCACAGTTCCTGAGACAAAACAAGCTCTCAGTCGAATTATATCACTTGTCCAGAGTGAATGCTTTTCAGAAGACATCTCGCGTCTCAAGGACGACGACAGATGTACAAAACGTCTTCAGAAACTGAAACCTTTCTTGGACGATGCTGGACTCCTCAGGGTCGGCGGCAGAATAAATCGGGCTAACGTGCCGTATGATGCCAAGCATCAAATTCTGTTACCCAAGAAACATCATTTCACTAATCTTTTAATTGATGTCTATCATAAAACACATTTACATGTGGGACCTCAAACTTTGCAGTTTGCCCTCGCACAGACCTACTGGATCCTGTGTGCTCGCGATGCGGTACGTATGCGTACACGACGCTGCGTATCTTGTGTTCGTGCACGACCTGTCGCACCACAGCCATCAATGGCCCAATTACCTACTACTAGGGTTCGTTCACTTCGTCCCTTCTTAAATACTTCCGTTGACTTTGCGGGACACTTTTTTTCTTAAGTCGAGTAAACTTCGTAACGCGAAAATTTACAAATCATACGTATGCGTGTTCGTTTGTCAATCAACGAAAGCAATCCATTTAGAATTAGTTCCCGATCTCTCAACCGAATCTTTTCTTAACGCATTGCGTAGGTTCATATCCCGACGTGGGTATTGCAAAACAATCCGTTCCGATTGCGGACGGAACTTTGTAGGTTGTGACAGGTATCTTTCCGAACTTTACACGTTTCTGCGAAACGAGTCAAATCAGACTGCTATAAACAACCAGCTGACTGACATGCAGATCACCTGGCAGTTTAATCCTCCATATGCTTCGCATTTTGCTGGTCTCGTCGAACGAGCCGTAGGTAGTCTAAAGCGACACTTGCATCGTGTCATAGGTACACTAAAACTAACACAGGACGAATTTAATACTTTGATTTGTCAAATTGAAGCGGTCTGTAATTCAAGACCTCTCTGTCAACTTAGTAATGATCCGACTGATCCATTACCCCTTACACCGGGACATTTCCTTATCGGGGAACCATTAACGTCTTTACCTGAATTTGACTTGTCTAACGACAATCCACAACGCCTCGCTAGATGGCAGGTTATTCAACAAGCTGTTCAACATTTTTGGAAACGCTGGAGCGTAGAATATTTACACCAGCTACAACCAAGAGGTAAATGGTTCCACGACAATACTAACACAACCCTTCGGGAGGGTTCTGTGGTCGTGTTGATAGACAACACACTGCCACCACTGCAATGGCGTCTCGCGCGCGTGCATCAGCTGCATCCCGGCACCGACGGTATTACTAGAGTCGTAACTGTACGCGTCGGTAATACACTCACTAAGCGACCTGTAGTTAAGGTCTGCCCATTGCCTGTTGAATAGGCATTTCTTAGATATAGCATTACATGTTTTAGTCCTAAGTTAGTATAGCATTCTGAATGATAGTTCTTAAAGATAAAATAAGCATTATTTTATGGCCGGCGGCATGTTCGGTACTTTTGTATATGTACGCACACAATACTACGTATTTTCCTTTTATTATTTTTAATTGGTTAATATATATCACTAGCATATTCCAAAGCGGGACATGCCTGAAACGGAACGTTTTTTTTCTAAGCGCGCAACACTAGAAACTCAAGTGTTGCCATATTTTTTTTCTCTCAACGTTCTCCAATTCGAAAACGCACCGTCGATTAGCTCGCTCCGATAGCTTGAGCCTATAAAACTTAAATCAAATATCTTCAAGTGCACAAATAGCAGACGTCCGTCGACGCCAGCCTGTGAGATTAATACATTCATCATCGAAGGACAGGGGCCCCTGAAGAAGTCTACCACGTCACACCAGGTCAGTCCCAAATTTGCGGTCTATGCTAGCCAAATCTCTCCAATTACTTAACATCTGTATAAGTCTAACGCTTATTTTTTACTTTTTAGTGCAATTTTATCAGTCAAATTTTTTGGAGTCGGTTTTTTTTTAGTTAATTTTTTTTTTATGTGTGTTCGGGGATAACTTCGTCGTATAAGAACCGATTTTGATAATACTTTTTTTGTTGGAAAGGAGATATCCCAAGGGTGGTACCATGATAAGGAAACCAGGATCTGATGATGGCATCCCAGAGAAATCGAGGGGAACCTTCGAAAATTGTAGTGGCGACTAGTGCGTTTGTTAATGTTTTCGTTAAGTATTTTAAAGAACTATTTAATGAAGGTCTGGAGTCGATCTAATGATGGAGCCGTAAGACAGTCGAGGGAACTCCTCAACGATTAACAGCAATTACATGGTGTTTGGGCTTGATTAATTTGTATTGATGAGAACTTTACACCTAGATGAGTTGTAACTGTCATTAGGGGTCCGATGATGAAGACGAAGGACAGTCAAGGGAACTCCTCAACGTTTAACAGTAGCTACCTTGTGTTTAGTTTTAATTAATTTCTATTGATAAGAACTTTGCACTCATATGGGTTATAAGTGCCCTTACAGGTCTGATGATGGAGACCATAGACAGTCGAGGGAATTCCTTAACGTTTTACAGCAGTTATCTTTTGTTGGGCTTACTTCATACGGTTCAATATGCCAAAATGTTTAGTTCGTACAAAAATAATACCTAGTTAAGATTGAAGTTTTATATAGGAATACCACTACCTAGTAGGCCGTCGTTTCCTCATCCGAGAAGCATCATTGTTAGGTCTACGTCTACCCATCACTAAAAATCGTAAAATAAAATAATTTTTAACAAAAAAAAACGACTTCAAAAAACAGGAAACTTAAAAAAGTAAAAACAGCTCTAAAAAGCAAGAAATAATATTGAAATCATATTTTTAATTACAGTAGACATTTTTTGACATATCTACTGAAGTCGGGTGGGGCTTTTACAATAAAAAAGTGGAGATAATGGAACAACTATAAAAGTTTAAATGAAACAAATTTGTCCCCCAGCCGACCACCAACCACCCGACTTCAATAAACATTTTTTAAAACTGTTA
Organism: Eudonia lacustrata; assembly: GCA_947562085.1. Lineage (NCBI taxonomy): Eukaryota > Metazoa > Arthropoda > Insecta > Lepidoptera > Crambidae > Eudonia > Eudonia lacustrata. Next base: position 29,179,909 of record OX387340.1, on the reverse strand, counting down.
TGCGTATCTACGTAATTAATAATATGATTTCAATATTATTTTCTGCTTTTAACTTATATAAGTTTCCTGTTTTTTTTTGTTATTGTTATTACGTTTATTATCAAAAATGATATCAAATTTTCATTCAATGATTTATGTCAGGTATCTATTGGTAGCAAAACGGTGATATTCTATTAGTTTTGTTTGAGCGCGGCTGAAGTCAAACAGCGAGCACTTGCCTCAGCCGGGCAGACGCCGGGCACTTCGGGCACTTTCACCTGGTTGCTATGATTACGCGCTCCCCGACTCTACTCGTATTCAGAGTTATTGTGCACTGAAGAGATTGGTCAACTTGCACACGCCATGTACTACGGATATAAACTGAGTCTTGACAAAAAACCCGGTTAAGTGAGAGTTTACCCTGTTTTCAGCAAAGGGTTCAATAACATGGACTTTCCTCATAAAGTAATTTTTATTTTACAGCCAAGCACAGTGCCTTAGTCTCATCTAATGTTAAGTGATGATAACGCCAATGGTGGAAGCGTACTTTACCCAGAACCTCAATTACTGAGGCACTGGCTATCTTATCTGTAGCTGCCGGAACATAACAATGCTATAAACATTGATGTTATAGCGACATATTTAGATAAATGGTGGTAGCTGGCGTGGCAGACATACAAACCTTACCACCAACCAAACCGATTAAACAAACATGTACTCCTCGGTGGGAGTCGAACCCGGGACCTCTGGGTCTGAGACCGGGGGCCTTAACCACTAGACCACAGAGGCGGTTATAGACTATAATATAGATAGCCTATATTGTCATTGAAATCAAGTGTGTATTGGCTTATTCAACACGCTTGCCACAAGCGGGTTGGTGATCACAAACTTTCGTCATAGTCATATAAGTACGCGGGGTCGGCATACGTCGGCATAGTTTGGTAATTTCGTAACAGTTTTCTTGTACCTAAGGCTATCTGTATCCATTGAAGTTTTCGGTTAGGTTAAGTTATTTCGGGGATAAAAGGGGTTCTCCCACGATTAATTGTAATAAGCTCTTTTGACATTTAACCTTCACGATCAAAATTAAACTACACATCACGTACGTATTTGGGTCACCAAACTTCATGTCAGTTCCTAATTTTAAGTCCACCTTTAGTTTGAGACAACTGCCCGTGACGAACAGACCCCGTCTTTTTGGGTTCCGTTTTTCATCATTCATTTGCAGAATGGAACGGAACTGTTACAATATTTTTCTGATAACACATTCAGAAATTGGCGAAGAACGATTACATTAAGTGTAGCAGCTCAAGGGTGGTGTGCACACACTTACGAGCATGTTCAGTTTTATGGAAAATTATTTTGTTTTTGTGCCACTTACTTCAAAACCTTTACATTTACAAACTTCTATTGTGTTTGACAGTTTTTTATAGGAATTCCACTTATAAGTTATCTACATGTGCATTGTAAAATAATGTCCGACAAATGGCTAAGAAGTTTCCTTTATAGTATTGCCTTTGAAGCATGATCGCTCCGGAAAAATTTCGTAAAGGATGGCGGACTGAGTGGTGAGCCCTGTGAAGGCCCATCGGAAGGGTTGAGCTCGGGCGAGCCGGGACTCGGCGTGCGCCCGAGTAGCCCCACTAATGGGGAAAGTTCTTTCTCATTTTGGGCGGATTAGCAAGTTACAAATTACCGGGTCACGGGATCAAGCAGGTAAGAGGGCCACGAGCTACTGACGACAACTATTCCATATTCATTATTGACTGATTAATGCGATTAAAAAGATAATTGTGTTAGTTGTGGTACGTGGGCGACAGTAAGCTTAGTGTTCATTAACGGTATTATTGTGTTAGTTGTGGCACGCGGGCGACAGTAAGCTTAGTGTTCATTAACGGTATTATTGTGTTAGTTGTGGCACGCGGGCGACAGTAAGCTTAGTGTTCATTAACGGTATTATTGCCATGTTTTTGTTGTTCCTGAGTAGGTATCCGATATTTCCTATACACGACGTGTTAGTCTTGTGTACTGTGGGGAGTGGGGTTTTAGTGATAACACACCTTTCGTTATACCGCTTGTATTCAATAAAACTATTTAATAATGTTATAACCTTAGATGAATGATAGGTCTCGCTGCGCTCGACTAGATACCGCCGGCGTACTTGTCAAATGCGAAAAAAATACTACGCCAAGTTGGCGTACCCGAGCCAGTCACTCTGACAGCTTTGTGTGAGGTGTACGTACCGAATGTTTTAATTAATTTTGAGCATAATCCGAAGTAAAATGACAGTTTGCGTAATGATATTGTGTAAAAATAATACTACAAGAAATAAGAAGGACACTGGGATCACATACCATCAGTAATTATTGTATAATTTTGAAATTTCAACATAAAATAACATGAACCATAAACGCCATTCAGTGTTGCCGCGTATACGAGAATCAAGTTCCCCGTGGTTGAGATTTTTATAATGTGGTGTTACCTATTTCATTTATCTTACCTAGTTATTTATAATTAGTAGTTATTTGTTATTTATTATATACTTAACCTAGTTTTATATTAGTTAATGAGTATCTTTGTAATCTATACACATAAGGTGTAAAAATGTTTGCTAGGCTCGCTTTTAAGGGGTGATTCTACCCATGAAACGGAACAACTTTCCCCAAGGAACATTTTTTGTCTGTTTATTTGTACGCGCATCACACAAAAACTGCTGGACGGCTTTTAATGAAACCGAGAACAGGTATAGCTTATGATCCGGGTAATATTTTAGGGTACTTAATAATTTGCTTAATCGTCTGCCGGGTTCGATTGTCCTCTATGCGTTCATTCAATTGAGATGAAATTTGGGTGAGTTGTTCTACGCACGCCTGGGAAGTTTCTGAATTAAATAATTTGGTCAAGCGTGTTTCCGTACAAAATGTTACCAAATTCAGTTCAGTGGTTGAGTTGTGAAAACGTTACAGACAGAGTTGCTTTTATAAAGATTAAGTATATGTGTAATGCAGTCATTATTATTATCGTATTATATTTGCTTGGTACAGATTTTGGTTTTTTTTGTAAATATTACATGTCAATAAAAAAAAACTATTCAAAATTAGGCCTAATCATTGATATACATAACCTACCATTTTTTAAAGAAGAAACGTACGCTCAACCTATAGACAAATATATTGATACAATCGCTTATAATTAATTATTCATTTTTAAGTATTTTACAATTACCTACCATAATTACCTATAACCAGTAACTTAACTAATAGACTACAGCATGAAATATATTTCCCATTAAATCGGGTAACAGTTGAGCAGCTGGCAACACAATTTTTCACGCACACTAGCAATGAGTTGCCGCATTCACGAAGCTCTTGTTTGTAGGAAGCGCGGTATCTAGTCGAGCGCAGCGAGACCTATCATTCATCTAAGGTTATAACGATCTCCGAGCACGTCGGCTCTTAGCCGGGCTGTCTAGCTCTTGACTCTCACTGTCTCCGACTGTGTCAAACCGTTGCAAGCCTTTTTAATTACATAGCGATGATTCAAATAATCATCTAGACTAAAAAGGTTTACATACAAATAAATAAAACCTACTTTTGCTATGAGCTGCATATAAACTCCTTACAATACTCATGGTTATTGAATATAATGTTTTCCTTTAATGTGAGTACGTGTAGGTCTTGTGTAGGTAGATAAATATTTTAAAATATGCGATACGTTGAAACGTAAGCACGTTTTAAACAACCTAGAGCGCTGATCGTTACAAGCTAAGCCATCAAATGGAGCGAGCGCGTTCGCCGGCCACCACTTCCCGTCAAACGTGTCCGCGCCCTCCGCGCTGCGCCAAAGCATATTTTGACATTACGCCGAGCGGCGAGCGGCGCGTAATATAGTTGTGTTCCATTACGCGGCGCTCCGCATCACAATTTACGAGGCCAGATTATCTGCCCGCAAACGTTATTCTGTACAAACAAAAAGTGAATATATAACTGGGGAAAAGAAATGAGGCGATGTCGGTGGCATCCTTTGTGTCGCGGTTATTGCACGCAGCGAATTTTCCGGGGCTTAGCGCCGAGTGCCGGGTGCGCCGCAGAAGGACAGCTCCGCGGCGCCACCGCCGGCGCTCGCCCGCCTACTTACTGACGCAATGTAGGCTTGCAGAAGGACTCCATCTCGAGGTCACTTAGTTTTGTTTTGTTAGCTTATCACCTAGATAAAAATAAAGAAAAGGACGGCAAGACATTGCATTATATAATCTGTACGGGAAAGAATTAAGGATTTTAATATTGAAGAAAAACACCTATCTTTCTGTGAGTTATTTTTTGACAACTGACTTAAAAAACAAAAGAACATTATAAAAACATAGACAACGTATCAAAAGAGGTATATAAACATAAGAAACTCCCCGACATCGTCCCCGCCGTGTAGCGTAGCTACACAGTTTCTTCGTTCAGGAGAGCCAACTTCTTTGTGGGTCTTCTTATTGTACCTCCTTTCGTTGCTACGTCGACAACACGAACAACTCCATCCTTGCCCGGGTAGACTTCCAGTACCCGACCCATGGGCCACACGCCTCGTGGCATGTTAGGGTCTACTACCAGGACCACATCATCCACTTTTAAATTAGTGTGTTGCTTACCTTGAGGTCTCTTTTGCTTGAGACAGGGCAAATACTCCTTAAGCTACCTGCTCCAGAAATGCTCAGACAGGCGAAGCACTTTCTGCCACTCTTTCCTTAGAGAGAAAACACCGTCATCCAAGCGTACTGGTAGTTGCTGGGCCGATGAGGCTCCTATGAGGAAGTGGAAAGGTGTAAGGCTCTGGCACTCTTGATTTACAGTGACGTAGGTTAAAGGTCTCGAGTTAACCAGGGCTTCCGCCTCAAGAAGAAGGGTGTGTAGTAGTTCCTCTCTAGGGAATCTGTCCTTGAGCGTGACAAGAAGTGCAGACTTCACTGTTTTGACAAGCCTCTCCCAGCATCCACCCATGAACGGCGAAGCGGGAGGGATGAAGCACCATTCTATGCCTTTGTTAGCAGCAAACTCCTGTACAGCATCGCTATTAAACTCACGCAGGTACCGATTAGCTCCAACAAAAGCTGTCCCATTGTCTGATAAAATCTTACATGGCAGACCCCGGCGCGCAGCGAATCGTCGTAGACACATAATTGCCGAATCGGCTGATAGGCTTCCGACTATGTCAAGGTGCACTGCACGCGTAGTCATACAAGTGAACAGCGCTACCCACCGTTTTTCTCGTCGGCGGCCAATTGATACGTCAACAGGGCCGAAATAGTCCAGGCCAGTATTGGTAAAGGGGCGGCTGTGGTGCTCGAGTCTCACGTCAGGAAGATCGCCAGTAGGTGGGACTTGAGGTTTTGCCATGCGCTTAATACAGAAAGGGCATCTTCTTGCCGTCATGCGCACTTCACTACGGCATCGAAATATCCAATATTTCTCCTTGAGTTCGTTGACCACCAGCTCGTTGAATCCGTGAGCAGCTTTCACATGGTAGTGACGAATAAGGAGACGAACTGCAGGGTGACGGCTGTCCAAAACAATAGGAGATGTGGTGGCGTAATCTGAATTCTTTAGATGTTTAATGCGACTGTCCAATCTCAGGATGCCATCTTGGTCGAGTACTGGGGATAGAGCATATAATTTGCTCGTTTTTGGTAAGGGCTTGGCTGGTAGCAAACGAAATTCTTCACCGAAGCAGTCGATCTGTGCCTTTCGCAGAATAGCAATCTCTGCCTTGTGCATATCAGTTGATGATAGAGGTGAAAATGAGGGATGAGAATTAACAGTTTTAGAATTTTGGTGTTTGCGTGCCAAAAGTGACCGAAAAGCATTTGCGCCCTGATAAACGCGCGCGGTCGCACGAATCAAACGCAACCACTCACTAAAACGTGAGGGATCTGGCACCACCGATGAAAGTTTGCCCAGATTGATTGTCCCTACATGCACCTTGGAGGGCTTCAACTCTTCCAAAGTGGATGTAGCTTCGGACTTCGATGGTTCCTTGGGCCATTCTTGGGATGGCAACGATAAAAAATTGGGACCAGAAAACCACCGTGACAAGTCGGTATTAAGCTCTTTTAATCTCGTTGCGTCGTCAGCGACATTCAAAACACCTGGTACATATCTCCAATTGTTGACGTTCGTTATTTCCGTGATTTCGCCAACACGGTTAGCTACAAATGGTTTGAATGTTCGCGCGTCGCTGCGAATCCAACTCAACACTGTGGTTGAATCAGACCAAAAATATATTGAGTTTGGATCTATGACATGACCGATGCATACAGTGCTGGCAAATCGAGCAGCAATCAGGGCTGCCTGGAGCTCCAAACGTGGTACGGATGTGGGTTTTAGAGGACTAAGGCGTGCCTTTCCACCAATCAGAGACAGCTTCACTGACCCATTCGCGAATGTGAAGCGCCAGTAAACGACACAGGAATACGCTTCTTCACTTGCGTCAGCGAAAACGTGGAGCTGCCTGTCACTGATGTCCTCATTTTGGAACCCACATCTGTACCAACGAGGAATTCTGATATTCGAAATCATAACCAGCTGTTCAGACCAGTTCTGCCACTTTTTAATTGCATCTGGTTGCAGCTCGGTGTCCCAGTCTATGCCAGTTCTCCACGTCTGTTGGAAAAGAATACGTCCTTGGATTATCAATGGAGTCAAGAGGCCGAGAGGGTCGTATACGCTCATCAAATGCGATAGTACTTTGCGTTTAGTTAATTTATTATTTTCAGGAAATAGGGGCCCATTTCGGAAACTAAAAGTGTCGCTCTGAGGATGCCAAATGAGTCCCAAAGTCCTGATGAAAGCTTCAGGGCCTACGTGGACATTATCTGGAAGAGGGGCGCGCAGATCCTCAGGAACGGAAGCTAATGCCGCGGGTACATTAGATACCCAACCGCGCATCTCCATTCCTGCGGCTTTGTGCACAGTGACTATGTCAGCTGCGAGTTGGGAGGCTTCTTTTATATCATCAACACTGCCCAAAAAATCATCCATGTAATGGTCGTGGATGATGGCTTTTGCTGCCTTGGGGTACGACTTCTGCAACTCTTGGGCGTTACGGTTTTTAATGTATAGCGCAGTACACGGGCTGCAAACGGCGCCAAAAGTTACGGAAGTCATCCTATATTCCTTCAACCCGCAGCTGGGATCCTCTCTCCAGATATAGCGCAAAGCGTTGCGGTCTGTCTCCCTGATCCTAATTTGAGGAAACATTTCTTTCACATCCGCTGTCATTGCTATGTGTCCTTCACGAAAACGAAACAAGATATGGAGCAGTGGCTGTAGCAGGTCGGGCCCGGGGAGCAGAAGTGAGTTCAGACTGACTCCCGAGGTCCGCGCGGCTGCATCGTGAACGACACGAAGTTTTTTCTTCTGTGGATGTACTACTGGAAAATGAGGCAGATACCAGCGTATCGCTTTGTGAGTATCACACAGATTAAAACTGTCGTGGTGAGTGTGTCTAGGGCACTCCTCCGCGTAGCCCTTTTCCATCATGTTATTAATAAAATCACAATATTTTTTTTTAAAATCTAGGTCTCGAACCATGCGTTGTTCTAAGCCTAAAAACCTTGAAAGCGCTTGAGGATAACTGTCAGGTATGTTTGAACTTGCAGTGTCTTTACGCCACAATAAACCAACTTCAAACCTACCTGACGGCAGACGTTTGGCTGTATCATCCAGAATGTCCAAAGCGTATTTATCCTCCTTAGAACACAACGTCTCTGGCTTTGAGATACCTATAGAATCCAGGCGAAAGTAATCTTTGATCATCTCGTCCATGGCGGGCTCATCACCACCAGGAACAGCGACGTGGTTTACAAAATGGACAGGTTTAGTCCAGCTACTAGATTTGCCGTGTACTACCCATCCTAAAGCTGTGCGTGTAGCAACGGGTTGATTCCTAGAACCTTGTTTCACTTCACGACTCACAGTTAAATACCAGTGCTCAGCACCGAGCAGAATCTTGGGTGTGGCGTTAGTTAGTGTAAGAACGTCGATTAAATCAGTCAAGTGTGGATATTTCGACAAATCACTATTGCTGACAGTTTGTGTAAACAGCGAAAGTGTATCTATAGCCTTAGCGTTATTCACAGAAAACACCTCGTTAGAGTGTTTCCCCTTAATAGAGAAACTCACGTGTTCAATCGGTTTGTGCGTAGACATTCCGGCCACTCCGTCAACTTTGATGGACTCCCTTGGGCCTGATGCACCAATGTGACGTGCCACCTCCGAGTCGATCAAGGTTGCCGTGGAACCGTCGTCAAGTAAGGCGTAGGTGTCGTATTTTCCACGCGGTCCGCTCACCTCAACAGGGACTATCTTTAAATATACACGTGTCTGTATTATGTCGTTTAAGTCAGATTCTGTGACGTTAGAAATAGTGACGGTTTTATCAGTATCATTATTTTCTATTACAACATTGTAAGAAAGAGATGGAGACTCGTCAGCAGAGCGGGACGCTTGCGGTGTTGACGCTGTATGCAGTAATGGGTTATGGAAGCGTCCGCAGCCGTCGACACCGCACCGTCCGATCCTGCAAGTCTTCCAGCGATGTGTCTTAGATTTTAAACATTTGTAACAGATTTTAGCTTCGCGCAACCAGCGCCACTTATCGTCTAACGTTAGGGATTTAAAATTCTTGCAATCTGACAGCATATGTTTATTAGCGCAGAAACGGCACAAATCTGAAACAGTATTACATGTAGATGCCAAGTGAACGTTCTCACGACGTGCAAAATTGTGACCCAAATTATTGTGACCGACTGTACCAGGTCGCCTACCAAAGTCGGATGTTGTTCCAGGCCTTTTAGTGTATTCGTGTATTAAACCAAACCTGTTGTGTTTGATGGCCTCTATATCGAGTAATGCAGATAAAAGTTGTATTTTCGGTATAGACGGATCACTACGGTATGCAAAATCTTTGAACTGACTGTACAAAATAGGTGTTAATTTGCATAACAAAGATTGGAACAGTTCTACGGAATGTAAGTGCTCTTTTTGTTCTAGATTGTTAATAACGGCTATGCAATTACGCAGTCTACACGCAAAATAATTTAGTTCTCTTTGATCGTAACTTATCTTAGGGAGATTACGAACAAGAGTAATTTCCTGCAACACTATCATTTCGGGAAGCGCGAACATCTGCTCCAGCATATCGAGTACTTCTTCAGGTCGCTCCGCCGTGTATAGCAGCGACGACACGCTCTCGAGGGCCGGACCACGCAGTGCACCGCTCAAACGCACGAGATTCTCGGCGGGCGTAAACAAATGTTGTGTGTTACGATAAGTACGTCTAAACATCAACCACTCCGTTGTCTTACCGCTAAAAGGCACCAGTTCTACCTTATGCGAACACCTATTAAAATAAACGTTAGGCTCGGCCTGTTTTGGCTGTGAGTAAAACTCCTTATAGTTTGAGTTAGTTGTTGGCCGCGTAAATGACGTAAAATTATTTGGCATCGACATATTTTGTGACTTTGTCATGTCGTTCAAAGGAATTTCAAATGTCACTGGTTTTTTGTAAACATGCTGAGAAATTTCATGATTTTCAGGAATACGTAATGATGTATGATTTTCATTAAATGTACGGGAATGGTGTTGTAAATCAAACATTTTTTTACCATGAAAATCATGACGGGTTGTGTTTTCTCGCGAGAAATGTGGTGCTTCCGTGTTGTTTTCATTATTTTGCTCTACGTAACGTAGCTGTGGAACCAAATTTCTCGCGGGATCCGAAACCATATCAGTGCCGTCCTTTCGTGTGAGCAATGATTCTGACACTGGTATAGCAGTGTTCTTGTCGCTCGGACGACTTGTGTGGTTTACGTCGTGAACCCATGATGCGGTACGTGAGTAAGCTTGACTAACCGAGCGAGCCAAACGATCGTCGGCTTCCTGCGCCGCCAGAGTGGCTTCCATCTCCAGCTGCTCGATTTGGTTTGCCTGCTGAATAAGCTTACGTTCGTGCTCAAGCCGTTGTTGTTCAATTTGCTGTTCGCGTTCAAACAGCTGCTGTTCGCGTTCAAACAGCTGCTGTTCGCGCTCCATGCTTCGTCGGGCGAGCTGTGCCTCCGCGGACAACCTACGTGCCCTTATTGTGGCTGAGGACCGCGAAGACCCCGACAAACGTGACCTGGAACTTAGCGAAACATTACTAGGCTCTTCGATAGTTGTGGGACAGTGAAGAGGCATCCCAGAGTCAGGATAGTTAGTTGCGGAAGTAATATCACCCTTGCTTACAGTAGGGTCTGGTTTTTTGCACGGACCGAGCCCAGGATCGCGAGCCGCGGGAGTATCAGTGGCTTTAGTGCCTTCAGTGTCCATCTTCATGGACTGGCCGAGCCCACCCGCGACTGTCGGTGCTAAATTTCCTGCGGCTTTTGATCGCGTTAACATCCGGCTCGAAGGACCAAAAATGTACGGGAAAGAATTAAGGATTTTAATATTGAAGAAAAACACCTATCTTTCTGTGAGTTATTTTTTGACAACTGACTTAAAAAACAAAAGAACATTATAAAAACATAGACAACGTATCAAAAGAGGTATATAAACATAAGAAACTCCCCGACATAATCAAAGTTTTTATAAGTCTTATTTTTATAAGGAATAATAATAACTAAACAAATTTCTTTTTAAGGGTGTTGACCACGTTTTCTCAGTTGTATGCTTTCCAATCCTTCTGGACTGCACAGTGGACCTTCTGGTGACGCAAAGTATGTTCTATGTCGAGTTTATGTGGAGGGCGGCCGTTGGAGGGCGCATCGTTAAGGATGGCCGCCGCCGCCGCCGCCGCCGCCGCGCCGCGCCGCGGACTCGTTCGGAATCTTTCCATTGCCATAAAACATAAGCCGCCTCGGACGCTTTCATTTGACGAAAAAAAGTTTTGTTAAATTAGATAGTAAAATGCAATTTTATCTAAATAAATAAAAAAAAAGGGTGCAGGTTCAAACCCTGCTCGTGGAAATTTTTTCAACATTTGTGTTTTTGTAATTTGTTCGCAACAAAATTTGCGTTAAAAATTATATAAACATTTATAAATAAATAAAGCCTGCTTTTCTGAGAACATAGAATCACAGAAATCTGATAGGTACTTTCGGTCATTTTAATAAAATCGCAATAGGTATGCCTACATATTTGAGGAGTCGCCTCAATTCCTTAAGGATTCCATCATTAGAAATGGATTTTTATAAAAATAAGACCAATCTGGAAGTATAGCCTTTCAAATGAAAAAATAATTTTCCAAATCGGTGTATACATGAAGGAGTTCTGAGGTAACAAACATTAAAAAAAACCGACTCCAAAAAATTTGACTGATAAAATTGCACTAAAAAGTAAAAAATAAGCGTTAGACTTATATAGACAAAAATTTTATTAGGAAAATATATAGGTACAATTATTGTTATTTTTGGAGCCGGTGCCAGCCAACGAAGTTTTTGGAGCCGGTGCCAGTCCGCGTTTGTAGTCAAAATTTCATGCATAAGATTGAATGTACTATAATGGTTTTAATTTAAATGTTTATGTTAAAGTTACCTTGGTTGGCACCGACTCCAAAAATAACAATATTGTACCTATATATTTTCTTAATAAAATTATTGTCTATATAAGTCTAACGCTTATTTTTTACTTTTTAGTGCAATTTTATCAGTAAAATTTTTGGAGTCGGTTTTTTTTTGTTAATATTTTTGTTTATTTCTCGCTTTTTAGTTTTTAGATCTATTTATCAAAAGCGAATATGGGTAGACCTACTAAACGCGGTGATTGTATGAAACAGCACTATCTACTCTCACTATCTTAATCGAGATATTTTATCGCCACCCGTGAAATACTTATCATTGAGGAGTTCCGATGGCAATCTGTGGTCTTTTTCATCAGTTACACTTCATCAAATTATACTTTCTGAATGCAAATGCTGAATGACTAATTTCTGAAAATACCAAAATTGCTATAGGTATAGTATGCCTACAATATTTGAGGAGTTCCCTCAATTCCTTGAGGATTCCATCATCAGAACTGGACCAAATTAAAATGGGACCACACGGGAAGCACCAGCTTTTAAATAAAGAAAGAATCATAAGAAACGATTCACCCAGTCGAAAGTTCTGAGGTAACAAACATAAAAAAAAAACAAAAAATATTCAGTCGAATTGATAACCTCCTCCTTTTTTTGAAGTCGGTTAAAAAGCATTTTACTTTAAAATGAAAGTTCATATTGTTAGATTTATTTAAACTTTTTAGAAACCTTTAAATTAAAGTAATATATATAAGTGTATGTTTTTTCAGGTATTTGCTATTTTCAATATTTGCGATACTTTTCCTCAAGAACTATTTTTATCTTTTAAGAATATTCAAGCATAATCCTTAAAGGCTCTAATTCCCTATTCTTTTCTAAATATAATATTATTATGAATGTAGAGGAGAGGCGAAGATATATTTATAAAATAATGTGCGTAATTGTAAATATTGGAAACAATACGAAAAGAGAAAGCAATCAACATTGGCATTGGTAACACTGTACAATGGCATAAAGAAGGATTGCGGCTAACGATTGTTCGGACATATACTCGACTCAGTGCCACCGGATTTAGCAATTGATGGTTTACGCTTACGATACAAATACGATACAATACCAATTATTTCAGTGAAGGGACGGACGAGCCAAGGAAACCTCTTCGGAGACAATGTCTACGCTACGGCTTATTAATTGACATAGAAGGTATTTAGCTCCGCAGACACAGAAGGGTGCTGACGAAGGACTCCTCGGGATTGACATCAGACACTATAATTAGGCACCGATGATGCCGAGACAGGGCTGAAGATTTGTGGTTCCTCTTATTTCTAAAATGTATATTTATTTAGGCACAATAATAAGTAAAAATAATTGTTTCTGTGTAAGTTAAAGATTTTGATAATAATATTACAGAAAGTAATTTATATAATATCGTAAGTGCCAACAGCTCGTAGCAGTTCACGGGCACTTCAAACTGAAAAGCTAGTTACGTATGTACGAAATACAATTAAACAAATGCGAATTACAACGTTCTTCTTAATTTTAATTAATGTCGTCAACCGATAAAGTAAATTAAACGTGCCCTAATTAATTCATCTCATTATAATAATGACTACTCTTGTGCGGCGTTCACGGCTGAAAAACTCGATCCCCTTCCGTCTGGCTGCACTCGCCCGAAGGTGGGGGACGTAGCAGCGTGTTCCTACGTAATAAGGGCCTTCGAGCCGTTCGCTGCTAAATAAAAGGGCCCATTAACACATTAAACCTCAACTTGCCGGAGGATGGCGTGTTTGCTCTTCGGGCCAACAATCTTTTCATAAGCCTCCACAGGCCCACACGTTTTAATTATCTAATGAGAATTAATTAATTACTTCATTAACATATTTATCTTTGAGGAGGCGAGCACAGAAACTGTTTATTTAGAAAAAATCTATAAATAAAATATTTCAATCTTCTTATGAATGGTTTACCTTTATATACTTGCATTTAATAAGCTTCGTAGTTATTGTCGTATGTGGTGAATACACATAATTATTATTTATGTAATGAATGCGGATATGATCATCATCATCACATCACTAGCTCATTTAATAACCTCACTGCAGACTGCTGACGAGCCTTCCTTATGGATGGATAGGAACAATTGGCCATAATCACAACGCGGCCCTAGTGCGCACTCGTGGTTGTAGCGACTGCTAATGCAGCCGGGACTAACGGCTTTACGTGACTTCCGAAGCAAGGAGGCTCCTCTTTGCTTCGGAAGTCTTCCTCGAGATGATAAATTTTTGGTCACCCATCCGATGACCGGCCTTTGCGAAAGTTGTTCAACTTCAGCAATCGTAAACCAGGCACCGCCATCGAGTTCTTCTATCGAGGATATGATCGTATAACTGTAATATTCCAAAATGTCCATATATAATTAGCATGGATTCCAGATTCATGTCACAACATTTGCTGTTTTAAATCGTAAACTGTCTTATCAAAGTGTGTCATATTTCATAAGTCGCTACGTTTTCACTGACTAATAAAGTTACAGATGGGATGTTAAGTATACCTAACACAAAGATAAAACGTGATACGCCGACCGAGCTGCGTTGTAAGACTCGAATAATGGAATATGCTTATGGCATCGGTACGTGCGGAGCGCGCGGCGGCAGCGGCGGTAAGTCATTCGGGAGATTAAGGAGCGGCGATCAGGGTCACGCCGAGTTGGGCGCCTGCGCTGATGTACTGCCGCGCCTGCCACTGCTGTGGCTTTGGTAGTCGACTTAAGAGTTGACGACCCGAGCGGTGGAAACTGCGAGTTGTGCTCTTAGTGCAACGAGAAGTGAGCGAGCTTACAGCTCCACAAGTGGTTTTTGTCAATTCAAAGCCATGACTTCGTAAACCCTACGGTGGCGACCTTGTGCCGAGAAGAAGCCGCAAGAAACTGTTTCTTTCTCCTGTAGTGTTAACAATACAAGTTTATTAAAAAAAAAGCCAATAACTATATCACATATCAGTACATTTTTGTCATTAACTTAATCTTCCACTTTACAATAACCTTTACTCTTTATTATTCTGAGTTTTAAATCGATAATAAGAACAAGACATATTGTATCATAATTTTGATATGTCAAATGTCTTCTAATGAGTATTTACTGCATTCTCTTTAAGATTTGTAAAAAAATATACGTCATTGTTTTCAGGATATAATACCCACCTCCTCCAACCTTTTCAACCCCCGCCGAGGTTCTAGTTTTTAGAGGCGCCCTCGGGTTGTTCTGATTCGATGTTAAAATTGCTTATTACTAAGGAGAGATGTCAAAAAAATGTAACACATCATGCGACCATTGTAAGGCTCGCCCGTTTTTTTTAATATCGATTCCAAGATCTTTTTACCCGACTGCGTCAGAAGAAGGGTTATGTTTTTCGAGTGTATGTATGTGTGTATCTATATATGTATGTATATATGTATGTTTGCCTATTTCTTTGGCACGCTCTACAGCCCAAACGGCATGGTGGATTTTAACATATGAGGAGTCGTTAGATTTGTTTTAACTGTGGGAGTGACATAGGTTATAAAAAAATCCGGAATATACTTAATAAAAAAAAAAGTAAAAAATTTGAAATAAACCAAATTATTAAAATAAAACAAAAAACCCAACTGCTAAAACAACTATTTAAAAACAATAATATACTTGTAAAAGCCGGACTAACCAAAAAAAATAACTGCAAAGAGAAAAAACTGAAAAGAAAAAAACAAGCCCTATGATCCCAGATTTCCATTTGAGCAATGTTGAATGCAACGTGAAATATTTCCTTGTCCTATACCTATACTTAAATAATAAATCTATAATACCTATATGAGTACATATATATAAATACATTGAATATTGATAGTTGTCGCAGACGGGGACAATCATCAACCAAGCGGCCGTGGCTAGCTCAATTAAATCCGCACTCTCTTTGGTTAATTGGTGATTGTCCCCGCCTGCGACAACTATCAATATTCAATGAATTTATAAACACTCATTTATTATAGATTTTATTATTTAAGTATAGGTATCGGACAAGGAAATATTTCACGTTGCATTCAAAATTGCTCAAATGGAAATCCGACTTCAATAGACCTTCTTTAAAACTGATATGCGTATCTAGGTAATTAATACTTGCTTTTTAGAGCTGTTTTAACTTTTTTTAGTTTCCTGTTTTTTGTTGTCGGTTTTATTTTGTTGTGTGCTGACTTGTCTTACATTTGGTAAAGAAAATTTTAGGCACTTTGTTTTCTTTGAGTTTAGTAATCAATTATTGGAAGTGAACCAATGCAGAACCTTAGAGAAAGCACCATTTACTGCGTCAACATTTTCAAGACCTCTGTCGACTTTAAAGACAAGAGAGGTATCATTTGCAAACAGCAGTACTATCTCAGACAGGTCTTTAGTAAAGTAAGGAAGGTCATTTATGTAAATAAGAAAAAGTAATGGTCCCAATATTGACCCCTAAGGCACGCCAATTAGTTATGGGTGCTTTTGTGTGTTGTTGTTGTATCTATGTGTGTGTATAAAGAAAAAAAAATTGTCATTGTTTCTGTTAGGATTAAATTCAGGTAATGTATACTTTCTATCAGATGACCTCTCCTAAAAGAGATTTATGAGGGGCCTAACGTGTTTATTTGCATATATATAAAATTGTAATTGTATTTTACAACCATGACTTGGTTAAATCATATCACGTTTATGTTTAGCACAAGACAGTAGTCCCCGGGTTGAGATGGCTACTATCCACAACCCCATCCAATAAATAAAACAAAAATAAAATAAAGACTTCAGAGTTGGTCTAAATGGCCGTGACCACTAACCATTTGATCCGCTTAGCAGACATACATAACTATTTATTTGAATAGTAAAGTCTCTTGATTGATTGACACTCCAACTAAACATGGCTGGTCTAATTAAAACCAATCAATCGGTTTCGGGTTAAATACTAAATCAGGTCGTGTGTTCCGCGTTTAGAAATTATGCAGAAACCTAATGTGTGCATGCCAAATGGAACACGATTACTAATTGATTAAGTTCAGGCCGAGTTCTGGGAAGCGTCGCGTGAGTCTCCGGCCAGGAGCTGCCTCCCTCCCCCATCTGGTTAAAGACCGCTTAATTATAGGCCTGCTACTCACACGAGTTAACGCAGTAACGTTTCTATATTTGGCCTGTAAATTGTTATAATTAAGGCTCCGCAGGTCTCGCGGGCCAATTACCTTTGCGCCTTACTCGCACTAATGTGCGCTCCGGCTTATGATCACAATTAGATAAAATAAACAGAGAGGAAACCTTTTGTAAAAGCTGGCATAGGAATTACTACGTAAACGTAGACCCATTATAAGTTTGTGGTTAGTTTAACCAGTGTAGCTGTAATTTCCTTTATTTGCTATATAGAAGGAAGGGACTAGTTATCTAAATTATTTGGATTTATTTATGCTGATAAGGCGAATGGAGAAACCTCTACCTATTATGATCTCTTCTCGGCGAACTATTAGATTGAATTGGATGAAAAATTAGACTAAAGCTAAAGAAGGCTTATTAGTAGTTTACACTACATGTAAATAAAGCTCAAAATGTACCATCATCCGCAATTATTTTCAACAGCAAAAAGTCTTGGAAAACTTTTGGTATGTTATATGGATAACACGTGCACTGAAGGCCTTTCAAACGTTTTTGACAAGGGGCGCTGCTGAGACGGCTCTTTCATCCGACAAGAGATAACCCGCTGACGGGCGTCCGTATTAAATTCAGTCATCGTAAATGACGGGCTTCGCGTGTCGCGGCCAGCTCCCACAATGGAGCGTCATTAAGTTTTTACATTTGGTGGGAGCTGTAAAATGCAGAAGCGGCTTTGTGTCCGAAATGCATTAGAGCACGGAACGCCGCCGCCGCGCCGGCGCGCTGCCGCGCCGCCCGCTCTTCAGCAAAGTGAGTTTGCACACTGATGGAGCTGCGCACAGTTGTGGCTACAGAATATGTTGGAGTGGGAAGTGGCGAAGATACCGGAAGTATATACTACACAGACAATGTACTTTAAATAGCGGACTAAGTGCAAGCTGGTAAGGAACAGCTCACTGTGAGTTCTGATTGCATATTTAAACAAAAAGATATTTACATTTATAGTAAATGAGGTAAAGCAACTTTCGCAAAGACCGGTCATCGGATGGGTGACAATTTTTTTTTCATCTCTCGCTCCTCCGTGTTTCGGAAGGCACGTAAAGCCGTTGATCCCGGCTACATAAGCAGTCGTTAACAACCGCCAATCCGCACTGGGCCCGCCCGTTAATCCCATCCATTCATAGGGAAGGCTCGTGCCCCAGCAGTGGCGCCATTAAATGAGCTGATGATGATGGCTTGGCGTCATTTGTTGATTGATAAATTGATGCTTAAAGAAGTGATTGCAAATTTGCAACACACGTATTTATTGTAAGTAATCTTAACCTACACTTTTTACCCAAAAATGTTTCTGAATTGTGCTGCCTAGGCGATTCAGAAGGAAAACTGTGCTACAAGGCTCAATTTGGTTACCTGAAACAAGGAAAATATTGATAAGCAAAAGAGTAGGTACACGATAGTATGTCGCAGCAAAATAAGATTAAATTGACAACCAAATTCCGTGTAAATATTTTAACCTTTTTACCGCCAACAACTTCTATAGAAGTTCGAGATTTTCGTGCCGCCCACGCCAGCACTTCTATAGAAGTTCTTCTTTGTACCTACTTTATTAAAATACATTTATACGTTGGCGTACAGCGGGACATCGCGTGCAGGATAGTTAGGCGGTGAAAAGGTTAAATAAATTTAATAAAAGACGAATAAACAACAGTCAGCTGAGTAGAATTTCAAAAATACTATCTGTAAACACAAAACAACCACAATATAATCATTGGACTGGCAACACTGTCCGGTTAAGTTGTCAAAATAATTAGCTCCTATTAAAAATTAGATATAAATTGTTTTTATGCTTATTTATTACTAAATTTGTAATTAGTGATTAAATTAAGTGACAAATAACATCTACTAGTGTTTTCTCTGACAAATATTGTGTAGTTTTTAAATTATTTGGTAATGTAATTTTCCAACTGTCATCGCCAGCTGACTGTTAAAACAAACTTTACAAAAAGTTGTTGAAATAAATACTTTTGCCGTGGACTGCATCAACATAAACCGGGGGAGTATTGTTTTCATTCCATTTATTAAAGATACTAGTAACATAAGTGTAAATCATAACTAAACACTTCATTCAAATTGTAAGTGTCAATGTAGGTAATAAGCCAATTAATTGTTATTTTTCTACTTTGTAATTAGATCAAAGGATTTGCATCTAAACTGCAAAAGTAACATTGGCATTTCAGTATTATAATTTAATAAAGTCCTAGGTACTGTACTGTAATAATCAGTATCAACTACATAGTAGCCTACTTATTAGTTTTAGTATTTGTTCCTTTATCCTGTGTCTGTAGTTGTACCAATAATATACAATATATACAGAATTTCAATTAGATTTATTTTAAAATAATAAGTAATTTATAGTTAAACACAGAAGTCTGCTCTTAGCACCATTTGTTTGTTTGAGACAGCTACCCCCACTAGTTAAAATTAAAATTGAAATTTATTTAAACTCTTATTAGCTGTACATTAAAAGTAAATAAACAAATACACTTGCAATAAATAAGATCTTAATCATATTTATTTACAAATTTCAGGTGTATAAATAATACCAAACTCAATATGCTGACCCGTAAGGCTGCTACACAAAGTACTGAGCTCAAGCTTAGACAGGCACTACATGAGTTAAAGACGTCACAAGAATCATGTAATCAGCTGCTACGGGAGAGAGACGAGAGTGAGATGGAAATAAAGTCCATAATTGACAGAAACTCACAGCTCAAAATTGAATTAGGCCAACTACATATTCAACACCAGGATGTGCTTCACCAGCGTGACCAACTTCAAGATGTGATCTCCACCTTTGAGCAGCAATATAACACCTATGAGAGGGCACTGGACCGCATCACTGAGTTGGAAAGAGACCTTAGTGCGGCCAATCACCAGATTTCTCAACTCATTGAGTCGCAGAAACAGCATGAAGTGGATCAGACACAATCATTATTTGATGAGCTTATAGCATCACCTGGTGGAATATCAGTACAGGAACTTCCGCAAATCAACCAAAAAACTCGTATTAGCAAAATTAAAATTAAAAAGTATGTAAAAATTAATAAATTTATAAGGAAAACTGAGAAGTTGATAAAGAAGAACAACTGCTTCTACAAGAACATTGCTCTTAGAAAGGAACGTATTAGCCTTATTGATTCTTTGGAAATATATAATAGTAAATTGTTAGAAAGTAGGCAAATGTATGACCGGGACACTAAACAATTACAAACTGATATCCAACGGTTACACGAGTCACTTGACATAATGAGCAAAAAATATTCAATTTCCCAAAAACAGATTGAGGAACATATACAATCAGCCACAGAGTTAGTTGATCTGTGCAAGTACAATGCTGATCGGTACAACTCATTAATTAGTAATGAAATTAACATAACCAAAGAGTCTTTATCGCTGAACTCTAATGTTCTGATAAAGTCACCAAACTTGTCTGTTTTGGCTCCCGGTCCTACATCAGCCGCTCCTCAAACAATACATAAACCTAATGTAACTAAATTAGTAACTCAGTCACTCAGTTTAATGTTAAGTGTGTGTGTGATTTTGCTCCAACTTATGATGTTTGCTTAATTTAACTATAACAAAAATGGAAGGTAGTCCCTTTAACCGGAGCGCGCTTACGCGCCACAGCCCGCCGCCCTCGCCCGCGGCCGCGCCCTGCCAACCGAAGGAGGATCCTCCGGAAGTCGTGTCCACACCTGAGCTGCAAAACTGGATGCTAACAATTGAACAATGCCTCAATGAAGTGTGCACTATCGCATCGGAAGGAAAACTGAACTCGGACCAGAAAATCAGGATTCATAACTTGTGCCGCAAAGTTAACAACGGCACATCTCAGATTGCGGTGCTGTATCAATCGCTCAAACTGAAAGCCATTCAAGCCCATACTTCAATTAATGTCCTTAAAGAAAACCAAGACCTTTCGCAGCGACTTCAAGACCTTAAACTTCGTATTGAAGAGTCCTCCAACCCTCTCACGGGCACAATTTCTTTCGCCGATATGGTTAAGAAAAGTACCAATAACTTTATTCAGCCCAATAATATATAGTCTCTAGCCATTTATCCTACAGATAAAATGAAATCGAGCGAGGAGACCAAAAACCTAGTACAAAAAATTATTAGACCTGACCAAATGAAGTTGCACGTGAGAGGTTTGCGCAAGACGAAGAACGGCGGTGTTATAATCAGCACTGATACAAAAGACGACATCGAGAAGCTAAGGCAGTCGGTGCAACTGAAGACATCTGGTCTAACTATGGATGAGCCGCTAAAACGTAAGCCCAGAATCATTGTAATCGGTGTGCCCTCGAGTATGCAGGAAAACGAAGTTTTTAACTGCATTTACCAACAAAACTTGGCCGACAAGCTCCAAGACACAACACTTGAAACTTTTCTGGCCTCTATCAAGTTAAGCCACAAGTCGGGTAAGAAAGATGCAGAGACCTGCAACTATATCATCGAAGTCCCGGCTTATATTCGGAAGACCTTAATTGCGAAGGATAGAGTTTTTATAAATTGGTCATCGTGCCCTGTAAGAGACTTCACTTTGGTAACCAGGTGTTTCAAGTGTCAGCAGTATGGCCATGCGGCCAAGTCATGCCGAGAGGAGGCCATAACCTGCGGTCATTGCGGCGTAGTAGGTCACGCTCTAAAAGATTGCACGAAGAAGGACGAGCCAGCAAAGTGCGCTACATGTTTGCACTTTAAAAAGCCCTACAATCACAAGACTGGCGATGCCGACTGTCCTGCGAGAAAAATGGCTGAAAAAAGGTACATCAACTCAATAGACTATGACGGCGCCTAAGAGCGCCTCTTTTATTTTACTGTATTTTAGAGCTTATACATTAATTTTAGTAACTATATATTATGGCTGAGAGGTTGATTTCCGACTTAGATAATTATTCTGTATCTGACTCTAAAGTTTGTGAGATTGAAATGTGCAAGCAATATCTATCGTCTTACAACAATCCTTTAACTGTACTAACACAAAACATACGCAGTATATATAAGAATTTTGACAACTTTAGTGTTTTTAAGCAAAGACTAGACATAAATTGTGACGTCTTTGTCTTAACCGAATGTTGGCTTAGTAAACATAGTAATTTACCAGGAATACCAGGCTATAATATGTACAGCAGCAAGGTAAATTATAACCAAAATGACGGGATAGTAGTTTATGCTAGGAATAATTTAATTATCACCGTCGAAGAACCAAATATTTTAGACTGTAATCGGCTACTAATCAAAATCGGATCTGATTTTGCAATATTAGCTTTGTACAGACCGCCCTCTTTTAGGAATACCAATACATTTATTGACTCACTAAATAACACATTACAAATATTATCACCATTTAAAAATACAATAATAATAGGAGATATTAATATCAACATTCTTCCCGACAAAAATGTTTCCGATGCTCAGGAATACCTAAACCTATGTTCCTTTCATGGCTTACTCCCCGCGCACACGCTTCCTACACACCAAAGCGGCTCTTGTTTAGATCATATCATGCTTAAATCGAATTTCCCATCAATAGCACTAGTTACTAACTCGACTATTACCGATCACAAAGCTGTTCTACTAACCTTAAACTGCAAGATGCCTAAATTAAGAATTTAGTAAGGTTCCTAGTTCGAAATAAATAATATTTAATTTATATACATTAGGAAGAATATAGTTTTGTTTTTATTTTTATTTAGTCACTAAGAATAAAAATGTATTTTGCTAATTTAAGATTTTAGTAAGTCCTTTACTTTTGCCTGGAAAACAGGATAATCCTAGTTCAGGCACTTGTGTATTTTTGAGATTATATAGTATGTTTAGTATTCTGGTTATATTGTAAAATAAGTTATTTAATAAAGATTTATTATTATTATTATTATTATTATTATTATTATTACATATATATGGATTATTTTAATTAAATTGAGTTTGAATTGAAAATACATAAATACTAAAATTGTTAAAAAGATAATTATCTATGATCTTTGTTTATAATGTTGTGATTACATTATTTACTCTTAAAAAGTAATTTTACCTAAAGAAATAATGAAGAATACAAACCCCAATTATAATATACTACATAACATAGTTTTAAGTGCGACTGTATGAAAGTGTTAAATAAGTTAAATAGTAAGAAAAACAGTTATGTACTCAGATAAACTTGGTCAGGGCTTAGGGTTGCTTATGAATGCAAATCTTAACCATTCAATGACCAATATTTGTACTCCAGGTCAATCATTTAATGCTATAGTAAATAACATATCACAGGATACACTGAATAGTTCCACTAATGTTATTATATTGTGTGGTGACGGTTCACATACGAAGAAACGCGACATTATAAATAATTTTAATATTTTGATTAAACTGCAATCAGATACGAATTGCAGGTTAATAGTTAGTGCTTTTCCCTATTGTACAAATTTAACCTGGGAACAAAATAAGCGCATTTATGACTTAAATTTATTACTTTTTAATTTAATTTGTCGTCATAGTGACACTATTTTCTATTTCGATATAAATAAATTTATTAAAAACTTTAGTTTGACGTCAGATACTATGTATCTTTCTAAGAAATGTAGGACTCAGATAGCTAATTTGTTAGCTTTTAATATACACGATACAGTTATAGGTGGTATAACTAAGTCTTTTCATGATAATAATTGAATCATTAGTAGTTCTACTAATGCAACTTTTACATCTAGTAATAAGGTTACAACCTCAGGTTTAAACTGAGGTCTAAGACAAAAGCCAAGCCCACATCCATTACTATTATACATCAAAATATTCAGGGTTTGGCTGGCAAGGACTTAGAATTAGAATTATTAGCAAAAAGTCAGGTAATTCATGTATTGTATTGTAGACCTATCAGTGGAGCGTAACATTGAACTATCGTGTGTGGAGTTCAATAGTTTTGTAATAGTGTGTGTATACCGACCCCCCTCGGGCAATTTCAATATTTTTGAAACAGTAATGGAAGACGTACTTAGAAAATTAAAACTAAAAAGAAATTTGTTTTAGTATGTGGAGATTTTAATATAAATATTTTAGAAAACACTCCAACGAGTGTTCATCTTCTTGCCTTATTTAAATGTTTTAATCTTTTGAATCTATTTCTCGAACCCACTAGAATAACTTCACATTCGGCCACTTGTCTCGATAATATTTTTACAGACTATGACCCTGTTTCTAAGTCACTCATTAATAATCTTACGTCTGACCATTGCGGTTTGAAGGTGACCTATGATTTTGATATTAGGGATGAACCAATAATAGTGAACTGTAAACCACTTACAAAAGAGCGAGTGGAGTGTTTCAAAAATAGTATAGCTTGTAAAATAGATGCATTGCCTTTTGTACAAGATGATCCAGATGTGCTTTATAGTAATCTTTTTAACTTAATCAAGACCGAATACAACCAGGTGTTTACACCAAAAACAATAAAAATTACTCATAAACTTAAGTTCTGTGACTGGGCCACGACTGGTATATATAAAAGTAGAAATAAATTGTATGATTTATATAGTTTAAAACAATATAACCAAAATGTTAATTTTACGGAATATGTAAAGAATTATTTGAAAATGTTTAAGAAAGTGTGCATAGTAGCAAAATCTAATTATATTAAAGAAAAAATTAAAAAGTCTAACAATAAAATCAAAGCCACTTGGGACATCATAAACCGTGAAACAGGTAAATTTAAACCACGGGATAATACTTTCACTTTAAAAGTAAACGACAACTTGGTCAATTCAGATTCACAAATTGCTAATATTTTTGATGATTTTTTTGTAAATATACCTGTAATAACAACATCAAATTTAGATTCATCACCGGAAGCTGCACAAACTTTACTCCAAAAATATGTACCAAAATGTAATCTTTCCTTTCATTTTAAATACATTGATTCAATGAATATTATTAAAACATTCAAATCACTTAAAATGAAAAACACGAGTGATTTGTGGGGTATATCTATTAAAGTAATTAAGAATATTATTTATTCTATTGCACCGTATCTTGCTGAAATTTTTAATAACTGTGTCGATAAGGGAATCTTTCCTGATCTTATGAAGTTTAGTAAAGTTATACCTTTATTCAAATCAGGAAACAAAGAAGACCCCAGTAACTATCGGCCCATTTCAATATTACCAGCGCTAAGTAAAATTTATGAAAAAATTATACTCGAACAGTTGATGTCATATTTTAACACAAACAACCTTTTACATAGTAAGCAATATGGTTTTACTAAGGGTCGTTCTACTACTGATGCAGGCGTTGCTCTAATAAAACATATATTTGATGCCTGGGAGAAGTCTCAAAATGCTCTTGGAGTTTTTTGCGACTTGTCCAAGGCTTTTGATTGCGTTGAGCACCGGACTCTGGTGTTGAAGCTACATTATTACGGTCTCGAAGATTTTGCACTAAATTTAATACAGTCATATCTCAGCTCTAGAACTCAAACTGTCGATATAAATGGTACTAAATCATCTGGTTCTCATGTAAAAATGGGAGTTCCACAAGGGTCGATTCTTGGTCCTTTTCTGTTCTTGATTTATATTAATGACTTACCATTCTTTGTAGAGAATTTCTGTGAAATTGTATTATTTGCAGATGATACTTCACTCATTTTTAATGTGACTAGGTGTAGGACTAATTATGAAAATGTAAATAAAGCTCTTTCAGAGGTACTCCATTGGTTTACTATTAATAATTTACAGCTTAACG
Source organism: Eudonia lacustrata (assembly GCA_947562085.1). Lineage (NCBI taxonomy): Eukaryota > Metazoa > Arthropoda > Insecta > Lepidoptera > Crambidae > Eudonia > Eudonia lacustrata. Next base: position 29,154,467 of record OX387340.1, on the reverse strand, counting down.
CTAAGAAAACAAAATGTATTAAATTTATATTACCAAATGTCAGAAATGAACCAACCAATATTAGAATAAACGGTGATCAATTAGATTTGGCAGTCTTTTTAGGCATTACCCTTGACTCAAAACTTCAATGGAATCCTCATATATCGAAATTGGCCGGTAAACTCAGTTCTGCTGCTTATGCCATTAGAAAAATTAGGCAGTTAACAGACGTTGAAACTGCTAGAACAGTTTATTTTAGTTATTTTCATAGTGTCATGTCGTATGGCGTCCTACTGTGGGGAACAGCGGCTGATATTGAAACTATATTCATTTTACAGAAACGAGCAATAAGAGCAATCTATAAACTAGGATCACGAACTTCCCTAAGAAATCTTTTTAAGGAGATTGATGTCCTGACAGTTGCATCTCAATATATTTATAATTGTATAGTTTTTGTACGTTGCAACATCAACTCCTTTACTAAACACGGTGACGTACACAATTTCAATACTAGAAATAAGACAAAACTTGTAATGCCACTGTTCAGGTTACAGAAGGTACTTGGTTCTTTCTTGGGGCAAGGTATACACTATTACAATAAAATACCAAATTCTGTACTAGATTTACCTTTAGATAAGTTTAAAAAACATGTGAAGTCTTTATTACTTATAAAAGGTTATTATACAGTCAAAGAATATTTAGATGATAAAACAGCCTGGTTATAATAAAAATCACATATTATATTTGAATCAATTTATTAAAATTATTTTTTATACTTTTTATACTGATATGACAGCCTTTATCAGCATTGTCCTACAGATAACAAACAGCGTTGCGTTAAATAGATCATTAAGTTTTTATTTAGAGTATCTTGAGTGTGTCATGCTCTCTTTACTGTCTCTGCGGTGGTGGCGTGTGCGTCGGGTCGTTACGTTCCCTAAAATATGGTTGAGCGAAGCGATGGCTGATTCATACGTCATGCTCGTGAACGGGTGCCGCCTGTGGAGGCTGGTCTGCTCTTGCATACTTATCTTATTTTTAGTATTATTAATTATAGTTTGACTTTGTTTTACCTAAACAATTTTTGACTTTTACTAGAGTACTGTAGTGGTGCTGTATGACATTGTGGAAATTGAAACTTTTACATAATTATCTGATGTAAATTTGTTAACTTACATTTTTTATTTTAACAGCATTGTCCTACAGATAACTAACAGCGTTGCGTTAAATACATCATTAAGTTTTTATTTAGAGTATCTTGAATGTGTCATGCTCTCTTTACTGTCTCTGCGGTGGTGGCATGTGCGTCGGGTCGTTACGTTCCCTAAAATATGGTTGAGCGAAGCGATGGCTGATTCATATGTCATGCTCGTGAACGGGTGCCGCCTGTGGAGGCTGGTCTGCTCTTGCATACTTATCTTATTTTTAGTATTATTAATTATAGTTTGACTTTGTTTTACCTAAACAATTTTTGACTTTTACTAGAGTACTGTAGTGGTGCTGTATGACATTGTGGAAATTGAAACATTTACATAATTATCTGATGTAAATTTGTTAACTTACATTTTTTATTTTGTTTTTTTACATGTTGTAATTGTCTTATATATATTTTTTGTGTTTATTTGTAATGGAAAGTGTTCTGCTATGATAGGGCATTTTCCAATATTTTTGACGCTGTAAGGGAGAAAAGAGCTGGACACTTGCTGAGTTTCTTGCCGGTTCTTCTCAGTACAAGATCTCCCACCCAGAGTAGATTTACGAACCGATGGCATAATGACATTCACAAGAGCTACTTGTAGCCTAAACTGAATAAATGATTTTGAATTTTGAATTTTGAATTTTGAATATACACAGCTTTAGAAAATATTGTATCACCCTTCTCAACTGGTTGTAACAAACAAAAAAACTGTTAACGAGAGGTTGTAAACAGTTTTGATGGAGTAGCGTATGAGTGCGCGCGTCAACGGCGGCGGCGGCATAAACAACTGGATGTTTATGGTCGGGGCCCTGGCCACGTTCAGCGAATAACTCAGCCAGAGACGACGCGGGTGCGGGGTTACGCCACAGTGCAGAGCATTTGCCATTTTTAAAACTCATTGGTTGGAAATCAAAGACCAAATGTGTACAAGAACGATATATAAGAAATTCAAACACCAGCATTACGTAAAGATGATGGATGCGATGCGATGTATTGTCCATTTGGGCGCGTCACGGGAGGGTGCAATGAAAGAGCGCTGTTTCTAGATGACACGTATCAATATTTTTATAACTCTATCTTTATACTTAGCACTTAGTGTTGATACCTATTTTATGAAAACCTCTTTTTAAATATATAGTATAGCCTACCTATTCAATGTCGCATGGAATGTAGCATCTAATGATAAAAATCAGTAAAAGATTTTTTTGAATAAGACAAGTAGTTTCAGAGATTACTCTCCGCAAACAAACAAACAGCAAACAAAGTCACAAACTTCAACTTTTTATTAATATTATAGATATCTATTCAATTCAGCGCATTCAGCCGATCACTCACCAGGGACCTCTAAAGAAGGCTTAAAGACGCACAAATACCACAAGGCACGGAATGTGTTTGTGAGACTCACAAAAATATACGCAAAGAGCCAAAGAAAAATACTGCATAAAGATCATTATTTTTAAAATCGCAACTACACGAGCAATGGGCCAAATAACTTGCGGCCGTAGGCAGGAACATTCGCTGCGTATTTATTTTTCTGGATGCCATACTCTTCAAATCAAAACACAGCAACCCAGGACACTTACATAAAAATAAGTATGATGGTGGCCATGCGTCCAGACGGGTTAAACCGGTTGACTCTTCAACCAATAATAAGTCATGACTAGTGTAAGTATTTTAAATTGCCTCCAAATGGCCAGTAGCCTATGTACTGTGGCTCGACACGCTGTGGTTGGCAGCGTAGGCGTCGTCGCTGGCGCATTATGTGTGCAAATGGCGGGTTTACCTGGCCGCGCACAAATCATATTATTAGTCAGCGAATAACTCGGACGAGCGCCGCGACAACGCCACGCGAAACATTCCCCAATTTACCTGATAATTTTTAAATAGGATGCACTGATTTACGGAGCATTCATCGCTAATGTTTACAGTCACCAGCGCAGTTATGTAGATAACTTAATGGAATAAGATATACGTTGAAAAGCGTTTGCACAACTACTCGTGACTGGAAGTGCGAGAAATTATTTGAACTGTATAAGAATTACTCGCTGCTGCGCTATGTTTCGGCTTTCCTTGCACGACATTGCATGGCGGAGCTTCGCTGCCGTCGTCAAATTTGATTTTAAGGAAAATAATTTTAAAAACAACCAAGGAAATTCTCATCTAACCAGAATTCTAGACGCACACAAAATCACACATAACATAAAATTAAAATATAATTTTAGCTCTTCATCAAAATTAACGTTCAGGTATAACTTTTTAAACAATCATCTTCAACCATTTACATTAGAGTAATTTTATTAACGGGGTTCTAACCATGTGTTATTGTCTTTGAGTATCCGATGTTTTGGCAGATTGAATTGCGCCATGATCGTGTACAACTTTCAGTGCGAAAATGGGCTTTAACAGTAGCGTGTCTAGAATCCAGTGAATAGTCCATGTAAAAAACTCAATAAGAACAAAAGTGCCGTTTCGCGTTTAGATACTAAAAGTGTAGTGTGTCTTAGGACACAGTGGTAACGACCAGATCGTTTCTCTGCTCGTAATTTTAGTACCTACATCCGTGATAACGGCATGCAACTGTGCCGTAATATTGAATACTCAAAGACCACAATAGTTATAGTACTGAGTTTAGTTTTGTTTAAGTTCAAGTATGCTAGCAAGACAGCCTATGCTATTATGTTATGCCTCCACCGCACAGCTTCCTGGACCGTAATCACTGTTATGTATTTAGTTCATCAGCAAACGCGGTCTGCTCACGGTGACACGGTATAATCAACGCGGCGCGACGTCACTGCCGTCACAAAATAAATTGAATTCGCTGAATATATTGTCGTAATGAAAAAGTATATTCGCGCGAGCCCTCGCTCGCTGTACTGATGTATTCCGATCAAAGGTCATTTCGTTTATCGCGTTTTCAATTTGGCGTTTTTTGTAGACTTCAGTGAATTGATACAAAACGTAGCGCGTGAAAACATTTTTTTATATTTACATACACTTTTCGGATATTAATCCGCTTTTATAGTTGTTCCGTTATGTTGCGGCTTGTGTGCTCGGCTTTAATGACTTATTTTCCGTAATACTCGTACGATTAACAAAAAATTTAAGGTGAAAAGTACCTATGACAAGACTTCCTTTTGGTCACCCAAAATTTGATAAGTATTTGATTAGTATCCCTGGACTACGAAAATCCTGTGTGTTTCCATACTTCTTAGAAGGTTCTGTAATAACATACTGAATGAGTGTTTAAGTCCGCCATCTTAGGATGACTTATCTGGAGGCGATAAACGACTGGTCTCGTAGGTTTGGTGTGGCCGTAAATCCCACAAAATGTCAATCAGTTCTCATTGGCAGCTTGCGATTGATGGGTAAAGTGGCGATTAATTCTCTTGAGCCAATAATGTTTGATGGAACAGTCATACCGTTTAGTCCGAGTGTAAAAAATCTTGGTCTGCATCTGGATTCTACACTCAGCTGGCATTCACAGGTTGCTCATGTCAGTAAAAAGGTTACCTGGACTTTGCGCTCATTGAATCGCCTGAGGAATATTTTGCCGTTTAAGACGAAGGTAATGCTAATTATGGTGACGTGTGCTATTATGATCTCAACGCCGTCCTGCTTGACAAGCTTGACAAATTGCATAACAATAGTATCAAATCTATACTAATATTATAAAGCTGAAGAGTTTGTTTGTTTGTTTGAACGCGCTAATCTCAGGAACTACTGGTTCGAATTGAATAAATCTTTTTGTGTTGGATAGTCCATTTATCGAGGAAGGCTTTAGGCTATATAACATCACGCTGCGACCAATAAAAGCGAAGCATCAGTGAAAAATGTTGCAAAAACGGGAAAAGAGCCTAAAAAATTAAAAATGCTGCCGAAAGTCACTATTCCACGCGGACGAAGTCGCGAGCACAGCTAGTTCATTTATAATTTGAAAAAATATGACCACATCTCACAGTATAGGTCCAAGCTGAAATGGTTACCCATTCGTCAGCGAAGAAGTTCACGAGCCCTAACTACACTGTTTTTGATTGTTAATTCCCCAAATTCTCCTTCCCATCTTACTCCCCATTTTCAATTCCTTTGCTCTTTCCACAGTAAGAATCTCCGATCTTCTAATAGTCTTCTTCTCTGTCCTTCCCATACTTCCGGATTTGTATATTCTTCCTTTTATAACCAGTCTATTCTCATGTGGATCGCGCTGCCTCTCGAAATCAGGATGGCTACTAGTCGATGTCTTTAAAAAGAAAGACCGCATCGTTTTACTTAATGAAACCTTGGCAGAATCATCTCAGTAACGACCGATTTTCAAGTTATTTATAAATTATTTATTTATGTAGGTATATTTATATATTTTTTGAAAGTATTAAAGTAGTACACTGTTTTCTACATTGGTTGTCTCTCAAAATTTGCACCTCCCATGTCATTTCTGCACCACCTATGGTTGACTGGTAGAAAATGCCTCAGGCATTAAGTCCGCCATTTAATATTTTGTTGCAAAAGCTAGTTAAGTTGTTAAATAACAACGGCGAAGTCGTTTTAGTCACCCACCCGGACCAGCCCCCCAACCGCCTAAGGTATAACACTATAGAAGAAGAAGAAGAAGAAGAAATACATTTTATTGGCGCACAACAAAAACTAATTACATAGCGAATCTCAAGTTGCTAGCACTGCGAAAACGTATACTCCTCTTCCGCAAATTTTGAGTGCAATGAATTTAACATTAACAGGTTGAGAAAAGTTAGTTGAAGCACGATTTCCATGTAGGAACTACAAATCACCGGCGAGGCTGGCGCCGTTTACGCCGCTTCCTGCGGGAATCGATCTCGAGACGATACGAGGCACGCGAGCGGCCCGTCCGCCCGCCCGCGCCGTATCACGGAATACGAAGCAGCGAGCTTCGATGTTGCCGAGCGTATATCGCTTCGTGAGTAACGGCAACGCAATTAGCTGTGTTATAAGAGAACAGCTACTTTCGTAATAATCCCTGTGAAGAGTGGGCAGTTTTCACCTCGCTCGCCTCCACTCCACACCTTATTGCTCGACCAACACCCAAAATGTTATATACAATATTCACGAATGTAACATAAACAAAGTTTTCGCTTCGCTGTGCAAACATTGTGCGCGCTCGGGAGCGGAATAGTCCACAATGAATAGTATTGTTGTAGGCGCGAGGCGCGGCCGCGTCACCGCTTAGTCTAGGTGACTTGGCTGAGAACTATGCTAATAGGTTGACGTCAAATTATAGGTATTTTAATTATGTATGTATATTATATATATTATATTATAATTATGTATATTTTAATTAGCTATTATGCTAATCTAATTGCTGTTAATAAATAAAAATGGATACGGTCATGGTCCATAAAAAAAATACCTGAATATCATTTTAAATTTACTGAATAGCCTACATTACCTAAGTCAGTCAGAAAAGTACTTACATTTTTCAGAATAAAAATAAAATCTCCTGAATGGATCCAATCGGCATTTTAATGCCTTAGCAGGCGGCCGACGTGGGAGGTGTTGACTATTTAGGACTCATTCACTAAATAATAACGGGCCTGGAGCATATTTGGCCACTCATAGAGTGAAATGAATCACTTTAGACAGATCTGCACGAACACTCACCCGCATTTATTTTAGCCATGCGCTGGAACCCTGCGTCCGGACCTGGTCACATGGCGCTTGGGGATGTTGGTTTTCCAATAATTAGTACGTAATAGGCTACTGTTACATTATGGATGGAGTAAGATTGAGGTCCTGTGACTAAGGACCCAATTTATTCATCGTATGTACGAATATGAAACAAAAACGCGCTTCGATTGATATAATGTGTTACATCACATGTCAATGTTCAAGTTGAAAACAATGCATTTCTATATAGAAATGTGTATTTGAAGAAATAATATACCTACTGAACCATCACACTAATATTATAATTGCGAAAGTTTGTGTGTATGCATGTTCGTATATTTGTTGCTTCTTCACGCTGCAACGGATGGATGGATTTGGATGAAATTCGGCATACAGATAGTTTATAACCTGGATTAACACATAGGATACTTTACGGGATACGGGAACGCCAGCCACGCGGTTGAAATCGCGAGCGGCCGCTAGTTGTACAGTCGGCGGCAGATCAACCTACCCAAACCTGTCAAATTTCTCCAATGAACATTGATCCTTGTAACCAAACAATAAAGTTCAAAATTGATTGTAGAAATTTGACAGGTTTGGGTAGGTTGATCTGCCGCCGTGTGTACATAAATACCTCAAACGAAAATGGTCCTGTAACTAAGAATAACGTAAAACTTTGCGTAAAACACAGATTATTGATAAGCAATGTGACGTTAAAAAAACACGCGATTCACTGTAATGCTTCTTTGTCATTTTTCAATTTACATTATTCCAGCAAAATTAGCAATGTTGAAAGACAGAGGGGAGGGGGAAAGAGTTGAGTCGCGTTTCCCGGCAGGAAGCGTTTAAAAGCAGGTAATAAATTAACTTGTTGACAAATGGCCGCAATTAACCGGACTGTAATTAAAGCGGCGAAACGATCGGCGATGCAGGAGGACATTATTATGTTGTACGACTCAGAGAGATACACTTGCAAAGGTTTCTATGACAATAGGCCGAAATAGAAATGATATGGGTTCACTTAGCTTCAAATAAAGGGATGTCAGTCAAGAAATAAAGTTGTCCCAAGTGGTATTGACGATATTCAATTCTTGATAATGAAACATTATCGAACAAAAAACAAATTAAAATTTGAAGTGTTAATTTCGCTATCTTATTCGTGTATCAAGCTTAAGTACGCAAGCACCAATGCTAATGCAAAGACTTTGGTACATTTTACATATTGTCTTCAGATTCTAATAGATCTAAAGTTAGGAAGCAAATGCCCTCAGAGCTCAGTACCTAACCACAAAAGAGATATACGTAACATAGACACGCGCGCGTTGCGAAGCGGTGTGCGAGACGTGTCCGTAGCGGCCGACCACACCGAGACGACCCTAAACAAGATTCCCGCGCTCGCCGCTCTGTTCTCAAATGAAATTCCCGGGCTGTCCCGCTTCCGAGCCGTCGCCGTCGTCGGACAGCCGAGCGGTCCCGCCCGTCGGCTGATGCACTACTCGCACTACTCGACTGTCTGAAGCTGATGAACTCCAATTGTTTAGCGCTGAATTTATTTTTCATAAAAGTTCGATAGATCGAGTGATTCGATTTCTAGTTTTAAAATGGAATACGCGTCGCGAAATCAAAGAAGAGTTGGATGCCGTCTATGGGGACGCTTCGCCTTCGTTTGCCACCATCAAGCGCTGGTTTAACGATTTCAGGAGAGATCGCATCTCCGTTTTTGATGAACCACGTCCAGGCCGCCCAAATGAGATTACAACCAAGGAAAACGTCAACAAAATCCATGATTTTGTATTGGCAGACCGCCGTTTGAAGATTAGGGAGATTGTTGAGATGACAGGCATCTCGGATGAACGTGTAAGAAACATCCTACACGAACATTTGGGGATGAGAAAGTTGTCGGTCGATGTGTGCCACGTTTGCTTTTGAATTAGGCTACGAATTGCTGCCACATCCACCATATTCTCCAGATTTGGCCCCCTGCGACTTTTTCTGTTCCCAAACATGAAGAAATGGCTCGGTGGACGGAGATTCGCGTCGAATGAGGAGGTCATAACCGCCACAGAGGCCTATTTTGCCGAGTTTGAAAACACATACTTCTTATAGGGCTTAAAAAAATTGGAGCATCGCTGGGCAAACTGCATAGACCTAAAAGGGGATTAAGTTGAAAAAAATAAAAAATAAAAAAATAAAATTGTTTTCATTAGTAGGCTCACTACTTATCACTCTGCCCTCGTATATACCCATAAAAGGCGTACACAGCATTGAAGTTGTAACAAGCAACAAAATTACAAAACTTATTGACTATACCTACCAATATAGATTATTACACAAACACACACATTCCCTATATAAATGCTTAAACAGACATACATACAAATACACACGTTCAATTCAAAATGATACAAGCTATTGCGATGATATGTTGAGTAGTTTATATTTAAATTTACGATGGTAATCGTTAAAAATATCAAGCTCTCGGCTTTTTTTTGCATACACACTATACATCGATGGGTCCTATGTATAAGGGCCAAAGTGACAATTTAACCATTTTGACTTTTTTGTGGTAAATGTTTCCTTTTAATATAATTATTGAAATGCACTAAAAAAAAATACAAATATATTGGTGGAAACACTGTTTTTTGTAAGAGTAAAAGGGCTAATGTGGCTCACTTTTAAACGTACAAGGGCCAAACGACTGTTTGAGACTTGCACGCGGGCAATTCCCGCGTATTTGTCGGTTAATCTGTCAGTTAGATACTTTTACGTCACACTGAGCAACGGTCCGCTGTGATAACATCGTCATACTGTTATTGTGTATAAGTAAAACATGACGTCTAATATCGTTTTAAGTTTAGTAGAAGTCGAAACTGATGACACATTTAATATGAAAAATTGTAGCAAGAAAATTACATTTTGATTACTTTTTTGATCTTAATTACATAAGTTTCAGATATTTCTTTAAAAATAAATAAATAAGTAAATTTATGCTCTTAGTTTCATTGATTTCTATGTCATAACTGAGAGTTCTGAACCATATTTCACCAATGTAAGACCACGTATAATTGTTAATGTGACTTATTACATAAAATACTTACTTAATCAATATTAATTTTGGTGGTTTATTTATATTACACCAAAAACAAAAATCTCGCATAGTGTAAGTCCAGAAATACGCGATTTAAAAAAAGAATATACCACGTAAATCGTCCAAAGTGACATTTTGGCCTTTGTACTAGTTTTTTTGGGTAGAATAAAAGTACAAGAAATTAACGAATAAGCAATAATAAAAAAACAAAAAGTGATATCGAAAATGTATTATAACACAAATGACGGTCATAGGTGTTACAGCTAATATGCAAAGTTTCATTAAATTCGGCTTAATCATGTTAAAAATATATCACTTTGAAACTTTGGGCGCTTCTCCTGACAAGTTATTATTTTGCACTTAGGCCCTTGTACATAGGACCCATCGACATATTGTAACATCTAGGCAGCGGTGCATGGTGACCAACATTAGTTTTACTAATGGGTCACCTACGGATCGTCACCTAGGGTCGTCTACGGATCGTCAAGTGATACACGTACTGTTCAGTGCTCGTACTTTTTTAATCAAAATTTCTCTCAAAAGTTAACAGTTTTGCTTATACTATACATCAAATTTTTCCTTAACTCGAGCACTAGCCAATGGTGTATTTTAATCATAGTGGTGAAAAGTGAAAGTGGTATAAAACACAAAAACTGTTCCTGTTCTGTGGGTACTCGCAAGTTTTATAGCTAAAGTTGTTGGGCCCATAACAATAGTGTTGGACTTTGGACCTCGTTAAGTGACTAAACTTTTAAAAGTACTTTATTTAACTCTATTCGGTACCTTATTTGTGATCTTGTGATCCAAGTTCAAACCTCCAAAAATTATTTGGTTTTTTATTTTTTTGTTCTCAGTTTTTTTTTTTTTTTTTATTATTTTTTTTTGTTTTATATTTTTTTATTTATTACAATTGGACAAAGTGGGCAAAGAGGCAAAACTACCATTGAAGCCAAGAGTCAAGTAAGCTAAAAGAGCCGTAATGCTTAACTGCGGTGCTTGCGGTAAATTCCTATCGGCGGCGGGTGCCGCTGCTTGTTCCGTGTGTCCGCTAAAGTACCACAAAGCTTGTCTAGCCGTTTCAGGCAAAGCGAGCATAAGCAAAGATTGGGCTTGCCCAAACTGCAAAAGACTAACTCGCAAAGGCGACAACACTCAGACGCCGGTTAAGGGTATTTGTGGTACGCCTCCTTCTAATGAGAGCGAATCAGTATCGCCGAAATCCGATGCAATTGTGGATGCGCCGGACGACAGAGAGGAGCGTCGGGACCGGGAGCTAGCGGTGTTCATGGCGGAAATGCGGGAGTTCCGTAAAGAGATGCTGAAACTGCGTGATTCCTTGTCGGCGCGACTGGACAATGTCGAGCAGAGGCTAGAGGTTCTCGAGCAGCGCCAGCCGGATGTCGGCGCGGAGGTGACTGCGGAGTTGGAGCGCACCATAGCTGAGCTGAAGCAAGAGCTTAATGACCGCGATCAAGAGGCTCTTCTGTCTGATCTGGAGGTCGGGCAGCTACCGGAGGAGAAGGGAGTGAGCGTCGTCCAGTCGGTGACTGTGCTGGCGGCGCGGTTGGGCGTTGCACTGGAGGCCCGAGACGTGGTGTTCGCGGAGCGCATCGGTGCGCCACCGGCTGAGGCGGGGGGCCGCCCGCGCCGCGTCGTGGTGCGCTTGGCGCGGCGCCACTTGCGAGACGAGCTGCTGCAGGCAGCGAACGTGCGCCGCACCCTCACTGGTGCCACGGGGGGCCGCGTATTCGTCAACGAGCGGCTGACACGCTACAACCGCCAGCTCTTTCACCAGGTCCGTGAGGAGTGTCGGAAGCTGCAATGGCGGTACTCGTGGACGAAACGAAGGCGCATATACGTTCGCCCGTCTACCAGCTCCGCTCCGAGGCAGACATAGGACGGGTGCTTGGTCCCCATAGGAAGTGACTTGAGGAGACCTACAAACAGTTTTGTACTTTATTTAAAGTTAAGTGTTTGTGTTCATACTGTATGCGTCTTTTTGTTTGTTTGTTTTGTATGATATCATGTGTTTTTCTTTTTGTCAGTACTTGTTCGGTCTTTATGTGTGTAAGGCTGTCATACAAACGACAGGAGGAGCTGTTAAGTAATAGATATTTATTATTGACTATTTATTTATTTAAGAAAATTATAAACTTTGTCATGAAAACAATTTCAACTATAAACAAATGTTGTTACATTCACACAGCTTCTATACACATAGTTGTTATGCAGCTACACCAAAGTTACACCTGTACCAAAATTAAAATAGGGAACCCTTATACTGTTTGCATAGAAGTAATTTTTGTATATTTGTACTACCTACTGCCTATACGTGCCGCATTATTGTTTGGTTTTCGCTTAGTGTGTATCTCAGTTTCTCCCTTTGTAAGCGGACTTATAAAAACGCAGAGGTAAAATCTAAAAATCTAATAGTTGGTCTCTTCAATGCGGGTTCGCTCGGCACACGGCATGAGGAGTTCATTGTGGCCGTGGAGGAGCTGGGTCCAGACATTCTGGCCATAAATGAAACCTGGCTGAGGTCTGGGCAACAAGATAAAGCGCCGACACTTGCGGGATATCGGCTGAGACATAACCCCAGACCTGATCATGTACGGGGAGGTCGTGGTGGCGGCGTGGGTTTCTATATTCGCAAAGGAATTAATGCTCGTACGTGTCAACATCCCATAAACACTGAGGTCGAACAAATGTGGCTGAGTGTGCGCATTAATAACCTGCGCGTTGTCATTGGAACTGCCTACAGACTGCCTTGGCAGGATGCGAGCGTGTTCTTGGATGCCATTGCGGATTCCATTGCCTCTTTCGCGAACCGTGATGTGTTGATCTTGGTTGGTGATCTAAATATAAATCTACTTAACGCCAATAGCAGTAAGTCGAAATAGCTTTTACAGTTCCTGAACAGTATCAACCTTAACCAATTAGTAACTGAGCCCACGCACTATACCGAATACAGTCATAGCCTTATAGATGTGATCTGCGCCGACGCTCAAGCTCTTAAAGTAACTAATAAACACAATCCTGATCTGGGGGGACACGCGATGGTTACAGCTGAGTTCAAAATTAAAAAAGATAAAATCAGTCCCCAATGGGTGACATATAGACCTTTAAGGAATATTCTTATAGATCTGTTAAATAAGGACCTTGATAACATAAACTGGGATAATTTTTATAAAATTAATGACATAAATATTCTTGTTGAGACTTTCACTAATTGCCTTATCACATTGTTTGATCTGCATGCTCCAATAAAAACACAGAAATTTAAGCATCCATCACACCCTTGGATAACTGATTCTATCAAATCAATGATAAGTATTAGAGATAGCTATCATAAACAATTTAAGTTACATAAAAGAGAGGCCTTCAAAGATTCTTACAAAACTATGAAGTACCTTGTAGTGGAAGCTATTGATAAGGAAAAAAGATGTTTTTTTGATAAGCATATAAATAACAACAATAAAAACTCTAAAAAATTATGGCAGAATCTTAAAAGCAGTGTGTTGGGCAATGGTAGGAAGGAAGCGGATATTCCACCAAGTTTGAATGACCCCCACCTAATCAATGCGCACTTCCTCAATATTCCGGGCGAGGGGCGTGTGTCACTGTCGCAGCTCACATTTTTTGAGTTTCATAGATATGGCTCCACAAGTTTCTCACTGCACACAGTTTCGGAGGACAAAGTGCTAAAAACCATCAAAGGGTTTCAGTCTAATGCTCAGGGCTACGATGGTTTGTCCTTAGACATGATACTGTTGACCTTGCCACAAACGTTGAGAGCGATCACCACCATAATCAACCAATCAATAGTCCAAGGCATTTTCCCTGATAACTGGAAGGTAGCTGTGGTTAGACCCATACCAAAAAATAGCAACCCAACCACAATGAACGACCTCCGTCCAATTAGTCTACTACCTTGTATATCTAAAGTGTTGGAAAAATTTTCTGTGAGCAACTAACCAAATATCTCGAAGTAAACAACATCCTTCCTCAACGGCAGTCTGGGTTTCGCAGGGGCCACAGTACCGCAACTGCTCTCGCTGATGTTGTGGATAATATTCTAGCTTTCCAAGACCAGGGTAACCTTAGTGTCTTGTTGCTGCTTGATTTTTCACGCGCATTCGACTCCATAAATATCGATCTTCTGCTGTCTAAGCTCGCTTACTATGGAGTAGATGCAAGCACAATAAAGTGGTTTCAGAGTTATCTTGGGAAAAGACAGCAGTGTGTGGAAATGACCGCAGCGGATGGGTCCAGACTGCGTTCTACCAAATTGCCTGTAACTCGTGGGGTGCCCCAGGGGTCTATCTTGGGACCTATACTGTACATTCTGTACAGCGCTGACATCACAGAAAGAATCAGTCACTGCCAATACCATTTATATGCAGATGATCTTCAGCTATATCTTCCTTTTAAATGTGCAGATTATGATATGGCTGTAAATAAAGTAAACGAGGACTTAAAACAAATCTCTACTTGGTGCAGTTCAAACTGTTTAGTTGTCAACCCAAAAAAGTCAAAATTATTATTAATTGGTACCAGTAAGAATGTCAGTCACTTTAATAATACTGCTCTAAATGTACTTTTAAATGGTGAGAAAATAGAACGTGTGGATAAAGCCAGAAATCTAGGATTGACCATGGATGAACAACTCAACTTTGAAAACCATGTTGCGGAGTGCTCACGCAATTGTTTTTATAGATTAAGGCTGCTATACAGAATTAGACCCTATTTAAGCGAGGAGCTGAGAGTCACACTGTGCGAGACACTGATCTTGTCAAGGTTGAATTACTGTGATGCTGTTTACGGACCGTGCCTAATGTCTAAGACAAGTAAGCTTGTCCAGCGCGTCCAGAATGCTTGTGCGCGTTTCTGTTTTCATGTGCCTCCTCGATCACATATAACTCCTTTTTTGAATGCTGCAAGCATAATGAAGATGGAGGCGCGTAGGAGGCTTCATCTCGCCACTCTTTTGTTTGGCGTGTTAGGGGCGGAAAGGCCGCAATATCTCTGTGATAAGCTGGTATGGGCATGTGATCAGAATAGGTACCCAAAGAGAAGCAGTACTAACATCTTTGTGACGGCAAAGCATCGAACGGTGGCGTTCCGTGGTTCATTTAGATTCGCCGCCTCGAAGTGCTGGAACGATCTCCCTCCACCAGTGCGTGACCTGAAAACGTTAGACACCTTTAGACGCCACCTCAAAAAATACCTTATTTCGTTGCAAAAATCATCGGACTTACTTTCGAGTTCCTCACGTTCAGGCTATACGTCTGCTGGGGATTGTGTTCCGGCACTGTCGGGGCGGACATTGCTCCTTTGATGTTCTGCTCATTTACTGCTTCATTGGGTTCTTGTATGTCTTTGTGAATAATTGACAGATGATATTGTTTTGCTTTTTGTCTCTGTGTGTGTTTTTATGTCAGGCAAAGGCATCTCTGTCTTTCAGCCGACCTAGTTAGGCTTTATAAATTTTTTGTAGCGTGCGATGTTTGTTTTAGATTTTTATTCTTATTGTTTAGTTTTATACGTTAATGTTTGTAATGTTGTGTTTGAACGGTTTTTCATTTATGTTTATTGTTTTGTGTTTTTGTTTCGTGTCGTCTCGTCGACCTCCTAGGTCCCGCCAGAATACCAGCGCTGCAGCGGCCATTGTCGTTGTAGCCTATGCTGAGGCTGGGGCCTAGTTGGCCACACTAAATGTTATTTACCTAGGTACCTATTTTTAAACTTTTTTATATTTTTTTTATTTTTATTATGTGATGTAACAATCTGTTTGTGGTCAATAAAAAGTTATTCTATTCTATTCTATTCTATTCTACTACGAGGACAGTGAAATATTTTTACCAACGACATGCGCGGAATGTTATATGGGACCGCCAGATTGATACGGCCCAAGAGCTCCGAACATTTTATGACAGGATGTTTTGATTTCGTCTTTACTTTTTAAACCTTTTAACACTTAAAGTATGTAGTCGTTATAGTAAGCAGCTTTTATGCTGCCTCACGCACTTCTGGGCAAAAGCAATTATTTAAATCCAGTTATTCCTGTTATCTAATTATTTAAAACCTTATGAATTTTGATTCCCTTGAGAGTGTCGAAATATACGTTTTTTGCGACATAAACGGCCGTATCTTTTCTTTTTTCGTTAACTTAGAAGTTTGATTTTTTCACAGCTTCAAGGGGCCGCAGACCTTAGTATATGGTTTTAATTTCAACTCGATACCTCTACACGTTTTCGAGATAAAGGGTCTTGACAGACAGACTGACAAACAGACGGACTGACGGACAGAAGGACAACAAAGTGATCCTATAAGGGTTCCGTTTTTCCTTTTGAGGTACGGTACCCTAAAAATGACGATACACAGTTATAAACAATATATATTATGAATATATACTTATTATATAACGTTAAAAGTCTCATAGCTATATATATACAGGGTGTCCCAGGTAACCTGTGCCAGCGGAGGTCTGTGGTCAGGGGACACTAATATCTATCCATTGAACCCCCATGTATGTTCCGCAATATTTCGTAGTTTTCGAGATGAGATTTTTTTTTGTTTTATATTTTAGGCTGTTTTAGGTATAACTTTTTCTGAGTGGTGTTTTTTTAAGATTTTTTTTGCTAGTTTTATTGTTAAAATGTGTATTAACCTGAAAATACAGAAAACCCAAATCCTAACTATCAATAGTTTAAAATTTGATCACAAATCTAAAATTTCTGTTTGAGAGAAATTTACACTTGACTTCAGATTGAAAAATAAAATACTTACAACCGACCGGATAACTTTTGAGTAATTTTAAAAACATTATAGGTTCGGCGGGCTGGCTAGAACCACAATAGCTCAATTGGGAGAGCACCTGACCCGGTATGTCATAAGGGTGCGGGTTCAAATCCTGGTCGTGGAAATGTTTTCAACATTTGCGTGTTTTTTTTAAATTAAATTTAATTATAAAAAAAATATAATTATAATAGCTAACGGTGCAAGGACTGCTTTAACATTCAAGGTACCCACTTCACTAGATCCTGGTCAATAAAACAAATGTGATGCCCTCGTTTTGGGTTGTAGGAATAGAAAAACTGAACATGCAAGTTCATGACCTGGATATTTTGAAACTGTTTCTTTTATTTTTTTTCATTAAACCTCGCTAAAAACCATCCCTACAATGAGGGTACAGAATATTTAAAATGTAGATAACTATGAATACTATGATGAACCTTCTTAGGAGCCTGATCAAAATAATGATGAAAAATATTGAAATGTAATTACTGGTGTTCTCAAAAAAATTTGCTTATATAGTAAATAATTATTAAACGAGCCATCATATATTTCTTATTGAATATAATAAAAATAATATTGAATCAAAACCAAACATGTTTACGAGCGACACCACGCTCGGTGCGTGGCTTGCACCGCAACACCATAGAGTTGACTGTAGACTGCCGATGCCGGGCACGGAAGCCGCACCCCTCGAGCGTGACCGGTCACCGGCGGCCGCCGAAATAGGAACTGTGAAGAGGTTAAGCACTTAGCATCGCCATAATGCGACCATGAGAGTTGTAACCGGCAGCAAGAGTAGCAACACTATCAAAACCTTTGAAGTGGTTTTGATGAGGCTGCTAGCTATATACATACCTTGTCACTTATCAGGCCCTTGTCAGAGGAATTGACTACAACATTTTCGAAATGAAATATATAGATATATTTGATGCTCAGGATATATTTGGACATCTATGGCGTTCGTTAGCGTTTAAATAACAAAAGTGATTGAACTCAATCGTAATGTAATTACAATAATTGAATAACGAGACATTGATAACATCTACAATATGTTTTTGTAACAAATAAACATTAAATAGATGATGTAGCGACTAGCGCGGTAGACGGCACGTCACTGACGTTACGACCACTCCGGCTTCAAGCACCCTTGTTTACCAGACACTCTCGTCCGCGCCATTACTACTGCTATCCGATATTCGTAATGTCTTAAGAGGCTCGGATCGATTGCTCTCAAATCGAACTGTTCCGGGAACCTTGCGAAAGGTAAACCTGTAACGTTTATGTTATCGGAACCGAACTTATGATTTGGTATAATGGATTGTGGGTATACTTTAATCTAAAAGGTAGAAAAGGTCCCTCCTTATTTCTAAGTAGTGTAACGTCACAAATTTTTGAAGTGTCCTCGCGGAGTAAATTCCTCTTGTGACCTAGTTGTAAGCCACCTACGCCACAGAAGTGCTCGACACTCGATATAGTTGTATATCTGGATTCATTATGTCTTCTGAATACAGCTGCATCATAATAGTCTAGAAAAGGATGTATGAGATTAGCCTTCGTTTAGGTGGCAGCGTGTGCGGCGGGCTGCGGCTGCGGGTCGCGCCTCAACGCGTCCGTGAAGCGCGGATGTCGCTGGCGGGCGCGGCCGGCACACGCCGCTGCACCCGGCAGCCAGGGCTAGCACTACGGGGCTACCGCCTAGTCTAGGAAGGCCACATTTTATGGAAGGGAAAGGAACATTCCATGACATTATTTATTGATTTTTTTTGCGATTAAGCTATACTTTGATGATTTTCTATTGTATTATATTCTTACATTCTAATTCCGGCCCAAACATATGATTTTCATTGTATTGTACTGTATTGTAGCTATGAGAACTTAATTGAAGTTTATTGATTAATTATAATTAATTCAACCGAGAGAGAGACGTAAAGACGACCACGACTTAAATATTTGTGCAAATCTTTGAAAGTTAGATATTATACAGTTAAAAATACCTCCAAAGATATGAAAGGTTTTGCTGTTCATTGGTATTTCTTTTTTAAAATGAAACAAATTTTACGGATCTACTCGAGTTTATTTTACACATTACTTATTTAATGTTTATCCTAGATCCGAGATATAGAGATATAGAGAGTAGATCCGTAAAAGTTGCTTCATTTCAATGTGTAGTGTTCGCGTAAACTTTAGAAAACAATATGTGATTTCTTTTCTAGTTGATAGAGCTGGTTTACAATCGAGGGCTTGAAAGATGAAAGCGATGTTTACAGATGTGCACTCGCACGTTGTATTGAGGCTTTAATTAGTTAGTTGTTATGCCGGTACGTCTACTAACTTTATTGAACTACAATGCCCTTTAAACCGGAACACAGTAACTCAAGAAATTAATGCTTCCTATCTGTTGGCACTTACAGGGATAAAGGTTATCGAGCAACAGAGAAGCCTGAATACCCCTTATTTTGGAGACACGCAGGGTGGCACGTGTGTCCGTGCAGTGTGACGTTGGCCGCATTAGCTCGCCGCGACAGCCCTGCCCCGCCCGCCGCCCGGCGCCCGCGGCGCTACTCGCCAAATACACTCGACTATTTCACAAAGTGAATCCCTGATTTCGCACCTCGGATTTCCTAGTGGAATTTAAAATAAAATCTATTTCGCAGTGAAATTTAAACTGCTTTTTGGATTCGTCGAGCGAACGAAATTGAAATTGTAGAAAAGTAAAATAGAGGGCGACACGTTTGCGTCCCAGTACTTTGACTTCGAGGTATCGAGTTACTGCGTTTTTCGCCTTTTTTAACCTCCGTCGTACGAATGGCGCCCCGAGCCCGACGCTCGGCGTAGGACACGTGATTGTTGAAAAAAGTACCACTTTGCATTTCCCTTTTTTTGCTTTTGCGCAAACCTGGAAAGTCCAGCAATAAAATTTTTACAAACGTTGTTTTTTTACAATGACATTAAACGGGAATTTCCGTTTTAGACTTATCTTAGTAGTGCCTGGGGTGGTAGGGTGGTTCCCACTGCAAACATTTATGCACTGGAAATTTTATTTTGCATTTATATTGGTTAAACTTTCGATAGAAGCTGAAATTTCCAATTCCTCAATATCGATCTCAATGAGATAACGTAATAAATAACTTATCAAGAGGCTTAATTAAGAGGTATTTTTAGGATAATTTAAAATACGAGAGTCGAAAGCTGTTCGTTAAAGAAACTCAGAAGTAAGGTTTCAAAGTGAAGCCAGGAAGCTGCAGCACAGAGGAATAATCTATTAAAGAATTTATTGACAGGCCATTGAGTTCGTTTCTTGGCGAGATTCAGGACGCGCGATACTGTCTTAGGGGGGAAGTAGGAGTCTTCGGAGCGCGGTGCGGGCGCGGTGCGGGCGCGGTGCGGGCGCGGTGCGGGCGCCGGACGGAGCGGTGCTTCACTCGCATTCACCGCTTCATCGTTATCGTCCAATCGGACGCTGGCACCTAACGAGGTACTCTCTGGATCAAACACTTAATAAATGTGGTTAGAACGCGCGACAATTAATTCTTCACATATTTATTACACTATAAGCTTTATGTAACGAGAAAAGAGTAATTACGACATAATTGCGGAGTAGCGCACAACTGACAGACTAAAAACACACTCACTGACGTCAAACGGAGGTAGAGATGCAGTTTACAACAAATTATGTACGTTTGATGTTGTTTAACGCCATCTATATTTTGTACCCTGTCCTAAATACGAACGACAAAGTCGCCAGTGCTTTTTAGAACTCAAACACTTAGAAAGTTTTTTCATCACTGCCTATGGGCATCGAGGACATTCAAGTGTACCCGGACGTTTAAGGCAAAAAAGTTTTGAGACACTCAAGTATACCCGGACGTTTGAGTGGTGCACTATCTTATAGAAATCATAAAAAAATATTTCAAAAATTTTGATTGGTTACGAGTGTTTAGATTGACATACGATGGTAGACCCCTAATTCAGAACCTAGCAGGGTAAGAAAGTAAAATTATAACGTTATACTTATTAAAATTAAACAAGCTAAACAAGCTTACCGTACCTTGAAGTCCCAGCTTTGATGCTCCGTAAAAATGGCGCACATAATAACTTTCGCTACACAATTTTCTTTCAGATACGAATTTCAGTTCATAAGTTTTAACGACGTTTTTTACTCCTGAAATGAGCTAGCTGGTCTTAAAATGAGGTTTTAAAAATATTCCCTCTTCTGATGACTTAACATTTAGTATTTTGCATGAACCTTCTCAAGTTATGGAGGGTGGATTGTGTTTTTGATATAAAATATTAACATGAATCAATAAATAAAATTTTCTTAATTAATTCTAAGCATACTTCAAAAGACGTTGTGAAGCGTAGGTTCATTTGATATTCAATATAATTAAAGCACACAATCAGACTTCTGAAGACTGAAATAGCGAGTGAGTTTTAACATCAAAGCTACTCTACATATGTTGAACACAATCTTGTTTATAAGCTGAATCAAAGCAGTGGATCACGCGTATAGTTGTAAACAAGCGGCTTGTAAGCCGGTACCTAGTTACCGAAACCAGCGGCTAGAAACGAATAACCAGCCGCTTCATACCGGGTAGATACCCGACTTGAGCATCTAAAAAAAAAGGATTTTTATTATTTTTTTATTGTTAAACTCTTATTTTTGTTATACAGTAGCATTTATTATGTTCTACTATTTTTTTTTAATAAACCCCGAAGACACCGTTTACTAATTTACTTCTCAGAGACGAACAGGAAACTATGAAACAACGTTTGTGTTTAGGTGGTGCGTGTATGAAAATTATAAGAATAAAGGTAGCTAAATTAGTTTACTTTGGATTTTAATCATCATTATAAACCAAACAAAGAAATACAACTTAATGCTTACTATTACTATGTATCTGTCCAGACTTATTTCATGGATAAATACATATTTCCAAAATATCTCTGACAAATAATTTATTAGAATTGTTTAATACAGATGCAAATGGCATTGTTTGTGTCTATTTATGTTAAATGTATCCTATAGTAAATAAATCATGTGAATAAGTATATCAATGAAATGTAAGCAGCCGTTTCCAGCCGCTAGTTACCTATCGCTAGAAATGCTAATAAACCAAATAAGCCGTTTATAGCCTCTAGGCTAGAAATGTTAGTAACCAGCTTCACATCTATTTTATAAGGTTTATAAGGTAAATTGTAACTAACATGATGGACTTACAGTTGTCTGAAATAAAATACTTTATTTTATTATAATCACGCTCAAACGTGTAATGCGGTACAATTATTTATGAGTGAAGATCTGTGGCAGAACTGCCGCGTCCCTAGCTGGGCCTTGCAGGCGGATCCAAGCCGCTGTGGGCCTCTGCTAGGAAAACAGATGAATTTAACTGGGTTCTGAATTCTGATGCGTCATCATAAGTTAGTTGGACCGAAATCTCATAATACATGTATCAAAGAATTGTGTTTCTCAATAGACTTCGTCAATCTAATAAGAGTAGGTAATCTACTTCTTGGGTAACTCTGACCTATCAAATACCTGCAACCTCGTTTTTTCAATTCAATACTCAAATTAGATCAAAGTCATATTGTAAACAATGCGTTGCGATGTAATTATTTTTATAAATATAGTAGGCACTACTAAAACGTATCGTAAAAACTATCTTATTTCGTTTATTTCCTAGTATAGTATTGGTAGGGACAGTCCCACCGGCCACATCGTCTAGTCCGGAATTCGAGAAAGGCATATTAAAAATGTAGGGCCGTCGCAACCGAGCGGGCGGGGCGCGCGGGCGGGCGGCGGGCGGAGGGCGATGCACACCTGTGCGGCGTCAGCGGCGCGTACCGCCGCCACACGCGTGGACTACCTTCCCACCTTTGGCGGAAAAGGTCAACCGAAGGTTACAGGACTAATGTTTAATAAGGAAGAAACTTTGGATGCTGGCTTGTCATAAATTCAATACGGAACCTCGTATATTTTTAAATAGGTCCAAAATGCATATTAAAGAGTTTATTTAAAAATATATATGGATAGGATTTCAATCATGTATCTTTTGATTTTTTTATATTGCGAATCTTTTACCAAAAATCGATATTTCTTAGAAACTCCAATATTGGTAGGTATAAATGGCGTAGGTATAAATAGACGTTCTTTAGAAGTTTTATAAATTCCAATTATTGGTGTGGTTACTTGTGTAGTTTACATATATTTGTCATCCTCTCAATACACTCTTCCTTTTCAATATTTACTAATATCTATTAAAGCATAATAACTTTATTTTGTAATTACCTAAACTCGTTTTAATCTAACGGGCATATTATGTGGCATTCGCAGACAACAGTCACGTTCTATCATATGCACTGGATAATAACGGAGTTGGGGCTGCATTCATAAATGATGTAACTTTTTGTGGAGCGACGATATACTCGCACGGGGTACTTCATCGATTCACACCACGACTGGTTCGCACCACGGTGTGAATCGCAGAAGGTAGCTTTTTGAAGTGGCTGTTTCGAACCATGGTATGAATCGGTTAGACGAAAAGAGCTAGAGCGGGCTCGTGGCATGTGTTAGAACATAGTAGTTAGAACAGGCCTATGCCCAGCAGTGGACTGTTTTGGCTTAAATATGATAGGCTCATTAAAAACGTTATGATGTTAAATATTTACTCAGTTAATAAGAAATTTGCATGCGTGTAATGCTTTACACGCATGCAAATTTCTTAGCATAATTGCATTCTGAGCTTGTAACAACTAAGTAACATCGTGTTGTACCCAACTAGAGCTGTATTTGCGTAAAAAAATTACAGAACTGATATTAATTCAAAGTTCGTGTTTTTTGGAGCTAGGTACCAACGACTACGAACGTCAAATTTTAATGACTGACGGGAAATTTCTAAGAAGGGAGAAAAAGCGAACGGTTGACAAACTTAGACTATTATCTTATTTACGATTTATGTTTCTACGAAACCTTTTTAAGATCATTAAGTACGTAATTTTTTTTGACAACGCGCTGAATTACGTTTTATTTATTATGTAAGAAGCCTAATACAATATTCATTATATTATATTTACGAAAGAGGTATTAAAGATACTTTCTTCTATCTTTTAATTAAATAACTGTTCGGAAGTACTGAATGGTATTTCTAGGAAGTACGAAATATTTTATTTAATCAAAGTTGCGTCCTTCAGCCAGGCTCGCTTATCGAAGAGCAGGCGAGGAAGTCGGCAGGTGAACTAGGTCGCCGCCTAGGCACACAGCCCCGGTGTTTGTAATAAAAGCCGCGGCCATAAACACTCAACTTTCCGGGCGCAAAAATTACAAGCGCGCCGGGGAAAAAATAGCAGGCATCTCCCGGGCACGAATTGGGAAAGTGAATGAATGTCTTTGGACTTTGTTGGAGATGAAATGTTGTTGTTCCACCGCTGCGTAGATTTGAGCATTTCGGAAGGTAGAGCTGCCAATTAGGCTTTGCTTGTCTGTGTGGAACTGTTGATCAAACACAATGAAAAAATACGTATACCGTGTTCAATAATTGGAAATTATAATGTAGCACAACCGTAAAGGTGATTTATATTACATTTGGAATTTTGTCGTTAAGCTTTTCATAGTTCAAAGCCCTACAGACTTAAGTAATAAAATCATAACGACCTAAATTTATTATGACAAATATAATATGAGTTAACGGCGAAAAGCTTAGCCGTCGCGTTGTCATGTTTTCGTCTGTTACGTGCATTTCAGGTAGCACGCAGAAATAAACCAAGTATTAAATGAAGAGGCTAAGAGACTAATTATCCAAGATTTTTTAGTTCTAACACTGCTTGGTTTAAGAAAGCGAATACCTACGTTAGCCATCATGGAAAAAATATCTAATAATATGATAATTTCTATGCATAATCCTTGGTCGCAACAATTTACCGTTTTTATAACATTTTATGGGACGCGCGAACAGTTAGTGACCGCAGCCACAGTAAAAAAGTGGCATGCCGTGGAGTTATGACCGCGCACGGTCACGCACGGGCTCAGCTCAACGTATAAATAACAATACATCAGACCTATATTTAGCTGTTAAAGAGTTGAGTTGGCTGGTTGAAGGCTATTAAGACATCCTGGGTAACTACAATCTTATCTCCTCCCCCCCCCCCCCCCTAACATTGCATTTTAACAGCATAAAAACATATTTTATATTGGCACAAAACATAAACAAAGTATTTAAAAAAAATTTGCATTTCGACACCATCTGAATTCTACTTAATTAAACCCGTTGTGTTTCTGTTGCTAAAGGTAATTCTTATCTAGAGTTAAACTCTATTCGTAACACTTATAAAGTAAGGCGATTCATCATTGGCTGGGCATCTCGAGTGAAGAGCGATTCCTCAAGCTTATCGCCGCCTGAAGTGGAAATGAAACTGCTCCGACAATTATAACAAGAATGAAGTCAAAGGATGGTGAAGTGAGGCGGCCAGTGTCACCCGTTACAGATAAAGACGTCGATATTGGAGATAACATCAATTACTCTGCAGGGGAGGGGCAGGGGAGGTGACGGGGAGCGGGGAGGGCCATTGTTCTCCCGCCAGAAGCTCGATGGATACTTTTTCCCTATTTGTGAGTGCTAAGTGATTATCGGTTCCTTGTTCATTCAAAACTTAACTTTATTTTTCTAGCAGGTGTTTGAGGAAATAATAAAAAGAGTATGAATTTATATGCGATGTTCCCATGAAACCAGTTGCAGGTACGGTCTTGCGTGGAGTATTGCTCGCACATCTGGGACGGTTCCGCAAAGTACCTTCTCTATGCCTTGGACGGATTGCAGCGTCGCGCTGAACGCAATATCGACAATGCAGAAGTGGCAAATACTCTTGAATCTCTGCAATTGCGTAGAGATGTTGCGTCATTCAGCGTGTTTTACCGCTTATACCATGGCGAGTGTTCTGAAGAGCTCTTTGACCTCATCCCACCTTCTGCCTTCCTTTATAGGAGTACACGAGCTGTCTTCGGAGTCACCGCTTCACTGTCTCAAATATCCCATCGCGCATAAAGAAATTTGATGACTCGTTTCTTTGTCGCACCTCCAAAAGATGGAATAGTCTACCAGCACACGTTTTTCCTCCTTCCTATAATATGGGGTCCTTTAAGAGAGGCGTGAAGAAGCACCTTGTGGGCCGGCAGAGTGAAGTTAACTGATGCTACGTTTGTTTCCACGCTGCACCGGTTGTCTTCGCGTCTGCGCTCTATTTCCACTTAACATCAGGTGGGATGTAGTCATTTGCCGAGCTATCTATAAAAAAAACCTTAACTATCCAAGTTCCTTTGAATACATCAGCTGATATGATTGCTGATATTGGTGTTTACACATTATCAGAATCATCACAATTTTATGTGTTTAGAAACTAAGTTTATATGAAGGAAACGTTTATATGAAACAAACTAACCATCAATGTTTTATCTATCCACAACAGACTATTCTTCTGTTACTTAGTTAGTCTACAACTAATGTAAACTCAATTTACTCCTACATTAGGCTAGATTTAAAGTTATGTGTCTACATGGGCTAATGGTAATGTATGAACGCTGCGTCGCGTCTTAGTTCCATTTGCACCGCACAACAACTCTTCTAATAGCGTGCGATGTACACTTTAGCGTTTAGGACTGTCTTTTGATATGCACGTTCAAGGTGTAATTATAATCTTGACAAGGGGCAAAATTGCATAACCTACATGTACTCTTATTTGGAGAAGATACTATTACTATATTTGACGACCTCCGTAGCCGAGTGGCTTGCACGCCGGACTTTGGGCAGCACTAACTCTGAGGTCCCGGGTTCGATTCCCGGTCGGGTCAATGTCGGACACGATCTTTTCGATATTGTGTCGGGTCTGGATGGTTGTGGTGCCGTCGTTGTTTCTGATTTCCATAAAACGAGTGCTTTAACTACTTACCTGGGATCAGAACTATGTATGTGATGTTGTCTAATATAATATTACTTCAGTCACTGTTGCCACAACATATAGAGACCCACAGAAGGTAAGCCTTACACAAACGCGCTCGAGTCACGCACATATACTTGTGTATGTGTGCGTGACTCGACACTCCTCTCAGACTCAATCCAAAATTCAAAATCATTTGTTTTTTTTATTAAACAAAAAAATAATAGTTCAGGCTACAAATAGCTCATATGAACGGCATTATGCAAGATGCAACTTTATTCCTATGAACACATTCCTACATACATACACATACATATTCCATTCCTAGGACGTTACCTACTCTCGCCTAACTTTTGCAGTGCCCGACAGGGTCCGTATTGTTACTAATTTTATAATTTAAGACCTT
Organism: Eudonia lacustrata; assembly: GCA_947562085.1. Classification (NCBI taxonomy): domain Eukaryota; kingdom Metazoa; phylum Arthropoda; class Insecta; order Lepidoptera; family Crambidae; genus Eudonia; species Eudonia lacustrata. Next base: position 29,127,440 of record OX387340.1, on the reverse strand, counting down.
TGTACATATGAGAAAGCAATAAAGAAATTGAGAAATTGAAATTGATATGCCATCGGTTCGTAAGTCTACTTTGGGCGGGAGATCTTGTACTGAGAAGAACCGGAAACAAACTCAGCAAGTGTCCAGCTCTTTTCTCCCTTACAGCGTCAACCCTATCATAAAAGGACACTTTCCATCACAAATAAACACACAAAAAATAAAGGACAATCACAACACATAAAAAAATATCTAAGTTTGCAAAAATTAGCATCAGGTAGGTACCAATTTTAATTTTCACAATGTCATACTTACATTACTAATAAAAGTCAAAGTTTGTCTAAAAACACAAGTTAAAGTATACGAGTATAATAATAAAGATAGGATAAGTAAGCTAGAGCAGACCAGCCTCCACAGGCGGCACCCGTTACGAGTATGACATATAAATCAGCTATCGCTTAACTCAACCATATCTTATAGAATGTAACGACCCGAAGCACACGCACCCACCGCAGAGACAATAAAGAGAGCATGCCACACCCAGCGCAGCTGTTGCGAGGTTCCGAGTTCGGGAGGGTTTATGTGTGCGCTGCTCGACCGCTGTGTAGTAAGCCTCAGTAAACATTTGTTTAGCAATAAAGTTAATTCAACGTGTTGCGGAGTTGCTGTCAACATGTTGCTGGCAGCATTGCGTGTTGCAGAGTTGATAACGTCATGTTGACAAGTTCTCCCCGACGAGCGACAACATCTGTTTATCAACAATCGTTGACGTGTGTGGACGTGTTTGCGACCGTTTCTAAACATGGCAGTAGTGTGGAGCAATGATAAAATAATGCTATTCTGAGGTCACTCATCAAATTTCGATAGGATAGTTTCGCACCCATCATCTTTTTTCTTTTTTTTTAATTAGAAATCCTATACATCAGATACAGAGAACACAACAACACTACTTCCTCGGGCAACATTTTAACGCAGACAGGCGAGTGAGGACAACCAATATTGATTTAAACAAAGTTTCCAGCCACATTCTCGCCGCTCATCAACAATGTTGATCAACTGTTGTTAAACAAATGTTTACCATGAATACGAGGCTTTAAGTTTTTTACAGTTAAACGGGCAAACATTCTACAATCTCCATATTTTGTGCTGTTACTTAATACCCGCGGCGTCTCGGGGGTGCGGCTGCTTTGACGCGAGCTGAGTGCAGCCGGGCGGCGGCGGCGGCGGCGCGGAGGCATTGTCGCGCGGCACTCAATTATCGGAGTGAGCCGTCACAATGGAGATAGCACGGCATGCCCACCGAGGGGTAGCTGGCGGCTGCTATGAAACGTCTTCTAAACAGACTGACGTTTAAGCTTTGTGCAAGCTGCTACGAGTTAAAATCAGGTCGAAAATTGGGATTTCTTGTTAAAATAATTCTAAACTCATTGGCTTATAAAATTTTTTAAAATGTGATAATAGTTGTGATAAAAGTAATAAATTTTTATTTATTGGTAATACATATTAGTGCTGTAGATGTGCTTGTTTGGTATATGGTTTTGATAGCAAGGAATTAGGTTCAGAACAGTGGAAGTACCTATTTATAATTATTGCCTATATAATTATGGTTCGATTAGACCGAAGGCAGGTTATACTTCAGTCTGGCTAGCTATATAATAGATAAAGCGGTCTTTTTTTATCTAAGCCTGCCGTCTTAACAACAACATTTTTATTGTTGTGTTAAGTTTGATGATTCCAGGTGAAATATGCTTCTATTCAAATTCATAAGCTTACAATAAAGGTGAGATGACTGCCAAAGACTTCCCCGTTGTACAATAGAAATAAAAAATAAGTATACGTAATATTGAGCTCTATTGCTGTGCACCAGTCACACTTATAGAGCTTACTGCCAGCCACACAGTGCCGCCACAGCGCCTGGGGGCTAATCGCGGGGGCGCTGGATAGAGACACGGTGAAGGTGAACACACACAAATGGACACGGATTAAGATGGTCCAAGATTCTATAAAAAAATAATAATAATAAATAACGCGACGCAAGTCCCGGCAGCGCCGGCGGCGGCCGCGCTCGCCCAGCCACTAGCCGTCACGGTCGCTGCTGTGTGACGTCACGGGATCTAGCAAACGTTCACAATGATATTCCGCGAGGAATGCTGAAATTGGTACCACTTTTGCCGTCTGCGTGTCGAACTGTCGTAGGGCTGCCGTTTGCATGTTGATTTATACTAATGGTCTCCCAGTGGTCGAAATTCGACCGTAATTTTTTTTAAAAGCTTTTATTAAACAATATTTTATTAAGGCTGCACGGATTGTATCCTAAGCAATGAAAAATTAAAAAAGTTAGAATGTGAGTTTGGATTGGCATTGCCAGATTTCAGCCGCTCCTCTTCCATTTTTGAAATTTTTGAAAAATGTATGAAACAATGTTTATTTAATTTAATATATTTTTTGTGCATAATTTAAAAAAAAATGCATTCTGCACTCCTTCTCTATATAAACTATAAGTGTGCGAAATTTCATACTCCTCCGTCCGCGCAATTTTCGTAAAAAGGGGTACAAAGTTTTTGCTTCACGTAATAATATATAGATGAAAAGTAAAGTCAGAAGCCTATATACTCGTGCTATCCGTCTGCTAGGAATAGGCTTCCATCCATCTGCTTGAAACCAAGCCATCGCTACAATGATGGGTATTGGTTTTATCACTACGCTTGCCAAATTCAGGATGGTTATCACAAACCCGGGCTAACAAGCTCGTCACGCTTAATATTCAATAGTATTTGTAGAGCTCAGTGATGCCGCGAGAGTAATGGAACACAAACATCGGGGGAGTAAAGAATAAGGTGTTATTATTCTAAAGGTAGACTTCACAACAATAAACATCATAAATAAAATAGAAAACTATTTGAGTAGTTATATATTAGACAGCAGTAGCCATTAAACAATACGCAGTGTTAACATTTTAAAATGATTAAGACACAACCACTTAGTAGTATAAATAGGTGAGCAGTTTTCAATTTCATCTCTTAATCTCTGTGAAATTACGATCTAAATTATCTTCGACAATCTTGATTTATGTGCGCAATAACCAAGATGAGTTAACGAGTAAATCACACGGCGGAGCACCGGCGGCGGCGGCCCTCGCCGGCTAGGTTAGGACTCGCTTTACAACTTAGAACTTTCAAGTTTATTGTAAATAACTTATTAAATTTATTATTATTATTGTTAAATAGATCCCCAGACATACTGAGTATGTACAAAAATGGGTCAATTTCAAAAACTCCATTCTACCTGAAAATAATTGTCACATTTTGCTGTTTAATCAATCAAAGAACAAATTTCCTAATCTCTTAAAGTATCTACCGCAGATCAACGGAAGGTATTTGCGAAGAGACGAGGCTTAACGGTTTTCAGGTTGGCATCGTGGCTATTGTAGTCATCTCTCGCCATTCACGTCGATCACAGAATTATTCAGCTAGCTTCGATGTTGTATTGTACACAAGACGATTCCTAATAACGTCATACATAATTGAACGGTTTCATTGCTGTACCTGAGCGCTACCTATACACACTAACACTATAAAAGTAGTACTGCATACATCTCATTTTTTATGTAATACCATGTACATTAATAGAAAATGCAATTAATATTTATGATTTATGATTTACTTATACAGGGCAAGGAAATCGGAGGAATATCAATTCCATACAATTTTCTCATTGACACGATTATTCACAGTAGGTATAGGTAGATATAAAGTCTTTTCTGTTCAGTTTACTCTTTTAAAAGTCTATCCTTAAGAATGTCTATAAAACAGTTGTTAACAACTGTTTTAAATTTGTCGTCGATCAAAATAATAACATATCATTCGGGATTCAATTATAATATGTGATATTTTGTGAATTTTGATTAATGATTCACGAGTTTATTAAGCTGTATACTTCCACTTAGGCAACCAACAGTCAGGAGTGGGGGTGAATAGGCTGATGTATTCCTCATCAGCGTATCATCATTAGCAACACACACTCATTTAAATAGGTCATTTAATTAGGCTTATTACGGATCACCTCTTCACAGTAACAGCAATGCGTTGCGCGTTGCAAATGCATAATTGATCAATCAACTCTGCTCTAACTTGCGACAAGCTTAATTTCAGTCTGACGTCGCTCTAGTTATGGGCACAGTCAAACAATAGGGAGAATGCAGAAAGCAAGCTTCATACAAATGCGCCGAGCAACGCGGCATAGACAACCTCCCACGGACATATAACGAACTAACACTGCGATACCGGAAGTATCAATCAATGTAAGGGACAAGCCACAATTTTTCAGGAGAGCCAAAATTAGTTTTTTTTTTCGATATCTGTCTGTAACTTTTTAGCGTTTTACCGATTTTATTGAAGTACAGGACAAAGTTTCTAAGTTGTATCTTCTCTTTTATAACATTGTTGTTAAGTTTCATAAAACTTAGTAGTTTCAAAGATAGCATGTCCCTTACATTAAAAATAAATGTTAACTTGGAGAGGACTATGTCCAGCCGTGGACGTTAGTAGGCTGATGATGATGATGATGATATATGCTTCTTGCGTTACTGAAATTTAAGGTGTAAATAAAAAATAAATGATGAAAATTATTGTAAGCGGCTAGAAGCTTTCGTAAAATATACGTTAATTTACTGTAAAGGATAATTTTTAGTGGTGAAATTTAATGTAAGTGAATAATAATCAAATATTTTTGCGAAAATCGTTCTAGATTGCCTGAACATGGTTAATGTAAGGGACATTTTTTGAACGATAGAGCAATTCTAAGTATACCAATCGATAGAGCGGAAAATTCTGAATCCTAATATATATAAAACTCATTTTGGTCAAAATGTCCCTTACGTTAATCGATACTTCTGGTATCGTTAAGTTGCAAACTGCTCCGTGATTCCGTAACCGTGAGAGGCGTGTGCTCGAGCGCGTCCCTGGGAAGCTTACCTGCTACAATCTCCTTATGTTGTGGCACAGTTGACGTCGCCATTTACAAGGCGCTCGCAAACACCGGGGCACGGGCCAGGGCGCGCCCAGGCTCATCTGATCTACAAATACGGGCCAGGCTTTGCCCAGGCAGCGCGGGACAACACACATTGTGCATGCTCCCAAATAAACAAGAGTTTGTGCGACACACGACTATTGTGACTTTTTATTGAACAGTTTTTAATTCAGTACCTACCTATCATTGTTTTTTATGGCTACTACCATGCACTACTAAACGGCCTCGTGCAGGCATGCAATTGGCTATGGAAATCGTTGCCTATATAGACTATATACAGATGCCACTGTTTAACCGTCCTGCATTGCAGTATGTGTTAGAAGTTGGCATAACATTATGTTGTCATCCAGGTAGATCTGTATAGGAATTATGAAATTTAATTAAATTAAAACCAAAACATGGTTCCATATTCTATTTACGGTTCAGAAGCGCATACATGATTGCTATAGCGCTTGCCTTGGTCACAACAAATTTTTTAAATATTTTATCTTATGACTCCGCGAGTTCCAACAGAGCTGTGGCCAGAAAATTATGACTCCGTAAATCTGAGTTCATAGTGAGTGATCCTAGTTCCTGATTGCGCTGCGGAACGGCACGGCGGCGGCGCAACGGACTGCTGTTTGTCATAGGACGATATCAATGGCGGACGCCAGTGCTGACGTCACTAGCGCCGTAATGACGTCACCAGCGCCGCACCGAGCCCGATAACGCAGCGTGGACGGAACGTAATGCCGCCGGGACGTGAGTTATGCACTGTTCACTGCTGGCCGACTTCGGAATGGAACTCCTCGTATGGAGTTTTTAGTGTTTAATGTCGAATGCTGGAAGGGATTTAGAGAGATTTTAGTTGTTTATATTTTACTATTTTATGTTATTTAAGCGCGGTTGCTTGGGACAAATTTTAAGTTTATCAAACATCGCAGTTCAGTTAATAAACTAACTGTGACCACAACTTCGTAAGCCACGCTATGATTTTAAATTAAATAAGGCGAGCCATCTAATTAACAAAGAAAGGTTTTCCGTAGGACATTCAAGCTCAAAAGCAGCTTGATTTTCTGAAGCCATTACTCTCTAAATACACGCACCATTATTAAAATTATTAAGTAGTTCACAAACATATTCATAACATCCTATCCTGTGTAACAAATACAAAGCTAAAACACCATAGTTTAAATAATTTTATTAATGAGACAGTAATATTTGTTCATCAGTGTAGTGCACCGTCATGACCAGCCCGCCGACCGACCCCAGTGCAGTTAGTTACGGGCAGCAAGTGTCTATAAAACGCACGACACCAGTCGCCGCACTCGCGCGCTGCACCGGGCAGTACGCGAAATGCCCCCAATTTCAGTCAGCGTTTAAAAGCAGATAATGCGCCGCAAAGTGGGTGGTTTGCACTCTGACTGATTTCATTGCAGCTAGACTTAAACAATGTCTAAACAATTTACCTAGACAATTTGAAAACAGCAGTCGATTATAACAAAAACTCTGGAGTAAATATAAATTAGATAATATTGAAGTATTTCATGTTTCATATTTCATGCCTATAATCTCACAGCTGTTTTTATCTATTGAAATTAAAACAGTTGTAGAGTCATGTATTCATACAATCTGTCAAATAAAAAATAAAAAACTTCATGATTTTTCTCGTATTTTTGACGCCGTCATCTTTGTTCGGTATCTTTATGAGTCCGACTCGCACTTGGCCGGTTCTTACTACTAATTTATTATGCTCTTTCAGAGACAAGTACTCTGGGTTTAGTAAGCATCTAAATAATTAATATGAAGGTACCTTTAAATAAGGAGTAAAAATATGGTATATGGTATATTATGGCGTTAACATATTCATATAAATGTAAATTTTATGATGGTAATTATTAAAATTATCCCTGTGTGGTGCCGGGGATAAAGAATTGCACCACCCCATCTCTTCCTGTGGGTGTCGTAAAAGCCGACTAAGGGACCATTCCAGAGGATGGGCAGCAGCATCTCTCTGATGTTACCCTCAACCTACTGCGATCGCCAACCCGCCTGCCAAGCGTGGCGATTACGGCAAATACCCCTCATATCCTTGGGGGAGGCCTTTGTCCAGCAGTGGACGTCTTTAGCTGAGATGATGATGATGATGAATTATTAAAATACAGAGTTGGAGCGATGAGATTAATGCACCCTAGTGTTTTAGGACACCTTGTATTATTATTAATAATTTCGAGCACGTTATTAACAACAAACAATCCAAACGGTTCAAACCTGACCTGCTGTAACATGGATTGGTGGGCGTTACCAAACTTATATTGCAGTTACACTATCTTACACTTTAAACTAAGCGGTAATTAGATAATACAATAAGACTTTACTCGCACAACAAAGGCGATACTAATTGTAAGTGGCAAGCCAATCGGCAAAAGGACCGACCCGCTCCTTCGCCGTGGAATCATAAAACGCACCGAGTCAAATTGCCCTAACTACGCACATTAGCCGGTACGTTCGCGAATTAGCCGACATCCGCCGACGTCAATAATAGCCGACATTTGTCGTTTTAATTATGTAACGTGGAAATTTATCCGCTTTTGTTATTTCCCAGCGGGCTGGGCTCGTGTGTGAGCCGTGAAGGGATTAATGTTCCTCGTAAATTTCAGATCTGAAATTATTTGAGCGGAAGAAAAGTTGTTTTTGAGCGACCGACAAAAGGCGTACGCGTAACGCGATTACGGCCAAAGTGTTTTTGGTCCGTTAGCAATAAAAGATGGTTGGCCATCACAGCAAATGCCAATTTCTCAAGTGTTATGTAACTTTGTTAACAAGTTTGTAACGTGCGAAAGTGTTCCGCGGCGGCGCTGCACGTCTCGTGCCATTTTGCTTGTTTACGTATCTTTGTTTTGTGACACATATTTCAAAGCAAAAAAGTCGAAAGTTTCGGGTAACATTACTTTTGTACATAAAGCAACAAACAGCCGTGACTTACATTACAAATTTATAATACTAATAATTGAAGATTACGCATATTGGTTACAAAAATAAATAAAAAGTAGTTGGCAATGTATACATAGTTTTTCATGAGTGCTATTTGCCGGGAGTAGCTTTGTTTCGGCGTACGCAATTTTGGCCATACACAACTCCATGCGTATTTGTCTGTATCACAAAGCTTATATCTCGATTTACTTTATTCATTCGTGAAAGAGTAGCAATAAAGTGAAATATATCGAGGGTTCGCATAAAAATATTGTGTTAGGATGGGATAACTTTATTATAGGGCGATACGCGCCCTTCCCGGTCAAAGCCGAAATATGAGAATGGCGCGGGTAACGTGGTTACTCTTTATGTGGGTCACCGAGTATAAAGTTTGTTGTTTGCGGACAGACATACAGATTATCTGACATGCATAATAGATTTACGGTTTGTCTGACCTCACTTGGAATGGCACTCGTATTCCGATCCCATACTGAACTTGACTTTGATCGCCTCATATTGGATGTTTGCCATGGTAATACAGCGATGCGGCGAATGCGGGGAATCAAAGAAGGAACGTGCGGTTGGGGCATACTATGTCAAGTTGAAAAACATTAACAGTAGCGGTGAAGTGTATTTTGAAACTTGCACATTACTACAACAGAGCAAGTTAAAGATTGTAGGTACTAAACCTAGAAGAATTCTACAATTTGTCGTTATATGTATTTCTTCTTTATAGATTTCAACATAATATTTTCTGATTAAAGGGCAGGTTAGCTCATGTAACCCAATTGCTGCCCAATCAAGGGTACAAGGATCAGCTCAATTTCAACTGACAAATAACTTGACACGGCCCAAGGGCTCTCGCTTTGCCTCGAACGCGTCGGCTCTCAAAACACAAGTTAGGGACGATGGCGACAAAGAAGCCAGAGCCACGAATAAAGGATGTGTCGGAGGGCGCCGAGGAGACCCGTGTGAAGGATTCCTTTGAGTCCTCAACAAGTACCTACCTGTATTGTTTAATTAAAAATTATTTCCATTTGCTCGTATCGCCTGTGATGTGAAGCCGAGTCCGAGCTAATGCCCTTTTTTGACTCCTATATAAGACTTAATTAAGTAAACAGTGGTCATCTTAAATAAGATTTAAATTTTAGTTTAAAACCAGAATATTAAAAACATGGCTTAACATTTCAAAGTACTTTTCAGGTGTCATGACCTTTCCGGTCCGGTCTGTGATTAAAATATCACAGACCGGAAAATAACAAGCACCAAAATAAGAGCACCGAACGATACCCTTGAAACCTCTTCGATCCTTAATTGTGGTCGGCGAGAAAAATCGACGCGCCACGTTTTTGTTTTTACAACAAAAAGTCAAACCGGCGCGGCGCGGCCCGTGCGAACCGCACGCATTCATACTAAATTCTGTTTTAAAACGTTTGTAAATAAAGACTTATGCGGAATAATTATAATGACATTCTGAAAAATAAGCCTTATTGACTAGATCATAGGAAATATGATGTTATTAAATACGGTTGTGCTGTATGTCCTGGCGTCAAGGCATGTAAATACACAATGAAAACTACGTAAGCAATAAATTGTAAGTTTGTAAACCTAAAAGTAAAATTAAAATTATCAGTTTAAACTAGTATGTCGTGTGTCACTATAGTATGTTGTGCCCTCTGTACCTTAAAATCGGTAAACCTTGGGGGAGTTCAAAGACCTTAAATACCGCAACATCTATTAAAACTTTGAGGTTGGGTTTATTTGCCTTCAGAAACTAAATAAAAACAAAAAAGTATTATCAGACAATAACTACTTTCGATTCATCGATCGATCGATCATTACGATCTTTTGACAGTCATCTCAAAGGTCTTCCACGGGAGACCTCATATTAAATAATAGACATTTTATTTGCAGAAATCTGTGTACTGAGAAGATTGCGTACTTGAAGATTATTCTCTCTAATGAATTCTTTTAGTTATAGCTATTAAATATCTGTACGTTCATTATGTGTATCAATATTGCATTAGTATATTTTGCCAATAATCAACGTGCGAAGAACTAAAGAAATAGGTACATAGTGATTTGTTCCCCCGGTATCGATTCCCTGCGTATCGACTTCCCACCGTATTGACTTCCCACGGTATCGACTCCCGCCGTATCGACTTCCCCCGATATCGACTCCCGCCGCCGTATTGACTTCCCCCGGTATCGACTCCCACCGTATCGACTCCCGCCGTATCGATTCCCGCCGTATCGACTTCCCTCTGTTTCGACCATGAATTGACTTAGAGTACAGTTATTGAAACAAGTGTTTTGGTTTGAAAACAATCAAAACACATAATCATATTTATTACAATAATTAACGTTAATAAAATAACAGTTTAATCGGTCTCCAGTTTTATTATTACTTATATATGTAACTTATTCATAAATCTAGTTTAATTACAGATGTCTTAATAAAATCCAAAATTTTCTAAAAAAAAATTACTTAGAATATGTAGGTTATTATCTAAAAAATACTTAACTCTCTTATATACCTACTTTATCTTATAATCATTAAAAAAACACAGAATCATTGCAAAAATCAAATAATCATTTTAAAATTTGAATACCACTTGACTTTAAAAAATGGAATTCTCACGCTTTTATTCCCTCTGTTTCGACATAATATTATCATATACTGTTTGCAACTAATAACAATAGATAGTTAAGTATTTTTTAGATAATAACCTATACATTTGCATCTTTTTTTTTCAAAATTTTACATTTTACTATCACATCTGTAATTAAACTGTGATTTATGATTAAGTTACCACCTTATTAGTAATAATAAAAAAAAATAATGAAGACTGATTAAACTGCAATATTTATAAATGTTAATTATTGTAATAAATATTGATTATTTTCAAATTAAAACACTTGTTTCATTAACTGTACTCTAAGCCAATTCATGGTCGAAACAGAAGGAAGTCGATACGGTGGGAGTCGGTACCGGGAGAAGTCGATACGGTGGGAAGCCAATACGCAGGGAGTCGATACCGGGCGAAATCGATACGCAGGGAATTGATACCGGGGGAAATCGATACGTAGGAAATCGATACCGGGGGAACAAATCACATAGTCAAAATTATCATAAAAATTAAATAACAAAAACTATTGTCACATTTTATTGATGGAACTAGGCTAAAAAATAATCAGAAATGTTGTTTCATTATCAGGAGGTATTTAACATAAACGATACCTACCAGGATTAATAAGTTTCATGTTTTATATTAATAAAGTCTAGGCAACAAAAACTCTAAAATAGAAAATTAATAATCTTAATTCAAGCATATATATTATCTAATTAAATTTCGTTTGAAATAGGTAACTGTAGTCATACTAATATTATAAAGAGGAATGCTTGTATTTTTGTATTTTTGTATGTTTGCAAGGAATAAACTCAAAAACTACTGGACCGAATTCAAAAAATCTTTCACCATTAGAATGCTACACTAGCGCTGAGTAAGAGGCTATATTAAAAAAAAATGTCCACCCGCGCGAAGCCGGGACGGGCTGCTAGTTTAGTATAAAATCGCAAAACGTGAGCCTTTTCCCTGATCCTTGAGACTGCGACCTTGGCACTGAGGCGCGTCGCTCGCAGCGCTCGTATCGCTCGCGCCGGCAATTTCATCGAGGCTGCGGTTTGGAGCCAACCGAGATATTTCGTGAACGTATCAAGAGCCTTCATTTCGCTAATAAGCCAGTGGATGTAAGATCATTTTGATAATGTTCGCAACTGGATTATGTTAGGGTTGAGTTTCCTTACTTTATTATAAATGTACCAGTACAAACAGAGCCGCGCCTTACAGTTCAGAAGCAACAAAAGCTACATACGAAGGTAAAGGTATCGTTGAAGTTTAAGCTTTCCACACGATTTTTCTTATTTCGTAGAGTACGCGCGATGAATGATGTAACGTCCTCAAATAGTTTGTGTTCAGCACGACCCTAACCGCAAAAGGATAAGAGCTGCCAAAAATATTTGCGGCATCCGGAAGACTTGTGGTCTCTAAGAATCGCGCGTAAATAATAGAGCAATAACTAGAACAACAAAGTGCCATAAATAAACGTTCTGTCTGGCTTTGCTAATAAAACATTAATTACATTTTTGTTTCTTCGTATTGTTGTATCTTATTCCGATTAGACTAATAACTAGTAGGAGTGTGACAATATATTTATATTATTATTTTTTTATTTTTTTATTTTTGTTGCTGGATGCGAGCAGCACAAAACCGGTCGTTGTGGAGATCCTTAGGGGAGGCCTTTGTCCAGCAGTGGACGTCTTTTGGCTCAGATGATGATGATGATGATGATAATTTCTGGTGCAAACATCATAAATCCTATTGTTTAATCAGACGACGGCAGCAGGGGGACATTATCGCTTTACTCTGATCACATATTAGATATTGTAAATTTTCCAAAGCGTCGCATTTTTGGCCACAGACTCCAGCTTATTTGAGCATCAGCTGGGAGCGCGGCTGCGGTGCAGCGGTACGTGAGGACCATGTAGGTTACAGGGTGCGCGCGGATCCAGGTCGCCTGCCGCGTATCGATTGACACGCCGCGCAGCCGCCCTCCTCGCCGACCAGCATGCCTCTGGCGACGTACATCACGCGCCGGCTACTGTAAGCCATACTCCCGAGCGCAGCCTAAATGAGCGATGGATAATGCACAACACGAAGCGGTCGACTCTCGAGATAAACGCGGCATCGCTCTCCCGCGATGCTCCTAAACCAGCCCCGCGTCGAGCGTGGGTTGGAGCCGGCGATGTAGCGTAATCAGGAATCAGCTCCGTAAGGCCGGATTTGCATTTAGCTCTTCCCATCGTTTTCTTTTCGAGTGATAATAAATTGCATCTGTGTCAAGTATTGATTCCGGTGCAATGTATGTGGACTCGCGGAGTGTTTTAAATGGCGCCGCTCGCGGTCGAATAAATTTCTGTGCGGAGCATAAATTTTAATGGGAGTCGCGCCAATGAGACATTTAATACTTTAATATTATATGTACAAATATATTTAACATGCATTATGATACGGCAATAAATTTCACTGCAAATGTTAATGAGGCTGCTTCAATAAAAATTAAATAAACATTGATCTTTTTGTCATCCCATTTTACTACATTAATGAGATTAAGTACATAATGATAATGGGAAATTGTAACGAACTGGTTGTTATTTAATAAGGTTCGGTTATTTTACGTTTTAAGTACCTATACGTGTTTCATTAAACAATCTTATTAAATACTTGATTTAAAAGTGATTTAATATATCTAAGTAGCAATTAGGTGCGGAGTTCTTGAGTTACATAAGCTTTTGTTAATATTGAAACGAGTATAGTGTTAATTACACAAGGAGAAAGTTAATTGAATTTATGTTGGAAAAAATAACATTGTGTGCGTCTCTTTAGTGGCTTGCTTGGATACTTCATTTAATTGTGTCTTTGATGGTTAAAAAATAAGACATTACTTCAAAATTATTGAATCAATAGAACATTAACTTTAATAGGATACAAAGTAAACCGCGTTTGACAAAATGCTAGAGTTGTTCCAAAATATATTTATTTTACAAAAAGCCAAGGAGGCTTCCAAGTAAGCAAGCAATGACTTGTATAGTACAGAAAGCAATACAATAACGTAAGGGCAATTGGAAATCTAGAGGAAAAGGGCCAATAATAATGGCGGCATCAATCAAAGGAGCCGAGCCGCGGGCCTGACACCAGCTCGCCTTCGGAACGACCTGCGTGCTTTTTGAGAAGGTTCTATGGCGAAGAGTGTCTTGTAAGATTGTTTGTTTTTTTCTCCTGGAGTTTTAATTTTAATATATGAACATAATATGTAAGAGGGATCTGGAGGGTATGTACCTAAAATATAATGAAATGACTAATGTTAAACGGGTTATGAACAAAATACTTATTTTGAAAACCACAGACCCTACAAAGGTTCGAAACGTCGGACTAAATTGTTACCTAAATTTAGGCCAGTAGATCCGTATACAGTATTTTATTGTAATGTAGTGTTATTTGCGTAAGCTTTAGAAAAGAAAATCTCGTAAAATTAGAAGAATGCTTTGTAAATACAAACTTACAGTTTCCGGTTTAAAGTTTTTGTTCACGCTTTGTAACGCTAATTATACATATTTGTAGTTCCAGTTACCAGTTTTAAATAGCCGATGTTTTTTCTTTTAATCTTGCTATTTCCATGCTCCTGTAAGTTACGGTTCGTGATAATGTGAGGCAGAGCTCGAAGCTACCGAGAAAAAACAAGCCCATTCAATACCAAACAAAAATGTCTATGCTCAAACTGTAATATGAAACCACTCCACGTGAAGTGTGATGCTTTTATAATTTACATATACATGACAACGATGTAAGAATCTTTAAGCTGAAAGCGGTCCTCTCAGAAAGGTGACTGCGTTAACGTAATAGCGGCCCACGTCGCGGCCGCAACAGCGCGCCGCCGCCGCCGGCGCCGGTTTTTGAAGAAGCTCCTAATTATAACGCTTAAAGTTTTCTTGTTAACGAAACTGGAGTTGCAGCTAAATGTCAATTTGCACACTATTATCGCTTTAGACCATCTCACTCTATGTAATTAGTCCCATGACTGCGCGATACGGGATTGCGAACGAGGCCGTAGATACAACACGCCGACTTAAAAATTGAGCTATTTAGATTAATTTGGAGCATTAAGATTATATGCAGCCATAAACGCTTTCTGTGGGACATTATGAGTGGCAAGGAGCCGTTTCCCGCTCGCGTCGCGAATATCTTTCCGCGCCATAAAGCGGCGTGCAGATTAAATTATCTGTGGTCGTAACGCGCGTAATTGTGACGTCACGGCGCGCGAGCACGCGTGGCGCGCGGGCGGCCGGCTCGTTCGCACGGCCGCTGCGCCGCCGCGCCATCCATGACATCCTTGGGAATTATCACTGTTAAAGGATAATGTGTGGCGTTGTTGTTAACGGGCTAAGTATTTGCCGTTGATGAAAGCCAGATATGAATATTGTTAACGAGAGTTAAAAAAGAATGAATTGTGGTGCAATAGCTTTTAAAGCCGTTAGTTTAAATATATATATATATATTGAACTAGATGAGAAAATGGAAAGTACCTAAGTGGTTTAGCCGGGCTCTCGCAGCGTTTATGGGTTGATCGGTCACCGTTTGATGAACCCGGTTCTACTTAGATCGTAGACGGGTAACAACAGTTTTTTATTTTTAATTTTAATTTTATTTAATGTTAAAATGTATATAGTAAATAAGTTAGCTATACTTCTTCTGTTTGCTATGCCCTTACGGGGCGCTACATTGTTTATTTTAACACCTTTTGTACGTATTTATTTAATTACTTTACACCAATGTGGCATGCAATAAATAATTTTGGATTTGAATTTGAATTGGAACAGTTTTATTACCTAGAAAAAACATGTTTGGTCTCTTAGATAATTCTTGTAAAGTAACCGTTAAGAAATATCAAAATAATGTGTCTAATGTGTGTGATGGCGTTTTCCTGGATACGTAACATATCACTAGGGCACTCATCACACACAATATTTATGGATCAGTCATTTCCATATGTATCGCAGTACGAGGGGCGACCGCGATGATCCGCCCTGAATTGATAATGAATACAACAATCGAAGAAGTTGATTGGGGGCCATTACACAGTTTGTCAAGTTATAGTGACGATCGCGCCTGCTCACGGGTTTGAATGAACTTGTGGACATAATCGAGATCAACATTATTTATTTTTCATAACGATTAGGCGACTCACTGTACTTGTATCTGTCCAATTGCTTGTATTAAATCGCTATATAGTTTTTTCGCATAATTGTTCATTTACATGTTTATTACTTATAAGCACGTTACGTGGCTATTATAAATATTTGAAAACATTATTTGAATCATGAATAAAAGAAAGGTTTAAAGGATGCTGAAAACTGACGAATAGATTGAGCAAGGGTCAGACATTGAAGAATTACGAGGCAGCGTGCAAAAGTGCGTTGTTGGACATAACTCCAGTAAGACAGTTAATGGTTCATCTACTTCTGTCTGCTGAAGACTAATTTCTCCTTTAATTCGAGAGAAGTTCTGTAAACTCATTAGAGACGCCGCGGGCGGGCGGGCGGGCGAGGGTCAAAAATAATAAAGTCAGTGAGTCAGTGAGCCAGCGAGCGCGCGGCCAGCTCGCAATTTATTCCCCGGCTGCGATACAAATTGGAGTTTCGTCAGCGGACAGACAACTCTTTGAAACTCCCAAACAACTTATTGGTTCCGAGCTAAGTTATGTCTGTGTTGCGTTTACACTTTTCCATAGACCGGCTTGTGACGGCACCGCTTTATGCTAATACTGTCTTAAAATTTGCTTCGCTTGGTTTCAAGCAGAGCTTGTTTGCGACGTTCCTTTTTGAGTTACTTTTTAAGTTAGTGGTTATTTGTTTTTTTAATGCCAACATTTAATATTACTGTGGGTACAAGTTCGATATCAAATTTAATGGTGTAAAAAGTTCAGAACAGGTAAATATGAGTGCATATATAAAGGTTTTTAAGTAGTCTAATGAAGTTTTAGGGATTAATCGCGATTTCTTTATCCACCGACGCGTCTGAGCATTGTTTTGCCATGTGAAACACGTTTGCTAGAAGAGCATTCGTTTCCGATTGAAAGGCCCTGATGATGATGTTGGAACAGGTATATTATGCCAGAACCCTAAAACAATTGCCACTTGTTGTATATAACGCGAGTGCCCTTTACCCTGGCCGTAATGGCACATATTATATATTATATTTTATTTAATTAATATATTCAGTTGTGACAAGTTTTTTCACTGTCCAAAAGTTATAACAATACAAAACGAATTGTTATGTGATGCATAGGTTTAGAATCGCAGGAAGTGAAAAGGTAAATGTTTGCACTTGTTGTTTTGCCACTGAGTCATTTTGATTATGCTTCTTCTTTAAGTTATTACACAGCGTTGATAATATATGAGTTTACCGCGTAGTGACGCGGCACTCAACGCCAGTTCACTTGGCTGCAGCTGAAACGTTAGAGGTGCAGGCGTTCCTCGTCGGTATGCGAAATTAAAGCAACGCACGCGGCGCGCGACACCGGGCTATGTTACGAGATTCAGAACATTGTACAGGTGTTCCAGTGGAAAGCATTAGATGTGTGTAATAGGGCTCAGGTATGCGGGCACTACACGTTGAAATGAAACACTGTATACGAATCTAATCGGGTTGATTCCAGCCTGGCGTTTCTAATCCTTTTCACTATTGTTTCACGTCCAACATCTCAGTTTCCGTCTGACTGCGGACCCTACAGCGGGTTAACGCGTTCGGCTAAAATAAAAGCCAGTAGAAACGTTAATTTCAATCATCCTATGGTTGGATGTCGTTGTGGTGTTAGGGAACACCACATTGAGAACTTGCCAAAAATACCCAATCAATTTGAGAGACCCGTATTATATTCTAGGAGATTATTAAAAAATATTAAAAAGAAATGAATTATTATAACTGCTTATTCTTACAAATCCGTTTTCTTAGGTTCCTTTTATCTACTATTATCACATATTTTTAAATATTGAATGATCACGCGTACAGTTCGTAACAACATCGATGTAATTGTGCTACAGAATCCGTAGCAAACAGTCGTAGCTGCTACGAAATAGCGTTGTATAAAAACCGTAGTAGGGCACGGTCGAGTTTCAAGTGAAAATATCGCGTCGCATTACCCACATTTATTACGGGCTTTCGGGCCGGAGAGCGGGGCGGGGAGCGGGGCGGGGAGCGGAGAGGATGGTACCCCACCGCTTGCCGAAGCTAGGCCAACATTTACTACCAGTTTTTTTGTATCTAAACCATTAACCTTCGATGAATAATATTTGCTATTTGTCTTTTAAGGAATCTTTATTCAACGAACAGTTATAAAACATAATTCTAAACGTATTGGAACGACCGTTGGTCATTCACGAATCCTGTAATTGGCGGTATTGAGTCCAACATTGGCAGCCAGCCGAACTCACTCTTTCATTGCTCATTTGCCGAATTGAGAGCTGTTTTACAGCGGCGCGCGCAATGGCCGCGCACCTCTCACGCCTAATCTTTATGTCCGAATAAAACGAAACACTAAACGCGCCGGATAAATGGCGGAGTTACGAGCAATGCCGAGGCGGTGGTACTGCGTGCAGAGCGCGCCGGAGCACGCTCAGCCAGGTAGCCAGCCGGGCATCTAACCAGTTGGCAGCTGTGGCTTAGTTTCCATTCCAATTCCATTCCGAAACACGAAAAAAATGTTTCTTAATTCTTCTTACAGACTTTGTTATCTCCACTCTCGTGCCCACCTCGCAAGAAGATTATAGAAATTGAATATGAAGAAAAATTACTATTACATACTAGTTTTATTCCATATTGCTATGTAAAGTTCACGTGATCACTAAACATAAATTATTTTTTATATAATTATTTTGTCCAAACTTTTCTAACTCGCGTAGTTACGTAAAAAGTGATTCATTACAATAGTTTTGTTTAAACTTGTAGCTGAATTTAAAAGGTTTGCAAAAAGCAAAACATTGTATTGCTCCGTACAATATGTAATACGTAGTTATACATATAACAAAAAAAGGCAAAGCGAGACTTTTCATTGACGTTCCACACGAGATACACGAATGATAAAACTGTTAACATTCCTATTCATTGAATCAAGGCGGGCGGCCGGCGGCGGGCGACGGCGGGCGACGGCGGGCGGCGGCGGGCGGCGGCGGGCGGCGGCGGGCGGGCGGCGCGGGCGATCGCTCGCTGCAGTTCAATTGAACTGCTAACTCGCAGCGTTTAGAACGAGCTTCGATTCCGTACATTGGCATCTGTGACAGATAAAACAAATTGCAGATTGCACCAACGTCACACTCTGGCGAACGTGATGTTGGTTCTGTATCGTCTTTGTACTCGACATCTGTATTGTTATTCTCGTCTTGATTAGCACCGAAGGATCTGATGAATATGTTCGTGCCAGCAGTCCGTCTTCGTTCAAAAGCGCACGAGGAGCAAGAGGAGCGCACCTCCTCTCGTAAAAAAAGAATCGCTTATCTGTACGGGCGTCCTGTACTAAACGTAACGCAATAAAGGTCATTGCTATGCATTGAGTCGACGCTGTAACGTGCCTTAACGGTGACGGATCGGTGATTCCGCCGAGCACTCGCCGGTGGCGTGACGGAGCGCCCGCGTCGCGTTCGCGTCGCGCCACTTTCGCCTAATGTCGTATTAAAACAAACGACTCCAATTTGATGTGTAACGTCATTAGCCGTTGCGTATATCAGCGGGATTGATGTCAGTGCGGGTGTCGTAAAACAGCCTCCAGTGTATTGGCGGTAACTCCCTCTTTCCATGATTTTTTTCTAGCAATTAAATTAATTTAATTAAGTGCATTTAGCTTTTACCAATCGGTTGGCTACTGATGGTATTTATAGTTCCTGTCAGTTTAGGTAGGTCAAATAAAACTGATTTTCAGGTTAAGAAATTTGTATTGTAAAGTTCACACGGTACACACAGCAAATATCAGTAAAAGTAACCGGTGTTACGTTTTGACAATTGACAACTGACAATGGGCAACCATACTAGACGCGCGAACGGGAACGACTGGCGAGCCGTCGTTTGTTCTGGATACATTATAATAAGGTGCTACGTTAGCACAAATATACAATGTTGCGACACGATAGTGCCGCTACAGTATTCCCCCTCTTTAAAAAAAGGAATATTAAAAACAATTTAAAAATATTTAAAAAATGAATACTGAAATCATGGTCACCCTACTATGTAGGAAAGATAACAAAGTACAATGTACAACACATTTTCATTAGCTATGCTTTGTTAAACAATAGTTAGAATGTAAGTTACAATAATAATAAAAATGTATATAAGGTTTGTAAAAAGTATCGTAAGCTTGTAAAAATTGAAGTATGTATATAAGTTGTTAAAATAAAATCTTGTTAAACTATTACATTTCTTTTTCTACCTATGTTAGCTACATGTTGCAGTTTAAAATTATACGAGTTGTATACACAAGACACACATGGTAACGTCAAAGTCATACCTAAATAGTATGTTTACAAATTGACACTAATAGATAAGTAGGATAAACTATGTTACATTAAAAACGTTATAATATGTAAGTAAGTATTACTGGTTAATTGTGCAGCGACCTGCCTGAGAGGTGCCGTCTTGAAAGTGCCAATATTTGGAACACAAAACTAATTCGATGGTAGTTGCCAAGATGACCTGCCCTGCTATCAAAAATAAACAGCCTGACCATTGGACACATTCACATCACAATGGCCAGAACCCTGCAGCATCCATCTGGCAACGCCGTGTGAATGTCCATTGCTGGCCTACATATTATACTGATCTACTTAACTTACTATGTAACTTAATTAATAACAATTAAAACATGTTATAATAACTAAGTTATGGTTCACATGACTATATTAGTATTAAAATAAAATATAGTTAGGTACCTGACGAGAACTTAATAAGTTCTTACTGTAGTTTTGTTTAGATGTACCCGGTGGCGGTAGTAGTTTGCTGCTGCTGCGGCTGTAACTGTGGATGAGTCAAGACCGGTAGGGTAACAACTTTTGATGGTTGAGTGTCAATAACCTGCTTACGTAACCAGTTCCTGGCTGAGTAGCGACAGCGTCGGTATAGAACGTAGCAACCCAGGATGACCAGGAATACTACGATACCAAATATGGCCATGGTATGATTGTTCACTTGGGATTCCACATGGGAACCATCGTTGGAAATAGTAATAGCTTCTTTACTGAGATTTTTACCCATGGTAAAATTTATTTAGAAAACAAATAAAACTTATACGTTTGTACACTAAGTAGTGTTATTGCAAATGAGATATAGTTAGACAGTTCTAAAGTAAATGTAGTGTTAAAAAATATTCAGCTAAAATTTTATTTACGAAAATAATTTACGTTGCAAAACGAATCGGTGTTCTAATTACGCGACCTGAGCGAGTAGATCTGCTCGGCAGCGGCGCTGAATCATTACTTTTATCTAAGCCATGCTTAACTAGTTCAGGTGAACTAGGTTTGTCTGCATTGTTTGCGACATCGTTAAAATCAAAATTTTCATTTAGTAAATAAGCTGGTTTGAGACGATCTATTGAAATGTTTATTTGCCGGTTTGGCAGTTGAACTTTATAAACCTTATCACCTCTACTTAGGACGCGGAATGGGCCATCGTAAGGAGGTTGAAGTGGCTTGCGTACTGCATCATGTCTAATAAATACAAAATCGCAGGTTTTAAGGTCTGGGTGTATAAATAATGAACGTGAATCGCGTTGTCTCGATGAAACAGGTTTAAATTTACCAATGGTATCGCGAATCTGTTCTACCACAGATTGAGAACTGGAGGCGTCTCTAATGCTATTATTATAAAAATCACTTGGCAATCGTAAGGTACATCCATAAGTCATTTCCGCAGGACTATGTCCTGTGTCCGTTCTAAGAACAGATCGTAACCCAAAAAGAACAGTAGTTAGTTCGTCAACCCACGTACTACATTGTAAGCGTGCACAAAGAGAAGCTTTTAATGAGCGATGCCAGCGTTCTACTGCGCCATTGCTCTGTGGGTGGTATGGAGTTGTTCTGATCCTTTGAATACCTAAACATTTCATTAGTTCCCTAAAAAGAATGCTTTCAAATTGACGACCTTGGTCACTCGTAAGGCGTATTGGACAGCCAAAACGGGTGATCCAACCGTCGTAAATTACTTTGGCTACCGTCTCCGCTAAATTGTCTTTAGTCGGAAAAGCTTCAGGCCAACGTGTGCTGCGGTCGATTATTGTGACACAATATTTAAAACCGTCAGAAGAAGTAGGTAAGGGTCCTACTATGTCTATGTGTATATGTTCGAAGCGTTCTGAGTAAGGAAAGGTTTCGACGTGCGAGACCGTATGGCGTTGGATCTTAGCTTTTTGACATGCAATGCAAGTTTTAGCCCATAAACCGATATCTTTTTTCATTCCAGGCCAAAAGAAACGTTTGCTAATTAGTTTCCTAGATGAGTTAATTCCTGGATGGCTAAGATTATGAATAGAATTAAACGCTATTCTCCTAAATGATTCGGGTAAATAGGGTCTAATATCTTTCATTGAAGTTTCGCAATAAATATGTTGTTTACATTCAGGTACATATATCCGTTTCAATGAAACGTTATTCGACTCGCGTTGTAATTGTGTCACGCTAGAGTCAGCGTCTTGCGCTGTGGCTAATTCGCCGAAGTCAAGCGACGTTGGGCAAGTTATTGTTTCTACACGCGATAAGGTATCTGCAACAATGTTGTTTGTACCTGTTATGTGTCGAATGTCTGTACAAAACTCACTAATATAGATAAGTTGTCTAGTTCTGCGCGGTGTTTCTTTGTTACTGGATAGTTTGGAAAATGCAAAAGTTAACGGTTTATGGTCTGTAAAAATAATTAAATTGCGACCTTCGAATAACTTACGGAAATAAACGATGGCTTCGTATATAGCTAGTAGCTCACGGTCGTACGTACTATACTTTTGTTGAGCCGAAGTAAGTTTACGTGAAAAATAACCCAACGGGTTCCAACGATTATTAATGCGTTGTTGTAATACGGCGCCAATTCAGTTGCTAGAAGCGTCGGTCATAAGTGCTAGGTTCGCATCCGGTGTCGGGTACGATAAGGTTGCGGCTGATTGTAAGCTATTCTTACATTGAATGAATGCTTCATTTTTTTCATTAGTCCAGATAATTTTAGATTTATCTCGACGTTTAGTTCCATGTAAATAATTATTTAATAGTGACTGGTATGCGACAGCATTCGGCAAGTGTGGGCGGTAAAAGTTCACCATTCCCAGGAAGCGTCGTAATTGGTCAACAGTTTCGGGCCTCGGAAACTTAGTTATAGCTTCGATTTTAGCATTAGATGGCTTAATGCCTTCCGAAGTGACCTCATGACCTAAAAATTCGAGTTTGCTTTGACCAAAAGAACATTTAGATACGTTAATAGTTACGCCAAACTCATTTAGGCGCTCGAATAACGCTTTTAAGTGTTTTTTATGAACTTCTTTAGACTGGCTTGCCAAAATTACGTCATCTATGTAACAATAAATAAAATCTGAGCCATACTCGACTGTGCCGTCGTCATTTACAATTTTTAAACCACTTAGTACTGTATTGTTCATGAATCTTTGGAAAGATTGCGCAGCGTTGCGCAAGCCAAAGCTCATGCGCGGGAATTCGAATAGGCCAAACGGCGTAATTATAGCCGTTTTTTCTATATCCTCTGGTGCTACAGGAATGCAATGAAAAGCTCTATTAACATCAATTTTAGAAAATATATTCTTTCCTGCCAAAATAAATGTGAAGTCATGCAATCGAGGAATGGGGTAACGATCAGGTTTCGTTCTGGCGTTGAGTTGTCTGTAGTCTCCACAAGGTCTGATCTCCCCATTGCTTTTGGGAACTACATGCAACGCGCTAGCCCATGGGCTTTTAGATGGCCTACAAATACCTAGTTCTGACATGATACGAAATTCTTCACGTACCTTTTTGTATCTGTCGGGAGCCAGCGGACGTGCTTTCGCATGGACAGGGGGTCCCGTTGTCTCTATGTAGTGATACACTGCATGCTTAGGAGTTTCCTTAAAAGACAATGGTTTGGTTAAGTCTGGGTATTGCGACAAAATATCATAATAAGGGTGCGAGTTATCAAAAGTGTTGATTGACGAATGCGCAATACAATTTATAAAACCTAAGGTTTCTAAGTTAGTTAACTTATCTATTAGTTTGCGATTGCTTAAATCTACTAGAAGCTTATGATAACACAGAAAGTCTGCTCCTAGGATAGGCTGACTAACATCGGCTAATATAAATGACCAACGGAAAGGTCTTCTTAATTTTAAGTCTAAAACTAAAGTTTTTAGTCCAAATGTGTTAATTATTGTGCCGTTCGCAGCGTACAATTTATAGTCTTTACTGTTGTATGATTCACTAACACACTTTTTACGACACGGTATGACGGAAACGTTCGCACCAGTGTCCACTAAAAAACGATAACCGCTAGATTGGTCCGTAACACAAAGACGATTGTTCATTAGGTTCGCGCAGGCTTCCATCGTAGTCTGCGCGACTATTAGTTTCCCTGACTTTGCTTCCACGAGCAGGGTTGGACGCACTTGAGTGCTTTTTCGCTAAACTTTGAGTGGTAGTAACACAATCCATTGTTGTTGCTGCGTTTACTCCGGTAGTTCCGGTCGTTACTCCGGTTCCTAGAAGAAGTTCTTCTTGGATGCCTGAAGTAGTGCTTCTGCTGCAGACGTGAACGTGTACGTTCTAGCTCTTGCACTTTAAGGTTGATCTTTGCTAGCTCTGCTCTCAGCAATGCCGTCTCTGACAAGTCGTCTCTGGGGGTTCCGGTTGGAGGCATGGTGTGGTTGATTTCGGACACCTGGGAGAATCCAGTGGTTTCCAAAATTTTGTCGGCAACTGTGGCTAACACGTTGAGATCTTTAGATTCAGTGACAGCGAGAATACCTCTAGCTGATGCTGGTAAATGACCTTGCCACAGGATCTGTAGAGTCTCGTCTGGAATCTTATCGCGTGCGAGATCCTTCATTCGTCGCAGAAGCTGGGATGGCCGCTGGTCGCCTAGTTCCATCTCGCTGATGAGCTTCTGGATGCGTCGTGTTTCCGACTCTTCATAGATAGATAGTAGTCTATCTTTTAGCACCTGATACTTGTTTTGATCTGGTGGGTTAACAAGGATGTCTGTGACTTGCTGAATCGCACTCTTGCTTAGTTTGGTAACAACAGTGTTGTATTTTACCTCATCTGATTGCTTCTGTGGTCCCATTATTGCATCGAACTGTATAAACCAGACTCTTGCTTGGTCCGTCCAGAAGTCCGGAATGCGTGCTGATACCGTAATTGCTGCCATATCGGAAGTGGGCTTGCAGTCCTTAGAAGTGGATGGCACTGGAGGTTGAGCAGGATACATTTTGCTTTCTGTTTGCACTTATTTTCGCGTTTTTAGGTTATCATATAAGCGCGGTGCGAAATGCGGTCGTATGGTTGCCACGTGAGTCGTTCCGTGTGCTTGTTCGCGGTCACGTTATTGCGCGGCGTATTTTTTTCTTCGGGGTCACCACTTTACCTATCTGTTGGTTACTGATGGTATTTATAGTTCCTGTCAGTTTAGGTAGGTCAAATAAAACTGATTTTCAGGTTAAGAAATTTGTATTGTAAAGTTCACACGGTACACACAGCAAATATCAGTAAAAGTAACCGGTGTTACGTTTTGACAATTGACAACTGACAATGGGCAACCATACTAGACGCGCGAACGGGAACGACTGGCGAGCCGTCGTTTGTTCTGGATACATTATAATAAGGTGCTACGTTAGCACAAATATACAATGTTGCGACACGATAGTGCCGCTACAAGCTTATCCTTCAGTATGCGCGTAATTGCTGTTTAAAAAAAACATTGGACTATGACAATTCCAGAATACATAACTATGTATTTGGCCAGGTATCAAACAAGAATTCATAAAGTAAAAGAAGGATAATTCAGCTCTACCTGTCTGAGACTATAATAATTGTAAAGATTGGAACTTAACTATTTCATATTATGATTTAGGTATGTAGTTTATTTACGTGTATAAGGATTATGTGTAAGTAATATTTTATTTCATTCTATCAGAACGAGTTCTAGGTATACAAAAAACATTAATCGATTTGAATACCTAGAATCCATGTTAGATGTCTTGGAAATCTTTTACAATATAGAACCTTGACAAAGGTTACCATGAAAGGGCCTTTTACATGAAGATGACGCTTGTTCTCTCGTAAATAAGTCCCAGATTCCCTTTGCATCTTAGGAATAGTTGTAACAACAAATACTTTCAGCGCTTGTTAAGGTGTCTACGCTGCGGAATGTTTTGCGAAGTAACTTAGACAATGAAAAAAGTCTTCTCTCTTCGCACAAATTGGGTAGAATTTGCTTTGTTGCAGTTAAATATACAAATTTATACACTGATCTATTGGCTGCTTTATAATAATAATAATAATTCAACCATTATTGTACCGATAGTCGTTTCGGCAAACGGTCTTTTAGCCAAGAGCCTCGATCAACACCTAGAGAGGCTCTCGCTGAAAGGTTGGGTCAAGGGTCAGATGCAAAGGGCAGTACTCCTTGACACGGCACGTATTGTTAGGAGGTTCCTCACTCTGCAGCTCTGACCACCGGTAGCTTGGGCCCTGCCTCGCTGCTGGCGGTACTCTAGGATTAGGTTTTTATAATGTTTTATTGTTTTTATATTAAAATGTTGTAAAAATCTAGTTTTAAGAAAGAAAATAAATATAGAGTATAATAGTAATAATGTTAATTTATTTTATGTCCAATAGATACTAATTTTTCAGACATTAAAAGTAAATATACAGTTTAAAATATCTCCCTTAACTGACATAGCTGTTTAACATTTCTGTCTACGAGTATTAAAGTTCATTGCAAAATCTACATTGTCAAATCGCCAGTACTCCATCATGTCGGCAAATGAGATATGACTTTATACATATAATATACCTTCATACCGTGGTTAAAGGTACCAATTAATATATATATTTTTTTTTTTTTTTTTTTTTTTTTTTTTATAATTCTACCTCCAACGTTATCGGAGCCTGTTTTAGCAATTCTCATTCATACTAGTTCTCGCATTTTTTCCTCTCGCACTTTTATTCAGCATTCTTCACATTCATTCGTCATCTTTTATTCCAAGGCAGTAGGTGGTCCGCCTTTTATTTATAAAAGTCTATTAATCTATTTATTTTATTTTATGTAGTTCTATATATATTCAGGGTAAATAAGTTTTTCAGGGCACGTTTTAATTACAGTATGGGAAACAGAGACTTATAGTATACATTTTTTCTTATTTATAACCTAATATTATTTTACGTTTTCCCATTTGGGCAGCTTAAAATTAGTTACTTGTTTTTCCTTATGTTATATCTATTAATTGGTATACAAATCTTATAATTAATTTTATAACTATGTAATTTTTATTTGAAATAGACATTTGTACACGCAGGTACAATTGTCCTTTCTATTTTATTAATCTATTTTTAACAATAATTATTTTCTATATTTTCTATGTTTTGTTTCGCTTTATAACTATTGCTATAACTTTGGTACAATATTTTAAGAAGCTATCTCTATATTTGCCTGATATGAGAGTCGCAAAAGTGGCCGGTTCAACTTTCACACCTGCTTGGATTTCTATGTTCAGCCTCTCCAGAGCGTGTATAGGGCACTCGGAGAGGATGTGTGTAAGGGTTTCGTGAGTATCAGGATCACAGGCACAAGACGGGCTATCCTTACACTTGAACCTGTATAAGTATGCAGACATCCCGCCATGGCCCGTAAGAGCCTGTGTGGTGAGGTGCGTATGCGTCAGCTTCCGGGTGGTCTGGTAAGCTGTTATGGCATCTGGGAAGAATAACTTGGTCACCTCGGCTGTGTCACTGGACACGTACCTTTCGTTCCATTTCTCAAGAGACTCACCTCTGATGATACTCTTGACAAATGAAATGGGGCACGCGTCGTAGTCTGGTTTCTTTTTGGGCTTTATAGCGGCTTCCTTGGCAAGTTGGTCGGCTCTCTCGTTTCCCTCCAACCCCGCGTGTGCTTTAATCCAGTATAAAGCGACAGTTTTATGCTGTTTTAACGCAAGTTTTAAATAGTTGCGCATTTCTACTGCGAGGGGGTGGAGAGATGTCACGTTTGTGACTGTCTGGAGAGCTGCCATGGAGTCGCTATAAATGCCAAAACTACTTTCCTTTCTAGCTAGCAACATTTCCGAGGCTTTGTGTAACGCAAGGAGCTCAGCCTGATACACGGTGGCGTATGACGGCAGTGCAAGCTTTACGGCTTTGGTTTCGCCAGCACTATTCCACAAGGATAGCGCCGCTCCAACCTTGCCGTCGATCTTGCTGCCGTCCGTGTAGATGCGGATGTCGTGCATGTGTGTGTCTATCTGAATGTCCTGCGTGATAGGCGTGAGCTCAAGTGTTGTCTGTTCTGCCGGATGTGGTTGTTTCAGTGCGGGGTGTGGCGTCTCTATGTGTCTGCCGCGTAGATCGGGTCGGGGCACCCCTTTCCTGGCCTCATAAAGGGCGGCTGCCTCTTTAATCCGGAGGTCCAGGGGGAGTGTCCCAGTCAGCACTAGGGCAGAGTTGAGTGAGACGGTCCGATACGCCCTACACATCTTCTGCGCGAATCCCCGTTGCAACGCTCCCAGCTGCTTACGCGTCATTATCTTGTCCGCGGCTGAGGACCAGGCCGCAGCCGAGTAAGTAACAACGGGTTCCACGGCGGCTATGTAAATAGACCTAGCCACCTCCGGGTTCAGTCCCCAGTTCACCTTCGCGGCCCGTGACAAGTGTTTATATATATTTGCCGCCTTCTTACATACGTTTGCAACGTGCTGGTTGAAGGTCAACTTACGGTCGATTGTGAGACCCAGGAGTTTAATTTCTGCACAGTCTTTGATCACTATTCCGCCCATGTTGAGGCGAGGGGTGTCGAATTTCAGCTTGTTTGTAATTGTTAAGCTATTGGTCTTGTGTGCTGCGAATTTGAGCTTATTTTCGACACCCCACTCCTCAACACGTGCTAGAGTAGGATTTGCCGCTACTTCAATTTCCCTCCCTGTCTCTCCTATGAACAGAAGGATGACGTCGTCTGCAAAGGCTTGGGCTATGACCTGTCGTTTCTCCAAGTCCTTTAGCAGAGGGTCCAGTAGCAGGTTCCATAAAAT
Organism: Eudonia lacustrata; assembly: GCA_947562085.1. Classification (NCBI taxonomy): domain Eukaryota; kingdom Metazoa; phylum Arthropoda; class Insecta; order Lepidoptera; family Crambidae; genus Eudonia; species Eudonia lacustrata. The sequence goes on along the minus strand of OX387340.1, from coordinate 29,098,613 downwards.
GGGTCCCGCAATGGACCCTTGGACGCACCCTTTTGTTGTGACGCGCTCGACCTCTTCACCAGCGTATCGTAGTAAAACCCTTCTGACGCACATGTAGTCGCTAAACACTCTTCGAAGGTTGACTGGACAATCCTCTTCAGCGAGTCGGACTTTGATCGCCGGCCACCAGGCACTGTCAAAGGCTCCCTCTATGTCTAGCGAAACTAAGGTGACTATTTTCTTTCGCTTTAGGTTTGCTCTGATGGTATTAATGAGGGCATAGAGGGAGTCTTCGGTGCTCTTCTGTGGCATGAAACCATATTGGTGTGGGCTCATCTTTGGTAATAGATGATGTTTAAGTCGCCCAACCAGCATCTTCTCATAAATTTTCCCAAGCAAAGGAAGAAGGCCTATGGGACGGTAAGATTTTGGTACTCTGTATGTTTCTTTTCCCGGCTTCCTAAGAACGACAATGGTAGCCCGTTTCCACACAGCCGGGAAAGAGCCGAGTTCCAGGCACTTATTTATCACGGAGAGATGGAAGTCTGGATCCGCATAGACGGCAGTGCGGCAGATATCGGCTGTTAAGCCGTCGTTACCCGGGGCTTTTTTCGGATTGAAAGAGTCGACGGCGGATTTCAGTTCTGTGCTTGTGAAAGGCGGATCGTATACATCAGTATACGATTCGTCATTTACACTCTTAGCTTTTCTTCTTATTTCTGTGTGTGTCGCGCCGTCGTTCTCCTCTAGGTCCTCCGGGTAGAACGTTCTTGCCAATAATTCTGCAGACTTTCGTTCTGACACTGTGGTTCCGTTCTCCTCTAGCGTCTGGTCTTCCGGTCTGCTCGTGGTTCGGGTCATTATCCTATAAATCCCGTCCCAGACGGACTCCCTATCCTGCTTCCCACAGAAGTTTTTCCACGAGGTGGTCTGGGCTGTTGAAACAGCGGTTTCATACTTTCCTTTCTCTTCGAGGTACTCTTTGACTACCTTCGCCCTTCGATGTTGTGCTGCGTTACGAACTCTCCGCTTCTTGGTGGCGACCCTCTTCTTCATAACAGCGAGCTCCTCGGACCACCACGGTAAGGTTATTTTACTTTTATTATTCTTTTTTGGGATAGAGAGACCACACGCCTCTGTTAATGCTTTGTTTAATGTGTTTGCTATTTCTTCTATTTCTTTTTTAGTTTCAATTTTTTCAATGTGTTTGGTTTCTAATTTGTTATTTATTTTAATTGTGTTTAATGATTCCTTAAATTTATTCCAGTCGGCTTTTTTAGTGTTGAAGATTCGTGTGGTTCTCTCTATTCCAATGCCTTTTATATTGTGTGTGGTGATCCTAAAGATTATTCCGTTATGGTCGGAGCTGGTCAAGCCCTCGTCCACGTGCCAGTTTTCCACGAGGTTCAGCAGATTATCCGAACACGCTGTAACGTCTATGAAGCTAGTGTATCGTTTTCCCCCTCTAATTGTGTCAAAGGTTGGTATGCTACCGCTGTTCAATATATTGAGCCCCATTTCATGGATAGCTCCTGCCATGTCGTCCCCTCTGTTGTCGATCGCTGTGCTGCCCCACCATGTGCTCTTCGCATTTGCATCTCCCCCTATCAGGATGTTCTTTGTTCTTAGATCTTCTAACTTCTTCAGATGTTCTAAATAGGGGTCAATCGGTTGGTCGGGTTCAAAGTAGAAGTTTGCCAGTGCGACGGTGCCAGTACCGATCTTCATTTCCACCACCACGATGTTGTTGGTGGTGAGCTCGGGATGCTGGATGACGGCTATATTCGGGTCAAAAATGGCGATGGTCGCTTTTGTCCTGTCTGGTCCATCGCACTGGTAGAGGCGCACACCGCTTCTGTTCTTCATGCAGGTACCAGCTCCTACGTAAGGCTCTTGTAGTAATGCGATGGTGGCCTTTCTTTTGTGCGCCTCTATTAAAACTTCCTCTGTGGCCAACCTCTTTCTCTGCAGGTTTGCTTGTATCACAAGGTGGGTCGTGGTTCCGGTTGTGGTGCCCTTAGCAATACGCTACTGTTGATCGCGCCAACCGGTCCCACTTTTTACGAACGGGGCAGTCGTTGCTAAATGCGTTGTGCTCCCTCTGCGCCAGTTGTACTTTACAGCAGTTTCTGCAGGAAGGAGGAGATCCCGCGTCAGTCCATGTGGGGCAGTCCATAACAATATGGCCCGCTGTCCCACAATGGCTGCACCAGATCTCCTTCTCCCTGCAGAAAGCTCTGCTGTGTCCGTACCCCAGACACTGGGAGCACTGGACGAGCGGCGACTGGTCCTCGACCCTAACACGCTGCAAGTCTACGTGCATAAAGCCCGCCTTAGTGAGCCTCGTCCATATGACAGGCGACACCGTCATGACAACATGATGGGTATGGGGGTTCCTGGCTCTCTTTTTGTACTTAACGGAGACTCTCTTCTCCTCTTCCTTTAGCCCCTGGAAAATGCTCTTGTTCTGCTTAATCATTGCCTCCATGATTTCGTTGTCCGTTCTTGCTTTAATTACGTTTCTGGCAATGATTAGCGGGTCTTTGTTAACTGCGTTTTCCGCCTTCAAGTTTCTGCCTGCCCTATCTATGCGTTCTCTTACCTTTTCTCTCTCCTCTTTGGTGTCACAACTGATTATCACCTTACTGCCCTTTGCCTTACGGATCTTGGTGACAGCGACCCAGCCCTCCTTGGCATCCACTGCCTCCCGGATCTGTTCTATCACTGCATCCCCTGTATCCTGGTCATTGGTGGAAGTAACAATGACTGAATGCAGTGTTGGTCTGGGTTCTGTGTCTCCGGGGGGCACGGTCCTCGCAACTGTGGATGCTCCTTCGTTCCTCAGCAGTTTCAACTCGTTGAGGATGGTGTCGAGCTTATGGTGTACACTACTGGTTTCAGGCTCAGCGTTTTTGGCGTTGTTTGTTTGCGGCTTGTCAGTGGGTTTCATTGGAAGTGTTTCTGCCGTTGGAGTATCTGCTGCCTTTAGTTTGATCAAACTGTGTGTTAAATGTTTGAGGCATTCAGTCAGGTCGTATTTAATCTGCGACTTTATGTTTCGTGCGTCCCCCATTCTGTTGGTGGCAAAGGACAACACTTCCAGTAGTCCATCCAGAGTAGGTTTGCCAATAGTGCTCGCGATCACATGATCTACGGTAACAGCTTGTGCGTCAGAAGGTGGTTGCTTATCCTTATTGGGTTGTATTTTGGGTCTGGCACTCTGAAATAGTGGCTGAGTTACTTTATCAGCGTAGGTCTTAGTCGGCTGCGTTAATGGTTTAGCTGCCAAGTTCGTAGTAGGCTTTTTCTCAAATTTTCCACTAAGTCTTCGAACCACGGAAGTACTTTGATCTGTCTCAAAGGTGGTGTTTAGTGAAGGCGTGGCTTTTTTGGGTTCCGCCCTGGGCGTGGATGATCTGCCCACAAGTGGCGATGTCGACGGAGACCTGGTTACATTCCCTTTGGCGCTAGCTCTTCTCCCAGAATCAGTATTTGGCGTCCGAATCATATTGGAGTGCGTCTAGTGAGTGTTGTTAAAATGTTTGTAGAAGTTATATAATATAGTGTGTAGCGTATGTACAGGTACGCTAGTGTTTTTTATTTAACAGGTGTGATTTACCCTGAACTAGGGTAAATATCAATAAAATGTTAAAAATCTTAATATTAAAATTTTGCCGTCAACAGTCAATATACAAGGTTTTTGCTCCCTAATACGGTTAGGCAACGTCTTGTTATATAATAAACAAAGAAAAAAGTTAAAAAGAAAAATTTAAAGAGAAGATACAGACAAAAGAGAAACACAAAAACAAAATGGCTGGCCTGATTCTAGTACTACGTATGGGGGTATTGTTCCCCTTGTCGCGCTCTCTTACCCGACACCTCTCTCTCTCTTGCGGTATTCTATTAGAAATAGTATACACTTAGAATATCAGCAAATATGGAGCTAATGATTACGTGGCGGCACTATCTTGCGTTCCGGAGTAGTAGTTAGTACGGAGTTGCCAGTGGCCGTAGTCGTGTCGTAGCAATCGTAGCACTCGTCTCGCAGCACTCGTAGTATGTACACGTAGCGTAGCAGTGCCGTGCCGCGCGTAGTAGGCGATGTGTTATTTCGGCGCCTCGCGTCCAGCGTCCGTAGCTCAGCGGCTAAGAGGTCGGCGTCTACCTCAAGGGTACGTGGTTCAAAACCAGCAATTTGCAACCACAACGAAATTAATCTTCTCACCGCTTTAGGGGCTCCGAAGACAGTGGGGCGAAGTCTCGGCGATATCAAGGCAAAGACCGGGGCTCCCTCACAAAAATAAAATAATAATTTAATAAATTCACAGAAACCAGCAACACGTCCGGACGCTACAGAGATCAGCCGCCTCCTCACCAATTGATATTATAGGTATATATATTCTTTACGGAAATTATGTTTCGAACAAATCACAATTTCAAAATAGTTATTTTATTACTTGAAATATTAAAAATATGAATCGTCATGTGACGATTACCAACATTTAATATTTAAACATATGAGGTTGATAATGATGTAACTCCAATAAAGGGATATTAAACTTCATATCTAGTTAGTACTAATTTAAATAAATTTAAGCTAAAATGAAGAAGCCATGAATACTAACGACGCCGCAGTAAGTATTATGCTAATACTAGATACACGAGTCTCCAACGCTGCAATCTAACTTTACATAGCTCATGGTAATACAACTCATGCCAGTGTCCAGCCGTATTTTCTTCTCGTTAAATTATCTTTTCGGAAATTATGGTTTGCTTCTCTTCAATATACGGGCATGGTCGATAGACATATATTATTGAAAACTTTCGACAAAATATGGAGACTTTAAAGATTATACGCTATTAATATATTATTTGAAGCCCGTGTTGAATTATCCGGAAAAATAACCACGATTTGTTGCATTCAACCCGGGCATTATCCGTTCGGTTCGGCAAGAAGTATTAAAATACTCCTTGTCTTAAGTGTGTGTGTGTGTACGCTTTCATGGTGCGTTTGCTTGTGAAATGTTATCGAGTGTATATTGCAAAACTGTTCAGAATCAAGATCACAAACACTGATTTCAATAGAGGAAATGTCTCCGCTACGTTTCCGTAGTGTACTATCATCATAAGTATTCTCGTCGTCTCCAGGACGAAACGCTCACGTACTTTCCTATTTGCGGTGACAGGCTCACAATAGGCTGATTTCTGAGCATGCAGCTCTGCCACGCCATTATGAACTTTGCTCTGGTGATATAGAGTCGCTGTTAGAGACGTTTACGTAACTTGATGACCACGTACTCCGATCAGTGTGAGAATTGACGTCAGATACCAGCACCGCGTATAACTTTTCAATTTTAAAAGCATTTTGCACTTATACAAAATAGGTGAAGGCTTTTGAATTTGAATTTAAATTTTTATAATTACAAAGTTATCTTTTCATGTTTGTAACGAAACGGTTTTATTATTATCAGGTTGAGGAGTATTTAAATTTTTTTTGTCCTAAATAAATTTGACTTCGAAAGTTATATTTACAAAGTTATTCTTTTCGACTTTGATTTTCTGCCTGTTAGGAGAGAAGGGCCGAAGGTAGGGCGGGGAAGGGGGGGGGGTATGGTAGGTAGAGTGGCACGAGTGGCGGCCAGGCAGCGGCACCAAAAACAAAAGACGCCGGCTTGAGACACGATCACACTTAGTTAATTAGCCAGAAATCGTCGACCTTCCGGAAGGAATGGCCCCAATTAGAATTCCATTTTAATTATTTAATCTATTTAGTGATGGGATTCTGTTCCGATCCATCATCATTAGTTAGTTATATTCTTAGTTACTCTTCTTAAAGTAGGACATTTCGCTTTTCTAGTAACCTCCATTTGTTTTGTTTTTAAATGATTGCACTGGCAAGTGTAAATAAGGCCGCAACACGAAAATATCACCAGGTTTATCTGAGCAGGAGCACGTTGCTTGTTGTGCATAGGATGTACAGTAAAGAGAGAGTTAGATACTTTAACATATTGCATATTTTAAGTACTTAAATTACTTAATTACTCCGATGGCTCACCGACCCAAAGTGACTTGGCCTCCGACACAAGATGACGCCACTGCTCCCTGTTTTGCGCGATCTCTTGCCAGTCGCTGGTTTTCAGGAGCTCATGTAGGTCCTAGGCGACTTCGTCTATCCAGCGGTACTGGGGGCGTCCAACTGGTCGTCGCCCCCTAGGGACCCCCAAGTAAGCACGCTTTGTCGCCCGATCCTCCCCCATTCGCTCAACGTGTCCATGCATTTATCACACAAACTGTACATCTTATTGCACTGTGTTAACTAAACTAACCTTTAAGTCACCACACTGTAACGATTTTTTAACACTGTTAACGGTTATTGATAGTTTAACCGTTAACAAAACTTTGTTTAACTAAGTAAACGAAACAAAGAAACCTCAGACTAAAAAACAATTACTCTGAAAGGCAAATGTCACAAACCGAGCCTTAATTAAACTTTTCCGAAAAATTCATAGTGACGAGAACTATTCCAGAAATAGTTGGGAAAAATGCGAGAGCGCCGCGCCCGCTCAGGCTGACTGGTGAAAATCGGAAATCCAAATTACAATAATAAAAACGTTTGTGAAATGGGGTGAAAACTGGATCACTATTCTTGGCAAGCATAACTGTTGTGGGGAGTACGCGAAGTGGACCTTATGTTGGAGCAGTTAAGGTGCGCCGGGATGAACGAAGCGCCGCTGGCGGGTGGAAGGTGAGGGGGCGCGGGCCGGCGGAGGCAATTCGTTCCACATTAGAGGGCGAAGGGCTTTTTTATATTAATTGCGAGTGCCATTACAGCCTCCGCGGCATCCGCTGAGGTATGGCCCACTCAATGTTATGATTCGATTATTTCCTTATTGTTAAGGGCATCTTTTGCGAGGAAAAGATGTTGTGTAGTACCTACTAAAGAACTTGCATTTTAAAAGTCTGGTCATAGCAAGCGCTAGGCCTTCTTTTGTATTATAGTTTGATACGTTGAACTGATTGATATTCATGATAACTGTAGAATACTCTCCGAAACCTACACAGTCACAGAGATTTAATGAATATGCTCGCTATTAATTAATCGGCTGTAAATGAATGATGTCAAGTATTCAATGTTCAATAATGTCTTATAAGGCTTTGTTCCGACGAGCTGTATTGTCCCGAGCACTCGATACGCCGCGATTACCTCCTACGTTAGTAAATCAATAGCTAAGTTCCATTCATCGACTTCCATTATGTAATGACTTGTGATTTCTGTAAGTTGTGTACCTAACATAATAAAATATAATCAGCTTAATTCAACATTATCCAGGTCAGAATGACTTATTTTATGTCATCCTTGGAATAAGTAATTTATTCCAAGGATGAGGCACGGGTGCCTTTGATTTCGGTTACGTTATCAGTGTACCCACCTACCTTACCTGCTTAAATATACCTTTTTTCATCCTTGACATGTTTATGGCTGTAAAGCCTGATAAGGAGCGCTCTTTCCTTATTGGTTTAAATAAAGAATCCAACCCTGCGCACGTTAATGTTAGAATTAAAGTATTGTCGCATTTCGTGGGAGTTTTCGATTCAGTGCAACAAAGTGTTCGAATGACTTGCCTCCACCATTTCGGAACTCACGTAGTGTTTTTTCATTAATTTAAGATAGGGTTTGTTTACTGGATATACAGTATTCGGATGTGTTAAACGTTTTCGCCGATAGTGGTGGGGTAGTAGTGCCCAATAAGACACAATGCGTATGCATTGTGTCTTATTGGGCCCCACTCTATTATTGTATTCTTATATTTTTATTTGTATTAGATATTATGTGTTTTGTGTACAGAATAGTTATTTATGTATTAATATTATCTAAATGATTTTTTTATTTTATTTCAATTATAACATAAATAAACATAACTTATCTTAGTATTACATGATTTTATAGTATTCAGTGTCTGTTACCTACTTCCACGTCGTGCAAGGGTTGTACTGAAAATCAGCGTAACGGCGTAATCCGTAGCTCATGCTGAGTGCAGACCCTGTTTGGCGACACTGTTCATGCAGCAACGTATGCATAACTAGACAATGTACTGTTTTATTTTGATTTTTAAAACATGTTATTTTCGTTTTGTTAATCTTTTGTTTATGAAAGTTGAGTGCACAGTGCTATTCAAATAAATACCTATTCTATTCTATTCTATTACAGTCTATTCTATTTATTCTACTTTTCGCTTGTGCACTTTACTTTATTTCATATAAGCCGTTGTGGATGTATTGACAGCACGCAGAAGCGGCGCGGACGGCTCCCGCGGCCGTAAATCATGACACAATTAAACGAGTTTGACAGACGAGCGCCGGTCACGCGCCGCCGCCGCCGCCGCCGGCCAGAGCCCTTTATTAATCAACTTTGTTTTTACGACCGCCGCCAGTTTGCATAGTTTGTGTTCGGTAAGTACTGGTTTTGTGAAAGATTTAATTGAAGACTGATAAAATCGTTCGTCAAAGTGAAAGGTCGCGGCTAAACAAGATATACCTACCAGCTATACAACATTTGTACCCGAGGCTTGGATATATTACAATTGTGTACACGTTGTGTTCCCTCCCTCAGTTTGTAGTTAAATAATAATATTGGAATACCGAATTTTGAACAAGTTATTAATCAATACAAAGAGGCCCAAAGTTGTAAGCATTGCGAGGGCGAAAGCGGTATTGATATTGAAATACGGCACCGCTCCGTTCCTTTTGTCATCTGAAGTATGCTCAAGTATATCGAGGAAATGAAATAAGAACAAAGAAAATGAGAACTCGTTCAGGCATTTATTCATATTAGCCCGCTGCGGGCGGCATGTCGCTGTTGCCATTCAGCGCACCGACGCGAATGTGATCAATTCGGCGTAAAACACAAGTGCCTCGTATCGGCCGCCCCGGCACGCACGCGAGCAACTCCGCGAGCAGCGTCGCGCGAACCTGCGGCGTACTGTCGTCGTCGTCGTCGTCGCGTCGCGTCGCGCCCGTCGGCGGCGGCGGCGCACACTCGATCCGGAAATTATTGGAAGCAAAAAAACAAACAGCCGACTTTCGCCGGCACGTAAACACTACGTTTCACCCTCTTCTGACGGCAATAACCAATATCCTATGAGCGCTAACAGGTGAATTGGAGTCTTCAGCGGACGCGGTAGACGCGCGTTTCGCCTGCGCGCCGCGTCGGCCGTTTGTTCAGCCGCGCCGAGTGTTTGTGTACGACTGTTATGAATCCGCCGTCAGCCACTTAAAGCTATCTGGTTGACTCGGCGGAATTAAATGTAAGCAAAGAATGCAGGTGCCCCAAATGCTAATTATTTCGCTTTCAGTGTTATTTATACTTTGTAATTTGCTCGGCGAGAGGTATTTGTGCGATTAAAGCGCTTCTTGGGCGATCCTTTGTTAGACCTGAGGTTGCGTTGCCGTCGACGATTTTTGTCAAATAATTAAATGCTGTTTACATAGGGCAGAATGTTAATGAATTATGTGCACTAACAAACAAATTACTAGTTGATAGTAAGTATTTGTTTTGTTTAAGCTACGCTACATCGTGATGCTTGCTTACAGCAATTATCTACGATAAGAGCTCAAACTTCTTTACATTTTAGCAATAGAAACAAACTAGAAAAACACAAAGGGATTATAGAAAAGAAAATTTGTTCAAAATTTTACTTATAACTCAAGTCAAGACAAGGTAAAACTGTTAATAATTTATGGTTCGCTAGCCGTATAATGTCGTGTCGTGTAGACATGGGTTTTATATTCTATTGTCGATGCTCAAATTCTCATTTGAGAGTGCCCACCTGCGAGCACCCTACACCCTCGCCGCGTGGCGAGCTAACATCACAATGTGCGGGCAGGTGATTGAAGTGACCGTTGGCTTGCGGGGCATGACCCGGGCAACACATGGCCCGGGGACGGCCTCACCACGCGGGTAACAGCAAAAGTTACTGCCCGGAATAATCGCCCAATCAACACGGACAACTCCACAACTGCAGTTAACAGTACTCCGAACTATGCTCTGTCATCGTACACACAAGGAGCGGCATAAACTTCGTCCCGTGCGCACCGACGGCGAACGCTCGCCAGTGCCACGAGAGGCTCCGCAAAGTGAAGGTACTAGTACTTGAAAGGAAAAGTTACTAAATTGTGGTTATTTGGGCAAGCATTAAATCGTGTTTTAGAGTAAATTTACTCAATAATGTTTATATACAGTTTTTTTTAGGCATTTGCTTTTCGCCTTAACTGATAAAATTATATTGGAGTAATTTTCTACAGGTTTTCCGTGAGGCGGTACGCTGGCAAGTATTTACTTGAATTTGATTTCCTCTTATTCAGTTCCGCGTTAATTACAAAAAGCTGCCCTAAACAAATGAGAATTTAACAACACCCAAAGAAACTTCTGTCGCAAACAAAATCACGGCGGCGAAACGTTAACAAATTAAAAGAAATTTAATTAGGAACAGTGGAACAAAAGCGGTCACCCAAAAATAGGAAAGTTTATACTTTTAGGAAATTAAGAAAACACAATAAGGACTTCTGGAAACCTTACAAAACGAATCGCCGACAATTTCGCAAGAGCGTCGAGCGGCGGCGGCGCGGCGCGGCGGCGGCGGCGGCGGGGGCATTACGTTCCGGGGCAGTTCGGTGCTAATAGGAATTAGTTGATAAAAGCCGGTCAACACGGTCGCCGCCGTTAGGTTTTATGCGGGCGGCATGTGTGCGGCATGTGTGCGGGATGGGGCGCGCCCCAAAAACTGAGCTCGTCTCTTTTTAAGGCCCTGTAAGTGGCCGCCGTAATAGTAAACAACGGTATTAGCTTTGGTCCCTCCTCGCTCTTTATGACGACTTTTATTAAGCTCACTTGCCGAATGAAATGATTCCACGTCACTTTATTGACACTTTAGAGACTTACGTTTAAAGTAGAAATTAGCGCAAATGTGAAGACAGAAATGACTAAGGATGATGTGTCAGATTAGCCGTCCTCAACTTACTCATCAGCAAGCTTTAGTCAGTTAGACCAGCGGTGGTCCGATTGCCAGCGGGGGTATCTACATGTGATTGTATTCAGTTTGGTTGGTGGTAAGACTGTTTTAAGTCCAATTGGACTCCTTACGCCAGTGTTAGTAGTGAAATTCATTACAAGTATTGAATTCGCACTTATAGCGTTAAGCGTAAATGCACCACAACTTAATGTTTGTTCACATGGAGAAATACACGACATAGTAAATTATTACTAAAAAAAAATTCGTTAAACAATAAACTTAAGAAGAATGGCGTACCTACAATAAGGGCTTTGTGTTACGCAACTCCTTGCGTAACACAAATTGTATTGAGAAAGTTTCGTTGCGCGCCGTAAATCTCCCGAGACGTGATCTATTCACTGCCGCGCCGCGCCGCACCCGGCTGCGGAGTGGCTCCACACGCTGGCTAACTTTCCACCATCTTTGTCAAACACAAATATCGTAAAGCGAATGAACTCTATCTAATATGTCGCTAGTAAAAACACGACGACTTCCTTGGAGTTCTTGCTTAAAACTATTTCTTGGTATACTAGCAAATTTTCACAAATTAGCACTGGGGGCTATGATCTCAATTCTCATTTAACGAAACCAAGCACTCTCAAGGAAAACATGTTATAAATGTTATTCAGCATAGGAACGTCATTTCATTGGAATGGAACCACGTTTTTCATTCATGGTAAGTATCGTTCGGTCATGCGGAGCTGGAATATCAATAACAATTACAATCACTTTCTATGTATAGGTTTCAATTTCAAAAGTCTCGTGTATCATTTAGACTAGGATCTAGGGATGGATCGTTATTGGCCATTTTTATTAGGATGTTGTGAAGCATATGAAATAAGGAGATGTTCATACTCATCATTCTCATATCTTTTAGTCGTCCAATGTTTGTCATCCGCTACTTTTCTTTGAATCATTTCTTCATTTGTTTCTAACAACAGTCTTTGCTGCAATTTATCTACATTGAACTACTGAATGCTTTCCTTTCGTCATCGGATCCTACTTACATGTACTACCACGCCTGCAATTACCCGTAAATGCATCCACAATATCCACATCATAATCGTCCGGTTGTCTAAAGTTTAGCGGCGAGTAAGCCACAGAATCTATATTCCGGCTCGTTCACCGGTTATTCACATGCAAAGCCCGCAGCGAGACCGGCCGGCCTGCCCGCCCGCCGTGCCGGACCGGTCGCCGCTCTGCATGTCTATGGCCGGCCGGCGCAGTGAGACCGCAGATTACCTAGCAGTTACTGCGCGAATCACCGCGACTCCACTGCACTGCCACCGGCGTGTTACTGCACGCTTGTTGGTGTCATGTTGTCAATGAGGAGTGGTTTCAATTAATTCGGGCTTAATATTTGGAAGTTTATTTGATTCTTCATTTCAACTAAGGTCTCGCGATTAAAACTCAAGTTACATAAAACATAATAATAATTATGCAAAGTAGAGCTTTACTTTAGAAAATATCTTTAAAGTTTAACCTTAGATGTAGTGAATAAGGCTTTTCATATAAATGTAAACTTTATGCAGAAGTGTAGTATTATTAGTTATTCTGTGCAGAAGTTTCAAATAAGTTGTTAGTTTGTTCTTATGCCAAGAGATATTACTGTACTGTACTGAAAGATGAGAACACACAGTTTTATATAATAAGGGTGAAGTTAATTAAAACCTATACAAGTAAAGACGTTATGTTCGCCAAGTTCATACCAGAAATAACACATTGTGCGTTTTTATCCACTACTGTCTACATCTCGCACGTTTTCATACAACAAATAACAGTAGGAACGGACGACGAACAACTTCTACAAACATTTATTTTAATTATTTATTTTTATTCATTTCATTTCAAGCTTCATTAACTAAATTTCAAAAGCGGCTAAAGGTAAAAAAAGAGAAAATATCTGTCTATTCTAATTAAATCCCGCTACAGTCGCGATTTCCATTGAAAAGAAATTGCTTTGAATACTTTTTTATCAGTATGTCGCGGGCTGGATCTATCGACGCCGAACTCCAACAGAATCATTTGAATAATTATTTTAAGTGTAACCTTCCAACGAGAATTAATTAAAAGCGGCGCCGGCGTTAGCTCTGATAAAACTATTATGTCCAAATTAAACCACATTGGTTTTGTCTCCTTTATTCAAGTTGTTTCAATATTTTTTACCATTAGAAAGGTTTGTGTTTATAATGTTATGGATTTTATTTTATTTTATGGTTTAGCCAGGAAGGTGATTTTTTACCAGTGACTAATTCTTACGCAACGATATTTGCGATTGCTCATTTTTCTATTATTCAAAGTCAATGGTAACTTATTTTTGACACCGAAAATTCTCAATTGTTTTATGTTTCGTAGTTTATCACTTTCAATTTCGAGAACACCAATGAGATTCAAGTATCGCCCCCTGGCGTTTACATCCGAGCCAATCATCATCATCGTGATCATCTCAGCCAAAAGACGTCCACTGCTGGACAAAGGCCTCCCCAAGGATCTCCACAACGACCGGTTTTGTCAATGTGAAACGATGTGAGCCAACGGTAAACATTATATGTGTTATAACAATTACGACCTGGCCACGATCGTTACGACGAGGACTTAAATAAATATATTTATATACATATATAGAACTGTTGTTGATGTTTGGGATGGCGAGATGCTACCACGTTACACGCTTAGCCCGTCACGTCACTGTCACGCGGCGCTAAGCCGAATGTCACGTCCGTCCATTGGCTCTTACAGAATGCCTGGTGAAGACAATATGACTCACGCATCAGGCTCCGGCACAGCTCGCTTACCTGCAAACAGATAAAGTATTGTTTTAACAACGTTTCTGCTTGAGCTACTCTTCATAAACTAGAACAATTGGAACCATGATTTCTTGAAACATTATTATTTGGGTTTATTGACGTGGCGATTTAACGACGGCGGTGGCGGGCGGCGGCGTTTCCCTGAAATGTTTCACGATATTATGTTTAATAATTAACTACAACCGATTGTATTCCTGAGCTAGTAAATTTTAACGACTCGTGTTATTCAATGTAGTTACAGAATATGAAACTTTGGTAAATATGTAAAAACAAATTATAGAAAATGCAAAATTATTAAAAAAAAATGTTGTTATACCGTTTGGGAAGTCTCAAATGATCGACTGTTTGATAGAGCGCATCCAAAAAAACTTTAATAATTAAATATTATTATTATTTGTGTGATTACACACAAACAATACATAATACACAATACATAGGTAGGTATTATCAGAATATCAGTCTATGTATTACAAAAACATAACTATTATGTAGCTATGTAAAAAAGAAAGAAAATATAATTTCTTATAAGCATTTCCATAAATTTACGTAAAAACTGATCAGAAAAATGCACTCTGAAAATGACCTTTACCATGACGCAAGCTCACCGGGCATCTCGCGTATACATCGGTACATTAGCGTTACTTGCTGGTAATATATTTTATACGAGTAGTAGCTCCCACTTCCAACGTACTAAAATTCTTGCAAATAGTACGATGTCAGTAAGATGTTGAATACTACTATAATTCACTTGCCAAGGATTAAAACTTGGTTCAAACACAGGTTTTAAAAAACTGGGATAAATATTCATTCTTTGTATTCAATAACTAAAATACATGTATTATTCGTAGGACAATTAGTTTTTTTGTTAAATGCAGTAAGCGAATTACAGAGATTTCATTTAAGAAAACATATAATCACGATAGAGTTTTTAATATTTTAAAATCATTCTATGTCGTTGGTCCTACTTTCTCATAATATGTGGCAAGTGGCTACAGAGTTTGCATACTGACTCATATCCCTTTCCGCTGCGCAGTAATTGAGTGTGACAAGACACGCGCGCTCCAGGAACACGGAGGCACTGGTTTGGGGCTGACGGTCTTTAACGCTACTTAATTAAGTGTTCTGAAACATGTGCGTATGGGGAATCACACGATATTTGGCATGCCCTTAGAGTAAGGCTCTTGGCAATGTTTTAGGAATAATTAACCATATCAAAATAATATTTTTTTGTAATCAGTATTGAACTGTAAAATTCCAGAAAGTACAAACAAAATACAATAGTACAACAAAATATAACCGCCTCTGGTGTAATAGTTAAGACCAATGTTCTAGACCCAGAGGTCCCGGGTTCGATTCCCAGCGGGGGGTACATGTTTGTGTACTCGGTTTGGTTGGTGGAAGGGTTTGTAAGTCCGCCTGGCTAGCTACCACCATCTTACCTAAATATATCGCCTTAAATCAATGTTTGCAGCATTATTGTGTTCCGGCAGCCAGAGATAAGATAGCCCGTGCCTCAGTAGTTGAGGATTCCGGGTGAAGTGCGCTTCTACCATTAGCCTTATCATCACTTAACATCAGCTGAGATGAAGGCCTAGTGCTCACCCGTTTGATATAAAAAGGTGTAAGGTTATTTTGCCAACACTTTCTGCTTTTGTATTGTTTTACGACGTAAGCATTTTGTGTGAACGCGATTCGTCGCCCGCGAGCAGTCGACGGGCACAATCAGATCGCCGACGCAGCACTGCAGCGGGCGGTATCCCTCCATTTTCTTTTCCTTCCACTTCCCAACTGTCTTGAAGTTCCACACCCGCTCCCGGAACAGACAGTGCGCCAGATAAATACTGATTAATGACGCATCGTGTCTAATGGCCGTGGCACAAGAGCTGGCATTCGAACGATAGGGTTTTATAAAAGGTTTCTAAGCTCATCAAATCGTTTTAGGTTCATAGATCTTTATTATGAAGACAGTTTTTACACTATTTCAAAATTAGAATTAGCGATTAATTCGTTATACAAAACCGTAAAGTTAAATAATAACTAAAACAAAATACCATACTTAGTCTTAACTAAAAAATATTATGATGAGAAGAAAGACATACGGTCAATATTCGATGATTGGAAAAAAAATATCGTTTTTACTATACATAGGTCCATATCCATTTCAGTAAGAGTAACAACAACAAACAAAGAACATGATTACATGAACAACACCAATCTCAATTTAGATAACCTCAAAGGAGGAGTGACAAGCGTCAGCATCATTTCATACCCAAACTTTCTTAGCGTTAACAAAAATCAGCAAAGTCGGTAAAGTAAACGAAATTGGGTTGTTATAAATTGAGATAACTCCTGTCTCCCCGAGAACCTGGGGAGGGTTCTCGTAGAAAGTGCGACTCGCCCGCCTTGCGACTGGCGCCGACAGCGTGAATTACGCGCTGTAAGAAATCGCCATTGTTCGCGGGATCAGCCCCGCCACCCCTAACCGATCCTGTTTCATACACAAACTATTAAAATTCCTCTCCACTGAAAGTTACACTTAATTACCGTAGTTTGGAACCGTGAAACAGTACGAATGTAAATGCGGCGCGGCAATTGTTTAGGTCGGGAGTTCGGTGGCCGCTGTTTTGTGATGCAAATGGCACTCGTTGTTCGGAAATAGTGTTTTATCCCAGCCAGCTCATTACCCGCTGCGCTCATCACCTTTCCAAATTGCTTTGTTTAGTTCGTCTATACGTTTTAAGCATTTTGCTCAAAATTTATTGTTTTCAATGGGCTTTATGTCCATGTGAATACAACACCAACCTGTCCGAAACTGTACTGCCACATACATAAAGTTCAAATTCTATTAAGGAAGATAAGATAAGATAAGATAAGATAATTTTTATTGCCATAAAATTGTGTAAATACATAGCAGATGTTAAGCATATTATAATTGGGAACAAACAATTTACCCTAGTCGGGCATGCAATTTTTAGTAGGCAGGTACATGTTACATAGAAACAGCCACTATGCTGTTTTTGTACCGAAATATTCAGTCAAACTGTAGAACGCCTTATCCATAAGCCGTCTCTTTAATTTAAATTAAAAATTTAACAGAAATTTAAATTAATTTAACGGAAATTTAACAGTTTTCAATATTCTGCTTTAAAACAGCAACTTGTTTTTAAATGTAAAAAATTTTGAAATCATTAACTATATGCAAAATCGTTAAAGCAAAAGTGGGCTAAATTATTATAAATATTGATTTTCAAAGTTCCGTATCGAAATGTGGAAGATACCTCTCAGATAGACAATCATCATGAATCGTTCCCACGGATGGGTGTCGCGGGTCGCCGTGTGATGAACAATGGCGGGTGGCGACATGTTTACGGTGTCGAGTGCTAATTTATTCGTTTGTTTTGCTGACGGGGCGCCGGGGGTGGGAGGGAGGTGGTGACGTCACCGAGACGTCATCGATCGCCGGGCGTGGACCCTGCAGGTACGGCCAAGTGATAATTACCTACTGAGATTTATATTTATTGCGCGCTTCAATAAAGAAAAATACTGGAGGAGATCAAAGTTAAACTTAGCTTAAGTTGCAAGGAGGCAACCCTTTAAAGTTTAACTTTTGCAATGCGGGGTAACTGAAAGGGTGACCTAATTAAATAGCCTCTCTACTTTGTCCTTAGGAAGGTACGCTAAGCCGTTGGTCCCGGTTGTTGTAGGAAATTGGTGGTCATCAGCATGGTGGGTTAAAGTCTGATCTCCACGAATGTGTTATTGTATATGTGAAGCGAGGGTCGTAAGTAGGCTGATGATGATGATGAGTAGCTTTTTTTTTTTAAAGATTTATTTTGCCAACTTCTCATTAATTAATAATGAACGTTTTTACAACACATAACTATTAACTAATACAATTACAAATATCAAATTCTAATTCATTACAAACACTACAATTTTCACTTGTTTTTATTTCGTATATTGTATTCGCATTGATGAGTACTTAGCATATGTGGGTTCGACCGCAACATGCCTCCGCAAGCTGAGCGCGCCCGGGCATCGTCGCGAGCCTAGGTGGGATCTCTAAGTTGGCTCGTCGCCATCTTGTCGTTTGTGTATGTAAATATGGATAAATCATTTTACATTCAAAATTACAAAGCGGTACTTAGCAGAAAAGCAATCCATCATTGAAAGTGCTAGGTTACCTCTAAAGGTTTTAAATATTCGTAGAGTCCATAGCCGTTTACTAACTAAGTTATTTTACAAACCTTCCTTTCTAAAGTTCCCATTTTTTTTCACCCTCTATTTAAAAGAAATGTGGAAACAAGAGTCACATTTTCAGATGAAATCTGTATTTTTGCCTACAAGCCACATCGCTCCAGTCACTGTCAACCGTATATGCATAGCTCACCATTATGATACGGTTGAATCTCGAAGCTTGATACCAAATACCTCGAAAGCACGAAGCTCCTATTATCTGCAGCCAAAAGCGTTCAGTATCCCCGCCGCCTAACTAAGGCACCAAAACCGTATTCCAGCTGAAGTTCGCCCGCCGCGCCGCCGGCACGCCGCCACCGCCGGCACGCCGCCACCGCCGGGGAGCGGCGCCGGCAAAAACTAGATTACTGTCAACACTCCAGCTCTATCCACCACTCTCCACAGCTCACCTGCGATAGATTCAGTTATGTTCTTACCTCCAGCTAAATCTATTTGGAAATACAGATTTCCAGAGGTGGGCTTAGACAGCCAAGAACAGACTGGAAAAAGTCGCGACAAATGCTATTGTATCTGTGCCATTTCCAATTTGTGATTAAAGTCAGCATGTACTCTTCCATGTTGTGTTAATAACTGATCCCTTCTAATTAGTAATGGTTACGATATACACGCATGCAAAACTGGGTCTTTAAATAAGGTTTGAAAGTTTTTTTTTGTGGTATATTATTTATTATATAGGCATTTGTAACTGTGATGTAACAGTACTACAGCAATAATATGACAACAATTCCTTCAATACCATAAAAGACATATACTCATTATGACAAAAGTCAATGAATCCACAGCAAAGCTTATATTGGTTTTACTCAATGTTAATAAAAACAAAAGTGTTCGTTCAGTGGCCGTGAGCCGCCCGATTTGCCGTGGAGCTGCCTTTAAGCTACTTCACGTTGAAAATAAATGAATAGCCGTTAGTTGCATAAGTCGGATCAGGCGGTCTATTGAAAAAAGGGTCTTAGCGAATCGGGTTTCAATTACATGACTGATTTATTTGTTGGTATATTTTTCTAGCTTTGAGCTTTTGGATTAATCCTGGTCACGTGTTCCCTCTTCACTACGACTTGGGTCACTTCAAGGCAAGAGTATTCACTCTATCATTTCCTGTTATGCAAGCCTAAGGTGGTCTGTACCTAGGCTAAATCCTGCCCACCAACAGGCAGGTTCGTGGCCCAAAGTCAAATGCGTCTTCTTTTTATGTCTTTTTTTATAAATAAATCAGATTACGGTGTTCACTCATTTTCGCATCGCAAACGAAGCAATTTTCAAAATGTGTGTGTATATTTAGGTATTCGTCGAGTTGCGACAAAAGTAGCTGTAAAATACATTGAAAGGAGACAATTACGTATTCTTTATCCAGTGACTGGTAGAAATAATAAATGGCTAACCTGTGTTCATCCAGAACATCTGTTTACGGAGTAAAAGGTCTGTGCGCCGACAGCGCCCGCGAGGGCCGTGAATATAGAACGAGGGGCACGTGCGGCGGCCTGAATACTTGATGCCTGCACCCGCGCCCCTCACCACCAAATCTTTGACAACCTCTTTGGGCTAATCAATAGTGCAAACAGCAGCAAACTAACGTAACAAAGGAATATGTCGCCACATAGTGATGTGGTGGAGTAACAGTGGTTAGAGCATTGTTGTATTCCGACTTCCGGCAGTTGGAGGTAAGACAGCCAGTGCCTCAGTGGTTGAGGATGCCGGGTGAAGTGCGCTTCCATCGGCCTTATCATCACTTAACGTAAGGTGAAATGACGCTTAAGCGGAAATAAAACAAAGACTACAAAGGCTACAGATTTTATTCAGTGAAGCAACGCTCTCACTAATCTACGGGTCTACCATGAAACGTAATTCCGTAAGTATTAGTCGTTCGGAATTTGCAATTCCTGCTGAGAAGCAATTTCGTCGTTCAACTACAGTCAGTGACGTCTTGTTCACCCTAAGTCCTAACCTTTACAAACATTCGAAGAATCTTTATGGTAACTGAAGACTAAAGACTGCTTATAGGTTTTTTAACGACGCGTTGAAGAGGTTTATAAACTTGTATATTTTTTAAATATCGCTGTGTTTAATAGATTCACTTTCAAGTATTGAATTTATGAAAGTGTAGGTACTAGTAACTTCCTGTTATAACGTGAATATGAAAACTTGCATAATGAACAGCGCGCCGCCATTATCACCTTGGTCCTGTATGACACTACGACAGTTCCCAAGTTCCCGCGCAGGTGTGCAGGCTGCGGGTGAATAGCGGCGTCAATGGCCTGAATGTTTGATGGCGCTGCAGCGGCGGGGGTAATCATAAACAAACTCTTTCAACTACATTCATTACTTCCGCGTGTTCAATCTTCATCTATATTTATTTTATTACGAAAATAACAAGAAAGATATAATAATCTTAACATATCTTTTGTTTTAATTTCGCAACAGGAAAGGCCGTCATCTGACAAATGTTGATAAGGTGGAAAGTGGAACTGCACCTTCACCCAGAATCCTCAAATTACTGAGCAACTGGATATCTTATATCTAACTATCGAATCACAACCATACTAACCAATATTGTACCGCTGTTATGACGACGGACTTGGCGACATGAAATCTAAAAGCTGGAAATCAAACTTACTACGTTCGGGTGTGAGGCCATAGATCAACCACTAGGACACAGAAGCTAGTAAACTAAAAATAAATGCAGAGGTGGTGATGAGATGGTGGTGGTTAATGTTAACGTAATGTTCCATTATCAAATCTGTTTTCGAGAAAGACAGTAGCCGCAGAAAGCTTAGTGCGCTCTGATTAAAAGCTCTTAAATGGTTCGACATAAAGTGACGGTTCAATCGACACCATCGAGCAGGGGCCATATAAATCAGAGCGTTCAACCAAATTAATGAATTGTAGTCATAAAGATATGGCGTGTCATAAATACGGGGGTTCCGGTGTATGAGTTTACGGCGCCCCTACCACGAGTCAGCGGTTCCGATGCCCCATAGTTTACAATCGAAATGTTTGGATAGCATTGGCTCTTTATTATGTTTTATTAAAAGAACTATTGGACGAGGACGGGCTTAAGGGGGATATATACATTGACCTGCACTTTTAGATCTTTTGGTTGAAATTATCAAATTTTAAGAAAAAACTTACCGATGTCTTTCCATAAATGCAATCTCTATTCCAAGGTCTATCGTCGCTTTTATTATGTTTATGTCAAACATATAGCTTCTGGGTATTTTTGGTGAAATGTTATTTTTGTATATTTCTTTTGTTTTTTTTTCTTTTTGTTTTAAACTTCATAGTAGCATGTTTTAAGTAAAATCATATTTAGCAATATTAAGTCCAATTTACTAGATTTAATTTTTATTGTATTATTGTCTTTTTGGTCATCGGCTTCCGATACCCTTAGTATTATTAATATTCTTATGCATGCCGTGGCAACTTAAAATTAAGGCAACACCTAGCTTAGGAAATGTTAAATGTAAGTTACTAGCATGTTTAGTGTAAGATCTTGTTGGTTGTTCAAATAAATAAATTTAATAAAATAAATAAATAAAATAAAATATGATGTGTAACAATTGATATCTCACCTTAGTAATAAGCAATTTTAACATTATATTCTAAAAAAAATGGGTCAGGTATTATTTGAAATGATTTTTCATAACAAAGAATAATTATTTTTATTGAAAATTGTATTTTATATAATTGACACTAAGAGTAATGTAAAACCGCGCGCTCATTCGTCAAATGAAATGGCGCGCGCTTCCCCGATTGGTTGGTACTATACTATGAGACGGCAAACTCTACCACCGCGCGCTCATTCGTCAAATCAAATGGCGCGCGCTTGCGCGCTTCCCCGACTTACTGTTACACACTTCCGTCCCATTTCACGAAATCACTCCCACAAATTGCAAGAAAGTGAGAGGAAATATGTCACACATCAAAAAACAAAATTCAAAATATTTTTTTCAGTTTAGAGTACAAAAAGCACTTATAAAGGTCATTTTGCCATCGGTTTGTAAGTCTACTCTGGGCGGGAGGCCATGTACTGAAAAGAACCGGCAGCAAACTCAGCAAGGGTGTTTCCTTTTCATACAATTGTCTATGTTTTGATCTATACTTTTCTGTCTGTTACTATTTTGTTTGTTAGTTATTTTACGTAGTTACAATATTTATTATACTTATTTACTACACACTTATCAATCGCGGTTCAAGTTTATAAAATATGTATTCAAGGCTTTTGAGATACTACGGGCGAGTTAAACCGGTCGTGGTTACAGGCTGACAGTTAGCTATTGTAACGACAAAAAAGTTAACAAAACAGGCTGACAACAAGCCTATACATTCACACAGCTAGTTTTCGCCGTCGCCATGCGTTCGCACAGCCGCGGGTGGTAGGGGCAGGATCGAACGCTCGTGATGGATCGCGGGGCGTATCGCAGCTGAAAGGGTTACAGATCGTAAAGTGCTATCGCGGGCCCGAGTGTGCCTCTTATCTGCAGCTCGGCGCGCATTGATATTGCGAAAAACGTTGCCAATAAAGATTTTGTTCAAATTACACTAGTGGAAAAGCTTTGGGAAGCTATCAGTGCGGGTTTCTGACTGCTGATTCAGCGCATGCAGATATGTTTTACGTAAAGGTATTTGACTTTTTACAGTGATATTCTTACTAAAATTATATAATTCGAAATTGTTATGGGTTGAAGAACCTACAAGTGTAACATGGGGCAACAAGGAAATCAATCTCAGCACAATTTATAGCAGCGCTGCGTCCGCCGCCCCGGCCGCTGCCCTGGCCGCCGCCCTGGCCGCCGCCCGCCGCCCAAGCCAGGTCGCGCGGAGTGGCTAATAAAGCACGTAACGGGACATTTCTTCCCGATGCCAAATCCCGCGCTGGAAGTATGGCGGCGGCGGCATCCATATTGTATGAGCGGTTATTTACTGCTGTGAGGCGACGCTACTATTTTTCATTGCCACAAACACTGGTTTCCCGCTTTTATGACAGATATGTGATCGTTTTAGGGTTAGCAGTAAAGTTTCTAAGCAATGTTGTGTGGGAAGCTTTTATCTGTTATGGATTGTGTGTTGTGTTGAGTAAATTACATTTCTGTTTTGCTCTTACATAAATAAAAATAGTAAACAATACATAAAATGTCCGTGCTTTAAATAGCGCAAGATTAATAAAAGTGTCATTCAATGTGCTTGGCACTTCTCTTATCGGTTCAATGTTTAAATTTTTACAACACACTCACGTACTAATACTGCTTGACTGAATTCTTGCAAATATTTAATGCTCGACCCGAAAATGTTACATTCCATTTCACAGCATTTACATAACGAAGTTTAGTGAGCATCGTATATACCTTACATATATATTTGACCGCGAGAGCGGCGCACAGGAAGAGCTGAGCGCTCGATCCCAAGGTGACCTTTGTGCAGCAGGGACTTCGGGACTCTGGGACTCGAGCTTCGCCAGGATTCCAAGGCCATTTAAAGCGAAAAGGGGAGGGCTGCTTCGGACAGGTGGAGAAGATCATTTTGGAACAGATGACAAATGAATCACGTTAATTACAAATGTAGATAACTCATCCCGGCGTCAACATACAAATAACGGTGGATTATCAGCAATAAGATTCCATATTTAATATGTCTAAAGTATTTGCCGACCGTATTATACTTTTCAAATAAATTTTACCAGTTTTTTTGATAAGAAAGAAGACGAAATATATATATTGGTATCGCCATTTGTAAACTTTTTAAAAACCTTTTATAATTCAAATCAATTCAATTCAACAATAATTTATTCAGTTTAGGCTACAAGTAGCTCTTGTGTCTATGTCATCGGTTCGTAAGTCTACTTTGGGCAGGGGATCTTGTACTGAGAAGAACCGGCAAGAAACTCAGCAAGTGTCAAGCTCTTTTCTCCCTTACAGCGTTAAAAGTATTGGAAAATACCCTATCATAGCAGGACACTTTCCATTATCAAATTTACATCAGGTAAAAGTTTCAATTTCCACAATGTCATACAATACCACTACAGTACTCTAATAAAATATATTGTATAAATGTATAGTTAAAAGCTAAGAATCGCTTATGCTTATTGGGGTGTTCTGGGCCTTACGCCCGCTTGTGGAGCACACATTTCCATAAAGGGCGCGTGCCCGGCCGATAGCGGCTCGTGCGGCCGATGGCTGACGGCTGACGGCTCACACACCGGCACTCCGCTGCGATAGACATTTAGGTACTACGTGTATGCGATTGATATTGCCTATGACAAGGTGTGCTCAGTTCTGGCCATAGAAATATTGTTGGTAAAGTTAACGCTTTATATGAACCAACTGTACTCGCTTTTGACGGCCTCTGTGGTCTAATGGTAAAGACCAACGGTCCCGCTTTAGATTCCCAGCGGGGTTACACGTTTGTGTACTTGGCATCGTTGGTGGTAGGTTTGTTTGTCCGCCTGCTAGCTACCACCATCTTATCTAAATATGTCGCCATAGCATCAATGTCATAGCAGCATTGTTGTGTTCCGGCAGCTAGAGATAAGATAGCTAGTGCCTCAATAGTTGAGGATTCCGGTTGACGTGCGCTTCTACCTGAGGCCTTATCATCACCTAACACCAGGTGAGATGATAGTCAAGTACTTTCCCATATAAAGTTTAAAAAATATGTTTTGATTCTCTTTACGTATTATTTAATTTGCAGGCTGAGGTGTTTTGGTTGGCATTCGTGCCTTGCTATCGTCAACTATTGAATTATTTAAATGTCAATTAAAGCTAAAAACAATAAATTAATGTCTTGTATCGAAATTTTATGCCCCCAGTAGATACGGTATACCAGTACGTACCCAGTACACGTACGTTTTAAGTTGGTAGGTTCATCATAAGTTACACTGGCCGGCTGTAGTACATTTTATACAATACGGTAAAAATATTCTTTCTAAATGTTTTTTTCTTTTTTCTATGCAAATTGTGACCTTGACTGTACTACAGTATTTCAAGACAAATCTACGTATATTTAATATGTATTTAATAAGAATGTAATTATAATTTACTTATTAATGCTAGCTCTAAAAGACAGAAAAGTATATTTGATTTTAAAATATATATAGTTCGCATGGTAAATATCAAGCCGAGTCGCAATTATTCATAAAAAGACGTTTAATCCAAACAGACCAAATGAAAATTAAAATTAGAAAGTATTAATTTTATATATCAATTATTTACAAGTGCTTTTTTATTGAAGTCTACAAGTCTTGTAGACTTCAATATAAAAATAAGCATAACGCGATTTGTGTTGCCACAAAACCAGTTCAAATGAAAACGGATAACATGTATCTGCCCTAAAATATGGCGAAGGTCGCGTATAAATAATCGAGTTATTTTAACTACGTCGGCTTCAGCTCTGATTGGAGCACCTTCAAAGCCAGTTATTTTAGGTAACTAATGTTCTTAATAAAACCACAGTCTCATTCGGCGATTTACTTAGGGATAGGTAAAAGGTTTAACCGGTTGTCTAAGTAATTTATTAGTATAATAAGTTATTCAGAATTGTTAAATTACTTCGTCATCTAAAGTGACTTATTATGTGATGACACTAACATAGAGAATATTATTATGTTTAAATCGAAGTACTAACGACTTTTCCTCATTAAAAAATCAATTGAAAGTATTTAAGTGGTAGCGCTGGCAGCCGCAGTCGCCACCATTCATTACGGAATTAACTAGTGGACGGGAAGCTTGTGAATCATTTCCATTCGTATCTTTAGATTTAAAAAAAAAAGGTCAAACTGCCTAAAAGTTACTTGTGTTGTTACTGCAGCTGCTGCTGTGGCCCTACAGGGGTGCACAATGTACCTACATGTAACACATTTATATGTAAGTCAAATTAATCTTCTAGGTAAGTAGTAAATGTTTGATTTAAGTATATTGGTATAAAAAACACAAATGTTCAAAAAATTTCCACGAGCAGGATTTGAACCTGTACCCTTCTGACATACCGGCTCAGGTGCTCTCCCAATTGAGCTATCGTGGTTCTAACCAGCCCGCCGAAATTATTCAACACTATTTACTTTATTACTTTGAAAGCCAAAGGCGCCCATTCGATGTCAACAACTACCGCCATTAACATCCGATCATAATATTATTACAAATACTAAAGATCAGTTAAGAAGTAGTATATTGGTATATATTGCTATAGTAGTACCATAGTGGTATAGCTAACAATTTTCACTATAGCTAAGTAAAACCAGCGAGCCATAGAAGTCGGTGTCGATTCGGCTTGCAGTTCCAATCTACGATTGTGAAAGCTAAGTATGCAATGGTAAATTTCTACATGGGTGAGCAAACTTCATGATCATCATCACCAGTTCTTTTTATGCCCCCACTGCTGGGGCTGAGCCTTCCCTATGGATAGATAGGGAGAGAAGAAAGCAAATATAATTTCTGCGAATTCCTCCGTGCTCATTCAAAGTGGGTTCACGGTATCCGTAACACATACCAGTCGTTATAGCGCCCATGAGCCGGCAATGGGTAATCGTGGTGGGCTCAATTGATGCCCACATAGGAAAGCCATGTGCTGATGGTAATCATGATAATTGATATCATGGAGTACCAATAAATTCTAACGACAGCTAAATGTAATGCAGCTTAAAGCGCGTCCCGGCGCGCACGGCGGATCCGAACGCCGCGATTAGTATCCGCGAACCAGCCAATTGTCCGCGTAATTAATATTGGAATTCATGTCAAAGGGGCTTAATGTCCATTCCGTTAAATTAAGCGATCGGAACCAGTCGACTGTCTAATTATTTGGCAGTCATTTCCTCCAGATAGCTTGTCGCGAACGCGAACTGCTCGCCTGGAACGCGCGACTTTAAAATTAATCTGGTGGTAAAATGAATTTTTCAAAAGAACGGACACATTTAAATATAAAATTATGCAAACAGTCTTTTATACTTAATGATCGTAAAGAGGAAAGTGAGAGAAAGTCTTTCAACAGAACTAAATAGCTTTAACGTTTAAACGAATGGCGTTCAACTACTACATACTTATTCCTGTTAGTAATATTAATTTAGTAAAAAAGAAAACGTTTAGCCGTTACCAATCAGACACTTTTATGTATTCCGTGAATCCCTATATTCGGAATTTATTCCAGTACCTCTGTAAGATATATTGCTGAACGAAACGTGGAACGTTCCGTTCCCGAACGGAATGGTTGTCAAACGCGTCTGTCACCTAGTTCCGTTGTTTACATTGTAAGTATAGGTTAAGGTTTTTGTTCTTATCTATTTATTGTATTTAGTTAATTATTGTTAAAGGTATGATATAAATTGTATGGCAACCGGTAAGTACTACGAGTTTTACAAAAAAACACGCCGTTTCCTAAGGTTGAATCGGCGAAAGAGTTACACTGGCTATAGGATTATTTCCAAGACTGTTTGGAAAGCAATCACTTGGTATCTATTTCTGACAAAATATCTACTTAAGTAGGCGTTACGAAAAGTATTTTGGGTATATACCTACCTTTGCAAGTTTTATTAACTATTCGATCACGTTGACGAAAACGGAATTTTGTATTTGTTTTCGTTCACGTGATCCAGTAGCAAATAAAGCTCGCACTAGGCACTCACGAAGCCTTTTGAAACTTTCGATAGTGCAGAGCTACAAACTTGAAGTGCTTAAAAGTGTGCAAACGTCGATACGATTGCACGGTGCACCTTCGCCGCACCAGGCGAGTACTGCGTCTAGCACTTACTTCAACCTCTATCGTATTCACGCTAGAAGAAGAATAGGAATAATAGAATAGGTTTTGACCGCCTCTGGTTGTTAGAACTCGTTTAGATGCTTTGCCATGTGCTTACATGCTTTTAATTTCTTAGAATTCATAATCACTTACATGAGCCACATAAATATTTCTCAGTACATATTCATTAAGTAGACAGTAATATTTTGATAAAATCGTCGTTTACAAAGCGCCTGCATAAATAGAAGCGACGACGATATCATTCTAAGAAAATCTTCTACTGTATAGCAACATTCTTGAAAAAGCCATTTCTTTACTTCTCTGCAGATGAATAGGCACATGGAGGTGGTAAGAATGCAGTCAACCTGAGCTGGAATACGAGAAAATGTATTAGAAAACTTAGATAGAACTAAGTTGTGGGAGCTCGTAAAATGTCGTATCAATTGGCATGTGCTCTACAGTCGCGCGATAAAAGTTGGAACTGCCGCCTCCATGAGCACACTCTGAGGGATTCTTTGCTTGCCACTACCAGGTTTTACAGACACGATAGAGTCATTGTAGGTAGATAGCTGAGACACTTTTTTTAACGAAAAATAAATGATATTTATATTAAAACGTTGGTAGCCCGTATATACTCGTAGGTGTGATATCAATAACCTAGTTCTGGTACTTAACAATGTAATACTTTTATTTTTATTAATCCTAATTCTAGATAAGTTTCATAGAATAGACGAGTTGTTTTTTAATTATAAAACATGTTTGTTAGGAATATAACTATTAAAATTTGGTAGTTTTTATACTTTTTATTGTAATTTGACAGACGTTTTGACGTTTTGACGTCTCTTTGATAGCACTTAAACGCAGCGTTTCATTTAAAAACCTTTATCTTAATACAGTCCACAACAATGACAAAATATCGCAATGTATCTAACAGGCCTCATTCTAAACTATAAGTTTCGTTTTTGTCATAATTTAGCATATACGAGTATAAAAGATGAGAGGAAAAAAGAAATAGAATTATCCTTAGTATAGGAAGCGTTCTCAGTATTGTACCGACATAGCTGCGAGCACTGACCAGCGACAAAGGAGTGGGTGGCTAAGACCGAGGTCCCCATGCGCGGACTCTGCTAAGGAATTATTATTAGCCCAAAGAGCTTTGTGCGGTCACCATGGCACGTGGAAACTGTGAGACATCCGAATAATTGCGACATCCAAAGTAGTTGGATACTTTTTATTAAACTTAGTTGCTATTTATACTTAATTTTGTATATACTTAGAGATATATAATAAAAATGATATGGTCATTTGATCAGATTAGAAAAAAGAAAGTTTTTTTTATACTTTATTGATTATGACTTTTAAAACTAAAGGTATTTTCAAAGAGGTTTTTAAAATTAAAATTAATATAGTTGCCGACCAAATGGTTGTCACTCCGCTCAGTGCCGCGACATGAGCCTAGCCTCACGTCAAGGTATGGTTTTAAATTTGAACCTCTTACTTATCTTTACAGGTCTGATGTAAAATCCTAAAATGGAGGCAATCATTCCTGTTCGGTCTGTGTATTATGAACGAATCTCTCTATGCAATAGTTGGGAAGGCAGCTCGGATGGCCGAGCGACGTTAAACGTGAACCTTCAAAGGTTAAACTAGAACTGTGCCTGTGCTTCAGCGCCGGACTATACTCGGGTTGTAGCTCTTTGTTAGACGAAACCTGGGAGATAGCTACAACCTTAAACGATGGGAAAGGGAATATAGAGTAGATTTATTTATTTATTTATTTATTTATTAGGTACACAAAACAGATAGAAATTAAAAAATAACAAAAATGCATGATACATTGTATAAGAGCTAAATTCCTATCTAAAACATGTGTACACAACACGATTAATAATAAGCGTCCATGTTAAAGTTTACCTAATCTACAACTATATCCAATTAAAAACTAATTATATACAATACATAGGAATGGTGGAAAAAAAAAATTAAAAAAATAAAAATATAACAAATTGAAAACTTATTCTAGGTTAATGTTGACTTAATTTTACGAAGATAAACTTTATGAAGTTATCTTAATGAGTGGGAGATGCCGAGCCAAGAATTTCGCGGACATTTTTTTTAAATTCATGTATTTTCATTGAAAATAATTGTCGATGTTGTTATTAAGTGCAACCAGTTCATTGTATAGACGGCCAACAGTGGAAAGTACTAAGTCTAGTAAACGATTGTTACTATTGATTATATTATTATATTGAAATGAATATATTATATTGGTTTAAATAACACATCGACATACTTAGTTTCTTGCAAGAGAAATGACTTCCGATTAGACAAATCGCTCGGGGTAAGCATGTTTGAACCATGAACAGCTGACCATGACATGTGTGGAGTATTAAAATCACCTATGAGTATAATAAATCTAATTATCTTTACTGTTCAAAATGTTTTTTTTGGCAGTTAATATAAAATTCTTCAAGTTCCGCTACAGACATATCTGGCGGTAAATAACAAACGCATATGTTTATTATAGGCATGCTGTTGTTGACTGGCAATATGCTTACCCAAACGTCCTCAAATCGGCTCTCCCAATGAATTTGGCGAACTGTGTTAAATTTTTTACTAATAGCTAGCAATACACCACCACCATCGGACTTATTACTACAACTACTATAACGATCCCTACGAAACATATTGTAACGTACATCAAAAAACTCTCTGTCATATACACTATTAGAATTTATATTTGTTTCGACTAGGCATAATATATCAAAGTTACAGTATAAGGCATTAAGAAAAAAGTCTTTTAATTTAGAACGAAATCTGTTAACATTTTGATAATAAATCGTAATCATTGTTGGTTAATAACTGAAACCAAGTATCCATATTATGATATTAACTTACTTTAAATAAATTACGCCACAATTTCTAAATATTAACGTAGTTTGCTTAGACAGTCAATGTTTTTGATATGGACTGCATTCGCGTTGTCATCTTTACGTAAGTACACACGACCATAGCGCACCCACACATATTTATAATTATTTGTTTTGGTAAATGCTCTCGTTTCAGCGTGAAGTTTCTTGCAGTCGATCGATAAATGCTCGGACACAAAGATTCTTTGATTATTTCCCGCTATACCTAAATGCGTTGTATTCAACATATCGCTGGGGTGAGCCTTGTTGAAGCGATGGACTGCCGAGATAAACTCATCCCGTTGACGCAACGATGTTAGGCTGAGAAGGATGTTTCGAGGGCGGCTGGACAAGCTGTTCATCTTCGCTACACGACGGCAAGCTTGTATGTTAGAGTCCTGGATAGGGTAATCGACAACTGCACACAATGTTTTTACCAGAGATAATACGTTTTCATTTCTATTTTCCGGTACCGTCTGTATTTCAACGTTATGTTCACGTGATATTTTTTCCAAAATCGACAGCCTGCCACGCAATGTGTTTATTTCTGCTTGCATAGCGTTTCTGTCGGCCTCTAACATTTTTACAGTTTTATCCTTCTCATGAATCACCGATTTAAGGTCTTTTTGTTCGCTGATGATAAAGTCGGTTGTGTTAGTAAACTCCACCTTTAATTCGTCAGTAGCCGACTTAATTTCAGCCACTACCAGTTCTTTTAACTCAGTTTTGAGCGCAGTTCGTAGGTTAGTCATACAAGCTGAGGTTGGAGCCAGTTTTTGATCTAACAACGCGCTTATCTCCTCCAGTGTAACTCCCCCGGAAGTAGCTTTTGAGGGGCTTGATGAGTTGGTCGGCGTCAAGGTCGACTTGGTCTTGCAGCCGACCGGAGTGTCATCGTAAGCAGCAGCACGTCGTCAGATGTTTACATTTGCACAAAAAGGGCATCTTAGGGAAGACAAATCCTTCTCATTTAGCTTCGATGAGCGCTCGGGCGTTATTCCAATACAGCTAAAGCAATAATGCGAGTTGCAATTATTGCATTTTAGTGAACTAGTTTCATTGATTTTAACTCTGCACTCGTTACAATACATGTTTGACCTCCTTCGATGTTTTGATGTCCGCGCACAAATGTTTTTGTCACACAACACACTAATGCTAATTTAAAACTAGAATAATATAATTAATATATTGCACGATCACTGAAACACGTCCGCTTAGTTTGATGATTAAACGAGTTTTAAATTGAGATTGAAATTGATCTTGTTTTTTTTTTCTGAAGATGGGAGCTTATAAAATATATAAGATGTATGATGACGAGTTTATTTATATGCGACCAAAATTTTTTTTTTAACCTACTATGGTCTTAAGAACAAAGTATAAAACTATTTTTACAGTAAAACTTCATGCAATTGATAGAATATCACACAAAACAAAGTTTTCGCAATCAAGTAAAATAAGTCATGTTCCGTAAACTTTGACCCTTCCTGTGCTAGAATAAATTATTATCGGACTACGTTATACCTAAATGGTATATAATATTTTATAAAAATTGCGTGTATTTAGGAGCGATAAATAATCACAACCAATGCCAGTTAGATACTATTTATTATATTAATTATTGCCTTACATTACAACTACCTATTACGTGTTAACAATATGTAAAATGCTTATACCTAATAGCATTAAGATTGAGGTCAGTTCAATAAACCATTAGTCGCCACATAATGATGGTAACACCTGTCATATACATAATATCACAATTACAGTGAATTTAGTTTTTCTTATATGTCAACAGGATTCTTTTAATCGCTTATGTGCATCAACTGACTACAACTGAATTCTTTAATTTACTCAGTGCAATAAACAAGCACAATAGGAACGGCGGCGCCCGCACCCGCGTTCCTAACTGCCAGAATAACTCCCCGCCACACTAAACCATTACTTTGCATTAGAACCTCTGGCCTGGTTGCGCCATAATGGTCCATGAATCTTCAAATATATCACACATTCGGTCAGTAATGCAGTTTAAGTCTATTATTTTCGCCATTAAGCAAATTCCGATAAATCGCCGTAATAACTTGCAGCAAGGTGTGATAATAACGTCCATTTTGTAAAACAGTTACAGTCGGTGCTTGCGCGCATCCTCGTTTCCACCTAGTCGTTCGTATTCACTACAAGAAGTTAGCTATTCACTAACGAATCTAATTTACGCATTGCGCATCAACCGAATTACTGAACGTTCAGCCCACATCGTGCGTGCCATCAGTGCGTGTGTGCGTGTGTGTGTGTGTGTGTGTGTGTGTGTATGAGTGTGTGAGTGCGTGAGGGTGTGTGTGTATGTTTGTCAATAAGACTAATTATGCTTTATGTTAATATTGAAACTTAAAAGAGCTACTGAGGCAGGTCTATTTTCAGCACTTATAACTAACATACTAAGACACCCTTAATAGTCGCCATAGACTACGGGCTATTTATATTTTTAAATATTTGCACTTGATGAAAACAGTGTGTTAAACCGTCGTTCTTTTTAAGTTGTCGATTTCTTATATAACTATCTCATATGCTATGAGTATAAAACAATCTTATAAATTCTCTTTCATGATATATGATTAACGACATACTTATTTTAATTTTGACAACGTTAACAACTGTTGTACAAGAGGGAATCTGTAGGTTATAAGGTGGTTGCGTCCAGGTACTAAGAGCGTGTAATACAATAGTGCGAAAAATAGCAGCAAGCTGATATATTACGCAATGTTTTATTACACGCAACGTGTCGTGGGATGGAAGGTCCTGGAGGAGGTGGAGACTCTTTCGGATCACCGGTATATCAGATTTGATATCCCGCTCTCAATGAGTCTACAGTTCCGACGTGCCAAGAACATCTGACTTGCCGTTTCCGCGATGGGCGCTGAATCGCATGAACCGCGATCTACTGATAGAGACTGCAATGGCACAGTCCTGGTTCTCACCACCACTGTTGTAACTAGCAACATTAATTAATTAATTAAGAATATTTTTGCCGTGTGGCAATATTTCTTTCTCTTTGGTTGCGCTCCTTGTGCTGAATACATGATCCGGCTCGAAGGACCATGTAGGACAGCGTACTGTTGATTTGATTGTTATAGGGCTGGTGGTTCTTCAGGTAAAAATAAATACGTCAAAATATCGCCAAAACCATATATTCAGCACAAGGAGCGCAACCAAAGAGAAAGAAATATTGAGCAGATGTTTAATTTCAACTCCGTGCAGTATACTCAGCGGCAATTTAAACTTCAAATGGTCTGGCCGGAAGTTCGGCGAGGTCGGCGCTGCGCCATTGAATTTACTTTTGTTAACACTGGGGAACGGTCTCGCTAGACAGTTTCTTTCCTTGATGAAGTGACACGTACTATGGATGTGCTTGCACGCGAGTACAGAGATATGTTTAAAGTTTTGTCTCTTCAAAGTCTTCGAATGTAATTTAAAATGAGGTAGCTATATGTATACCTCATCGGCCAGAATGTATGGAACTGCTACGAAGTTGGTCCCATTCTAAAAGTTGCTCATAACTGTTTTGAAATATTATTATCCCGACAAAAACTGTTAATCTTTTTCCATAAAACCTCGTACACATAAGTTATTTTCTCTGTTAATGTAATGATCGTCGATTGTGGCGTACTATTAAGTGCTCAATGCAGAACTTTTAATACCATGAATTGAGAGCTGGCAATATTTTTGGTTCACTGATTTTTGGTATGTTGTTGTATAATTGTTTATGTATCTCCGAACACTTGTTGTCAAACTGAAATAGATTTGCTTTATTAGCAAGGGTTTTTTTTACGAAACATTCAAAAACATTAAAGTAAAACAGAATTTCAATATTAGACTATCAATCCCTTTGTCTTACTGTTTGCCGCCCGGCCCCGCCTGCATCCATCCTCCCACTTGTCTCGCGTCTGTCTGTCTATTTATCATTGAAAACGACTATTCCTCTTGTTACATCGCCTCTCAGACATCGAGCCGAGACATCGCTGAAATGTAATGGATGGTGTCGGGAGTTCACGTTATAAATTCTTAACACAGGATTCAGTTGAAAGGTGCTTACGGGTATTTCTTTTGCAATACACTGGCTTTAATCCTCTTAAAATATTATGCAAAACGTATATATAAGGAAACGCAACAAAGCGCATTCCACATCTTAAAATTGACGCTTCTTTATTTATTGGTAGCCATGATGAGCATGTAAATAAACATTTAAACTGTTAGTTTCAAAATAATGATATTTATGAGTATAAAACCACGCAATATGTTATTGTTTTTTTATGTCAACAATTAAGTTGCCACTAAAATGCAAAGACTGATATAGAATTATAATATTTTGTTAAAACGGTGTTTTATTACCACCAACGTCGCATAACGAAGTATTCTTAGGGAATATGAGAACTATACGTAAATCAAAGTTGAGCACATACGGTGACGTTTCAATGAGAAAATCCCGCATGTTTGTGGGCGGCCTGGCCTACGCCTAGCTCGTGAAGGTCACTCGGTCGCGCCCCACAGCAGACGGTCCACTGCCCCACTCGAGAACAGTAGAACAGTGGAACGTGGTACATTTGCTACAAACATGTAACACAAACAAATACAACATGTAGAGGGGGTGCAGCAGCAGATTTGATTAGTTAAGACTAACAGTAATTGTAATCATTAAATTCTATTTGATTAGTTGAGAACTTTAATATGTCTAGATACATTTCAAAGCTATGAATGCTATTGCAGGCTAGCTTTACATTAAGAACATTATTTATTTATTTTATTTATTAATTTATTTATTTTTAGTGCTTACAAAATAACAACAAATCAGTGACAATGTTTTACTTATAAATAACTTTGACAATAAATACCTCTTTGTCTGAACTAGATAATATAATTATCTGTTTTCCAGACAAACAACACTCTTCCAGTTATTAACAGTTTATATAAAAATTTCAACATTAATTACACTCTACGGTAAGGTAGGCTAAAGCACTCTTATCAAAATTATAATTTACGTGTGGTATGCCCTCCTTGTGTGTAGAATGAAAAAAATCAGTGTACATTGCAATCACATCAGTAGAAACTAGAATTAGTGAAACAAATGACATGTATCTGAATCCAGAATATGACATACTCTATATTATATTGAAGAGAGATATTTTTTTATAAACATAATTTAAAACAGCACTTTGTACGAGGATATTAATTATTTTTTGTCGCATATTCCTGGTAGGAGGTGTCCTACAAAGTTTGCCAAATATACGAAGGTTCTTTAAAATTTAACAGAAGCCCACTTGGGTTTGATACTTGATCGGTACCTAATGTGATTCACGAATTTTCAATCTTTTGTTGATTTATTAAATTGATGTTATCGATTTTTAATTTCTGGTATTTTTCTCACTGTTCTTTCTGAAATTCTGAAACAATGAAAAAATTCTTTATTCAATTCTAATTTTGAATTTGTTTAATATAGAATTTAGTATCTTTAGACATTTGAGCCCCAAAACTCGGTTTTGGTTAAATATAGCTCGACCCTTGCTAGATCAGCGTGTTCCGTAGGCAGGGCGGCCGGGGAGGCCGGGACTTCGCCGTAATTATAAAACAGCCCCGGGGAGCAGGTGATCCCGCTGAGGGTTTGATTGTTATTTTGTTACACGAGGTAATGTTAATAAGTTTTCAAAAGCCATGTTCTAAACGTGATTTGTTGGATAACAAACTTTTGGCAGCTTAGAAATTGCGTCAAAAAGTTAAATAAATATAGAGGTTATTAAGAGTTATTTAAAAATAATAAGGTCAAATAAAAAAAAAGTACGAATAGAGAATTTTTAAATTAATCATAGACTAGATGAAAGTAATCTCTACATAATCAACAAATCTATAGGTTGATGACAGAAGTTGTTGAGGACAACGCCAAAGTCCAGGGACGTTAGTTCAGCAAGGTAAGTCCAACTTTCATAAAGGAAGTCATGAAGAAGTTGAATTTGAATGAAGTCGAAGTTTGATGCGCTGGCCAGCGTAACAGGAAAATGCAGGAAACCCTTTTAATAAATTTACTTTTAAAATATCACGATGCCTCAAGACGTACGTGCCTTTGATTAGTGTGTGCTAGCAGAGACGTCATTTGGCACTAAGGGTGCAAAGCCAAAGTGGTATGGAGAGGGTATGAGCTTTAATTAGGACATGAATATAATTAAAGGGCATGAGGTTATCACGAGGCCGGTTACCAGACACCGCTGCATCACACGACACCATCTATCATTAAGTCAAACGTCATCACGTTTGACTTCAAAGCATACTTGGTTATATAATGTATGTTGGTGTGGCTGGCAAGAGCTGGATGGGAGTAGCCACGGATCGTGCTCAGTGGCGAGGCCTATGCCTAGCAGTGGACTAGTAATAGGCTATTGATGATGATGATGATGATGATGATGATGATGATGATGATGATGATGATGATGATGATAATGATGATGACGTATTAATCTAATAAGAGATTATTGTTACATGTTAAATAAAATTAGAAATAAGAGAATTAATTTTCATAATTGAATCGAAATCAAAAATGTATAGACCCACAGAAGAATTGAAGTCAGTGACACTGAAATGAAACAACTTTTACGGATCTACTCGCGTTTATTAAAAATTAAACATTAAATAAAGTAATGTGTAAAATAAACGCTTATACGCAATATACTCACTTTCTTTGGGCACATATCTCGGCGTGGTGATGCGTCAATTGAGCGACTTGTAGTCCAGGGCAAAGTTGAGGGCACCCGAGCGCGCGATAGATCGCCGATAAGATGGACGGACCAAATAAAGGAAGCAGTCGAGAACCCCTTATACACGTGCACAAAGATGGCATCGGTCAGGGGAGAATGGCGTCGGCTGGTCAGGCGGCTCGCTGCGACCGAAGTAACGACCACGACCACTCTGCCAAGAGTATAAAACGACTAAGAAAATAAACGCGAGTAGATCCGTAAAAGTTGTTTAATTTCAATGTGTAGTGTTCGCGCAAACTTTAGAAAACAATATGTCAGTGACATTGTTCGAAGAATAAAATTACCAAACTAAAGCGGCAGTCCGAAAAGTATATTGCATGCAGAACTGACGCCCGCTGTGCAGAAAAGATCTCGCTGGCGCCCGCGTACCGGCAGGTTGGGTCTGCCTGAACAGAGACATAATCGCAGAATGTACATTCAGATAATATGACACTACTGTAACTATACGAGGAGATCCTTTAGAACATGTGACGCAGACTCGCAATTTAGGTCTTATCATGGACGGACAACTGAAGTTTGAGGAACATGTTTCAGAAATAATGCGAAACTGTTTTTATAGGCTTAAGGTGCTTTACCGCATACGCGACTGCTTAGCTCTTGATATGCGTATCAAATTGTGTGAAACCCTTGTTCTCTCAAAACTAAATTACGTCGATACAGTTTTTGGTGAATGTCTTTTGGCCCGTACGAAAAAAGTAATTCAGCGTATTCAGAACGCCTGTGCTCGATACTGTTTTCCTGTCCCTAAACATTCTCATATATCCCCATTTCTGAACCGTTACAACTTGCTTAACATGGCTGCTCGACGGAAGTTACATTTTGCTTTGCTTCTTTTTGGAGTTATGAGTAGCAAGCAGCCCGCATACTTATTCAATAAGTTAGAGTTTACCCAACGACACATGAGAATCGCACCACGCCTCCTATGTCCACGACACAAAACGGCCGCCTTTCGTGGCAGCTTTCGCTAAGCTGCCTCAAAGTGCTGGAACAATCTGCCACCGCCAATTCGAAACTGTAAAACTGCTAGCGCATTCAAAGTAAGGTTAAAAGAGTATCTGTTGGAGTTACAGGTTTCCAGCGCTTAAGCGGTCGTGTTGTGTTGATATTGTTATTACTTTATTATTTTATGATTTATTCTTTTATTCTTTTATATATTATTGTTTATGTGTTATGTGTAGGTTATGGTGTGTATGTTGGCTGTATGTTATGGTTAATATTGTATACATCTGGCACTGTGTAAAATTTTGAAATTTATGTCTGGAGCTGCGCCTCCCTCCCTCTCTTGCTGGTTCCACAGAATATCAGCGCCTTGGCACGTCAATGTCATGGCACAAGCTGAGTGGTGACCATTTCGGTTGCATAATTATAAATTTAAAATGTCCATGTCAAGTTGTCATAGATGCTCCGAATAAATATTTTTCATTTCATTTCATTTCATTTCACTACAGCAACTGATCCGGCCCAAAGTAAATACCCTTTAAAAGCCTTTAAAGAAGGTTGTAACATTCTTTAAAACGCCCCAGATAATCTAAAAGTGCCTATCACACTTTCAAACAGCTGCACCTAAAGCTCAGACAGACATAACGATCGCAAACCTCCAGTGGAAGGCGCATAAAAAATAAAAAGTATTAGCAAAGAAATTAAAACAACAAAGATCACTTAAGTGAAGAAGTTTCTTCACGCCTTTGTCAATTATCTCGGGCAACTTGTGCTCCGCGCTCACTATGGCTTTCGAGGCGAAAACAACTAGAAACGGCGAGAATAACTCTCGGAGCCGTTACAATAAAGCAGGCGGCTGGAACCTTGACCTCTCACTGCCATGTTTCCAGTTGAAAGCAACAACGAGAGGCATTGGCGGTACACGAAACCACAAGCACTCTAAAGATGACGTAAATATGATCCATCACGTGTTATTATAGGACTCGCTACTTATTGGGATATATCCTTAGTAGCAGAAATAAATCACATTCAAAAACATACTACACAGTAAGTTTCATGAAAAAAATTGACAACAGAATTTTGCATTAACAATGTAAAAGTATATAACAATACGTTATGTACAAGATAAAATTTTACTAAAATTACGTCTTTATCGATACTTGCAATAGTGTTCTTTCGACTGTGAGGCTAGTAACTTCAGACATAATACCGCTGGCTGGCAGCGTAAATCACAAACTAAGTAATTACTAGAAAATATCAACGAGTCTTTTGGGGCCTCGGTAGCTGAGCGTTCGAGCATTGGACCGGTTACCCAAAGGTCGGGCGTCGATTCCCACTCGAGTTTCATGAGACTAGTAATTTTTTTTCTAGTAAAATTTTATCTTGTAACAATATCTAATTTAATTATCGCGCATATTAGAAAATTTGGTGAAAGCTAATGTTGGTAGTTGAGTTGTATTAAATAACAGTCTTTATACTTTTGTTCTGGATGGTGAGTAGGTACTGCTAAAAACAACGTTAAATGTGTAACATTATGACAGTTGGTGAGATGACCGTGGGTGTATAATCTCGCGTAATGGCATACCACGCATGTGAAGCAGTTCTTCATGCAAATAAATATACCGTAAAAACATATATATTATAAAAAAAGTAAAGTCAATAGCCTTTAACTGTCCACTTCTGGGCAAAGGCCTCCATCGTCGAAATCAAGTCATCAATACAATTACTGGGTATTGGGTTAATCACCACGCTTGCAAATGCGGGTTGGTGATCACAAACTCGGGCTATGCATCGAAAAATCCGTTGGCTTCGTTCCGAGGCGTTAAATAAACAAATATTATAAAATCGTTATAATATTCGAGAATGGGGAACTTTAATATAAACCATTTCTCATACTAGCTTATTAGTTTTTTGCTTTGTTTTAGTACTTCGTTGGTTTCAAGTACGCTAGTACTACATATCTATAATGCTAGCTGCTATTTGCTATTTCACCAAATCGTGATGGAACTTGAACGAAGTTAAATCTACAAGTCTTACAAAATAACACAAACAAAAACCACTTGCTAAATAATTCATATTTATTTTTCACCTGATTTTAATCTGCGGGGTACATAATCAAATTGTTTACGAGCTCTGTTTACTGCTGAATTCAGTGTTCAGGCTTGCGAATTGAGTTTTGCATTATCTATTAAATTACAATTGACGCCATTGTTATTTGAATGCCCTGAGAGAATAAAACCACCCTTGTAAAGGGCGCGGTAATGTATATTTTTCGAATGCAATTCTGAACTGACACGAATTGTCCAACACAGCTTCCGATGAAATATTTGTTGCCAATATTCGCTCGCCGAAATAACTATGCAGCTACAATATGGATAATGAAAATTTAAACAATTGTGTGCTCTTACTATTTGCCCATTGAGTAATTTTATCCGAAATTATGCATTGAATCAGATTTGGATTGATATTATCTAATACCTTTAAACGAGCAATTCTTGTAATGTTTATATACAGGATGTTACAAAAATACCCGTAAAGCCTAAAAAGGGTTAAATGGTGCCTTATAACAAGTCCATTTACAATATTTGAGAACCGTACTATCACTGTATGACTTACCGCCAAAAAAAATAAAACCATTATTTTTTTCATTGATGTGCAAACCCTATTTCAGTAAAATTAAAGAGTAAACTACGCAGACTGTCTATGTACATTTTTACCTAATTTGTGAAACGATAAAGAGACATACTAACAAAATGTACAGAATTCGATTAGAAAGATGAGTTTAGATAAGTATAAGACGTGATGGTAAAATGACGGGACCAATGACATGCCCGTCATAAATGCTAGCCCACACATTCAGCCGCCACTAGTGTTGGAATCTGCCCTGCCGTGAAGCGTGTGGATTCTCGCGAGCCCAAACGTGATCGTTATGCACATTTGAGTCCTGATCTCGTGAATGTTGCCTCATCCCTCCAAATAACATAGTTTACGAAATTATGGTTCTCCTCTAACTGCCTGAGGTACCACTCGCAGAAGTTCCTCCTAGGTGCATGTGCAGGGTATCAGCTTCTATGTACGGCGATAGTGATATGGGTGACGGTTGTGGTCACGAAGAATTTGCCAAACTGCAACATGGTTCATACCGAATCTTGCTTCGTCTCGTACTCGTGGTTGGCTCTTCTTCAAAATACTCTAACACTAATTAGGCCTGCCTGGCATCGACTGTGCTTGGACGTCCACTTCCAGTAGACCGATGAAAGGAGCCTATGGAACGTAGGCGTCTTGACATGTTGATAAAACATTGGTACGAAGGTAGCCGTCGCTCTTCAGCGATCTATCCAGCTCGAGCTTTCATCGATAAATCGTTGCCGATACAGTTCGCGAGCACTATTTAAATTGCTATTTTCATGGCCTACGCTTATTATCATAATCGTAATAATCTGAAAAAAAAAATGGAAAAACACGAAACAATTGTAAAATATCGTTAAGAAGATTTGAAATTAGTGACAACATAACGTTTTTTCCGCCTTGACGTATTTGAAGCCAGTACTTAAGCATAATGACATCATAGTATTGAACCTTTGCGTATGAAAAACAGAAAAACCATTGAAGTTGACAGTTATTATTAAAATTAGTAGGTAGGCCTCTGTTAAATAATCTATGCTAACTCTGGTTCCCTGACATGACAGCTTACTAGGGTTGACAATATTTTTGTCTTTGATAATTTATTGTATTTTTACGGGGTATTTTGTAACACCGTGTATAATCTGAATCTCGGAAACGGCTCCAACGATTTTCATGAAATTTAGTATGCAGGGGGTT
The DNA here is from genome assembly GCA_947562085.1 of Eudonia lacustrata. Taxonomy (NCBI): domain Eukaryota; kingdom Metazoa; phylum Arthropoda; class Insecta; order Lepidoptera; family Crambidae; genus Eudonia; species Eudonia lacustrata. Next base: position 29,056,338 of record OX387340.1, on the reverse strand, counting down.
TCGGGGGCGATAAATCGATCTAGATCGAGCTTGGTTTCATTTTTAGAAAATTACCAAAAAAGAAGTAGGCTGATCATTAGAATATTGAGATAAAGTTAAAAGCGTAGAGTGTAAAAAAAACAACAGCTTTCCTTATTTATAAATGCCAATCGCTATGAAATTCGTTAGTAATTTCGCAGTCCTGATTAAAATCCAACATAACTAACGAATGAAAGAGCTCTATAGAATACGCATGCGGGGGAATTGTGCAGATCTCCTCCACCTCGCGATGCAGGCTGACGAATTGTTTCCCGATGATCACGGCCATAGGAACTCGGATCAGGTCAGCGGCGCCGGTCGAACCTTATATTTTATGAATGAGAGCATCCGTCGGTACTATTGTTATTACGTTGCATTCAGGCTATTTCTTATTCAGCTATGTTATTGAAATAAAAGCTCTATTAAATCGTTTATTCAATTGAAATACAAATGTTTAAATATAAGTTATTCCTTCACATACTACACAAGTTTTATTACAAACTGATATACTAAGAATTACATAACACTAGAATATACTACCCTTAACACTGTAGTAAATACTGTATATACCTTTAACGAAGCATTCAAAGTCAATCAATCTCTTGACTAAACAATTAGTATTGAATCAGTATTGAAAACTTGAATGGCTATTTAGTATCAAAAACCAAATAAGTTATTGCAACCTACAAAAAGCGACTAGAACTAAAATATCCGAGAGAGATACGACGAACAATATTTCAATAACTACTCGATGCTTACCTAATAAGTCAAACGTAGAACTCTGAGCGCGAGGGTGTTATTCAGATACGATAGAAAGTTCAGAACGAGCTGCGCCGGCCGCGCCGTTGCCGCCGCCGCCGGCCCGGCTAACCGGCTCAGACAATTTCCCGGATATCGCCGTCACAGTGTAAATTTCACTCGATCTATTTCTAGGGTTGTCCAAGTTAGAATACTTGAGATGACACAAAAAAATACATCAACTTTCATTGAAAGTTGTAGGAGTATGACAAGACCAAGGAATCTGAAATTTTGATATAGATAACTTCATGCCTTTGTCTTTAAAACCCTTGCTCAAAAACACGATTGTGCAATTTTGACTCGATCGTAATTCTTTACGAAAACACCTCTAAAATGCTTAGAGAATGTCGTTAAAACAAGCCGTGTTATGTTCTCCCAATTAACAACGTAGGACCATAAAACAAATGATTTTTTTTAGTAAACCTGGACATGTGGAATAATACAAAATGACACAACTGTAAATGTGAAAAATAAAGTGAGTGGTGCTAATTCCGGCGTGGCAGCCCTGCGGGCGGGGTGCTCATCGCTTGTTCAATTTCCATACAGAGCCGGCGACGTCGCGTGTGATCGCCGCATTTGTCAGCGGGACGCGGGCGGCGCCGTTATCGCACGCGCGGGACGCGGGACGATCGACACTCGCAAGACGGATGGACGCGGCATACGGCACATTAGCTCCATACATTTTATTGGATACATTTTATTTTAATAAAGATTTTTAAATTAATACCTATAAAATAGATTTGATGTAGCTTTCTTTAATAAAACGCTAACCAATATAATAGGAACAGTGAACCATGTTGAATAAATAATTATATAAAAAAAAAATTGCGTTAAAAATTATATAAACAAAACAAAAACATTTTAATTATGAAATACTTTAGCAAGTTTTATAAAATAGGAATATCTACAAGATTTGACTTTAACAAAATTTGGTACAAAAAATATTGCTACGATAAATCTGTTCAGTGTTTAGAGGTTTTTTTTATGTTAAAAGGAGGCAAACGAGCAGGCGGGTCACCTGATGGAAAGTAATCACCGCCGCCCATGGACAAACCAAAACCAAAGTAATCGCAGATTCGTTGCCGGCCTTGATCAAGGAGTTGGATCTTAAAGAGGGAGTAGGAATTGAGGGGTCAGAGATGGGCCTCCGGTACTTTCACTCACCGGACGAAACACAACAGCAACGAGTGCCATTGTTTCACGCCGATATTCTGTGAGAGGGTGGTATTACGCCGGACGAGCCGGCCCATTTCGTGCTGCACCGCAGCGTGGCTCTACCAATAGGTAAAAGTTTTTGCGTAGGCGTTAACTCTATTCGTTGTTTTGCTTTTCAATTACTCGAGAGTCATTTCTTGTGTTCATAACATAGATACCTATGTGCAACAATTTTTATGATCATTCAGAAATAACTAAGTTGAACACAAATGTTGAAAAAAATTCTACGAGCAGGATTTGAACCTGCACCCTTCTGACATACCGGGTCAGGTGCTCTCCCAATTGAGCTATCGTGGTTCTAACCAGCCCGCCGAAATAATGCAACATTATTTACTTTTTACTGTTTTGTTCGCAACAAAATTTGTAAATAAAATGTTTGATTTATGGAAAATTACATGCATGCCGTAATTTTTATTAAGCAGTGGACGTCGTAATAATCATGATGTCGCCGCGTATTGTAAAAACAAATTACTTTGTTAAATACTTGAAGTCAAACATCGAACCCTTGGGAGCCGTAAAACAAATCTGGCACACGTTAGAGCTGCACCCCGGTATCTCCATCACTGTAAGCCGGAGTTCGCGCATCAAACTGATGGCCCAACTTCCGCACTTAACTATAGATATTAGTTTAACGGGGAAGCCCGGCCTGAACCTGCCACAATGTTCACTTTAACACGTTTTTTATGATCCCCATGTACAAAGTTTTAGGTTTTAAGTTCTTATCTTTAGGTGATATAAGGCGGAACATCTTCATCGCGTGGATCGTTTACGAGTTGATGCACTTGCGCTACAATGAAAGCTTTTTATTAAGTCACTAAACACTTAGAGCTATTTTTTATCAATCTAATGAAGTAATCTTGAGACGAAAAATTCGTCGTCACAATTTTACATTTTTCAGATGAACATTGCCAAGAAGTGGTTTGGTATTACAATTCGTGAAACATGTATAGTCGACAATGAAATTGCTTTACCACCTTAGAAGTGAATTTTGTTTGCATTTAATAAAAGAACAAGTTCTATTTTTGTATAAAAAACCAAGTGACAGATACGTTGTCATCATTGACAATGAGCCTTAGCGAAATTTTATTGTAATGGAAGTTTTTGTCAAAAGTGATAAAGCAATCCATGGTCGACTATACCTACGTTATTCCTAAATTAACAAAATATCGCGTGTCCAACCGAATAAAACCATTGCAAGCTACACACAAGGGTCCTTATCTATTTTTTCCAGATGACGAATAAACTACGTGCTACTTTTATTTTTCTTCAAATCAGCGTAATAGTTCATAGTAACAAACATTAATATACTGCTTGCAACGAATAACTCTTCACTAAAAATAATTGTACCTTTATTCTACCAATTAATATTCGGCCATATCGCATGAACGCCTCCGTTTTTTTATTCGTCTTATTATTTATATACATAATTTAGAAGTAGATTAACTACACACATTCACTACAGCGGTTCCCCGACTCATTTCTGAGAACACTTCGCCGTTCGTCTCCGAAGTTCAGTGCTGGTTTTGGTAAAAAATAGAACTATTTCTTATTTATTTTATTACTACTAAAGTCCGGGGACGCTGAAAATGCCGCCTAAAGCAATAATATAACACTTTACCAAGTACGTATAACCCTACACTATACGTTGAAAGCCCCAGAATATCTTACTCGATCTTACTGGTCAGATTGTGTCTGGGCGTTTTTCCCCTCTCAAGACGCGGTTAACCCAATCCGAATGTGAAGCCTTAAGAGACGCCCTCGGGTTCTTCGCACTTGTTACCTGACCCTGCACCCTCGGACAATCTATGTAGTAAGGTATGACAACTTCGCATAATATAGGTTGGGCTTGCTCGGCCATAACAAACGGCTTGATGAACTACCGAGCTCCCCTTTATCATAAACCCGGTGGCGCTGTAACGGACTTAAGCAGCCAAGAGCAGTTTCTTTCCATAAGAGAGAGAGAGAGAGAGCATAAAGCACGCAAGATGTTAACATAAATAATAGTCTCGATAAGTTAATTTCGGTGTTATAGTTATAAACGGTATTAACAATATCTCCGTGTAATCAAACAGAGGTCCAGGCCACAGACATACTATTGTCCAGGCAGTGCAATAAACAGAGGCCAGCTTAATTAAGTCCAGCGATTTATTGAACGAGAATCATAAACAGCAAACCCAAGTGCGGGAAACACCAACATACCTACTCGTATATTCAAAGCATTTATTATTCTGATTGGTATTACATTGAATGAACAATGAAGAGACTTAGAAATAACTATACACGTAAGTAATTAATTATTTTACCGTTTGCTCACTTTTATAAATAATTCACCGATATTCATCTATTTAATATTACCACAATAAGTTAGAGCAAAAGTTTAAGAGTATTCCATGCTCTCGGTTTCCACTTGACTTTAATTTTGCTTAAGCATATTCTGACCTTGTTTTGTATTATTTATCAGTTTATCTTTGGTTTAGTCTTAATAGTTATGTGGTAATTTATGTCCGGCCATTTTGGTAACATCAATAATTATTTTATTCTCCTATATAAACTTTGGGCACGTAACAGGTCTTTTAAGAAAAGCGTTGAATTGTTTTTCCACAAGCGGGGTTTGAACACGCGCCCTCTGGCATACTGTTCAAAACGCCCTCCTGTTTTTTTTACCCTAAAAATTTGCGTAATTTAAGCTGATTTTTTACTAACATTGTGTTTAAAGGTTTGTTTAGATTAAAACTATATCTAAACATCTGTACTATGACTGTTTGTTGCTAAAACAAATAATAAATAAAAAAAGCTTAACTAGGTACTAAATGAAGAAATAACATAATAATTGAGTGATTGGATCGCTGCAGCATAGCGTTGCAGTCACTCGCGAGCCACGTCACATCCTAGTCGTAAATTAAACATGGCCGCAATCGCCGCGATCGCAATTGGCAGCCTCACGCGGAACATGCAGATATCATCAGACATTAGCCTGCTTTTTCGCAGCTAAGTTTTTCATATTACGTGCAACAAAGCTTAATTGCCACAGCGGGTTGCAGTCCAGCCACTTTAATGCAAACCAGGAAGTTAGTGACAGAGTAGTTTATAAATTGGGAGTCCTACTTTTGCGTGACCTCGCGCCTTGTTGGCTGTTATAGAATTTGTAATGTATAAAAAATCAGAAGAGTATAATATACTACAAGGTTCTAGAAATTATTTTGTATTATAAAGATTGAGTAATTTTGTTCCATTTTTTTTGTTTTGGATTGAATAAAGTTATTTGTTATTTTTCAGGAGCTCGATGGCGCAGTGGTTAACGCGCCTGGTCTGCGAGTGCTGAGGTTAAGCAACTTTCGCAAAGGCCGGTCATCGGATGGGTGACCAAACATTTATCATCTCGAGCTCCTCCGTGCTTTGGAAGGCACGTTAAGCCGTTGGTCCCGGCTGCATTAGCAGTCGTTAACAACTACCAACCCGCACTGGGCCTGCGTGGTGGTTTACGACTCGTTCTCCCTATCCATCCATAGGGAAGGCTAGGACGTGCCCCAGCAGTGGGGACATAAAAATGAGCTGATAATGATGATGATGATGACTGAGTACTTGATGGTCTCGGTAGCCAAATGGCAGAGCGCTCGGCCCGATACCCGAAGGTCCCGGGTTCAATTTCCAGGTCGGGCAAATTGTGTTTCGGATTTTGGATGCATAGCCCGGGTTTGTGATCACTAACCCGCATTTGGCAAACGTGGTGATTAAACCAATACCCATCAATTGTAGTGATGACTTGATTTCAATAATGGAAGCCTTTGCCCACCAGTGGGACAGTATATAGGCTCTTTACTTACTTACTTAAAGCTATTTAGAACGCCTATTCATTAATGATGCTTGATATTCAAAAGAAAGTAAGATCTGATGTCGACGACGTGGTTTAATGTACGGTAACATTGCACATAAAAACGCAATCTGCCTAAACTACAAGCAGACGCTGCCACTAACATTACAAGCATTAGGCTATATAGCATATAGGCTTATTACACGACGCGCCATTTCATAATCCCTAAATGCGATCCGGAAGTCGCTATAAATGTAAACAAATAGTGGAAGTCTTTATTGGAGGCTCCATTTCCAGGGCCCACTTTTACGGACCCATTTAGCGAAACTAGAAGCCGTAAAGCTGATTGGCAAACGAGCCGGGTAGCGTTAGCAACGGCTAACAGAGTTATTATCTCCGAAGCCGCAGCGCCGTGGGGAGGGACAAAGACGATGGCCCCGTGACACGTGACATCGCATGACGGCCCACTGTGCAGGCATTACGCTGGGATTGCTCCCATGTTGCAGCGATGGGGGGCGGCGCGGCCGGAATCCGTGCTGCGTATTTATCAGATTATTATGTTTGACATTAACTTTTTTTGTTTTGTGTGTGTGTAATTTTTGTCATAAACCATTGATTATTCTTTACTATTGATTATAAATAAATATTTCGTTTAGCTTCATAGAAATATAACTTGCATTTACGAGGTAGCATGTTACATAGTAACATAGTCTCTGAAGTGAGTTGCATCAAATATCTATCTATCGATCTTATTATAATCATCATCATCATCTTAGCAAAGACATCCACTGTAGAGAAAGTTTTTTTTGTGTCTAATATTTAAGTACATTGCAACAATAAAAAACGATTACACACTGCGTTGTAACGTAAGGCACGCTAACTGGTTTCTCTACAAAAGCAAGCGTTAAAATATTCCGTCGTTCAACGACGACGGAACTAGCTTGGTGTGAAAAATATATGAGATGCGGCGAGATGTAGGGAACCGCTCGCTGTGTTGCAGCGAGCAAATTGTCCCGAGTGCTTTCAAATGGTTCGTCTACTTTCTTAGGTAAAGCATAAAAACAGGGTTGCTTGTGCACGTGGCGGCGGCCTACACAATAATGCAGAGTAAGAGGACGAGAGATGGTCGCGTTCGAGCGTGGGCTGCAGTGGCACAAAATAGAAAAGAGTCGGGATAATGCCTCAGCTGGGCAACGAAACTTATATTAACTGAAAATAGATGTAACGTAGACATCGTCATTTATTTCCAATACTCTGAATCTAACCTTAAATTCCTTACCTTGAATCTTGTATTTAAATATTTTACGTCGATTAGATAAAAATAAGAGCGTTTCCCAAATTTTTTGACCATAGGCTTTTCGCTAGTGTCCCACGTTTTTGCATAAGAATATTATTTTTGCCTGTTAGCTTTACTGGTCGATATTGGTTTCAATGTATTCATAATTTATCAAATTACTAATTAAATATATTAAACGGCTACAAAAATATACCCATTGCTTTAAGAAAGGAAAAAAACTAAAACACTAAAGTTTGAAATATATGAAAAATCATTTGTCCCATTTTTATCACAAAACTTTCAAGCAGATTTTTATCATTAGTTTCAAGGAACCCTCTATATTTTAAGAACTAAATCGATAGATTTTGAGTAAAAATATAATCAAGTGGCGTTCTTAAACGTTTTAGTGTGAATAATTCCAACATCATCGATAAAACATATTGTCCCGTGAAAAGTTCCAAAATCGTAATTCCAACTTTGTTACCAAAATTTGCCAAAATAGAAAATTCAAACTATGGTAAACTACATATTATATCTTGGCAACACTTTCTACATGAAACGCCATTCCGCCATATTGTGCTAATGTCATTTGGTGTCGAGACACGCTCCGCGGAACACCTTGCGCTGTGTTGATCAAAAACTTTTTCAATTTTTGTTACCAGTTTTTGAGGTAAGTAACTCAATAATTAACGTCCATTATAATGTGCTTTAACTTATTTTCTTAACTACAGTTTGATGCAATAAAATCCTAGTTACACTTGTTTTTTACAATTACAAATATTTTTTGAAGATTTTACATCATGAATTCGTTACTTCTGTTTTGGTTACTTTCACATGGTATCGTATAATCGGAACGGCAAAGTAACAAAACAAGAATTGATAAAACCATGTTTACATGTTAACTGACTTCAAAAAATGAGGAGGTTCTCAGTTCGTAGATTTTTTTTACGTTTAATCTAGGTACTCGATTATAATTAATTAATGAACTATGTATCTATTTTAAATAAGGCTGTAAACTGTATTGCGACTTTTTTGATAAATAAATATTCTCGGAGGTAGTACCTACCTTCCTAATTTAAATAAGGCTGTAAACTGTATTGCGACTTTTTTGATAAATAAATATTCTCGGAGGTAGTACCTACCTTCCTTCTAATCGAAGGGTAACTTGTGTTAAAAATACTAAAATTAGTAAATAGGTGTATCAATATTTTTTTTTGTAAACAGGAATTCGTAGGTTGATTTATTGAGTCAGTGTACGTGCGTGACAGTCCACTACCGCTGCGCCAATCGATTTTGTGAGTATAGATATGCATAATTTTCAATAAGTTTTGGGTTTAACACTAAAGATCAAGAAACTATATTAAATTTACATTATTTATGTTTAAAATAATTATATTATTAAAGATTTTCCTATAGTTCCTGAGATTACAAACTTCTGCTTTATTATCCTAGTATTCTTAATATTATAAATGTGAAAGTATGTCTGTCCGTCTGTCAGGTCAGCTCTTATGCCCAAACCGCTGCACTGATTTTCTTAACATTTGGCACGGAGATAGTTTGACATAATATGCAGACGGAAAAAAAGACAATTTTTTACCACACTAATAGAATTTGCGCGAGTGTAGCTGCGGGTAGACGCTAGTAGATTATATTTAAAACTTGGTTATTACTGTATAAATAATCAAACCTATTTTACAGTACACAATAATGCCACTAACAGCAGCCGAAAAGATGAAACGGTATAGAGAGCGGTTAAAAAATAACCCAGAAAAATATGAAGAGCAGAGAAAGAAGAACTTAGAGCGGATAAAGTCTAAATATAAAAATAAAAAAATATCTGAAATGACCGATGAAGAAAAAGCTGTCAAAAGAAGGAAATGGAGAGAAGAAAAACAAAAGCAAAAAGAGCAGAAGAAAATAAAAAAACAAGTGGAAGAGAGGAAAGAAAGTGCCCAAGAAATAAATGAGAATAGAAACAGGAAATCAAGAAACAAATATAAACAGAAACTTGATAATGCCTTGAGTCGAATTATTTATTTACAACGACTTGTTGAAACTAAAAGAAAACAGTTATATCGCACCGTCAAAAAATAAGCAGAAGAAAGGAAAGAGTTTGAAATAAAAGTAGAGAAACTCTCTGCAAGGAATGAGGTTTTAGAATTTTCTCTAAAGTTAGCTTATAAATCCTGCAAAACTAATAAAGAAAAAGATATTATCAAAACTATTGCTCAAAATGAGATTGTTACACGACATAAAGCGAAAGTATTTATTGCTAAAAAAATTGGTTTAAATGTAAGAGTTCGGGATAAGAAATCAAAGCCCAGAAATTTGTTAAATGTTGCTTCCATAACACAGTTTTTTAATAGGGATGATGTTAGCAGGGCCACCGCTGGCAAACGAGAATTTAAAACGTTGAAAAAGAACAGGCAGCAAATAAGGTATTTTAATAATACATTAAAAGTTTTACATGAAAAGTATAAGTCAGAAGGTGGTTCTGCTTCTTTTACAACTTTTTGCCGATATAAACCGTTTTATGTTCTTTCACCTACTCTTAATAACAGAAATACTTGTCTTTGTGTAAAGCACGATAACATGTGTTTTAAGTTAGCAGCACTTAAACGTTTTAAAGTGATTAACATTAGCAACACTCATGAACTCTTAAAGAAAGTAGTGTGTAATATTGAATCATTTAAATGTATGTATGGAAAATGTGATACATGTAAATCCTGTTCTCTAGATTACAATTTGGGAAATAACATAGCATCTCAAGAAATCAGTTGGCAAAAGTGGGAAGTACAAGACCACACATACAAAAAACAAAGCACAAACAAAGACAATGAAAAAGAAGTTAAAACTAAAAAAACAGTTAAATCACTAAAAAATGGAACGGTAACAGAGTTGTTAAAAGAGTTTAAACCAGATCTAATATTATTTAAAATTCATAGTTACAATATGTGGCACCAAATAGAACAATACAAGACTTGTATTGAAAATTTAGATAATGATGAAATAGCTGTGCATTGCGATTTCTCTGAAAACTTTGAATGCAAAATGGCAGAGGAAATCCAGTCAATGCATTTTGGTGCCAGCAGAGTTCAGGTCACTCTACATACGGGTGTTATATTTTTCAAAGGCGGACAAAAATCCTTTTGTACTGTTTCACCTTCCAATATTCATCAGCCACATGCCATATGGGCTCACTTAAAGCCTATTATAGAGTTGGGAAAATCATTGGTTTCAAATCTTAAAAGAATATATTTTTTTTCGGACGGTCCTAGCATCCAGTACCGTCAGAAAAAAAGTTTTTTCTTATTAACTATTTTTCGGCCTTTTATTGTATAGATATTAATTGGTCGTTCTTCGAGAGTGGCCACGGAAAGGGTGTGACTGATGGTATTGGAGGGGTCGTAAAGAGAGCTCTTGACAGACAAATTAGTTACGGTAATGACATAATTAATGCATTTGACGTTTACACCACATTAAAATCGTGTGTACAAGCTATCAGCATATTTTTCATATCTGAAACAGATATCAATAATAATAGCCAATTAATACCTGCTGACCTACAGACCGTAAAAGGGACGATGAAAATTCATCAAGTTATTTCAACGCAAGGAACTAATGTTATTGAACACCGTATCCTTAGCTGTTTTTGTAACAAAATATGTTGCAAATGTTACAATCCAATGATACATGAATTTCAATATGACAAACCTATAATTTCAGATCCTAGTAATGAGTATGGTTCACCGACAAATTGTGTTGTTTCTAATAATAATATCTTGAATCAAAATGACGATAGTACGAATGCGTTTTCTGTAGAAATTGATCTAATAGATAATATTCATGCTCATTCGAAAGATGACAGTGTTTGGGCTATCGATGATATTGATAATGCAGAAAACAAACAAACTTTTACATCAAACTGCGAACAAGGCAAAAACTTATCACCCACAAAAATCAATACAACGCTTACGGAGTTAAAAAATATTGAAAACGTTTCATCCAATTTAGTAAACTCTTTAATATCTATTACCGAAATAAAGACAGCTTCAAGTTGTAATACTTTGAAAATTTATAATCAAAATATTAAAGATGCAAATCCATCTCTTACTGAAATTCAACCAAAAGAAGTACTTTTCGACGCTAAAGCAAATACTGATCTTATTGTAGGTGAAACGCCACATAAAGAAAACAAAATTCCAAAACTAATGGTTATGTATCCGTCCACATCAAAAGCTGGTTTAGATACTCTGAAAAAATCTCAAATTCATACCAAACCTGCTAAAAAACTAATGGTTATGTATCCGTCCTCATCAAAAGCTGGTTTAGATACTCTGAAAAATTTTAACAGTCATACCAAACCTGCCAAAAAGTCAATACAGTTTGCTATAAAACGTCAAGTAACTTGTACTAAGTGCGATGATTTCGTGTCTTTAAGTGAGTTAGTGAAATGTATGAGTTGCAAAAAATACTACTGTGTCAAATGTACAAAGGGTCAGACATATTTTGATTATATTTGTAACAATTGTTTTGGAGACAGCGAATAAATGCTAGGACCATTTTAAATTACCTAGCAGTACGTAAACATAAACTCTAATACTTTCCTTACATTGTTTAACAGGTAAAATACGTGCCTACAGATATGAAAATGGTGATTTATTTTGATATTGATAAGGTAATAACGAAGTCTGACTTAGTGCTCTATCTCAATAACAATTGCTCGTGGCCATGGGGGTCCACACATTTCATACTATCCGAAAAATGTTTTGGTTGTGGTGCTGCGACCAACTCATCATCTTTCACGCTTCCTCATTTCGCATTTGCCATGGATCGTGAACATGTAGAAATGTTACTAGGAAGTATTTTCTTTTGGTGTAGAATGTGCAAAATATTTTCTGTGTATAATCATTATCCCGAAGACGAGTGCGAGTACTGTAATTAATTACTATTTGAAATAATTATATCCCTAGGGATATTATTACGATACGAGCACTATATTACTAATCTAGTGAAATCGTTTTAGATAATTATAATGATTATTTCTTTTACTTGCACAACCATTACCCATCAATTTGAGCAACTCTTTCAGTGGGGGCAAATTTAACATTTTGTAAGGGATAGCTGATTTTTAACGATTTTATACTAGATAAAAGTTGCTCATGATGAGTAGGTATTTTCATCCCTATTATTAAAAAGCTGCTTAAAAATTGTTTCAGTGTCAATTAAATTATAACTATTGCTAACAATACTGTTAGCAATAGTAATAATTTAATTTTAATTTTTTATTTAGTTTTTATTAAAAAAAAGTGTAAAATGACAATTATTATATTAAGTTATTAATTGCACAAAAATTAAAACAATGTGTAATTCAAAACTGATATTTAAGAAATAATATTAATTGTAAGTGGAACTTTGTTGCCAAAGTATAGGTACCAAAAAAACAATGTGATTCAAAACTTAAAATAGCTATCCATATAAATGTGCCATTACACTCTCGATTATTTAGATTGATTAATGTTTAAGTATTTATATTTATTATATATTAATAATAAATAATTTAAAATAATTACATTAAAATATTATCACAGTTTTCAACTTAAATATGTACAAACATGTATATGAGGCCTTACATTTCAGATTTTGTTACTCTCGATTCTTTTTTGTTACCTGTCCCAATATTGAATTTTTTTAATTATTATTATTTGCATAATTTAGCTTTCTAAACTTAAATAAATGACTGATTAATAAAGATATTCGTATTGTTCTAATTGTGAAGTACAACAAATACTCTGTATCTGTATTTATTATTATAGAATTAAACTTCAGTGTCAGAAAATGTCCATAGTGGTAACAAATTATTTTATTTTGAATGTAACTAAAAGATTTCTAATTATAATCGAATCATTTTGATCTCAAAGAATTGATTGTGTTCTTGACTAATAATTATTAAAACATTAAAAGTACTATTGCTGTATTTTCTTTTCCTTTTCAACTAAATTCAAGTAACAAAATAGGAACTGTTTTTTTATGTACCCTGCAGTTTTATCAGTTTTTATATAAAAATGGTAAGTTAAACCTAATAATATAATTAAATTCATAAACTAAATAGTTTCAGCTATCTGTCTGCAGTCTTGGATGTCAAATTTATCTAGGTTTTTATTTTTGTGATTTTTTTAATACATGGTCAAGAAATTTGGGAAACTCTCATAAACTCAAATCACAACACTCACTATGTGGACCGAAGCACATGAGAAGATATATGTATTAGTGAATACATAATCTACTCATGTGACCGAAATGAGCGCGAATGGAATGCCACTTGAGGTGTCATATCATTCTATATACGAGTATATTCATGCATCTCGTATGAACACTTGACTGCGAACATGACACCTAAATTAATTAATTCAACGTGCTGCCACGCTTGCAAGGCGAAGCTAGGTAGTAATGTCACCCTGGATCCAGCAGATGCGACTTGTAGAAACAAGAACACAGAATGTCAATGCCGTTCGTTCTATATAGCAAAAGGCGAAACTAAACGAAAGTTTGGCAAAGTCTTTATTTATCCGAACTCGAGCATTCCGTAATTAAGCGCAACAGACTTGAATGGCGCGTTTGTCGTGAAAATGATTTTACGGCGCAGTCCATAATACAGAAAGTAAATTTGGGGACGTTAAGACGTTTACAGCTCGCGAAAGGAGAGATTCCGGCCGGATGGCCCGCGAGTGCGTCTGCGTACGGTCGTTCCGAACCGTCTTTAATGACAAATTTTAATGAGACTCCAGGTAGTTATTTATACAGGGAATTACATAACATTGTTGTTTTTGATAGTCCAGAATAATGGCGTACGAAATGTAGTTTCATTGTCGTTTATAATCATTGAAGATTCCGCTGTGGCGTAATCATTTTAACAGCAACTACAATATGTTGTCCTTCATCATCATCATCATCGGCTTAGTTCTATGTCACCACCACTGCTGGGGTACGAGCCTTCCCTATAGATGGATAGGGGCTACAGGCCATAAACCACCACGCGGCCCGGCTACATTAGCAGTCATCAACAACCCCAATCCGCACTGTTGTCCTTAATCACGTAAATTAAAACAAAATCCCCTACATTTGCATGTATTTTTCACCCAAGTGTGCATTGTACAAACTTGTTTTATCCTAAGTTGAGTTTAGCAGAAAAAGCAGCTACAATTGTTTGACAATTACTATCTATATATTATATTATATATATACTATATTACTAGAATAACCAAACTCAACCTTTAATAACAACCCAGCCACTTCGCGGAAGTTCTTACCTGTAACAAAAAATAATTCCGTTAATAAAGACAATCCTAAATATTCGAGCATAATATTATAAGAAAATTATCCATAAATATTGATTTAACGCAGAGTACACGCGCATGTGACACGTGAATTCTTAGATCCTTCTAAAATACCGTTACTTAAGACTTAAGATCTAAAACATTGTTGCTAGTGACAGTATTATGAAGATTCCTTTTTACTGAAATCAAGTGATGTGTTACAAAGAAACAAAATTGGCGTGACGTTATACCTAGCCGAAAATGATTGAACCGGCAGGCGAACGGAATGTTCGCTGGCAAACGTAACTACACAATTATCAATAAGGATGGAGGACAGCCTCCGCCGAGTCGCTGGCCCTGCTGCATCGCTGGCTCGAGTAACTGGCGGTTGCCCCGGAGACGCCAATTACGAGTATATTATGGCACCCGTTGAATTTACTTCGATTACGCTGTATGAGATAAACGCTTTTTATTATAATATGATGTTACAACCGTATCACTCATGCGAATGGCCTGGAGATTTCAAAGAAGTAGGCATTAAAGACGATTCTCGCTATCGCATCTGCATTGCTAGGTTTAGCATCAACAATCATGATATCGTCAATATTTATGTAACACTTAACTCTACAAAAATCTTTCCGATACTAAGAGCCTTCTCCCCGCCTCGTAGTTTTAAATTCTACTTCTAAACTGGTTATCTATGACCCAAATATCTGTTAAATTTAAAACATTTACAGTACCTACTGCATGAACTTCAAACAAATTTTATTGTCATCACCATTACTTAGGAACATCAAGTATGCTTAATAGTGTTCAAATACCTATGTACAACAGTAAGCTACAATCGACTATGTCAAGTATCCCTAATATATCTAGTTCCCGCGTAGTACCTTAAGATGGATAAACATAATATCTAATTATTTTTTCATGTGTAACAGTGTAACAAGTGTGTAACAGGAAGTCGGAAAAGCGCGTGCCATTTTGTAAAAATCTATATTATGAACATGAAATATTATTAGCGACATATTGTGTCATTTGACTATCAAAGGTCATTTTGATATCAAATGTCTTCTAATAAGTATTTACTGCATTCTCTTTATGATTTGTAAAAAAATATACTTACGTCATTGTGCTTATTACTAAGGTGAGATGTCAAATGTTACACATAAGTCTCGTTCGTTTTTTTACAAACAAAACACCTTTGTGATATACAAATCTCGCAAACGAAACACAACTTAAACTATTCATGTAAGGTGAGCAGAAACGCAAACATTTGTTTAGGTTGACGCAATCAAGGCTGTTTGACTCTCTTCCCGCGAGAGGGCACGGGTCAATGTCAACTGCTTAGCAAAATGACAAAATGGCGGCTCGGACTGCTCTGAAGAATTATCGGAGTTTTATGAAAAAACGGGGTTCGTAATTGGATTTCTAACTGATAAAACCCAAACGAATCAAAAACACGGTGGTACAGTATTAAACATATCATTTTACCTATCACTACCCTATTATCTATAATATTCTTTAGCAGATGATGTTAAATATAACAATAACTGTTCAACAGTGACGAACTGACGAATAAGAAAGTATGAGAGCGAGTGAGTTATTGAAAACAAACGTTGCAAATGTTACGATTGTATATTGCTTACGCTTTAACTTGACATTACAATATCATTTACATTCTTAAGTAGGTACCTTTTCAACCATAGCAAATGCAAAGGACTTCGTCATTAATTAACCAACTTGTCTTCAAAAGTACCTATACTCGTTATACCTACTATTCAAATAAAATTAATGTGTCATCATGACACATGTGGACAACAAAAGTGACCCACCTAACAAACCACACGTGGAATGTTGGGATAATTAACCAAAGTAATCCTATCGTTTATACGCGTCGCCGTCGCATGCGGGGTGTGCGGGCGTGCGGGCGGGGGGAGGAGGCCATCAATCTCCTGCCAGCGACATCTTTTGGTCAGAAGCTAAACTACATGACGTACCGCGCGCGCCGCGGATAGCAGGGCTGCCTACTTTAACATAATTACTTACTAAAAAGGTTCTCTTCTATGAAAACAGGCAGCAGAAAATCAAATCAACATCTAAGTGAAGTAACTCGCGTGGGTGGGTCTTTGAAAATGGATCCTACTCTTAAGTTACCCTTAACTTTCCGCCAATTTTGTCTTTAATATTGTTTGCTTGGTAACTGGTATATTTTTTTATTTTTGAAGGGAAAGGAACATTATTTTCCTTGAGTCTTGAGTACAGAGGTACTTCAGAAGACACGTGAAGCCGTTGGTCCCAGTTGTCGTAACGTAAGAAGGCAGTCATTCGTTAAAACCCACTAGCCCGCATTGAGCCAGCGTGATGGAATAAGGCTCGAATGTCCTTCAATGTAATTATGGGATATCTGAGCCCAACAGTGGGAAATGTTTATCTGTTGATGATGAGGATGATATTATTTTCCTATAGAAAAGACGTTTTTGAAATCTGTAACTTAGACACATGTGATGTCTTATAAATCTGCTTGATACTATAATAGTAAACTTTTACAATGAAATATGGTTATAGAAACTTTATTTCTCAAAAAAATTACAAAACATTCACTTACTTAAAAATTTACAATACATTACAAAATAATTTGTCACAATGAAAAATTTTAATTGACAATATACGGTAGTTAACATTTTTCTAGTATTGCGGATACCACCAACCACAGTGACATCCAGCAAGGAACACGGATATACTAAACAACTCATTATGCCCCGCAAATTAAATTAAAAATAAATAAAATTAAAATGAGGACTGAAAATTAGAACAAGCTACCTACTAATACTGAGACGACCAACACCTGTCCAACCTCCTGTGACCACGTACGAAACGTCAGGATATACATTAAATCAAATTAATGTGTAAATTATACGCGAGTAGATCCGTAAAAGTAAGTTTCATTTCAATGTGTAGTGTTCGCGTAAACCTTAGAAAACAAAAATAAACTACACATTACGTCATAACGAATTTCGCTGATTAGTCTCATGCTTAGATTAGACCTTTAAAATTTGAGTTCCAAAAACAATCAATCTAAAAAAAATATTTGACAGAAGTACATGTTTCTGTCAACTGCCATGGTCAGCCCTGAAGCAGCTAAGTCGCCGGTTAATTCGAGAGCAGCGCTTAATGAAACGGCCCGTTATTTATAGGGCGGAGACAGCGTGATGATTCCATTGTGGTTACGCGTGCCAATTACCTCGCCCGTGCCGGATGGAGGCCGTTTGCTTAAATGTCGCGAAAGTATGTCCTTGGATGTTTGGATGCAGCGTGCCATTTGGATGCAATTCCTCCTCTTATTTAGTATTATTAGAGGAGCTCGATGGGGCAGTGGTGAACGCGCTCGGTCTGCGAGTGCTGAGGTTAAGCAACTTTCGCAAAGGCCGGTCATCGGATAGGTGACCAAAAATGTATCATCTCGAGCTCCTCCGTGCTTCGGACGGCACGTAAAGTTGGTACTGGGCCCGCCTGGTGGTTTATGGCCCATTCTCCCTATCCATCCATAGGGAAGGCTCGTGCCCCAGCAGTGGGGACATAAAATAAATAAATAAATACCTTACTGGACTCGCAATCCATTTGGTCTTGAAACTTGGGTCAGAATACAGCTATTCGATCGAATGGATAGTTTGGTTGATTGCAATGCCATTGTGTATATTCCAGCACGTTGGTCGCTAATTAAAATAATAATTCAATCAGTTCTTCCTTAAAAATAACAAGAACCTTTTTTTATATTTTACAGGTCAGCACAGTGCCTTGATCTCACGTGATGTTAAATGATGATAAGGCCAATGATGGAAGCGCACTTCACCCAAGATCCTCAACTACTGAGGCACTGGCTATCTAGAGATAACTCTAGTTGGCGGAACAAAACAATGCTACAAATATTGATGTTATAGCGACATATTTAGATGAGACGGTGGTGGCTAGCTACGCGGGCAAACAAGCACTAACCAACCTGAACCGAGTACACAAACATGTACCCCCGTTGGGAATCAAACCTGGGACCTCTGGGTCTAAACCGGTGGTCTTAACCACTAGACCACAGAGGCGATTATCTCTATATAAACTCACTGTCTTCTGTATAACAAAGATATTTACTTGCAGTGAACAACAGGAAATCCCGTCATGTTCTTGAAACTCGCAGAGTAAGCTGCTCGCGTTGATAGCGTGTGAATATTAAATACGGCTGTATTACAAAAATGAACCGAGAATAATCCCGCGTTTCACACAGTGGCCGTGCCGCCGCCGCTGACTCAGCGTCATCGCGGGTAATGATCGCGGCGAGCGCGCCCGAGCCGCGCGCGTTATTACACGCGAGGCTTCGCGCTACGCTGTTAATTTTGAATAAATGAACTCGTTACACTTCTAGAAGCAAAATCTGTGGCACGAGAACTTACCGAGCTGAGTAACTGAGCGTTATGCAAATCCTTTACGCTGGGAGATATGACTGAATAACTATTTTAATAACGCTATCACAATTGTAGGTATGTGAATAAGTTAAAGTGTAGAAATATGTACCATAATGCATAAATAAAGTAGATAGCTCACATTTGTTTTATCAAAATATAAAACATAGCATGTTGTAACATGAGAAATGGCTGCGTGTCGACCTGCGCGGATATACAATGATTAAAGTGTATGGCGAGGGAGGAGGGAGGGGGGAGGTGCCGGCAGAAGAGGGTCCACTTTAAGGGCGTTCTTTTTCCCTAAGCCTGCATGTTAAAATGGAGTACCTATCTACACTACTAATAGTAATATGTTGCTGAAAGCTGCACGAAGTGTTTACATTAATATTTACGGTCAGTCTTGTTCTTTTGGTATTTCTAACAACCTAGAACATCTGGATTTGAATTTTGATAGAATTAATAATTCTAATAAGTTGCTGCTTCCAAAAATGCAATCGGATTTTCCAAATGTTTGCGGTGTGGTTTAATTTTATACAATTTGTGTATAACCGGATATTAATGTGCTATAATTATGAATTAATAACGGTCCAGTGCTCGTGCACATGCATAAGCATTAGCAAATTAAGTCCAACAATGTAAACTCATGTGAACTCTCCAGAGAAGTTTGCGTGAGGTCTTTGTAAAGTCCACATATTTACTAAACCTTATGGGGTTCCGGGGAATATCAAACATCAATCACCATCTATCACAGAAAATAACTCATTTAACTAAAATTACAATGGCACCTAATACTTAAGAAATAGAAAACAAAAGAAAAGTTGTATCAATCAGTCACATGTCTCACCAATAAGCTTTCAACACGTTTATTGTCGTCTTAAGATTACGACTATTGCAACATTTCTTGCGAAAGCTATCGAGAAGTGAGACGTTTATCTTACAACCTTCACTTACTTAATTATATACATCCCATGTTGTGCACTTAGTTACGTTGTCTATTCCATTATTGGACGCCAATGTCGTCAGTCGACTTCCATCTCCATAGATCAATCCTTACTCTAACCACAGATCTCGAACAGATGTGAAGTCAATGCAAACAACATATAACCCACAAAAATCCTAGTCAAACACTACATACATCGACTTGTCCGCATACAATATTTGGGGAGTCTTGCCTCGCGCAGCAGCTATGTACGGTAAATGCGCGTTATCTTCGATTTCACGACTGTTTTCGAAGTAGGCCTACGGGAAAATGTCATGCGAATAACACTCTTTTTATTATCTGCCTTACGAGTCCTTGGGTATTTGTTGCTTTTTCAAGGTTCACGCGTGAAGATTACACGTTTCATCTGCCACTGCGTTGATAGTTTTGACTCAAGTCCTAATTGACTTAGCTGGAGAAAAAATGTGATAATTGTGTTCAGAGTGCCTGGTGTGAGTTATGTTTACTTTCCGAAGTCATTCAATTGAATGAAAACGTTCAAGAAAACGAAAAACTTTAATGGCAAAATTAAAAAAAAAGACGAAGAAAGTGTTGAAAAAATTCCACGAGCGGGATTCGAACCCGCACCTCATGACATGCCGGGTCAGGTGCACTGCCAACTATGCTATCGTGGCTCAATCCAACTCGCCGAAATTAATCAACACTAAGTATCTACTTTTACTTTTTCAAATTGTAGTTGTTTCAGATCCCCTGGACCATGTAGGTCTCCGATCAAAGGGTGTGAAGCTGCTGCGATACGCAGCGTTAAAATCTAAAGCTAAAGTTCTTATAATCTGACCTGTGGTGCGGTAACCCACTCACGCTGGTCCCACGCTGCCGGAGATGGTGCCCAGGTACCTTGGTGATGACCCTCGCGGAGTAACCGTCACACGGCCGACTCAAGCGCCGTCCAATTTGTAACACACGGTCCACGACACCACAGGACACACTTTCTCACACAACGAAGCGGCTCCGCGCAACGCCTACCGAACCCGGAACTAGAGGGAATTTTTATATCTAAGGCGCCGATCAGCCCTAGTACCGTCTAATTATACACAAACTTGCCACCGATGGCCGTGATCAAACCGAATTAATTATTTTCCTTCCATATATCTTATAGCGAGCGATACCGACGACGTGACAACCGAATAGACAGACCATGACATTGACATTTTCTTATAATACCGTTTTCACCGATGGGCAAAGAAATTACGCTCATTCAGCCCAAAGATTAAATCTTAGTGTTCGATCTCGAACAGTAATTATTCGCAACAATATTTGCGTATAATTTGCATTAGATGTAAATAATCATAAATATAGCTTGTCTAATCGATATTTGTAAAAATATTATGATCGGATGTTGATGACGTAGTTGTCGACATTGAATAAGACTCCTTTGGCTTATAATGTAAAAGATAGTGTTGATTAATTTCGGCGAGTTGGATTGAGCCACAATAGCATAGTTGGCAGTGCACCTGACCCGGCACGTCATGGGGTGCGGGTTCGAATCCCGCTCGTGGAATTTTTTCAACACTCTGTGTTTTACAAATTGTAATGTGTTCGTAACTATATTTGCGTAAAATTATATATAAATAATCGGCAAAATTTTAACTTTGCTCGTATGTCGCCAGGAGGCGCTTCTTCTATGCCTTAGTAATTCTCGTTCGTTTACGTGATCGAATGTAAAAAATACCCAAACTAGGCCCTCAGAGATATTGTTAATGGATTCTTATTCGCATGCTCATAAATCTGGGCACGTTGTTGTTTGTTGGTTAGGCTGTAAAAGCTATCAGCTGCAACAGAATAGTTCTCTACAAAACAAGTTTAGGGGTTTAGGTTTCTATTCAATTGTACAGTCCATTGACGCTTGCAAACACACGGACAAAGCTCGCGCGCCGCCAATCCTGATGAATTCGATTTTGTGTCTATGCTACATTTATATACCTAGCTACAGTATGAGAAATTCGTGGCTCAACTCAATAAATCCAAAACTATAATAAAGTGGTTAATTTGTTATATTCGTAGAAGTTAAAGTAATGCAAAAGTTAAATATTTTTTGTACTTGGTGGTGCACAAAAAATATACTTATGTCTAACCAGGTCAAATCTTTTAAAATTATTGCAACTTTTAATGTAGTTAAATTAAATGTTTACTGGACACGTGGCAGTGATTGCTTATCATCAGATGAACTGTAAAAAAGTTTGTTGAAACATTTGAAATCCTATTAATATTATAAACGCGAAAGTATGTTTGGATGTTTGTTACTCTTTCACGTAAAAACTACTGAATGGATTTGTATGAAATTCGGCCTGCAGATAGTTTATAACTGGGAATAATATATAGAATACTTTTTATCCTGATATTCCCACGGGAACGGGAACCACGCGGGTGAAACCGCGAGCGGCCACTAGTATTAAATAAAAATAAGTTGTGTTTGTTTTCTTGCGTTAAGAGAGAAAACTCTCTAGACCCTACCGAGGTAAGACGATAAGATCAAATCCTATCAAAACTTATAAAATAGAAAGCTGAAAAGGTTCAAAGAAATATCGCGCGTTTGTTTTTGTTTTCGGCAAATCTCTTTTTCCTAGAACGTTTAGAAGTTGGGATTGGGACAAACTATAGTAATAAAACTTAATTTTGGCAGCAAATTATCAGCACAGCTGGGGATGGGCAATCAATCAGTTCCGCCGAAATCTCCGCTTCACGCACCGCCTCCGCGCCGCCGCGCCGCCGTCGAACGCCGTCGAACGCCCGCCGCCGGCGCCGCCGCCACTCGATCCTGCCGCGCGGCGCGTTCGTCAGCGGCGCGCGAGATCGCTCCAGATGAGAAAAGTTCTCAACAGATTTATGTGTGTCTCGGATTGTCGCAACGAGTCAAGTAAAAGGAAAAGTTTCGCTTGTAATAGATAAAAAAAAACATTGGAACTTCGATATGTGTTAAGCTAGTTTATAGATGCCACGTGAAACGCTTTCTCCGTGCTGTTCTAAATGAAACGCCTCGATAATCGTTCATCGTATCGTAGCTTCAGAAATTTATATTCCTATAATTACATTTGTCACCAAAACGTAAGAAAGATTAGTTAATTAGTAAGAAAGAATATGGCTGAACTATTTATAAGTACTATGTGTAAAACCAACTTCCACCTATACTTCGCAATAAATATATTTGATTTGATTTGATTTAACTATGTAATTACAGTCGGTTATGAAGACGTTATCAAAGCTTTATTTTGCTCTTTGGACCAACGCAGCTTGATGCAGCATTGCATTTATGTTTGCGGCGGACTGACCGTGCAATGAATACAATTATAAAGACAGAAACCATTGCGGTTGCGGGTAACGGCGCGGGGGCAGGAGCGGGCAGGGGAGCGGGCGCGGGAGCGGGCGCGGGAGCGGGCGCGGGAGCGGGCGCGGGAGCGGGTTGCAAATGCGGCTTTTTCTTTGCCACAGATTTTGATCTTGAATTTCGTGGAAAGACAAGAACGGAGCTGAGGGCAATGTATTTTGGCATATGATCCAATAATATTACCTATTTAAATATTGTACCTGCTCAATTAAAATATTGTACTTTCACATCATTATTTCTCGGTCACAATAATATTTTCTAAATAACTGTTCTTGTAAGTCACCTCTGCTGATTCTAGCTATACGATAGTTGCAGTGAGAGGTATTCTCGAAAACTCTACGTGATCTCACACAATCAGTGAGTAAGTAGCAGTGTTTTATTTATATTCCTATTCTATAGCAGAACTACAACTAGACTAACTACTCACTAACTAGACTAACTAGACTTTTAGTTTTGTTTAGTTTTTGTCTGGGCATCTTCGAAATACCAGGGTCGTAGCATTACTAAAGTGCTATGACATATTTTTCTGAGAAGATGCCTTTTCAGTATCTTAAAATTAAAAAAAAAACAAAATTCTAAATCATTTATTCAGTTTAGGCTACAAATAGCTCTTAAGAACGTCATTTTGCCATAGGTTCGTAAGTCTACGCTATTACTTAAATTTTGAATGTTTTATTTGTATGAATGTGTTATTTTGTGATACTAAATGTTTTAATTTCTATTTCTATACTATCAGATTGCCCTGGTTGTCTTGTCGGTCCATTTTGTTGTCGTCCAGAAACAGATAATAGCAAGTGGGTAGTGAGCTGAGGCTACGATTTCGACAAGGCTTAGTTTTGTTGTCACGCTGTGCTGCTGTGCGGCAAGGTCGTGGCTTGCCGTAATGAGTGCGGCGGGGTGCAGCGCACATCGGCACGAAGGCGGGGAAACAGCAAATTGGCAATAGAGGTGAGGAGTATAATGACGAATTAATTAAAAAGTAAAGCCATCATAAAAGCAATAAAAATATGTAGGTACACTTGTTCTTGTATATGCAATATTTTATGTTTGTTTCCAATAAAAGTAGGTACCGAGCTCGCCGCGTCGTCACGGTTACCGGCTATTTTATAACGGTCTCACGTGTGAAAATGACATAAAATGTTTAATATACAATAGCGATATTTAGAACGTAGCGTGCAGAAATCTAAAGTTTATTTTAGAATTTTTGCCGGAGTATTTGTACACCATGCCGTGGCAAATATAAATTTACTATAAAGTAGTACACTTAACGTGAGCTACTTATATTTTTATATGAGACAAATTTTATGATAAAAAATACAAACATATTGTAATTTGTGAGCAGGAGTATATTTAATCAACGTCCGCATAAGAGGACACGTCAACAAAATACACAATTTGCCAAAATTATTTCAACTTTTCACGAATAATGAAATAGTGGTGTGTAAACAACATGACATTCCTGCTATTTACCTATGTAACCTAAATGTTTTTGTTAATGAGCTTATATATTTTTTTTTGTTTGTATATCTTACGTATAATCATTTGGCCTTCATTTCCTGATGTTAGGTGATGATAAAGCCCAAGGTGGGGAGCGCACTTCATCCGGGATCCTGAACTATAGCCTGAGAGCCAAACTAATTCGCTATATGGAGACTCAACAATAATTCTATTTCTGTATATTCTTAACATAAAAAAATTGGATTATCTAGTTTATTATATAAATCATTAGTAATCCACCAATATTTGTGACAGCGACATTAAAAAAAAAATACAAAGCTTTATAAAATCTATAAAAAATGGGCAAAAATGGTATAAATACTATTTACTTTACATTTGAATACCTTTATTAGTTATCTTTCGTAAAAATTTAATAATCCTCCTATAAATATAAATGAAAAACAAATAAACTTAAAAAAACTCTAAGTAAACTCTAAAGTGGCATTACACCTATGTTAAAAATGCTATCAGATCAGTTTTTAATTACTTTTTTTTCATTTGCTTCCATTAACACGTAATGTACTAAATCCAATAAATAAAAAAATATATATATTGTTGAATTAAAAAAAAAGGTTATTAAAACATTATTTGTTGTAGAAAATAACATAAAAAAATCTGCTATTATTATTTTCTTAGAGTACATAGTGCAGTTAGTGAAACAACCGACTTCTTCCTAAAGTATTAGTTTTCCGTTGTATATCTTTATGGATTTCAACTTTGGTGCTTAGATAAGGTGAACGTAAACACTTTTTCACGATAAAACCGGTGATAGCATTTTAACTGCAAAATTGCACCATTTTCGGGGTACAACTTTTTTTCGATACCTTCCAATGCGAGATTTTGTTGGATTCTAAAATATAGTCTCTTATAATTATATTTAATGGCCGTTTACAAGAATTTGGCCTGTTATTGAGTTTTTTACAAAAATATCGGAAAGTTCTTAGGCTACTACTGAGGCACTGGTTGTCTTATCTCTAGCTGCCGGAACACAACAATGCTACAAATATTGATGTTATGGCGACATATTTGGATAAGATGGTGATAGCTAGCCAGGCGGACAAACAAGCCCTACCACCAACTACCGTGTACACAAACTTTTACCTCCCGCTGGGAATCGAACCCGGGAGGCGGTTTATATTTTTGTACTTATATGGTAATACGATTTTCAAAAAGGATTTGAACGAGCGTCATCCTGTCGCATAAAAGAAAACGCCACGCAAACGCGATAAAACATTATTTAAGCATTTCCCTTATTAACCCGGTTCGGGCGAGGGTGTTTTAATTTTTGATCCGAATCCGGGTGGCGAGATTTCCCCCGGGCGAGCATTCATTATGAGGAGCGCGACGTTTATGGCGCCCGCGTCCTCGTCAATGATAAACAAACTGAATATGTGACTGCCGAATAATTATAACGGTTGCTTGCGACATCCTTTTTCGACGAAAGGACGTTAACACTTTGCAAGGTTAGTCTACAATCTACAACATTCAAACTCACGACAACATCTGTTAGGAGTCTTCACAGTTTGGCCAATATTGCGACAATCAAATGAAATACTATAAGTGGATTTAAGTGGAAGCGCAGTAAGCGGTCTCGTTAGTTTGGGTAAAGTAAAAAAAGTAATAATAACGGTTTCATTGTGATGTGTAACGCATCATTGCGTCAGTGATGGAACGGTTGGTCAATGTTTCAACGATTTTCTTCGTTATCAGCCGTGCTGAACTCATCATTCCGTAGCACCGATATTGGTCGCACAATGTCTCAATGCTCAATTAACTGGATACACCGGATGAAGTTAATAATCATAGTGAATAGTAATCCACTGACTCCTCAAAACTTATGAAAGATTTTCCAGTCTGTAAGATAACGTTTAAGTTTACCATTATTTTTCAAGAAGACCGGCTGCTAGCTATTATATAGCAGGGAGTCACAGGATACAACTAATGAGTTGAGTAAGAGTGCTCATGTATTTCCTTGGTCCCGCACGATGGCTGCAGTAATTGATGCTGCCGCGCTGTCCGGCTGTCCACGTCGGCACACCCCTGATGCCGTTAGATTTGTCAACCACCCGCCTGCTCTACACAATTCTGAACCCTAAAGCGCCAGCAATAAAGTTCATCCCTCTTTACACTCGACCCTATGATTGCAATGTTAACGGCTCCCTGCTTTGTGGCATTTACATGTGAAACAAAGATTCTCGTTGTATTTTGTCATCAACGGTGGGGGTGATAACGCGACTTTTGACTGACGTTATTAATGTCTGCTGGCTGTAAAAAATTGGGATAGGACTGCATTCGTTAATTTAATATTTTGAACAACAAAGCAACTCAGCCATGTCGTGCGTTGCATACTTACTTACAATACTTACAGCATTCATTATCACAACGAAAATGTTCAAAGTCATTATTTTGCATGTCCTATTTGCGTTGCATTTTTCAGTACTCACATGTTATAAGTTCGACTTGCATTTATCGTTAGTCGTTTTAATGTAAACTGTGACATTTTTTTCGGTGCAGCAACAAACTAATTTTGAATATCGATAATGTACAATATATTTATGATCAGTGAGGTTTTAAATAACTTATCATATTCGCCCGGCACAAATCTGCTGTCTGCCGGTTAGCTAACTTTTTTCTGCAGAACTCGTGTGACGTTCGGTGAAGCTTATTGTTCTGTGAAATTGCCACTGTGTTTAGCCTATTCAAACTATCACTGACAGCATTAATTGTGCTGTTGGTTGTCTCAATACTACCTGCACGGTTGTACAGTCAACGGCAAAAGTAACCGATGATTGGTCAAGTTTTAATACATGAAATCAGTATGAAAATCAAAACTTTTTAAACGCATATCCTAAAACCTTCGAATGACTACTAGTACCTGCAGACTTTGACTGTAGTTTTATAGAAAATACCGACTTACACTATCGAAACTTAATTTTGAAATCTACATCATCTTTTCCTGTTGACTGTACCACGGTTTTCGTGACATAAGCAGTTGGCTTTTTCCTAGGATGTAACTACATCCTCGGAAAAGCCAACTGCTTATGTCACGAAAATACATCCTCGGAAAAGCCAACTGCTTATGTCATGAAAACCGTTGTAAATAGCTCACTCTGATACCTGCGCCTGTCGTCACCCTCTTGTACTCATAGTCATGCATACGCAAAAAGAAGGAGCTAAATGTTTCAAGTGAGAGCTCCGTACAAGTGATATACAAGAACATGATCGATCACTTATAAGATATTGTACCGTAACAAAGTAGAATGCGCCTACTAAGGGGTGAAGTGCGTCTCCAAACATTACGCCCCCCCATGACTGCCTTATTAAAATGCATGAATCTATATAACTGTTGTCTGCAACCACCGTAGCACCTTAGGTTCTGTATCCTCAACCAAGCATTATCTAAAAGCAATCTACTCATCAGTAAATAGCGTATTTAAAAAAAAAACAACTATTTAGAGACTACAAGGGCCAGTAAGGAGCTCCATCGCAGGTCAGATGTAATCATGTTGTGCTTGCATCTAGTAAGTTACAGTGTAACATAAATTATTATATTATTAGCACTTAAAAATAAAAAAAATAATTTAGTATAGCGTTGTGTTATCAAATTTGTGGTATTTCATCTGTAAAGATGAATCTGCACAGCCATCGATAGCAATGACCGTTGGATAGATGGCACTGCTGCCGCTAAAAAGCAGTCCAAGTCAAAGAAGTGAAAAAATGCCTACGTCAGCCATCCCGGTAGCATAATGGTCAGTGCAGCCACAGAGTAGATAAAACGTATTTACTCATGTGGTGCAGCCGCCCGGATTTCGGTAGACCCAGGTTCGATTCCTGGCTGGGTCGGGTAGGCATTTAATATTTTCACTATATTTTATAATTATTTAGTAAGTAAAATCAAGTAAAATGACATTGTAACCAGTATTGTGACCCAAATTTAAAAAAAAATGCTTTAGTGAGCCAGCTATGCTGCCACGAGCCACGAGATGCTTCTCTACACGACAACTTCGCTTCAAACGTTTAAAATGTAACTTCGCCCGCTTTGAGAGTGCTAACGAACGTTTCTTTGTGACCCTCGCAGCATTTACGCGATTTCATTTAATTGGCAACGTGGTGGGCACCGTGGCCGGCTCGTTCACTTAATGGGCCAACATTCACGCCCAGTTTATTGTCAAAGTAAAATTAGGGGCAACGGAAACCATTGGTAGATAGATAGATAGACAGATAATTTATTTATTTGCAACGAAATACACACAATTATAACATAATACAATAATAAAAAAATACAATACAGAAAAATAAAAATTTAAATAATAATAAAAAAGAAATTAAATATACAACTACCACAAACATTGGTCATCAATAGTGTGCCGTAGCGATGCAAAAAGGTGTAAACTCAATGAAACATTTGCTCATGCAACAAATCACCGATTTTCAGTTACCACACGAACAAAACCTGCGAGGTCGCGCAAATGATAATAATAATGCATCCAGATTCGTTTAAGAAATAAACAAATGAACTATAGTAATAAAATCATAATTATATATTAATGTAGTAATAAAATAATAAATAATAATTGATTCATAATATAAATATTTCAAACTAAAATATTAATAAATATAAAAAAAAATAACAGCAAATAAAAAAAATTGTCAAGCCATATAATACATATTCATAATACAAACTCTAAAATCTAAAATTGTCAAGCCATATAATACATATTCATAATACAAACTCTAAAATCTAAAATTGTCAAGCCATATAATACATATTCATAATACAAACTCTAAAATCTAAAATTGTCAAGCCATATAATACATATTCATAATACAAACTCTAAAATCTAAAATTGTCAAGCCATATAATACATATTCATAATACAAACTCTAAAATATAAAATTGTCAAGCCATATAATACATATTCATAATACAAACTCTAAAATATAAAATTGTCAAGCCATATAATACATATTCATAATACAAACTCTAAAATCTAAAATTGTCAAGCCATATAATACATATTCATAATACAAACTCTAAAATATAAAATTGTCAAGCCATATAATACATATTCATAATACAAACTCTAAAATATAAAATTGTCAAGCCATATAATACATATTCATAATACAAACTCTAAAATCTAAAATTGTCAAGCCATATAATACATATTCATAATACAAACTCTAAAATATAAAATTGTCAAGCCATATAATACATATTCATAATACAAACTCTAAAATCTAAAATTGTCAAGCCATATAATACATATTCATAATACAAACTCTAAAATCTAAAATTGTCAAGCCATATAATACATATTCATAATACAAACTCTTAAATCTAAAATTGTCAAGCCATATAATACATATTCATAATACAAACTCTAAAATCTAAAATTGTCAAGCCATATAATACATATTCATAATACAAACTCTAAAATCTAAAATTGTCAAGCCATATAATACATATTCATAATACAAACTCTAAAATCTAAAATTGTCAAGCCATATAATACATATTCATAATACAAACTCTAAAATCTAAAATTGTCAAGCCATATAATACATATTGATAATACAAACTCTAAAATCTAAAATTGTCAAGCCATATAATACATATTCATAATACAAACTCTAAAATCTAAAATTGTCAAGCCATATAATACATATTCATAATACAAACTCTAAAATATAAAATTGTCAAGCCATATAATACATATTCATAATACAAACTCTAAAATATAAAATTGTCAAGCCATATAATACATATTCATAATACAAACTCTAAAATCTAAAATTGTCAAGCCATATAATACATATTCATAATATAAACTCTAAAATCTAAAATTGCATTAATTGATGTGTACAGACACCAGCCATTGTGAGAGTCAATGCAGATTAATAATTGGAAAAATGTGGAGCTTCAGAAGTCGTTCTATATAATAAAGAAGTTAGACGAGTTGGTGTTATCCCTGACAACAGCTGCTAACACCTGTCGGCCAAAATTGGATCTTAAGATGACAGTAATGTGCACATAAGACACACGTGACAGACTTATACGTGTAACATGAGCGAGTATTCTGTGCCAAATGTTTCATTTCAATTGTGTTCTTTTTGATTTGATTGTTACATTAAGGTAGTTTTCCGTGACAATTGATTTTTGGTAGGTTAAGTTTATTTGAAAAATATTGTGTTCTCTGAGTGAACGCCTTGTGCTCCATCACGCATGTTGTAGACCAGCTGTCAAGATATTGCTTTGTTTCTTTAATAACTTTCTTTTACAAGTTGTCTACACGTTAATTCAATTCAAAATGTTTTATTTCAATTATAAAGAAATGTTATACAGACCTATATAAAGAAGTCAACGATAATTCAGTCTGTATTCGCCAGGTTAGTAACTTAATAAAATAAAATTGGTTGAAATTAAATCACTTGCAAATAGGTTAAACATTGACCTATAAACTCAAACGAATTGAGGTAAATTAATCCTTCATTAATAATTCATCATTTATCATGCATCAATCACGAAACAAAAACAGAGGACATGGCTGCAAGGGCCAATTACTTTTGACTTTTGTAAATAAACTGGAAGAAAAGAATTTTAAAGAAACTTATCGTACAGCATGCCTGTAAGATCTTGATTTTAATGTTTACAATACAGAAAAACATAGTACTATTCATGTATCATACTCCATCCATAGATCGCACCTAATAAATACTGTTCATAAGTTAAAACTCACATAGCAGAAGATACTTATGTTACTAAGTACTCCCCATCACAGAGCCATCCGTAATGCATACAAATAGTCGGCGCTATTAGGTCGCGGGCAGAATATCAATATGTGAAGGTTTCTCCAGTTAATATGATAAAGAAAGCGGACCCAGCCAAATCCGGGATAATCTCGTAACGGACGGCTAATTGCCGGACCGGTCGCCGCGCGGTCCGGATCAGGCCGGCACGTGATATCTCAGCCTGCCTCCATGACCTGTGCCCACCCTATTAGCACTATCTATTATGTTTTCTAACTATTTCTGATACGGTACAAAAGGTTACGGAGAAAACTAGTATATTTCTGAAATAAATTTACTATTGTCAATTAATTGATCAAAGTACAGCGCAACAACCTTACTTATATTAATTTTATTTATCATTATTAATCAAGAAAACATGATCAAGATCAACTATATGTATGTGGTAAGTAGGTACCCGTGATATAGTCTGTAGAGACATATTAGGTTAGTATTTCTAAGTAATATCATATTTCTACAATTCTATGGAAATCGGTTCTCGCCCGCAGTCGCACGGGAAGCGCGGTCAAATTCAAAATTCAAATTCAAATTCATTTCAAATTCATTTATTCCACAAACAAATAACTTTGTGTTGGAAATATAAATAAACAATACATTACAAAATAAATTAAAAAGAAAGAAAGTAAACAGTCATAAATTAATTCATTAAAATCTAAATAGTAAAAAATTAAAAATATTAAAATTAATTAAAATTACAACATTCAATAAAATTAATAAAATCAATACAAATTAAAAATAAAAATTAATCAAATCAAATTAAATAAGTACATCAATTATAATAAACAGCATTAATTAATCAGTAATACATTAAGACACCAAAATCAATCAAGTAAATTCATCAATACTATACAAACATTTTTTCAACAAGAAGCTCCTCAAACTTTTACGAAATAAATTCACATTACTGATGGACTTAAGATCAGTAGGCAGAGCATTAAAAATTCTGACAGCTTGATACCTTACACTGTGTACAATTATATTGAGTTTGGGCGCAAAGGAATTGTGTAAGTCCCTTCTACGAGTCATTAAACGTTTTTCTCTATCATCAGGTGTTTCATATTTTCCAGGCTTTTTTACTAAATCTGTAAGTAAGACTAATATATAAAGACTAGGAATGGTCAAAACGTTTAGTCTTTTAAAATGTTCCCTACAGGATTCCCATTGTGGGATTCGTACTATAGTTCTTAGTGCTCTCTTCTGTAGTATAAAAGCTCTATTTAAATTATATTTGTATGAGTTACCCCAAAACTTAATACTATATCTTAAATGTGATTCCACTAATGCATTATAAACTATCTTAAGTTGCTGTTCAGTAGTTTCATCCCTTAGACTTCTTAGAGCATAACAGGCTGAACTAATTTTATTTTCCATGTATTCCAATTCCCGCTTCCAATTAAGAAATGAGTCAATATAAATGCCCAGAAACTTAACTGATTCTACAAGTGTGACTTGATTGCCTTGCAAAGTAATATTCAAAGATTCCCTGTTTCTAGCAGTTGTTCTGAATAGCATCACAATTGAGAACAAGGCCATTTACGTTAAACCAGTTACAAAAGGCTGAAAGAGTCTCATTAGTCTTAGAATTTAATTCCTCTGAGTTTCGTGCCGAAATTACAGCATTTGTGTCATCCGCATAAAGCACTAACTGAACACCTTTTACTTCCTCATATATGTAATTTACTAACACTGTCGTCACGGTCGATAACACTGTTTTGTGTATTCGAATCAAATATATGGAATTTATGTATTTAAATAAATGTGGTTTTAATGTGACAACCTAAAACAACACGGTACCAAAATAGGACATATAAGACATATCACTGCTGGTGACCCCGACGTGATGTATGGAGTTACTGTTCTCTGATGAAATCTCTACTGCATATTGTATTGTGGAGGAATCTTATGCATTATATGTGCAGAAAGCGTTTGTTCTACACAAAAGAAAATTTAAAAACACGCCCACCATGGTCCTATATTCAACAGAAATTGTGACCAAAACAATATCAGAGACTTGGGATTCTGACAGCTCCCAGATTATTATTACAATAAGTCGTTAATTTAAGTCTTGCTAACAAATTTTGGTAACTATTAAACGAGTACGAAGCTTTGTACACAAAAGATCAGAGAGCGCCAAAGATAGAATGATTATTACGTACACAAATATATTCCCTTAGAATTATATTCCTAGAACGTAAGGCGCTGCTCCTAATATCAGTATGTAATTAACATTATTATTTAAGTAAGTTTGGACTTAAAAACTGTGGCGTGTGCCGCTTTTGTTGAAACAGAGCTTTTACTATACAACAATTTAAATGTCAAGTATGTTCACTTTACTTTACAAGTATAGTTACGGAGCTCAATGGCGCAATGGTTAACGCACTCGGTCTGCGAGTGCTGAGGTTAAGCAACTTACGCAAAGGCCGGTCATCGGATGGGTGACCAAAAGTGTTGGTCCCGGCTGCATTAGCAGTCGTTAACAACCACCGCACCTCACTGGGCCCGCGTGGTGGTTTATGGCCCGTTCTCTCTATCCATCAATAGGGAAGGTGCGTGTTCGTGTGTTCGTGTAGTGGGGACATAAAAATGAGCTTTTTTACTTACTGAAAGATAGCTTATCTACCCATTAAATTCCAAACAATATATAGTTAATGCTAGAGCTTCTATTCGTTACATTGCAGCACTCTGGCAAAAGGATTGACAAAGTTTGGAAAATACAGAGGACGATGGTGTGATAAAAAGATTGGAGAGTAAAGTGGGACTGTATAGTACATATCATGCGGGTGCATCTGACTGACGGGCCAAGATTGTAACAGGACAGATGCACGAAGATGGGCGGCGGCCAAGAAAGTCCTCGGATACGTAAACGATAATCTCGACAGGTCCTGGGTAGATTGGCTAGCTTTGGCAAGTGCCCGGCGGACGTACGACGCACTGGTAAATACGAGTATGTTATTAATAATAATTCATTTATTTCAGACATAATACTACCCAGTTTTTTAGTAACAATTTTCTGAGCATACATAGTTTACGTCTTATTCTACATAAAAAATTACCAAGGCGCAATTCTAAGAAAAGGTTAAGAAAAAGTCTAAAAATGTTTGTTCCTCAATTATGTATTGGTATTACCATATCTTTTAGACAACGTTTTGACCGTATTCTTTCATGCATAGACTATGAACCAAGAGGAGCGGTAAAAAGTGGTAGAGTTAGAGAAAAAATGTTGGTGGCTCGTGTCGAAAGCTAAGGACACCTACGGGTACATTGATTTTGTGTGTATGTTAATATGGGTTTACATAAATTTTACGAAAATTTTGTTGCGAATAAGTAAAAAATTGGAATGTGTCTTAGAAAATTTGCACGAGCGGTATTCAAGCCCGCACTCTCTGGCACACCTGATTTTGTTAGAGTTAAAGCGACGGCGACGTATGCGAATGAATAGCTGTTGATAAACGAAGTCGTCGCGTCGCCGCCGCCGGCGCTGCGGCCCTGAGAATGTTTGATGACGGCGACAATGCCATTAAAAATGAGTTGACAGCCCCTGGCGCGACTCTCAAGTGCCCCGCACCAAAAAGACAACTTCCAAATTGAGTTTATAATTTGTTGCATGAACGTTTAAATTCGGACGTGGGTTAATTGTTTAATGGAAACAAATTCGGGCCGGTTAGAATCGTTTCAAGTTTAACTGGCAACGCGCGGAGTTAATGTGGGACTAACATTATTTTAATTAATGAATCTGTTTGCATTTTGTCACTAAGCACTGTTATTAAAGTACGTAGTTGTGGACGTATTAAAAGTTATGTAATAACATTGTCTCTTGCGTGTCGTTTCATTATGACCCTTAAGGTAAAGAAGCTATACTTTATTCAGGTAGGCATAGGCAAGTGCATATGTTTAAGGCATTCCTTCAAATAAAAACCACGATCATAGCCACTTTCGTAGTGGAGCGACTTTTAAGAGATGTAACGCCAAGTTATAAGCCCACGTGTGTTGAAGTACCACCGTCCGGTGGTGCCTACTCCGGCCCAGTTTGCCCAGGCCGCGTGTCGACGGGCGTGTGCGTCGAGTTATTTTTGCCCGAGGCTGAATATGAGTGCGCTGCAGTGGGAGACAGGACGCGAAGGTTATGTTTGAATTGCAGCCTTGACATTTAAGTGCCAATATATCGAAAGTCAACTACAATTATATTGTTTGTTGTTTGTTTGCAAAAATAAAGCAATAATACCTATTTATAATTTTATAATTTTATTACAAGGTGACATTTTTGTCATCGGGACATTATTTAGGTACAAATTGCGAAGAATCCCAAACGTTAAATGCCCAATCGGGCCAAAAATCGCATTATTGAATTAAATTAGTTAATCCTTCGGACGCATTACTAACTTGTCAGTTTTCAACAAAGTGTAGGTATTTTTTGTGATTATGTTTATTTAAGAGACACGAAAACCCTACCTGCTACCCTTTGGACATATTTCATGTTTTTGGGGGCGTATTAAGGTTAACCTAGTCCATTTACTTTATAGCACCCTATTTTTTGTCCGACGGTAAAAAAAACAACCAGTACAAGGTAACCCTACCATAAACGCGTATGCTCTTACTTACAAGCGTCGTCTACGCTTGCTTAACTTTACGTTATGACGGCACTGCAGTAATTTCACTGATCCTGGTTTTCAATTAGGACTCAACGATGGATGTCAGTGGGCAAAGGCGACGGCCAGCTTAGAGATGGCGACGACTTAACGCGGGATTAGCAGGGAGGACGTATTGACCCAGTGCGGGGATGGGGGCGCGGGGGAACAGCTCCATTATCATTCGGTTCCGGTGCCGGAGCTACCTGACAGGCAACATTGCCGATACATGTAGTACAGTTTGGAAAGGTGTTGAATCCCGCACCCTCCAACGTTCAAGTCAGGTGCACTATCATGACTATGTCCGACCCGTGTAACTATACTAATTAGGACCCTGCTTAGTAGAAAGCCTTATTTAATGCTAACAACTAAAACGTCATCAACATCCGATCTTAATATTTTTATTTTTCTGAAAGTGTTTGTAATAGCGTACTTGTGGCTATAAGACTGTTTGCTTTTTTTTTTAATACTTAGCACGGCAAATGACTCCATACCACCTGATGTTAAGTGGAAAAGGAGTCCAGACGCGAAGACAACTGGTGCAGCGCTTGTTGCATTGCTTATTCTTTAGATTCCTTGAAAGTGAGACGCATTATCAGCCTATCGCATTCCATTGTGCTTAGTCCTAAGGCCCGGTCTCCGGCTCTCGCCATGCAGTCTTCCACCCGCCCTGCGCAGATTACCGTTCCACCTGATCCAGGGACGCCCACATTATGCTTA
Source organism: Eudonia lacustrata (assembly GCA_947562085.1). Lineage (NCBI taxonomy): Eukaryota > Metazoa > Arthropoda > Insecta > Lepidoptera > Crambidae > Eudonia > Eudonia lacustrata. The sequence goes on along the minus strand of OX387340.1, from coordinate 29,019,479 downwards.
CCCAGTCGCGGTCTCCATACCACAACTCCTCTACCCCAACGATTTGGTAATGGTTCTGCGATAGATGTGAGCCCACTGCCACGGTAGCTTGCTAATCATTATAAGCTATAGCGCTAACTTTAGTTCTCTGACGAATCTTTTCATGTCGAATTCGATCTGTTTTTTCCAAAAATTGCTAAGTGTCTTTAAACTTTAGGAATCGTGGCACTGTTAACGTCCACGTCATGGCTCTGTAGTCTTTTTGAGTGAGACGCAATCTGTGGCAGTGGCTTTAGTGACTTGGTAACAGGCATATCAAAAAAGATTACGTATGCATGCGACGTCGATCCCCGGCCAGCGCTGAATGATTCATCGGCTTCCGCCGTGATGTAGCGACAATCAACTGGACAGAGCCACCTAACGTGTGCGTGCCATGTTTTGGCATCAATGAATTCGACAATTTTGATCACATATTCAAGATGTAGATACGTATTTTGTCAATTTAACACTGAGAAAACTTTTTACAGTTATCAGTTTATTTTTAAAATTTATAACGAGGAATCGCTTGCTTATTCTCAACCGATGGTGAGTTACGATAAGGCTAAAGACGAAAGCACACTTCTCCAAAACCCTCAATCACTAAGGTAGCTAACAATAATGTTTACGAAACGAAGCATGAAATGCAAGAAGTGGCCGTATCCTTAATTTAAGTGAAAGCCTAGCTGTAATTTACAACCTCATAAAATCCAATTCATTAATCGCACCAAGAAAAAGATTAACTACCTACCCTAGAGGATAATAATTAAAACACGTTCTCGTTCATGCCAATAAAAACATATGAGCTCGCGAACTTGGAACGGAACGGGAGTAGCGAGAATTATAATCAAAAAGTATTTAAACAAAATATACAAGCTGCCAGTACAGAACGGCGAATACTTCATATGTGTTGTGTAAAAATGTACGACCGCAGTAGTTACATAACATGGGGGGCGCAGCTTCCCGTTTATGAGTGGGGAGGGGGGAGGGTGTTGCGGCAAATTCACCTTTTATTTTTACCGCCCTTTACTTTTTATTGCGCGCTTTACGCGTGCACGCCGCCGCCGCCGCCGCCAGCGCTCGCGCGCGATAACGCACTGCCCGCGCACTCATAATAGATATTTCCTATTTAAATATCGTACTTGATAGAAGTTACCATGTATGGGTTCACTGAACCCGAGTTAATGACTTGACTTAAGAGCGTTTACGCCGCACACTAGCGCCGCCAATGAAAAAAAAAACATATCTAGTAATTAGAGATAGAAAATCAAATTATGCTCAACAAACTATCTGAATGAAGTAATTTAGCATTTTTACGTCACCTAATAAACACCTGACATGTTATGGTTTAGTCAAATATGGCGTTATAGTTAAAAGTGGCCGTAACGTCTTATTTAACTAAACCATAACATATGGTGTTCAAGGTGCCGTAAAAATGCTAAATTACTTCATTCAAATAGTTTGTTGAGCATAATTTGATTTTCTATCTCTAATTACTAGATATGTTTTTTTTTTCATTAGTGGCGCTAGTGTGCGTGTGTAAACGCTCTTAACCATTTTTTTAAAATAAAACTAAGTGTCTCCGCTCTACGCACAGGATAATCTCATTGAAAATCTCTTCATATTTTGAAAATCAACGCTCTGCATAAAATAATGTATTAAAACTAATTTAAATTAATCATAAATGAAAGCTGCTTACTTTATATACACGTAATGTTAAAGTAAATAAATTATGAGGGGGAAATAGCTTCTTAATTGAATAAAGGTATTGGAGCAGCCACATCGAGGAATGGCCGGAAAGGCTCCAAGGGCATAATGGAGTTAAGGATAATACGAGTCTAGGGCGGAGATTGTACACCCCGAAAAGCATTTGTCCGATAAGTTCCGTAAATCAATGGAACCGATCATAAATCCGATTGCTTTTTTTGATACCTTAATATTTTTTTATACCATAAAATAAGATAAATAAATAGGTAAAAAAAGTTCTAAAAAGCATTATCAGCGCTTTTGAATAGCAGTCAAAGTCAAAGTCAAAGTCAAATATTCTTAATAAACTTTAGAAAAGTGCTTTTGAATCGTCCATAATTTTTTTACCTACTACCCATTCAGGACGTCTATTTTTTAGTAATATTAGTGCTGGCTTTATGTTTAAAAAATCTTCTGAACTGAAAATTCGTAAACTTACTGCAGTTGGGTCGGGCCAGAGTTTGCTAAATTCTCAAACAGAATGAGACGGCTTCGAGCCAGAAAGCCCAGACGATCACGCAGTATTGACTTATAAAAAATACTATTATGATAACTGGTGATGATGGTGATGTCACTCAGGCAAAATCAAAATCATCATCATCTAACCTAACCTAACTGTTCCTTATGTCATTCAATAGAATAATGTTTTTGTGATTTGATGATGATGTCATCACATATCTTAGATGTGAATTTATATATGAGCAAGAAAAGTCCTGTGATACCTTAGCTGTAGCTAGTAACTCATTAGAAAGCCAGAGCCCTCTAGACTGGACGTCTAGACAGTACGGTCTCAGCTCACCAGAACCGGTCAGTGCCGTAATCAAGGACCATGAAACATTTTTCTTTAACGTTGACAATCACTGATTTGACATCATTTTCAACCATGACTAGCCTGCTAGACTGTGGTTATAACCAGCAATATACTTGATACCAAACCGACCATTGGAATCCTTGGCGTCGATATTTCGAGTGACGTACAATTTCGCGGTCATTTGGAAGGTAAAGCTAAATTAGCTTCGAAAAAGCTGGGTGTGCTCAATAGAGCGGGACAGTATTTCACGCCGACCCATCGCTTACAGCTTTACAAAGCACAGGTCAGGCCTCATATGGAATACTGTTCCCATCTTTGGGCTGGAGCGCCCCAGTACCAACTCCTCCCATTTGACCGCATTCAACGCAGAGCTGCTCGAGTTGTCGGCGACGTGGTAATCTCTGGTCGGCTCGATCCACTGGCCCTTCGGAGAGACGTTGCATCTCTCTGTATATTTTATCGCCTTTATCATGGGGAGTGCTCTGAGGAATTGTTCGGTTTGATCCCTGCCGCTGATTTCCTTCACCGCACTACACGCAATCGACTGTCTTTCCATCCACACCATCTTGATGGATGGCGATCTACTAATGTGGTTTCTCACGTAATTTTTTACCACGAACTACAGTGCTGTGGAACCAGCTCTCAGCGGCGGTATTTCCGGACCAATATGACTTAGGAATCTTCAAGAAACGAGCCTATTCCTTCCTTAAAGGCCGGCAACGCATCTGTGATTCCTCTGGTTTTGCGGGTGTCCATGGGCGGCGGTGATTGCTTTCCATCAGGTGACCCGCCTGCTCGTTTGCCTCCTTCTAATATATATTAAAAAAAAAACTATTTATTAAGACAAAACAATATTTTAACTTGACATCCAAGGTTAATTCATACATTTAGCAGCAAGTAATTAAGTAAGTAATAGGACAATAGTTTGATAGACATTCTGTCTAACTAAGTATTTTTATAGTGTGTGTCAGTGTAAGTAAGATTGAAAAGAAAAGTGCAATGGTTTATAAGTTCTTCCAATATTTTGTTTGATGCGGTAACTTTTTTTTAGCCATTCATGATCAATAACATTTAGTAGCCCAAATATTAATTCGGGTTGTAGATAACAAAAAATATACAAAAGTATGTTTTATCAGATAACAGCTCAACTCTTTTTTTATATAGTGCAAAACTAGTCGTCCGTGTACCACCGCCCCCGGGGATGCGAACAAGTATCTACTATTAAGGACTACAGAAATGAACAAACTTTTAAAAAGATTGAGCGAATGTTCATTAGTGTACCTACTTATACGACACGAAAGACAATTTATTAAGTATGTCTAAGGAAGCATAAGTTAACAGTGCATGCAGTGTAGCAGAGCTCTGTTTCTGCCGCTCGTGTGCCGGTGCCGATGCCGGTGCCGTTGCCTCTGCGGCCGCTCCATGCAGCAGCGGAACTCGGGCACTCGACTCTCGCTAAAAGGCGTACGGGGCTAACGCTAAATTTCGCGTATTATGCATTTAAATTTAACTTTCCTCCGAGCTAAGCCGCTTTTATGCAGTAACTCGCGACTCCCTTATAACGAATGTCTCGACAGCCGTTTCGATTTAAAAATTCAACAGAATTATGTCGTTTGCATACTAATGTTGGCTGTTTATCACAAATGTTTATTTGTAGTTGTAGCGCTTGTAGCTAAGTGAAATGTTGTGTTTACGCCGACGCAGTGTCGGAGTATTGCTGATTTGTGGAAGTAATTACGAGTGCTAAGCAAAAAAGCTGTAAGTTATTTTGTCTATTAACTTTAATCTAATAAGATTAAAGTTATAAATAACTAACAGCTTATGCGATATTTCGTAAAACAGAAAAACTTCGAAAGTATTCACTAATAAACAGGAATGTATACAACCAGATGTTGTCATAAATGACTCATAGTCAATAGAGTTTCTTGATAAGTGTGTATGTTGATAAAGGGACCAAAGTTCTGGTACAAAATGTGCATATAAGTGTATATGATGCACATATTGTTCCAGAACATTATGTAATATATTTTTAAATACATTAATATTCAATTGAATTTTCCAACCAACTTTATTACAAAATAATTTTCGTAAATGTTTACGAAGCTTATCAAAGTTATTGGGCATAAAGGATCTAACGACAACTCAGCTTGGCTTATTACTACATAGTCGTTCTCACAAAATAAACGGGGTTGAACATACTTTTGGCAGTAGAAGTTTAGCTGCCAAACCACTGGCGAGTGTTTAAAGAGTTGAAGAGCGGAGTTGGGCGCAGAGGCTGCGGGCCGACGTCGGCTGCGCTTCTAATTAGTTCCAAACACTCACTTGGCCGTGTAATGTGGTGCTCCTACGCTTTGGGAATGTTCCACCAAAGCGAGCGCGCCTGAGCCTTCTATAATTTTTGTAAGTCATCCGCAAATAAAGAGATTTCGTTGCAGGATCAAAACGCAAATGGGCTGATAGACGTATACGAAGGATAAACGACTTTCTGTATCATTTGACTTTGACTGTCAAGTAAGATTTTGGTTGTTTGTCTTTGACAACGTAAAATTTCTTATCTTTTAGCGTAGAGAATAGAATGGCTTTGCTTATTGACGGCAAATATTATATTAAGAACAGCAATGTAAAGTTCTTCATCGAAAGTTGTTAAAATCTTAAGAAATACGGAATACAAATAAACTGAAATAAGCAACAAAAATTTAAATATTGTCATTTTGTTGATTAGTTGTGTACCTACTCTTCTTCCATTTTATTAAAATAGGAAGAGTGACAATACGTTTTTCAACAATTTTCATTCATTTTCATTTCGATAAAAAAGAAATAATAAAAAAAGTAATTAGGCGACGACAAGCGGCCGTGTTTGAATTGATACGGGATATTGAAATTCTTCAAACAATTTTCTTGACTCGCAAATATTTTTCTATGACGACAAAGCTTAGATATCGTAAACAAGTTCTCTCGTTGCTTGTTCTTCATAAAACTCTTCGTTTTCGTTTCATAAACATAGAGTACTCGTAGTAGGTGAGGGACATTAGATCGTCATTAGCTGTGTGTGCGCGGGGGCAAGACAACGGACCTGTTACCTGAGCTCTAACGAAGTGGTGACTCACACTTTATTTGTATGCCAACATTTCTATATTTGCTGACAAATATTATCTCTTCTTCATCCAAATTGCCTTATTTTTTGTAACTTCTGTAATGCGTGTTTCGACATTGTTTTGCTAAGACGTGAACAAAGAAAAGTCAAAGTCAAGTAGTACGAAGGTCTACTCATGAAAATCACGAGTCATTTGTTCTGGCACACAATATGAAAATGTTATTTCACATCTGTAATAGAAGCAATTTAAGGCCCATTCACAACGAACGCACTGTGAAAGGAACAAGTGATACGTGACCGAAAAATCATCCAATTTGCGGATGGCGGCTGCTAGTAATCGACTATTTTCGATAACTCGTAGTAGTCACGTTAGGAGTTTTATAACGACCGATAAAATTATGCGTTACCACTGTTACAGAGTTTGTGGTTGACCTTTACCTATGTAAATATCGTCATCATTATCATCAGCTCATTTTATGTCCCCACTGCTGGGGCACGAGCCTTCCTTATGGACAGGTAGGGAGAACGGGCCATAAACCACCACGCGGGTCCAGTGCGGGTTGGTGGTTGTCAACGACTGCTAATGCAACCGCGGCGAGACCAACGGTTCTACGTGCCTTCCGAAGCACGGAGGAGCTCGAGTTGATACATTTTTGGTACCTATCCGATGACCGGCCTTTGCGAAAGTTGCTTAACCTCCACTGCCACCACTGCACCGGCGCCGTCGAGCTCATCAATATGTCTATACTAAATTAGGAAACATGTCAAATATCTAACTTTTTAAACTATATCATGGCCACTTAAGCAGATTAGAATAAATATTATTAACGGAATTATTACCATGTTTTTTGTTGAGTTTGAGTATCCGATATTTCTGCACTAAAATTTCAATCGCGTAGATGGGTTTAAACTGTCGCGTATCTGGAATCCAGTGATTAGCTTATGTAAAGACTTCAAAAAGAACAAAAGTGCCGTTTCGCGATCTGATACGGTCAGTGTAGTGTGTCGAGAAAAAGTTCGAGTGAATAGTGACTTAGGAGACGGTAGTACGAGTATCGAGCGCAAAAAACGACAAAGGAATAGGGTATGGTGAGGTGAGGCCGTTTTGTCTGCTCATAATATCACCCAAAAACATGGTAATAATCTCATTAAAAATAATTATTCTAATGTCTCTTCTCTTCTAAGGTCTTTATATAGTAATTTCACCATTGGCTATTCCTAACAAGGTCGCCTCTCATTAAACTGAATCGATACTAGAAAGTTACCGAAACAGCCGATGAATGTCGGGCCTGCGAGCCCCCACCGGGCGTGGGACAAGTGCATTGCGGAGCCATTTCCAGCAAACAAGCTCCCTGCAAACATGGCCGGGCTACAAGCCATACCAATCACGACCCAGCCCCGGCTATGTATACATATTCCGTGCGGATGACATTTTCTAAAGTGGACGACGTCGGAGCCCACGGTATTCAATGTTTGCGCTCTAAGTTTACTTAACAAGTTATTCGGTCGGTGAACAATCTGAATAAACATTTTTGGGGATCCGTATCGAATTAGAAACCTTCGTAATTCAGTTAGAATCGCCACTAAGCCACCATTTCATAAATTCAATGAAAATCTGGGTGACTGAGGACGGTTTGCACAGTATAATTTTTGGTTCAGTATTTAGATATACATTCTGGGTTTCTCTGACCGCATATTATGACACATACAGTCAAAGACTAACTAAAGCTTCTGACATTCTGATGATACGAGAATTATCAAATAAAACACTGATGCCTTCTATAGGTTAACAATTGAAAGACCAGGGTCGTGGTGCCAATCCGGTACATCGATATTACGCTGAGTGGGAGCTATTTCAGGGTCACTAGTTTTAGGTTTTTCTTTTTTATGTATCTACTTATTGTTCGCAACATAATTTGAGTTAAAAATTATATAAACAAAACAATAACATTTTATAAATAGCTTGTCAACTTCTTAACTGATCTTTAGTAGTTGTAAAAATATTATGATCGGATGTTAATGATGGTGGTTGTTGACATGGAAAGTAAATAGTGTTGAATAATTTCGGCGGGCTCTTTCTAACCACGATAGCTCAATTGGGAAAGCACCTGACCCGGTATGTCAGAAAGGTGCAGGTTCAAATTCTGCCCGTGGAAATTTTTTCAACATTTGTGTTTTTTTAATTTGTTCGCAACAAAATTTGCGTTAAAAACTATATAAACAAAACAAAAACATTTTTTATCTACCTATTGTTTTTCTTCGTGTGGCAATGAATTAATGCTTTTGATATTATTACATCGAAGTACGTATACATCGAATAGTATAATATTTCTAAGTTTAGTTGCGATCACTGCATTGTTTAGATATTACCCAGACTATTTTTGCATTCCCCCAGTAAAGGCGGGGCAAGCTTTCAGGATGTTTTCGCTTCGTTTGCGTCTGACTGCTCCCGTCCGAAGATATTCTGCGACCATTAGCGAAACTCCTTTTGTTTCTGGAAAACTAGTTTTCTTATAGTCACTGTGAGTTGGAGGATAAATAGTTTAGTTTACCTGCTAAGGGCGTTTGTGCGCTGTCAATGTGATCTATATGAAAAGTCTTGTGGTAAATGGAAATTAAAATAACAAGTGTGAACAACATACACAGGTTTTGCGCTGATAGACTATACAATCATGTTTATGTATGTATTTCCATATTAAAAAAACAAGGTTCCGTTGCAGTTTTAGTGCAATTTATGTATCAATAAAATAAATAGCCTATGGCTATCCCACTGCTGGGTAAAGGCCTCCATCGTTGAAATCAATGATGATATGTGTATGTATGTATTTTATTTTATTTTTTGCCTTTGTGTTAAGAATACCGATAGGCTGGAATACGAATTGATCAAACAACGCCATTTCTACAAAATATTCAGTCTCTGTATCTTTTTCGATTTGCGTTTACTAACTCTTGATTGGACCTATCTAGATATGGATTGAATAGATAATATAAAGAAATTGCATTTCAGTTACCTAAACTGAGAACCTTTAAACTGAGAACTGAAGGTCGTTATCTAAAACCCTATGCATAAGTTGCATAATATAATATCAATAGTATTTCGTTACATAAAACAGAATACCAATGAAATGGTAATACAAAATACCCACAGCAGTTAGTCGAGTCGGCATGTCCAGTAGCAATCGTGGAAATACGGCTGTCGGTTGCCTAATACCTGATTTCCAAATAATTTACATGTGCAGATAGATATTCCCTTGAAATTTATCAACTCATATCATTTTCAATTAACGTAGTCACAGTGAATACCAAACTTAAGAATTATTTGGGTTCCGTTTTCCTATCTAACATTTCTCATGGAAAAACAAGTATTGCCAAGCATGAAAATTGAAGTAACTCAGATAATACAATAGAAACAAGGACTTTATTTGTATTCTTTGTCATATTATGGTTCGGACCTAAACGACTTGCAATTCGGGTAGTTGAGGAAACGAGCTGTCACAACGAGGCGACGGCGGCGCGGCGGCGGCCCAAACCAATCTCAACTTTACACAAACAACGGTAAAACTGACTTCACTTTGTCCTCTTTTAAGCTGTCAAAATGCGAGTGTAAGCAATTCAGAACTTTATGGCTGAAAGGATAAGTTTTCGAGTTGGGAGGAGCATAAATAATAACTCTTCATGTCGCGCACAGTTGGTCCGTCGCTGGACTACAACTTGTCGAAGCGAAGCCTTGCCTTTCACTGTGTTTCTTTTTAACTAAAGCGCATAAAAATAATCGTCATCGTTATTTCTTATCATAAAATGTTTGCCATCCAAGAAATATCCAAAGTAATATTCAAAATTACTAACGACCTTGCAGGCAGTTGTGAGAAGTCCTATTAAAATGTAATAGATGATGTAATCTATCACACCAGTCTAAATATAATCTTCCATGGGCGATGAAGTGGAATCGTAGTTAAAGAAGAAAAAATACCAGTCCTTATAAAAGATAAAGGCATGATTACTTAATTTCGTACTCTCCTCAAGACGTAGGTATTGCTTTTGTACATTTTATTGCGTTACATTTTTTTTTGCGTCGAATTAGATCCATATCCAAGAATTAGGTTCCCAGATATTAAAAACATGTTTGCCTTTCATTTTAAATTAAAACTTCTTTTAAGACTGTCGCCATTTTGGCTTTTTCTCCAGGTTGACATTAATCTAATCAGAGGACACCAAAGTAAGCCAGCCAACCAGTCAGCAGCAAAAAAGACTTTTCATCTTAATGTTAGTTCAGAGTTGTGAGTTAACGACTGTTCTCAATAATTTCAAACTTCGATAAAAAATATGTCCATCCCCGACTGAGGAAGCGAAGAAAGCGATAAACAAAATAATGGCTAATCTGGACGTTAATGCCCGGTGGCGGCGGCCGGCGGCGCGGGAGTTCGCAGGTGTTTCTGATTTATGCGGCCATCGCGTGATTATTACTCTATGGATATGTAGCAGCTCCCTTGCTAAATCAGACATTTTATAAAACTTACAAGCTTAGGCCTTCTATAGAGATACTTGGAGTCTAATTCTACTAAAGCCTTGCCTCAGGAGGTAAGTAGTTCCGAACTTCTCAGTTTCTACCCATGTAGATTAAAGAAATTAGTAAAATTATTAACAATCTTGCTACAAATAGTAGTACAGGTTTAGATGGTATTAATAGTAAATCAATTAAATATCTAAAAACTCTTATAATTCAAAATATAACTTCTTGTTTTAACAAACTCTTACTATTGGGTCACTTTCCTGATAGTCTGAAAGCGGCAAAAATTTCACCACTGCATAAATCAGGGCCAAAAAGTGATCCCGGGAGTTTTAGACCCATCTCAGTCCTACAAGCTCTTTCAAAAATTTTAGAAAGAATCATTAATGACCGCCTAGAAGATTATTTAAAGTCAATCAATTTCATCTATGAACGTCAATTCGGCTTTCTACCTAAAAGTAACACACTGGCAGCTACTCTTGATTTAGACAAGCAAAAGTAGTCCTTGGCATATTTATTGACCTAAAAAAGGCGTTCGACACGGTAAGCCATCAGCTGCTCTTGATGAAGTTACAAAATATAGGTGTAGGCTCTGCACTCAATATGTTACGTTCCTACTTAACAAATAGATCCCAAGTAGTCAAAATAGAGAAATGTCAAAGTGATTCAGCTCCCGTAACATGTGGTATTCCACAGGGTTCCATTTTAGGACCACTGCTCTTCAATATATATATATTTTAATAATATACAAGAACTCGGTTTACACGGTCGAATAACGTTATACGCCGATGACACGTGTTGGTTTTACTTTGGGTCTGATGTGCAAGATATTATTCGTAAAGCTCAAGAAGACCTAAATACTTAACCTGAGTGGCTCCAATTCAATCTTATGACAATTAATGCATCATAAACATGCTATTAATATTCAAAGCCAAAAACAAAAATTGTCCACTCTTTGAACAACTACGTATAAACATTATCGTCTTAAAAGAAAAACAATTCGAAAAATACCTTGGCCTAAGAATTGATAGTAGTCTAACTTGGAAAATACAAGTTGAGCATTTCAGAGCCAAATTAATATCAATTGCTGCATCGCTTCGACAAATTTCTCGATGTATCGGGATACATCGACGACGCGGGCGTCGTTTACGGTACACCTTATACAATTCACTTATAAAACCACATCTTATTTATTTAATAGAAATATGGGGTAGCACCGGTAAAACATAACTAGCGGATCTTCAAATTGCACAAAATAAAGTCTTAAAAATTCTCTTTATATCTCGATATCATTACCTACTTAACACCAACCACGACATTATACAATGAAACTAAATCAATGATTATAAAACAACTTTATATTTATCATACATCTTATTAAAAAAATCATGATGGGCTCTTTCCATACTAGCCTAACATTCCGCACCGCACAACAGGTAAACAAGCGTAGAACACGCCGCGCAAGTTTTCTCGTACTACCCAAAATCCGGACCAATTATGGAAAAAAACAATATTACTTTTGAAGGCGCTAAACTCTTTAATAAAATACCGTCTAATATAATAAATGTAAGCTCGTTTGGCGCATTTAAATCAAAGCTTAAGCAATATGTGATTGCAAATTTGTAACGATAATATTTTATGTGAAAACGTGCATACGTGGGGCGGCCGAGTGGGCGACGCCCGGTTGGCCGTCCCAGATATCGCTGGGAGGACGAGGTCGCTAAGGACCAGCGGAGCTCCGCGTTGAGAACTGGCGGGAAGTGGCGCGGGATCGGGAGAAGTGGCGGCAGTTATTATCGGAGGCCAAAACCCATCTTGGGTTCCTGCGCCACCCCAGTTAGTCAGTTTTAGTTAGTTATATTTTATGAACATAATATTGCAATTGCACGAAATTAATTTAATAAACAAAGCGATTTTACTGTGCCAAATGAGTGCCGACTTTATCGATCTTTAGTTTTCGTTCGAACGATTATGTAAACTATTTTTTAAATGTAATTTTGTTGTTCTTATGTAAGTGACTAAGTGTATGTCTTGAATGAGAATAAATGATCTTTAACATCAATTCAGTAGGACTTGTAAAACGTAGTATTGGCTAATTACAATAGAGATTAATCTGGGATTGACAGTGATTAAGATAAAGTCAAAAGGATGTTTGTAACTTGCGATAAGCTATCTAATGTATCTGTCTTATGTGAAGGTGTAAGCATAATTTGTAATACCGGGCTCTTGAAGTTTATAATTATAAATGTATTCTATTATTGTATGACATACGTAACGTAACGACATACTTTTTTTGTAAATGTCTCTTCTGTCAAACTTCTGTCCAAGTTTAAAAAGCAAGCGATGTATAAAAATCGAATATTAAAGCTCAAAACCTTAAAGTGCTTATGTACTTTGGTCTGAGTTACATCTGTTTGTAGCTAAGTTCGCTAGAGTTAGAGCGTCTGCTATTCGAGGTAAGGTGCGCTTGTATCGTCCTTATCATCACTGACGATCAGGCAGGAGATGGAGACCAACTGTTATCCGTCGTAGAATACGTATTGCATGAATGCTTCCTCACCGCAAGCTTAACAATATGAGTTGTAAGCCGAGCTTATTTGAACGCATCGAGATTTGCTTTGGCTTTATGTAATGCTGCTCACGGCGCCATGCCAGCGAGCATTCCAAGCGAGCTACGACACGCCCAGATACTTGATTTTCTTTCGTTTTCAGTTAAATATGATTCCATCTAGGAGTAATCTGTGAAAAAGACGTTATGAAAATTGGAGAACCCGATATTGAGAACGTTAATATACCTGAACACCTCTTTGATTTGAGTTGCTCATAGTACTCAATTGAGGGGATTATCGAAATGTTTTTACGAAATAGTTTTTACGAAAATATTCGCGTTTATTTTTTATATTGTGCAGAGAGACCCCCGTGAGTAGATTGGTTTACAGTGTTTAATTTCAATGACTAGTGTTCGCTCTTATGATACGAATCCCTTTGAGCTTCTTTTTGTATGCGTAACCATGTATATTTTTGTGTACAACATTTTAATTATATTGTATAACTAATAATAACTTTCAGGAAGACATTATGTAAAGAATATTCAATTAAAATAAAATAAAAAAGTAAACTAAGAATTCCAAAATATAAAAATTCTTAAGTTTGAAGTCTTAATTTCAAGGTGTTTTGTTCAAAGAAAAGCTTTAACTTGAAATTCAATGCATCCGATTACTTTCAGGAGTGCGGAATTCTAAACAGTGCCATTAATTATTCCGGTTAACACCGTTATGTTCGTATCCTGTTAAATAAACATGAGGCGGTATGAAAGCGCGACTTGTTATCGCGTGCCGCTCGTCACGCGAGCTTCGCGATAACGGACGCGTTACCTCATACGTTGCTGACCCCCTGCCGTAAATAAAGTGACCACTGCACTTATCAAGCGCATGGAACATACACATTACTCAGGTCACATACACTTCGCTTGTCAAGTTCTAGCTATTGTAATTCTTGGACATTGCTGCAATAACGGACGGTTGAAAATAGCATCTGGAAATAGAAAGATCTTAACCCACGGAACATTAGAAGGTCAAGATAACAAACTTTAAAAACATACATACATACTACCACGCCTTTGTCCCAAAAAAGAGGTAGATAGACATAGAAACGAAATCACCAATTTTGAGGAAACTCGCCGTTAGTGAGCGCGACGCCACATTTACCATAATCAAAGTTGGGTTCCGACGTAGAACAGATAACATCAGTGACCGGTTGCTAGCCGATCGCCTGATATGCGAGTATCTTGGAACCCTTGTCCCTCAATCGGCTCTTACGACACGCACGGTAAGTTAAGCAACTGATACATTTATACGTCCCAGAACAGCATAGGACACAACTATAAAAACTTATACAGTGAGCGAGCTTACAGCTCCGGTAACCTATCTGGTTATTAGGTTGGACTATACGTGTCCACGGGGCAACTCGCTCGAGACTCTAGTCTTAAAAGTACCGGATGAAGAATGCGCTTCGGCGCGTCCTGCTCTGCGTGCCTAGTGTGAGTTTCATTCGCCATTCGATCACGTTAACGAAAACGAGAATTTGTATGGCACAATGTTAACTCCCTTCGTATGCCGCCAGGAGGCGCTGCTTCAATGCCATACTAATTTTCGTTTTCGTAAACGTAATCGAATGAATACTGATAGTAAACAAAACTCACACTAGGCACCCTGGCGTTATGACCTGACGCAGATGGTCCCTTGTGCTTGCGCAAGGATGTCTGACACCTAACTTTATGACCTAACGGTTGGTGGGGGTGTCAGTATAAACTTAAAAGTCGTGTGTAGCGAGGATGTTCTTTTATTTTGTTGTCTCATGATCAAATTACTAGTCTTAGACCCAGAGGTTTCGACTTCGATTCAGTTGTGATTTCGCATGCAACATTATAATGTTGCATGCGAAATCACAACTTGATAGTATACTATCAAGTTGCCTGAGTCATATATTCTATTTTGTCAAAACGATAGGAGACCTAGGCTCACGTCGCCGCTGGCTAGTGTTCAGGATCTTTCTTAATGCCTGGTCTCTGCGTTGGTTAATAACTTTGATTATCTTAAGCTCCTCGGTGCCTGGGACGGCGGGTTAAGCCCTTAGTCCCGGCTGTAGTATATACGTACGCTCATCTCGCCCGCCCGTGTAAGTAATTGTAAATTATATCACACAAAATAAAGCACAATTTAAACAACCTTATAACAGGTTTAGGCTAGTATTCACATGAAACGACGAATTTACCTAGAAGTGGGGCTGTTTAAAAGCTGAATGTAAGCTAATTTTTTGTCTAGCTTTACCTATCTAAAGCTAGTGGCTTTAGATACTTTAAAAGTTTCATTATAGCGGGTAGGCCATGAAGAAAATAATAAGCATATTATGTAAATGTAAATATTTTGTAACGGAATTGAATGTTATGAAGGTGACACAACATGACATCCGTTCATAATAAGAGAAATATAACTTAACTTAACAGAAAGTGAAGTCATTTTAAATGTCTCCGTGGTCTAGTTTTAGACCCAGAGGTCCCGGGTTCGATTCCCAGGGGGGGGGTTACATGTTTGTGTACTCGGTTTGGTTGGTGGTAGGGCTTGTTTGTCCGCCTGGCTAGCTACCATCGTCTTATCTAAATATGTCGTCATAACATCAATGTTTGTAGCATTGTTGTGTTCCAGCAGCTAGAGATAAGATAACCAGTGCCTCAGTAGTTGAGGTTCCGGGTGAAGTGCGCTTCCACCTTCGGCCTTATCATCACATAACATCAGGTGAGAAGAAGGCCAAGTGCTTAACCGAAAGATATTAAAAAAGTACTAATATATCTGGCTGGTTGTCATAAGAAGATGTTTATAGAAACATAATTTAATTTAAATGTTTTAGGTTTTCAATTATATAGTACAGAAATTTATAGTAACTAGTGGTCGCCCAGTGGTCGAAATTCGATTCGTAATTTTGTTAAGGCTGCACGGATTGTATCCTAAGCAATGAAAAATTAAAAAGATAGAATGTGAGTTTGGATTGGCATTGACAGATTTCCGCTTCTCTTCCATTTTTGAAACTTTTGAAAAAGTATATATGTGTGTGTGTCATATACATACGCCTGTGTGTCAAATACATGGTGTGTGTAATGTTTGTTTTATTGATTTAATGTATTTTTATGCATAATTTAAAAAAAAAATATTAACATTTTTATGACTTTCTCTATATAAACCAGGTGTGTGAAATTTCATACTCCTCCGTCCGCACAATTTTCGTAAAAAAGGGGTACAGAGTTTTTGCTTCACGTATTAATCTAAAGATCTATGATTTTCAAAATCAGATGTTTCAGCAGTTGTGAAATCTGTTTTCCACCTTTTAGAGGCTCTACCAGCATGAAGAGATCGGTTTGTTTACCGCTGGTGGGGTGTGCCGCATCGCAGCAGCGAGCGGCAAATACTCGCCTTTGAGCTGCGACCCGAACTTTCATTTGAACGTGGATGCGGACGGACTATTTCAGCCATTTAAAATTTAATCCATTCTGTTAGTGAAGCGCTCCGATCTAGTCCTGACGGCCATACTAAGGTTACCAACTGTACGATGACAAATACCTTCTTGATAGCGAAATACGAATAGGAATTCAAAATACATGGTCTCGTGGACATTAACAGAATAAGTGCATTAATAAGCAAGAAAAAGTCTAGACAGAAACTAATAAAATATATGGAGGCTGTTGTTAAAAGTGCAAATCATAGAAACAAAAGTAGATTATGTAAGTGTATAAAATGTGTATACTTATTATTCAGTAAGAAGCTGGCGTTAAAATAAATTAAAAAAACTACCTTCTTGAAATAATTGAATTGCTTGCATTCAGTTGACACATCATCACCAACTTGAACTGGGTGTAGAAAGGTCACAATTAAAGTCAAGGCAAAGTCTACAATGTTTTTATTCAAGCTCACTTACTTAGTCGTTACTCTCATTAGGTCGGATTAGTATAGGGTTACGATGGGGTTGGCATAATGCCCCAAAAGCCCCTGTCCCTTAATTTAGATTTAAAATAAATTAATAAAAGTTATTTTTTTTATTTTTTTTTCAAGTGCTAATTGTTGCACTGAAGCTAAATTAAATGTTAATAAAATACAGTGAAAAAATTAAACGCCTACCTAGGAAATATGCTATTGAATTGTCAAATTAAAACGTTTTACCTTGTCAGGAGAAAATAAGCTTTCTCTTTATTATAGTCTAACTCAAACGACTGTGGTTTTTGCTTGGTTTCAGCTTTACCTATGCGTTAGTGTTGAGGTTGAGCAGGCGCCCGACCTCCCCTGGTATGTTGTCCAAACAGACTTCTTTTATAAAAGTTTTCCTTTGCAATTATTGCAAATATTCATTCGATTAATTAAATTTAAAGAATAGATTTCGTGCCTTAAGCTTCAATTTAATTAATTAAAATTTTGTTCCAAGTATTTGATAAGTTTATTGGAAATAAATTTTCATTGAAAAAATTATGAATTCTCCTTACTATAATAGCTCTCGGAGCAATTTCTAAGTAAGATTCCAAATCTGAAAATAATTGATAGATTGATTAGGCAAATTTTCCATTAGATTGTAATTTGTTAGTAGGTACAATGAACTTTAAAGGTTCAGAATTTTCTATTGCTATAAAATAAAATGTAAATGAATTCTCAAGCACCATAATTAACTAATAACTCATAATTGCGACCGTCATCAGGTGGTTGCAGGTGTCAACACTGCGCGACCGGCTGGCTGGATTAACTCTGACAGATGGTACACCGGAGTCGAACGGGCACTGCACGCGACTGCGCCACGCAATCCGGCTCGACCCACCAATGTAACTTTAAAATATTGACTTTGTGATTTGTAGTAATTCAGTCTGAAATTTTGGCCGAGTTATCAAAATATTATTGCATTTAATTAATTGGCAATTGGTTTTTTCATTATAACTTGTTATATAATATTTTAACTTGTTAATTATTAAAGTGTCAATAATTATAATTAATGTTGTTTGCACTAATAATTGGTATACATATTAGAATCTAAATAATTAAGGAATTATCATAATGTATATTCAGTAAGTGAACCTTTTTTAAATAAATAAATTGAGATAACGGCAAACTATAATAACTCGTTACCGCTTATACGCATATATTCCTCTAAAGAGTTTGTAATCATCATCATCATTAGCGCCACCTTCATGCTGAAGTTTGAGATCAGTATACAACATTTTCTGCGATCCCATATAGCTTGCTTTAACTTGCTTTTAGTTTGTAATGGCATATTGTTATTGGTCAAGACCAATTTATTAGTAAGTTTGTTTTGGACTACTTAGTAACAGGCATAAAACTACAAACCCATGTATTCATTTTGCATTTTAAAATATTTATTCACTCAACATACTTAACTACTTTTATTAAACGACACGTGAAACACCCACTCAAAGTCAATATAGAGAGAAAGCAAAGAAAGGTCTAATATTATATTTGATCTATAATTTACATCTTGAACAAATATTGAATTTTGGGGCAAGTTTTTATTAAAGCCCTTGTAGGGTCTGTGTGAATTGGTTATTCTTTGGCGAGACAACGAAATCGGTTAAAGTTGGCTTTGCCTAGGACGAGTCAATGGTTGAAAAGGATTCGTGGGAGATCATTTCTATTCAGCGCTGAAGAGCCGCGCGCAAATGTCTAAACAAGTCTGATCGAGAAAGATCGAATGTTTATTTTCTGTTATTTTCTTTAGAAAACGTCTGCGAAAAAGTTTGAAAACGGTGGGAACAATGTTTGGCTCTCGTAAAATAATTATCTTTTTGTAAATAAGTATTTTGTTTGGGTACCTATTTAATATAATATTTACTCTGGCTTTCAAAATAGTGTTAGTTTAGTTTACGTGTGTATTATGTACGCGCCTCGTCTTCACAACTGCAATAAGATAAGGCGCCTGGCCTGAATTGCCAGAAGATGCTGATTGGTCAGAATACTGTGTATCTATATCTATATCTGTATATCTATATCTATATTATAATGTTATAAAGCTGAAGCGTTTGTTTGTTTGAACGCTCTAATCTCAGGAACTACTAGTTCAAAATGAAAAATTATTTTTGTGTTGGATAGTCCATTTATCGAGGAAGGCTTAAGGCTAAATAACATCATGCTGCGACTAATAGGAGCGGAGCATTAGTGAAAAATGTTGCAAAAACGGGAACAAGAGCCTAATAACGGACGGACGAAGTCGCGAGCACAGCTAGTTAATACTACTTACTTACTGCGCTGGCTCAGGGACCCGAAGTGGATCTTGGCCTCCGACACGAGATTTCGCCACTCTGCTCTGTCCTCAACCACTTCTCGCCAGTCCGGCAGAGCTAGTTAATAATATATTATTTTTTATATTTGCTAGTTGCCGGTACACTACCACTCATTGTCTCCTAATCTGTCCTATACCACAAAGGTTGTCTGGAAGGGATCGCTTTAAGCGATAAGACCGCCTTTGCCTTCTATTACTTTATTTTTTTTGTTATTTGTTTTGTGTATAATTGTGTAAGCAATAAAGTGTTTATCTATCTATCTATCTATTTGTGCGATATTGACACTTTCTACACGTATTGTCTATAATAAACTGGAATCTGTCACTTTATTTAACAGATATAGAGTTTTATAGATTAAATAATCGTTATGTGAAAAGTGAATTCGATTAACAGTAGTTTTGGGAACGAAAACGAAAAGATTATTCCATGAAACTTTTTTCGATGGAATGAGACAGCGTTGATTGGTTAATATGTGAATTAAAAATAAGATAAATATTTAAATTCGTGGAATAGTTTTCTGCGAAATAAAATCCATAATTAATTAGGTATAGCTATAAGTTTTGCGAAATAGCCATTTGCAGATTAAAGACTATATTACTAGCAGCTTGGCCGCGAGTGTGTTCAAACAAGCAGGAATGCGTAGTACGGGATGTTACGCAGCCAGTAACAGGTGACAAAGGGAGTGCTTACACGGTGCGCCACCCTCGGAGCCCCGGGGCTGCGGAGGTTGCGAGGGCGCTGCTGAAGGACCACAGTGCTGCCAACAGGCTTGCAGGTATCGAATCGTAATTATAAGCAGCAAAGTCATTTTTAGTTAAATTGAAGTTAGTGATTACAAGAGTTAAAAGTTTAGGATCAAGTCTCGATTTTCCGATACTCTTGTGGAATAACAAAAATCTAAAAGAACTAATCATTATTTAAAAAAAAAGAATACTTTATTGTTTTAGCTGTGCCTAGTTACCCGTGTGTGCAGGGGCAGTTTAATCTAATTTGACAATTAGGTTGTGACACAATCCTACTACCCTACTAATATTATAAATGCGAAAGTTTGTGTGTATGTATGTTCGTATATTTGTTACATCTTCACGCTGCAACGGATGGATGGATTTGAATAAAGTTCGGCATACAGATCGTTTATAACCTGGAATAACACATAGGATAGTTTTTATCCCGATATTCCCACGGGAATCACACTATAAATATACTGGAAACGACAATTTAATTTTCCAATACAAAATGATTTGTTTGCTTTGTTGTCATGGAAACCAAAGAGAATTTAATCACTTGATGGAAACTGTCAAAGCGGTACGAAGTCCGCCGGGTCCACTAGTTTAAAGATAAAGTTCTTACGAAGGAATACCTTTGTAATTAAATATTTTATCGTGTGGGTTTTCGTAAATTCAAATATTTTTAAACTTGTTTGTTATATGATTATTTACATATAATTTCACACAAATATTGTAGCGAACCAATTACAATTTGAAAAAGAGCGGGATCCGAACCCGCACCCCATGACATGGCGGGTCAGGTGCACTGCCAAATTCTTTTTCAACACTTTATCTTTTTCAAATTGTTTGTTATAAGTAAAAGTAATATGTATATATTGCACATTTCATGTAAAAACCTGGTTTAAAACTGCCTTACAAAACGAAGCTTACGCGTAAAGAAAACAGCATTGAAATCAATCAATGAATGGGTTAATTCGTTTTAAAGCTAGGTATGCTTGTTTAGGCAAAGAGACAGACAAAGGCTCCTTCGGTGGCTTCTAGCGCTCTTTTTCATCAGAATTTAAAAAAAAGGAGAAAAAGTAACGACTTTTTTATCACACCAAGTCATTATATAGCTTTGAAATGTGATAAATTTTTATTATTTTGATTTTCTTGAATGTAGAAACGGTTTAGCACATTCACCAGAGAACCTACATGGTTTGAGCTTGGTGTGGATAGCTGTGGTTGTTGCATAGCTCGATTCCGAGTTTTCTCAACACTACGCATTACACAAGGGTCTGTGTAACACGGGGACCTGCGTGATAAGTGCCGCGTCAGCGCTCGCCGGTGCGGGGCCGGTGCGAAGCCGCAGCGGGGCGCCGCAGGCAAACAACGTCTAAATAATTATATCTGGAATTCCGAATCTCAGCCACCTTTTTAATAAATTTCTCGAATTAACATTCCGGTCAGAAAAGCACGTCAAAGTCAAATCATTTTATTCAACATAAGCCTTCATAGGCGCCTATTGACGTAAAACTATAAATCAAAAAACTAAAAAAATAGTTTAGACTAAACTACTGAATAAATCTTCAATTAAACGCGAATAAAACTAAATTTGTACCCTTTCAGATGTTAAAAGCGTTGTGTTAGTACAATAAAATTAAACGATGAAATTTTGGATCTTGTAATCAACGGTATTCTGAGGTATTACCTTAGATTCAAAAATACAGTGGAACCCTCATATTAGACTGTTGCGGGCGACTCAGTTCCGCTGCTTACGCTGCTGTAAGAAAAATTAGACAGCTTACGGATGAAAAAACGGCTCGATTAGTTTATTTTAGATACTTCCACAGTGTTATGTCTTATGGAATCCTTCTGTGGGGTAAAGCTGCTGACATAGAAACCATTTTTATTTTACAGAAAAGAGCAGTAAGGTCTATATTATATAACCTAGAAGCACATGTGTCTCATAAGAAGTTTTTTAAAGAAATTAATATTCTAACAATTGCGTCACAGTTTATTTATAACTGTATTCTATATGTGCGCCGAAACATTTATTTTTACAGAAAACATTGCGATATACACAATCTATAATATTTTTATTTCAAGTATTAATAGAAATAAAAAATAAACTTGCAATACCTAAACTTCGACTACAGAAAGTTTATGGATCATTCATGGGACAAGGTGTCACTTATTATAATAAAATCCGGAATGATGTTTTAACTTTGCCCTTTGAGAAATTTAAGACACACGTTAAGGAAACACTTTTATATAAGGGCTATTACAATGTAAATGATTATGTTCATGATAAGAATGCATGGAACGGACATTCCTCCAATTCTCGCACACTGTATTAGGTATAAAGCGTCATTCTATAGTTTTGAATTAGTACATGTAATAAAGTGCCCAAGTACGTTTTTTTTAAAAATAAAGTGTAATGTTAAGTAAATGTATAGGGGTAAGCATTATTTGTACAAGCGGGCTCTTAAAAGTTTTTAATTGTAAATATTTCTACCTTTCTTTATATAAGTAGCCCCTTACAAATAAACAAAGAATAAGGTCATTACTCCGTGTTTTGTTCCTGTCATGTAAACGTCATTTCAAATTAAAGTAAAAGAAACAAAACACGGAATAACTATTCGCACCTTATTTTTTGTTTATTTGTAAGACCCTTAGTTTTAAGTTCCTCTACGAGCAATCAATTCACTTTCCTCGCCGTCACCTTACCTGATGTTAAATAATGATAAGGAGGTGTTGGTGGAAGCCACCTTACCCGGAATCAAAAACCTGTCTTATTTATAACTGTCAAAAGATAACAATACCACTAACATTGATGTTAGTGGTATTGTTATTACACGGCGACATTATAATTTAGACAAGATGGTGGTAGCTAGACGAGCAAACATAAAACAAGCTCTACCACCAACTAAACCTAATACAAATAATTATCTTCCGTTATGAATAGAACAAGGGACTTCTTTATCTGATACCGGTGGCCTTACCACAAGAGCATAGAGGCAGTTAAGACAATAGTTATTAAAAAGCTGAAAATATCGTAATCGGTTGGCTTAGCCAAAGTTACATTAAGAAAACGATAGCGAAGCTCGAAATTAATAAAATGTATGGGACTGACATAAGCCGCGCTAAATTACGTGGACAATCTTATGTCAATCCCATACTTACATTTTATTCCTTCCTTTTATTTATTCTTTTTTATTTCTTTCCTTCCCCTGTGTGGTGCCGGGGATAAAGAATTGCACCACCCCGTCTCTTCCCGTGGGTGTCGTAAAAGCCGACTAAGGGACCATTCCAGAGGATGGGCAGCAGCATCTCTCTGAGGTTAAGTCTTAACTTACTGCGATCGCCAACCCGCCTGCCAAGCGTGGCGATTACAGCAAATACCCCTCATATCCTTGGGGGAGGCCTTTGTCCAGCAGTGGACGTCTTTTAACTGAGATGAGATGATTCCTTTCGAACTTCGCTATCGTTTTCTTAATGTTACTTTGGCTACCACCACAGATTCGCTTTAGCGTTATCAAGCAAAATGTATTATTTACATCTGTAATGTCTCTCTAATGTGTGGAGTATAACTTAATAACTAACACGAAATGGAACCAATTAGATACGGAGGCTTACGTAGCATGTCTGCTGCGGGAACGCGATTGCGTATAGTAGTTGCAGGAGCTTACCTGAAACCGTATTACCTCGTGACCGGTAATAATTTAGTTGGATACCGAAATCAAAATAATGTTACAGTCAACATATATTTATTTACACACTATATTTTTTTTTGTAAATGGATATGTATGATAGCAATCTCATTAACAAATATTTGATGAGTTAAATAATTAATAGTTAATGATGTATTGGCAGCACCAGTAATGCCAATTAATGAGTGGAAATGGCTGATCGCTGGAGCGTGCGCCGCCGCGCCGCCGCCGCTCGTGCGATGGAACAGCGAGGGCACAGATTACCTAATAGTTACTACGACCGGGGTATCGTTTGGCGGGCTGCGTTGGTCTAGTAATACTAATAGTTTGCGACATATACTTTCCATATCACAGTAATTACTTTAAGCTGATAGCTAAAGAATGAAGGTTAACATAAGAAGTTGCAATGAAATATAATTATAATGTTACGTATTTTGGAAGAGTTATGATTTTTTTTCCGCGAGCGAGATTCGAATCCGCACCCCTTACCTTGACAAACCGTTTAATTAATTCACCGACAGTCAGCCGAGAGATGGTTTTCTCGTAAGATCATCTTTGTATCAATGATCACGCAGACTTTGACGTGGTATTTAAACAAATATTACTTGAACTTATTGTTTCCTACTTTATCAAATATTTTTTCTTCAATCTTCCTTGCTGGAGTCTTCTTAGCAGATAATCAACCTTCCGAACCAGCAGTAGAATCGCATTACATATATGTATTGTTTATTAAATTATATATTTTAAGTAGGTATTGTTGTGTGGGTACCTTACATTGTTTTTAATATATTTTTGTGTTTTTTTATGTAACTACTTGACATTCATAAGTGCAACAATAGGTATGCCTAAATTGAATAAAGGATTTTCATTTCTTTTCATTTTATTTTTAAACAATCGTGTGTGTCACATAATGTATTTATAATTCTGCTCTGATTGGATTAGTAATTGTTATAAATTACACTAGATACTCGCAGCCTCAGACTCGACGACGCGTGCGATATTGTTTTGCATAGTTATATATAATCGTCCACAGCTTCAGTCATTAGACGCTGAAGACGGCAGGAGATTTGTCAGCCAGTTGGCAGTTTTTATGTTGTACTTAGTTCAGTACAACCGTTTTCAATGTCAATCAAAATCTATAATCAAATTTCGGAATCAATCAGAAATTTACAAAAAATATAAATTTTCAAAAATAAACTCAGTAAGTAATTATTTAAATGTTATTATTCACTGCGGGAGTTTTTTGCTGACAAGGATACATGCCTGACTGATTAGTACAAAATTAAACTTATTAATATATATACTCGTATATATTCTTATGAATAGACTTTTATCTGTTATATATTTTTTTTAAATTAAAATGTAAATGTAGGAAATTTTAATTTAGGTAGGTATTCATTCTAATATTAAGTATTTAATATTTGCAGTGCCTTGCAGGGTTCTTGTGTGAACTGATATTTAGTTTTAAGATCTATTGTACCTACACCAAGAATAGCAAATACATTTGAATTTGAATTTGAATCCTACTAATATTATAAACGCGAAAGTTTGTAAGTATGGATGGATGTTTGTTACTCTTTCACGTAAAAACTACTAAATGGATTTGGATGAAATTCGGCATACAGATAGTTTATAACCTGAATTAACACATAGGATACTTTTTAACCCGATATTTCCACGGGAACGGGAACCACGCGGATGAAACTGCGAGCGGCTGCTAGTACAACATAAAAATGGGCCGAGGAAATTCTCAGATGCCTAAGTAATAGCTTTTGGTTTTATTTTGCTTGGTATTTATAGCGCGGAGCTCTCGACGTCAAATGTCACGTCGCTTCTTGTCATTCAGAGATGTTGTGGCTATTTATACAGCGGACCGCGCCGCTCGCCAATACTCCTACTTGATATACGACTGATGAACACTGACATTTTCTAAATTCATTGAGATTTAATTCATTTTCATGCTTAGATTAGTTTAAGTTTTTTTTAAATAATATTGTAAATTAAAGAAAAAACCTAGTCATTTCTCATTACAATGAATCTTGTAAGAAGTAATATGAGGGATATTAAAATGGTTGCAGTGGTCGTACAGCCAGCCAAATAGTGGGGTAAAAAACACTTGCGTGAGTATTTATTTAGCGCCAAGTATTTATATGTAAGTTTCAACGATAAACACCATGTAATGTTATTATTGTTAAATGTACTCCTCCGTTGTAACTGCATTAAGTCAGGCAGCAGCCGCTTGTCGGGAGCCTAATCGTGCACGGCGGAAACGGAAACGAGTGGTTGGCTGGAATAGGCATGTGAGTGACGCCCATAGGGAGGCTAGGCACAGGTTCCTATCATGGTTGGAGCACGGTAAGCCTAAGATGGGACCGGTTTATGAGTTGATGCGCGAGAGTAGAAAAATATTTAAATCAAAGTTGAGATGGTGTCTAAATCATCAAGAACAAATTAAAATGGATTTGCTTGCCCAACATCACTCTAATCACGATTTTCGTGCATTTTGGAGTGGCACAAATAAACAGACTAGTAAACCGGGCCTCCCTGTGTGCGTTGGCGGTGTTAGTGGTGAAAAACAGATTGCAGACTTGTTTCGGCAGGTTTTCACTGTCAATGAGGTGAAAGATGCTGAGACGCAAAGTGAGAATCTGGTTATTATATTCACTGCCAAGCAAGTCGCTAGAACTATTAAATCTATCTCAAGGGGCAAATCTCCAGGCCACGATGGTCTCAGCATCGAACATCTGCGATATGCCGGTCCACATCTACCTCGAGTACTGGCAATGCTGTTCACTCTCTGCGTAGGGCATTCGTATCTGCCGATCGACCTGATGAGGACGGTTGTAGTGCCTATCATCAAAAACAAAACGGGAGACTCCTCTGATGTAACCAACTACAGACCGATTTCGTTAGCAACTGTGATCGCCAAGGTTCTTGACGGTATGTTAAATGAACAGATAAACATGATTTTTACGCCACATGATAATCAGTTTGGTTTTAGACCCAAACTCTCTACAGACAGTGCAATTGTGTGCATGAAACATGCCGTCAGGTACTACACCGACAGGAGTACCCCAGTGTACGCCTGCTTCCTCGACCTGTCAAAAGCTTTTGATCTGGTTTCCTATGACATACTATAGAAAAAACTAAGCCAAGTTAAAATCCCTCCTGAATTGATCAGCGTTCTAAGGTTTTGGTATGGAAACCAGATCAACAATGTGCGATGGGCAGGCGCCCTGTCGGACTCGTATAGGTTGAGGTGCGGGGTGAGACAGGGGGGGCTGAGCTCACCGACGATTTTCAACCTATACATGAACGAGCTGATTGTCGCCCTGAGCGGTCGCCATATCGGTTGTCATGTGGAGGGGGTCTGCTTTAATAATATTAGCTACGCTGACGACATGGCTCTCCTGAGTGCGTCGATAGGTGGCTTAAGAGAACTCATAAGTATCTGCGAAGCATATGCTCATGACCACGGTCTCAAATACAACGCAAAGAAGAGCGAACTTATGGTTTTCCAATCAGGGTCTAAATGCCCGACAGATGTACCACCCGTCATGCTGGCTGGCTTGTCCTTGAAGCGGGTGCATAGTTTTAAGTACCTTAGTCATGTGGTGACAGATGATCTGAAGGATGACGAGGACATTGAGCGCGAACGGAGGGCGCTGTCGGTAAGAGCGAACATGATAGCCCGAAGGTTTGCACGTTGTTCATATCCAGTGAAATTAACACTGTTCCGTGCCTTTTGCACCCCTTTTTACACGTGCAGCCTATGGGTTAAACATACACGACGCGCGCTAGACTCCCTTCGCGTTCAATATAATAGTGCCTTCAGGGCATTGTTGCGGCTGCCCCGCTTATGTAGTGCGTCCGGAATGTTCGCGGAAGCCCGCCTGGATGGTTTTCACACCATCATGCGTAAGAGGGCTACCTCTATGGCGCGGCGGTCGCGGGCCAGCGGCAACAGCCTCCTGAGTTTAATTGCGAGTAGGATGGATGGCCCTTTCATGGGGCACTGGATGTCTTTGCATGCACCAGTGCCTCACAATTATTATTCCTCCGGCGGGAGATAGGAAAAAGGAAAAAAAGAGAAAAAACATTTTTTTTTTATGTCCCGCTGGCCACTAGTCAAATTCAAATTATATATTTTATATTGTAAATTTTGATTTTAATTATGTGTTTCTGTGTTTTGTCAAATGCTATTATGAATTAATTGGATGTGCACTTATCTGAATAAATGAATTTAATAATAATAATAATTGTTACCATATTGGTAGCTGTAAGTAGTAAACAGCCTATAACTGTCCCATTGCTGGGCAAAGGTCTCAATCATTGAAATCATTGAAATCAAGTCGTCGCTACAATTGATGGGTAATGGCTTAATCACCACGCTTGCCAAATGCGGGTTGGTGGTCACAAACCCGGGCTATGCATCGAAGAATCCAAAATCGACTAGACTCGGCC
This sequence comes from Eudonia lacustrata, assembly GCA_947562085.1. NCBI lineage: Eukaryota > Metazoa > Arthropoda > Insecta > Lepidoptera > Crambidae > Eudonia > Eudonia lacustrata. Next base: position 28,991,595 of record OX387340.1, on the reverse strand, counting down.
AGCGAGACGTTACCATACCATATTGGTATACATACCTAAATCAAAATATGTAATGTTCTAGAATTCATATATCTTACAATACTTGCAAATTTTAAAAGCATACTATCTTTTCCAATAATATTATTATATTATAGTACTAGTTGCGCCCAGCGGTTACACCCGCGTTTTAGCTCTCAAAAAAATATTTTCCCGTGTTTGCAACATTTTTCATTGCTGCTGCCACTTCTATTAGTCATAGCGTGATAGCCTTCCTCAATAAATGGACTATTCAACACAAAAATATTTTTTTATAATTCGAACCAGTAGTTCCTGAGATTAGCGCGTTCAACCAAACAAACAAACAAACTCTTCAGCTTTATAATATCAGTATAGATTCTACAGGCCAATCATAATTTACCTAGTTTTGCTGCTAATTAAACCTTTATAATGTTTTGCGGACCGTCCTCGCACAGCCCGTTGTGTGTGCAGCGGCCCAGCCGTGGACGGTTCCAGGACACGCAACGCTAATCACTTTACAGCAGCGGCCGGCGCCACCGGACAATGTACGGCGTTCTGCTAAAAACAGAAATAAACCATTCACGGAACGATATCCAGGTTCTTCGTACCGCGCGTATTTGTACAATTTGTGTCCCAATCAGGGCCATGCTAAACATACATCAAACTATTTTGTCCCGCGACGTCTGTCGTTGATGAAACAGTTCATTAATTATGCAGATGACGTTCTTAGTTATTATTTTTAAAACAACTTCTGTTTAAATGTAGCAATCCTACTAATATTATAAATGCGAAAGTTTGTGTGTATGTATGTTCGTATATTTGTTACTTACTACTTTATATCCAGATATTCCCACAGGAACAGGAACCACGCGGGTGAAACTGCGAGCGGCCGCTAGATTTAAAATAAATTCGGTTTTCCACACAAGATAAGCTAAATGGAGTTAAGTAATTACTTCTTTGATTTGCATATTTCCTTAATTGTAGCCTAAAATTTAAGGCGACAGTTCTAAATCGTCAAGTGTTATCTAAACTAGCCTTATGGACACATAAAAGCGGTTTTATTGGCAATAAAGGGAAAATGTTTGTACATTGCCATGTTTTAAAGAAAAATGTATCCAAAATGATCGTAACTTAACTATACTATGCGCTGGTTTTCTGTGGAATCAGTAATAGCGTACTTAACCTTAGCCAGTAAAATAAATAACTAAAAGAAATTTCTACATTGGAACAAAAGTATTAAATGGAATTCAAAATAAATTCAATCAACCTTAAAAAAATACGTAGCTATGTAGGTACGTTTTATACGGCGGCGTCCGTCGCTTATCCGAATACCCGCATGAGCAAGAATAAACAGCACAGCTGCGCAACTAAAGTTCGAATGCGGAACCACGGTTGTCGATTTTATGTGTTTAAAAGTTATTCGTTGGTTGCATTGTTGCGGTAGTTGTTTATATAATTATGTACGGTATCCGAAAGTTGTATATTCCCCTTTACTGCTCAGCATATAGCTTAAAGCTATACGGAGTATATCTAGGACGAGTGTCCTGCCTAATTTAACTAAAAAACCAAGCCATTTTGGTTTTTTGTATTCATTTTATCACGATAAAGTATTTGATCTCTCTTATCTGATGGCAAGTGGCGATAAGGCGAAGATGTAAGGGCACTCCACACGGATTTTTTACCGCTGAGGAAATAGGTAGCTGTTTTATCTCTAACTGATGGCGGAACACAACAATGACATTTCTGCTAGTGTTATGGGCTAATATGATGGTGGTAGCTACTCAGGCAGATGTGAACAAGTCCAGTCCAGAAACATCAAATTTATAATCAAATTCACTGAGTAGAAATATATTGACACTGCATTATGTTATTAACAAGAAAACAATTTTAATAAGTTAGTTATTATTATTATTATTGAAACTGCATTAAAATCAAGTCATGACCTAAAAGCAACCATCATAATTAGTGGTAAGGTTAACGGCATTGTATAGCTTTCCTACAGAGCAATTGCGTAAACGTTTTGTTAAAACTACGGATTCAGCTATTCTCAAAGGAATATCGATATTCACCGATACATCTTGGCTTGGCATACGCGATACGTGTAAATTTGAATAAAAACTTAATTTCCCAGCGGTGGGCGAGGAATGCAACCTGTCTGGAGAGGCTTCCCACTCTACCTGCAAACGTAACTCGATATTAGTTTGCGGAGCTTTCACGAGTTTCGCGCTGAAATGAAGAATCAATTTCTAGGCTGTTAGGTTCATAGTATTTTTTGTAATATTTTTTTAAATACTATGCTTACGTTGAAATAATTAACTAGTGCTAACGATTGATATTTGTAGTTTCTATACACATACTAGCTGCTCTCCAACCCACCGCATCGCATCGCGTCGTCCCCCGAATATGCTAGCACTTCGTATTCCTAAATAGCCTTCCACAAAAATTGGGCTATCAGATGCAAAGATATTTTTTTTAAATCTGACTAGTTAGGTTAGGTAGTTTTAGAGATTAGCGCGTTCAAACAAACAACATACTTTTAGCTTTATTATATTAGCATATAGTTATATAAAGATGTTAGGTTTTAAGCATGAAATCAATAAAATTTTAGACTCTATCGGGCACAGCACAGCTTTGTAAGAAAAAAAGCTCATTTGAACGTTTATTTGAAATAATGTTCACAGCAACATTGAAATAAACGTAAGCACATTACCATTGGAGCGGTAGCGGTTCCTTGCAACATCTATATTAATACTCGTATTATAAAGAGGAAAGCTTTGTATTTTTGTACGTATGTTTGTAACGAATAAACTCATAAACTACAGGACCGATTTAAAAAAATCTTTCACCATTAGAATGCTACATTAGCGCTGTGTAACATAGGCTATATAAAAAAAAAGGTCCACCCGTGCGAAGCCGGGACGGGCCGCTAGTACAAAATAAAGAGGATGCAGAAGTTAAGGTTAACACATATCGCGCTCAAGCAACACACATAAATAAAAAAATAAAAATAAAAATAAAATGCATTTATTTCGACCAGCTTAGGATCATATAGACAACATAACATTTTATATAAATTAAATTAAATAAGAATCAAAATTAGTAACACAGAATCAAAATTGAAATTAAAAATTATTACTTAATAAAAATTAAAAATTATAAAAACAAAACATTTCAATTACAAAATCAAAAATAAATCGAAACATTACTAAATTCATTAAATAAAATTTGAATATAAAATAAAATAATAAAGTAAAATAAAGTTGATTGACATAGACAACCTTTCACGGACACTGATCTCGGAACAGCTCGGAACACCCCGAGCGCAGCAGTTCCGAGATGCCGTGTCCGTGAAAGGTTGTCTATGTGTGCGGTGTTCGAGCGCGCTTGTGTGGAGCTTAACTTCTGCAGTCTCCTTGTTTCGTGGCATTGCCGTCCGTTCGTGGTAATAATTCTGTTCATTAACGCCCATTGACAAACGGAACCCAATGTACTGGAAGTCAGTGCAATGGTACAACACTTTAAATAAAATATAAAAGCTTAACTTTATTCTTTTCTTTACCCCTAGCAAATCCAGCGACATGTACGGTATGATATCCCATCAATATACAGCACATAGACCTATGCTATTGACACACGCGAGCACTTATTTATTGTTGGTTTTTAGATTTGTGTGGAATCTGTACAAATTTGTATGCAAAATTAATGTGGAAACATGTATGTCCTCTTGGCAAACACTATTGGCAAACTCTTTTGACATCTCAGAGTACAGGGAGTGGCTGAAAAACAGCGTTGGTTAAGGTCTAGGCCTCAACTAACTTAGGCTGAGCCATTCTCTTTTGTCTTTTATTAATATTTTTTTTCATGAATTATTTTTATATAAATAGGTTTTTATGTATTAATTGCACTGTTTCTACTGTAGATTTTCTTATCTTTTGTATAAAAATTTAGAAAGACAGTAAATATATTTCTATTTTCTAATCTATTTCTATTCCTAAATAATATTTTTAAAACTGGTCATAATAGGTCGTAAAAGCCTTCTCGCAATCAGACAACTTTCACAACTGTATTGTACCAAGACATTGGATTCCCGAACCGAAACAGAACATCTCCAGGACCCCGTCATATTCTCGTCTGATGACTTGTTTATGGTCTCATCTTTTTTGTGTACCAGAGTGACCTAACGTTTCTTTGGTGCAGGGTTCAATTCCAGAGTCTTGGCAAAGCGCTCGTACCGATATCTGGAGGATCTGAGTTCAATTTCCAGGTCGAGCAAAGTGTGTTTTGGAGTTTTGGATGCATAGCCCGGTTTTGTAATCATTGACCGCAAGCGTGGTCACATGACTTGATTTCAGTGATGGAGGCCTTTGACCAGCTGCGGAGATCTAAAGAGGCATATGGGCATGAATGCGTTTTAAAGTTTTTTATCATACTGATTGGTCTTCATGGTATCACTTACTATTTTATCCTCTTAAAAACAGAATAGTGAATGGACAAACACTACAATTTTGTTAATAAATTTTGGCATACCTGTAACAATTACAATAATATAGTTGTCCTAACAGTTTTCCAGTATAATAACAGTTTTACAACCGTCCATTATAGTTAATCCGGTGTTAGAGCAATTCCGAGTAACGGGCGCGGCCTCATTACCGCGCCGTTAGCGGACTGATCGACAGTTTGATCCCGGGCCGGCCGCGGGCGGCGGGCGGCGGCGCTGCCTCCGACCACGACATAAGGAGACTGGCAGAAGCTAAGCTTTTTACAAACGCTTTTTGATGTGTAGCATCTTTCCGCTCGCTTTCTTTAATTATACAATTTGTGGGAGTGATTTCGTGAAATGTGACGGAAGTAGGTGTAACAGCGTGCCATTTTGTAAATTTAAAATCGATATTAGGAACATGACATATTATTATTTTAAGTGACATATTGTATCATTTGACTCTCAAAGGTCATTTTGATAGTCAAATGTCTTCTAATGAGTATTTACTGCATTTATTTTATAGTTATAAAATGATGTAATACCTGACCCATTTTTTTCAGAATATAATGTTAAAATTGCTTCTTACCAAGGTGAGATCTCAAATGTTACACATCATATGCGACTACTGAAAGGCTCGTTTGCTGATTGCCGCCGGGCATTTTCAGCTTCACCGGTTACTTTTGGGGGCGGAGAGAAACTTAAAGGGTTCCTCAAGCCTGAAACGAACCACCGTCAGATGTGTTCTAGAGGGAACGGCATCACGCACTAGTGCGTGTCCCCGTGCCCTACTAGATTCTCCGAGGGGTGCGGATCGCATCGGGGTATACAAACGCGGTCGAGCAGTGCACGCCATAGACAACCTCTCAACACGGAATCTCACAACATCTGTGCTCGGACTGTTCTTAGGTCTTTGTCCGTGAGAAGTATGTGTGCGTTGTCCGAGCGTGGTATGTATTAGGCTTACCTTCTGTGCTCTCTTGTTCAGCGCTCCGAGAATGACCGACATTACCCTAAGTCGGGCCACATTACCCGCTCGGCCTTTGCGTGCGTGGAAAATTTTATCTTTCGCAAATAGGCCCAACATTTGTCGAACTCAGACCCGGACACCGACCTAAAACTGCCTTCAAATGGCATTCAAATCACATTTGTATGTTGTCATCGGAATATATACGAAATTTCCTTTCAGGCGCTGAGGGATTTTTGGAGGCTATTTATAAGGTTGAAGGGAAGGGTATTGTGCGGCCGGCTCGACATTGCTAAATTTTAAGAACTCGTGTTGTTGGTAACAAGTATTTTTTTACTTTTTTGTAAAGCCTTTGTAATACTTTTTGTTGTTTTGATTTCAAGTCGTTGCGAGCCTCGTGTTTTGCCTATAGCTGTTATTTACACGCTCGAGTTGTATTTGGTTATGAATACTTTGAAAACAAACCTTTCCTCAATCCAACTTAAGCGGAGCTAAATTAGTATTTAAATATTGTCTGTAACAAATTACAAATATAGACTAAAAACGCAATCAGAACTCTTAAGTAAATAATAAAACATTTTTAAATTTATTTATGTAACTCAAATAACTAAAAAAATTCAAACTCATTTTGTGCGCGGCGTGTCTATCTAACTAGCTACTTTCATACTATCTTGTCACCATGGTCTGCTGGAAGAAATCTCTTATTAGAGATAAGCTTACCTGTCTATTGCGATTCAAAATGTTAACCATTGTAAATGTTTATTTGTGTATGAACTAATAAATAAATAAAAAGATTAACCACACTTGTTTCAAATTTACTTTAAACAATTTGGAAAAGCGTTGTAAACGTTTCCCGAGTGGGAGTCGAACCCGCACCCTCTGACCAACCGGGTCAGGTGAGCTGCCAATTACGCTAACGTGGCTCTAAAACACATTTAATGCTTAGATAACTTCGTAAAATAGTAAAAGTTAATTTGGACGATCATTATTTTTAACATAAACTCGAGTAATTTTTAACAGCATTTAAACATAACAAATATAAAAAAGGCTTTCGTTTTTAAAAATCTTAACAGCTGAATTTATAATTTCATATAAATTAGTATAAAAAACCGGCCAAGTGCGAGTCGGGACTCGCGCACGAAGGGTTCCGTACTATTATCTATAAAAAAAATATTTCAAGTTTCTACCTGTTATCGTTATTAAGACAGAGAAAAAAATTGGAAAAAATCACGTTTGTTGTATGGGAGCCCCCCTTAAATATTTATTTTATTTTAATTTAATTATTTATTTTTAAAGTGAAAAATATAACTCCATATTCTGTGAATTTTTCAAGCCGTCTACCTGTAGCCGTTATCACTATCGAGCAAACATGAGCAAAAAAAAAACACGTTTGTTGTGTGGAAGCCCACCTTAAATAATTGTTTTACTTTAATTATTTATTTATAAAGTGATTAGATAACTTAATATTCTGTGAATATTTCAAGCGTCTACCTGTTGCCAGTAACAATATCGAGCAAAAAGGAGCAAACATGTTATTCTGTTTTTTAGTATTTGTTGTTATAGAGGCAACAGAAATACATCATCTGTGAAAATTTCAACTGTCTAACTATCACGGCTCATGAGACACAGCCTGGCGACAGACGGACAGAGAACGGACCGCGGAGTCTTAGTTTCCCGTTTTACCCTTTGGCTACGGAACCCTAAAAAGAGCCCAGCATAAAATTATATTGAAATTCCAATATAACAATATAATATAATAATAATATAATATACATTTATTAGAATAGTGTCTAATACCTACTGGTTGTTATTTGTACATCGAAGACAGTTTGTTTTCACTTCTTGACAGTAACTGTTTGCATAATAATTATTTTCTAATTATATAATTGAACCGATAAGTAAGTAGAAATGGCAACGCAAAAAAGGGAGGTGTCTCTTGATATCATAATACCTAAAAGACGATTCTATACTTAAAACCACAGCAATCTTTTTGCACCAAAGGAAAGTTAAAGGTAAATAAACACTGCGTCAAACCCGGTGGAAGCGTGAATCCCGCGTTCGATAAGTCCTCGTCTTTATCTTCCAGTCACATAATATTCTAGGGACTTACATAATTTATCGTGGCTCCTTTGTTTCCTCACCTGAAAAACTAGTTTTATTTATAGAGTCTCGGCCAGTAATAAAACTGGGTATTTTAGCTGCACACGGCTACCCGACTCGCCGCCTAGAAGTGCATTCCCATCGGACACAATTAATACATGAAAAAAGGATAACTAACGAGAAATATTATCGTAGTGCAAACAGATTTTTAACCCGACGTTAATAAACCTTTTCTGCTATCCCCATGGTCAGTGTGTTTACTCCACTGCTCTACATTAAAATAAACAAGAGTTTATTTGTACGACCCATGATTTATAAGTTACCACAGAGCAACTGTTTATTGATTATTTGTTATCAAATTATAAACGGAGTAATTTAATCCAAAACACTTTTGTAAAATTGTAACACGTTATTTAGTTATAATAATAGTAAATTGTGAATTGAATAATTAAATTATAATAATGAACAATTATTTTGATCAACAAACAACTGTAGTGTTTTAAAGTAAGTCGTTTAATTTCTATTACAATGTTGCATAGCTTGACTATTTGCGATTATCATCATCATCTTTGATTTGTGATTAAGTTTTAAATAAATAAGAAATGAGTTAAGGAATGGCTTTACAATAGTTATTTGCTAATTTAATAGAAACTTGATGTAAATACATGCGCCAGTAGCGCTATCTTGACCGGTTGAACGCAAGTTTCATTTGGCGGGAAAGACGGCGATGCTAAACGCTTGTTTAGCGAATGTCTGTCCTTCTGCGTCGCAATTTTGGGCTGAACACACTTGTACGTTAAACCTATGTTGTTTTTAATAAAAAGAATTGATCTGCTTTAGCGTTATTTTCATTCTATTCTTGATAAGTATTGTTAAGTTTACGAAATAAGAGTAATAAGTTTTTGATATTGCTTTTAGTGTTTAAATCTCTAGAGTAGTTTTGCTAGACGAATAACGTTGATAATTACATGCATACTTTAAAAACATAAGTACCCGTTTTTCTCCAATATATATTAAATTTTTTTTTATTTGAATTTTAAAAACGCTACTAAGAAATCGATCCATTTGTTTATGTAACGCAAAAAGGTGCTTAGCATCTCTCTGATGGGTTTTTTTGTTAATTTACTGCGTGAACACAAAGCTACTAACATCGTTGTTATGGTGACAGACTTATATATAAGCTAGCCAGGTGGACACAAAACAAGCCACCACCAACCAAACAAACAATAATGCACTCTCATCCCTCACTAATTATTATCACCGGCTACAAGTTGAATGCAATGCAAGAGAAATTTAAAAAATTTAAATCAGTTAGGTTCGATCGTCATCATCAAAATTATCGAATTAAAAGATCTAAGTATTACGTAAGTTTGTGTGAATTATTTTTACTCGAATCCAAATGTTTGATAGTGTTTGTAAAAACCTACTTAAAACTTATAAAACAAGGTTTTTAACTTAATTAGATACTTTGGACCACACCGATGGTGTTTCAATCATTTTGTTGCTGATTGTTCAATAAAACAATACAACACTGATGAAAAACTAACATCATGAACACTCAACACGTCTTATACGTACATCTATGTTCATTATAATACAGCTCTAAACCTACTACACATTATCGCGATTCCTTATCTATGATCTATTCAACTTTTAACAGCCACTTGTGAGAAAAATGACCAAAGGAATATTGGCGCGCGGGAGCGCAGCGGCCGGCCGTAGCTTTTCCCCGACAATTGAACAAAGTCGGGCGCAGATAAGAGCCGCCCTCTACCCTCGTCACGCCTTTGTCTTGCTGTTTGTTTGTGTTTTTTATCCCGCCTCTAATCCGGGAACTGATTGTCCTGGCGAGAATTTAAGCCGGGAGCAGCGAGAAAGTTAAACAGCCTGTGGTCTCACACTTTGGAAATCATTATTCCTTCACATTGATAAAATAAATAGAGAAAACTTTAGTTCTATATAAAGTAGTTGATTAATTTTCTTTACAGGTTTCGGTTCAAGGAAATTGTATCCTTAAAATAAGACATACCTACTGGTCATTTACACGATACTTACCCAACTATTTACAATACGGTGCGCAGTCGCTAGGAAAGGAATTTGTAAATTGTCTCTGGATTTCAGGATATGGGTGTTTATGCGGATGAAGTTGCGGGCGGATCGCCAGTTACATAATATAATCTTTTCCTAAGAAATAACACAAAAGTCCACTCTCTAGAATTAAGAATTCTGTTTAAATTAATTCTAAAGTAGATATAACTTAAAAAGTTATTACGAGGATTAACTCAAACGAGTTCTCAGTTAGAAAATGAAGAACAAAAGTTGAGTTCCTTGGAAACGAAATACAACTTCTTCGTTGACTGCCCTCCCGATTGGACGACCGCGGCATTGAGGGCCCAACCTTAAGTTGATTAAAATGTATTTATACCTACAGCATGTTTAATGCAAAAAAAACCACTTCAATTAGGTATACCTAGTTGTGGTACTTAACCTTGGTTTGGTTATCAGTTGCTTGAGCGTTCTCAGAGCCGTTGCTCTAGTACTCATGCCTTTACATAGTCTTAAAGTCACATATCAAGAAGAATTAATGATGTAGTCAAGTTTCGTATAGATTATAATGAAGGCCACGGCAAGGAGGATAGTCTTGACGTCACAATTTAATCATGCTGCTGAGTCTCACTTACAGCGGAACATTGGGAGTATTGGATGTTACGAGACTCGGGATGTTTTGCTTCACTGAACATCGAATGTTTAGCAGCATTGTCTGTCTTTGTAAAAACATTTCAATTACTTGTTTAATACTGTAACAAGCCCGAAGGCTGAAGCTAATCTGCTAAACCTACAAGCTAAATGTAAAGACTAAATGTAATTTCAATACTTTTTTTTTTTGAACTAATTAAATTAAATCCCGTTTACCCTACTCATACCTAACTAAACTTAACGGCACCAAATGTAACGATATAAAACATAAAGTAAATAAAGAACATAATTAGTTACCTAGATTACCATAAATTAACCTACTTAACTCCCTAACCATTATTATTATAATAATCCAAAACCGAGAATAACCTACTTATTTCAATCACATCTAAAAGATCATTTTGGCCAAGTGATCGTCTAGTGTACCTACGAAGGTCCGCAATAACCTAAGAACTTTAAGGAACTTAAAGGCAAGACCTAACAACCCTTTCTTTACTACCTGTAAATGAATTCATGACCCTTATCATTAAAACAAGACTAACAGTACACCTACTATTATAAACTAACAACCAAAGCAATGGCCTACGCCGAGCTAGATTAAGTAAGTACCTACCTAAAATCATAATAACATCGCGGTCTCCCATCCCATTATGAAACTATGTAACAATTGCTTAACATTTAATAATTTAATCGTTTTTCTATCCTGTTTGATATAATATAATATAAGGAGCTTCCAACAATACTCTGAATACTCTTTAAACTTGTAATTTTGATAAAATATCTTAAATTTAACGCAGAGATGCAAATCGTAATAATGCAAAAATAAGATGAAGTAAAACACAATTATTTTAGCTTCTACATTATACAGAAATAAAACAAAGCTCCTATAAGGAAACTACTAGTTGCAATTACTATTTTGTTTTATGCGGACTCTAAAATCTAACTTATTTTATAGTTTTATCTCATCATTTCTACTATAAATAACTGTAATTAATATTCATTAATAAGACTACTTTCCTAATAAACATGTTGGTTAATAATTAACATATACAATCGGTCACGACTCTCATTTCGAATTTAATAAGAATAAATCTAACCTCTATTCTTGTTACTCACGAGTGACGACGTAGGTAAGGTAGCTATCTATTTACTATATTGAGGCAAATGTAGCTCGTAGTACACACTTCAGTGTTCATTTCGTCCTAGCGTTACTTCGAACAACCACGAGTGTTTGCTTAAACATAATCTATCACCGAACTTATTTGTATAGGTAGTATAAATGATCAGAATGATCATTGAAAAGCTACATGGACTCCACCTTCCCCATATCCATCCACACCCACTCGTAAACTAATCTTTATTTAGACCATTGCCTATATTTAATGCATGTACTAGTATTTGACCAAACATAGGCAACGAATGACCCATACAAAACAATTCGGTCACGGTGCTTAAATCTAGCAATCTCTAATCACCTGTGCAGTGCCCGATATGATACTAGAGTGAATATTTAACTCGTGATTTTAATCTTTATTTAAACAGTTGCTTATAGGTATTTAATGCTTGTACATTGAGTATTTGTACTAAACAAAAGTCACTCAAATACCTACATTAGGCACTGAACCAGGGTTTATTAAGTAAATAGATAATATAACTATTACTTATAATAATATAACTTGACCCTACTTAACTAAAACACCACCACCAACTTATTGAATACCTGATAACATGTAACGCTTTATTATTATTAACGCAAACGAATATCCTTTTTTTTTTTAAACGGTTTTATTTATGACAACCTAGCTTATAACAGTTTTTGGATCATAATAAAGATTTGAGTTATCCGCTGGGACCTGAGACCACCTACTCCATTCCGCAACGCGAAACAGTATATAATTAATTATTATAAGTAATTATTTATTTATTAAAACTATAAATAATACTATGTACGAATTTGTAAACTCATTTTGAAAAGACATCATAAAAATAAACTGAATTTTAGTAAAAATAATATTGTGCATTGACACAAACTCATGCAACACATTATGATACGATATATCGATACAAAATATATACTTTCCCTTTTTGGCATCCCTTTATTGATAGACACGCGAAAGCTACTGCTACTCTCCGCAGGGCGGCGCCAGAAACATTCATTAATGTATCCCTCTATTGCCTCTGCTTTTACTACGGTTAAAATAATGCTACTATTTCCGCTGGATGGCGCTAGCAGTATTCATTGATCGATCGCCCTCCCATCTCAATTATGAATCTTACTCAGGACTCAGTGCATTACTTACATTTTAAATAACCAAATGATTGTAAGTTGTCATATTCTGACCGGGTTCATGTGAGAAACTAAACTTACGTTCGTATGACAATGTAAAAACCTGTAAATACTACTTATAACGCAATAATTATTTATAGTTTATGAAATGCAATCTGTAATATTAAAGTACAGACTTTAACTTAAATATCCACGAAAGTAATATTTGTTTAGACACTTGATTTTTATATTAACGAACGCCATCTATTACTATGATCCGGAAAACTACATACTCAAGTCGAAGATGACAAAATCAGAAAATATTATAGAATAGAATAGAATAGAAATTATTTATTGTATAACTGTGTACAATAAGTGCTTAAATAATAAATTAGATAGTGTATAAAGGTTATAAACGACGGTAGATGACGCTAGATGGCTCGCATGCATCAATAATCATTTTGTTTCTAAGTAATAAGGTTCATTATTGCTCGCTTGAAAGGTAAAAATAACACTGTTATTAATGAAGAAAGGTTGGTTCTATTTGGTATTTAAGTCCTAGCAAATAATGCTTAATTTTATTTGAGTATTGTTGATTAACCTATTAGTTACTTTTATTTTATTTATTAGATATTTAAAATTAAATAACATTTAGCCTTAATTTTATTTTAGATAATTATAATTTTTATTTAGAAAATGTTCTGGTGACGTATGGACCGTTACAATACTCTTAAGGCAGAAGCCTAAGTTACGGGTTTTAGGTATCCAACACGCTGAGCTAATAATACAATACTAGCCCAAATAAATCTTCGTGCGTTGCTGTTTTATTTCAACATGTTTTTGGCGACAGCAACGCGTTAATGACCTCGATGCATTAATTTAAAGAACCGGCTTTATAATCTAAGGAAAATTGAGTTCCATTTTGTTGTAGCTATACGACACCATGCCTTTATATAAAACTAAGTAGGTATATGTTATATTGTACTCCACATTATAAAAACAAAATAAACAAAGTGTTACTAATTTTATTTAATTAATTTAAAATGAGTAACGCCGACGATACATTTCCATTAAACTTCTCCACTGACTTTCAAACGTGTAACCCGCGGCCGGCGAGCCCTTTCACGCCGCATCACATATGCATGCCAAAGCAACAAAAGTTACATAAAATATGCGCTCGTCAGTAAAAGGCGTTGAATTTTTTATCACTGTGAGTTTTTGGTCTTCCAGAACACAAAAGATACGTCGGGTTAAAAGCAAGCCACCATCCGCCATGCGGCATGCGCCGCGTTCAATTTACTTTCGTTTCGTTATGATCACACGGTCCATATTACAGCTCGAGTAACTTAAAAAAAGTGATTTACTATTTTTATTCCATCCTATGAAATTACGCGATGCTCTGTTTAAGTATCGAATAGTTCGTTGTTCAAGTTGCATCACTTATTTTGCTATTAACCTATATCTGTCCCAATGCTGGGCAAAGGTGTCCATTATTGAAATCAAGTCCTTAATCACTACGCTTGCCAAATGCAGGTTGGTGATCACCAACCCGGGCTATGCATCAACAACAACACAAACACTTTGCCCGACCTAGGAGTTGCACCCGGGACCTTCGGGTATCGGGCCGAGGCGCCACACGGCCACCGAGGCGTTATGTCGTAAGTTTATTTTAAACGTTGTACGTTACTTTATATTTTCAGAAAACATGTGAAAACTAAGTTTAAAAGAGCATGCCCTGGAAAAATATGTGCCGAATCAAAACTCAAGCGTTTAAACGGATCTTGGCATCAAATCCATTACGTAAGCTTGTCCTACATCGATTGATATTAATGTACCCCAAATTGTAGCGAAACTAATAATTAATTGGACACCCGCCGCCGACGCTGTTAACGACAGCGCAGAATCTCGCAAACAAAATCAATGACTTACTACAAACTGTCTCGAATGCTTTGTTGTACAATATTGACAAAGGCGTTATTAGGCAAGTATGCCGCGTATACAAGCATCCGGAGACCCCTTGTGTCTCGAGGCCTCGAGGCCCCGAGGGGCTCCAGCGCCAGCTGCCGATCCCTGCTCGCATCACTTCTCGTCAGCCACTTGAGCCCGCTCCCACAAAGGATATCGAAAGCAATGATATCTTTTTCTTTACCTTTGTGTAAGCTCCATATTTCAGGGTATTTCATTACAAAATAATAATATATATTTTTTTGTCTTTCATGTTTTCAAATAAATGTCAAATATAAAAAGTGCCTACTTAATTTATCATTATGTATGGAACAGTACAGTTAAGTATATCTCTCTTACAGTGCCCGCTACTGCACATGCATAACAAAGTTTCATGAATGCCTGAATGAATATCAATATATTTTAGTACATGTTGCGTTTACATATCCAAAACCTGATAAGACATTTTAATGATTGGATAGTCCATACACGCGAATCCTTCTTTAGCCAGCGACTCTCAAACTGTTGTCGGGATGCAACCACAATGATATCAGAGGTCGTAAACTTTTATCGCCCATACACAATATCTGAGGCAGCGCCGAACCGCCGCAGAATGGCCTGTTTACGTCAACACAATCTGAAGTTTTCCCATACGTAGACGATATTAAAACTTCTACAGAGCGAAGTTGCGAACAGAAATTAGATAAATCTTTTTTATTTGAATGCCTTTACAGCTATTTAATTGTCAAACTTGTTAAACGAAGCGTTGTGTTTAATTATCAGGGAAGGCTAACGGTCAAAAATAACAATAGGAACATGAAAATGCCAAATGTTTATCCGAAAGTGTTTCTTGGCGTCTGTTTTATAAAACGCTAAAGGTAAATACGCAGCACACAACTTCAATGTGAAATACATGCAAGCGATACGGAATTTCAGAACATAATATACTTTGAAACTGTATCAAAAGCCCCAAACTAAAAGTGGCATTCGCTATCTTATTGATTTTCTATGAAACTTTTTGTCACAAGGACAACGTAAATTGCCATAAATTATGTTACGACTCTTACCCACATCAAGAGCAACCTTCGATCTTATTGTGTTAGTCTTACCTGAAACAAAAAACACATTACATAGTAAATGGTTCAAAGATAAAGAACATAAAGCCACAACATACTCTACGTAATTTAAAGTTGCAGAAATAAATCTAAGTATAACATCTGAATAGTATTCCAAATATTTTATTTAAAATTTAAAATATAACTTTTGGCTCGTATACAAACACACTCAAAACAATATAACTATTTCCATCTATATTTTACCCTTTAAGTGTATGTGCTGTATACTATGTATACTAAGTTTGCTTAATCAAATTGAAAATATAAACAAGAAATGGCAAAATAATACCTTTTAAAAAAGACAATAAAAATATCGTGATCGTTTTTTATAATTATCAAAACGAGAATAAGTTATCATTAAGCTATGTTTTGCGAGCATCTGCGGAGATCAAATATTAATAATATAATGTTTGGATCAAAAAGTAAGAAAACATCAAGGTGATCGCCGAGAGGCGGGAGGCGGGGTAAGTGGAATCCCCTGTAAGGATCTGCCGAGACTGCTATCCGTCTAATTATAACCGTGGCGTTAATTACCCGGCGACGTCTTAGCGCGAACCTGCTCTTAAAATTACGGCGAATATTGAAAGGAATTGGACGCTTCACAAGTTTATCTGCCGACGACAAATTAAAGGCAGCGGCGGGCGTCGCATAACACTGGTGAGCCTGCTTGTGTAATACATATTAATGACGGGTCGTGTATTGCGATCGCGAAGTCAAGTTACTTTGTCAGTTACGTATAATAAGTAATCTAGGGTGGTCAAAGGGTCTTCGTGTCTTCCTGTACGTCTTTTCTATCAGGAATAGGTCTTATTTAGGTTACTTTTACTCTCCAGCTTCATAATTATTGACATGCAATATACACTGTTCGGGCTATAATACCTTAAGTTTATTCAGCTAAAAAATCTCTGCTTAGAATTTACATAATATATTGCACGATTCCTCGATTCGATATTAAAAATTTCTCATTTATCGTCCGAGTAACTTGATAAAAAATTATTTATCCCGCTCTCGTGGACTTTTTTCAACACTTTGTCAATTTTTAAAAATTTATTGTTGAAGTTAATATTTTAGTAGTTTTGTTGCTTGTTGAAATTATGTAAACAAATACACGCTGTGTACGTTTTTTATAATATAATTTTAATCCTGTTTTGTAACTGTTGTGTAATATTGTTTTTACGTACTGTTGGCGTACAATAAGTAGAAATATTCATGCGCTATTATATATAGTACCTATATATCCTTTTACATGCAAGCATTTACCTTTTTACATAACTGGTTAGTTTCGTTGATACAGATCAAGGCTAAGTCTAGAAACAATGTTCTGTTTGAGAGTACGTCATCAGCTCAGACCTTTTGTGCTCGCTTCATTTAAATCGCTAAGCAGATTTTGGTATTGACTGTTCCTTATAGACAGAATCTACTTTAATATTTATTAAAAACATAAACTGTTCATTTAAAACAACAGCAGTGTATATGTTTGCCGGCCGCCACATAATTGCGTTACGTACGAGTGAGTGCACTCCCTTCCCCTCACACGAGCACACGAGCACACGAGCACACGAGCACACGAGCGCTAAACTAATATACGGCCTAAAATATCTGTCCCTGTTTTTTTACGTGAAACAATAATGAAAGTACTGCGTAAATCCTTTCATTACATAAGTATCAGTCCGTTGGTACAGACAGCGCAAATAAAAGCGAAGTAGTTATTACATGTTATTTTTCTTGGCATGCTTTACTTATTATTTTGAAAACTAAGTGATAGGATTGGGCCTAAAATGATTAAAACAATGGCTGAATAAGAGTACTCGGAGAAGAGGTTATAGTCATGCTGTTTTTATATAATAATAATATTATTTCAGGCTGACACACATGGCTTGTTGTATACTCACCACACCATTCAAATGAATAATTACATTTTAGCTCACGAAAATTCACCACACATGAAAAAGTAACGTCAGCAAACAAATTTTGAATCCTTTGACATTACTATTTTATATTATTTTCAAAGGATAAACCTACTTCCTAGTGGCGTACATCGGCACGTAAACAAATACAAAACGACTGTTTAGCAATTGTTAAATCCTCTTTTCTACTTTTTGTTATCATTAGAAACACGTGATAAAAAACTTTACTACATTCATTGCATGTTTAAAGTTATGAACGATTAGCTCTCTGTGCGTTTATTTTATAGTATTTGTAAAAATACATTCCCTTGCACTAAAGTTTATTGTTCTTGTTATATTTTTCTAGTCTTTTGTTGTCTCTTAGAAAAGAAACGAAATGTTATGTTATCTTATCTTATCTTATCTTAGTGGGGCCTACTGAGGTTTCCCTCTATCAGTAACACTTCGACCCATTGGGATCTTTTGTGCAACCCCATCCTTTCAGTCTTCCTCCTCTGTAAAGATAGATGCCATAAGTTTGGCAATGTCCTTAAGAGCGAAGAGCCTGAAGTCCTCCAGTTTCGGATAGGCCGACCCCAGGAGTCCCATTCTTTTCCTAGCCAGAGAGTCGCAGTCACACAGTAGGTGCTGCATTGACTCCGTTTCCTCTCCACATGCCCTACATAAACTATTTGTTGAGAAAACGAAACGAAATGTTAGTCACAGCCATTTCTACTGACATTTTTCGAGTGGTAATTCCGCCATAGACACAGGCATGATTATGACGGCGGGTATTTGGGCCGCGGCTGTACGCAAATAAACCGAATTTTAGGGAAGACCGTCTACGGAGATCATCGCTAAGCTTACGCCGAATAAGATTGGTGGAGGTCCTAATTTGAATCTTAACAAGACGCTGAGAGTTATTACCAGGGAAGGGGATTCAATGGAAGTAATCGCTCGCGTATTTTTTGATTAAATGTTTTGGATATCTCTTGTGTTTCTTAGATATTGTTCGACTGCTTTTTATACTTGATGCATGGCATTATTTGTATTCGATGGCTATCCCTGATGTTATATCTCTATAAATAAGATGAATGGATGGATTGGTTTAAAGCCTTTGCCTCGTCCCTTTATGTTAAGTGATATTATGTGTCACACAATAGAATGACAACGAAAGTTAAAATAGGAAGTCAAATTTATCGATTCTACTTAATTGTAAGCTGTACTTCTCAAATATAAATAAGTCTTAGTTACTGTAGGATTATTAAGAAAACACGGACTAGAAATTCCACTTATAGTAATTTCTAGAATATAAATTTTCAGGCTATGTAAAAATGCGAACTTATAAAATATGCGATGTATAAAAGAGTTAAAAGTAGGTTTAAAGTTAAATAATAAATAAATAAATAATGTTATTGTGTTCACCTTGAAAAAAATATATCTGGGACTTACAACTTTACTATAACACCAGATAAACAAATCACAGGCAAAGAGAAAACATCTACGTCACTATGTAGAACAACTGATTTGCTTACACACGCTAGTTGGCAGAAAGCATTCTCTAAACTACCGAAGCGGTAAAGAGCGTCATGGGGAAAACGTCCATCGCGAACGAGCGCCCCTACCCGGTGTCGGAGCGCGGCCCACGGAATACGACAGAACATCATTATCACGAAGCAAACAAACAAAACTTGCAACTGTTTGTTGAAAACAAACTCAAACACCACTACCACGGATGTGTTGCAAAGGTCCAACGATTTCTATCTATTTGAAGACTTCTCATCAAACACCATCTACATAGCCTATAATTATTATCATCGATTCTAGTTTAAGTCTCCCTGGATAAGTTTACGCGAAGCAGTGGTTACACGCAGTCATTGCAAACTAGTATTAGTAAGTTTTTACAGAAATAATCTACAAAAATATAAGAAGAACTGTGCTGGTGAGAGGTATACGATGTGGGTATGTCACACACGTTAGTTTCAATTCATGTCTGAAACCCAAAACCGAAGCTATATCAACCAAAAGAAAATTGATACAAAATTCAGATTAGCCCAATCATTTCATAAATTCATAATAGCAAATGCAGAACAAAACCGGTCGTTGTGGAGATCCTTGGGGGAGGCCTTTGTCCAGCAGTGGACGTCTTTTGGCTGAGATGATGATGATGATGATGATGAGCTTCTAATATGAAAACCAAGTACGTAGTTAACTGGTTCAAGTAGTGTAAAATGCACCATTTAATGTACGCTTCAATAACGTACTGTAAGTAGGTCGATTGAATTATCGGTGAGCGTTTGATCTTCATATTTCATTTGCTCAGTAGAGTGGTCGGGCGAGTCGCGCGCGGCGCTGGTGGTAGCGGCCTCGAGCGGAACCTCCGCCAACTTCATAACTTTCGATAGATAAAATGTTTTTCATGGGTTCAACTTAGATTGTATCCATTGAAAGGTTTATTTGAGTTTCATTTATAGTTCCTTGGGCTTTAGTGTTATTCCCTTTGCTTTGTTTTATTTACGTGAAAATAAAAATAGCTCCCTAGTTTATTCGAATTTTACCTCTGTTCTGCGCTTGTTTGGTAGTGTGGTTAGCAATCTTAGGCGACAATAACATAAGAGAATACACGAACGACCTTTCTCAAAAGGTCTATATAAATAGTAAAATTAATTTGCCGCACATCTCGGGCCTGAAAGTCCCTATATAGTTGCATTCCCGGCGGGGATTATATTGTGTAGTCTGCTTGTTTTGGGGCTTTTACTTAGTACGCCTAACTACCGCCATTCCTTATTAACAATGTTAGTGGAACCCTATAGCTCTGACAAAAATACCTATGTGCAGTCACTCTATTCTATTGTTATCCATCCTTTTTACATAAACAAACGAACATGGCATTCCAATACTACCCGCATTATTATTGACACAGCAAACAAATTAAGTGTAATCAATTTGATATTACGTGTTCTTACCTGTTGTTTGAACTACAAAGAAAATTCTAAAAACACGTTCCCACAGAACACCTCAAAGAGTTCGCCTAAGCCGTAAGGCCAATAAAATATAAGTAACAATAAGGAAAAGTCGACTCAGCGAGGGATGAAGTTGATCGCACACGATTAATAATAATGATTGGATCTATTAATCTTTAGCTTAGTACGGCTTTCTGCTATTTATCTTAAATTTTTTGCCAGTAGCGCTCCTGGGTAATGGTTATAGACGAAACACGACAAATTAACAACATTTGTTTTATCTTTTAATAGCAAGAGATTATTGGCCAGTGCACCGAAGTATTGGTTGTACCAAGTTGTACCATTCGTAAACAAGTGTTGTTAAAAATGATAATAATTTAGATCAGATAAGATTATGGCTATCCAAAGTACGTTTACAAATGTTTTATAACTGTATTTTGAAGATAAAAAACTTAATAATTTAACTTGATAGACTCCCTGTGACCTCAATCCCCCGTAACAAGTTTCAAAAGGTCAGGATAAAATTATACGTAAACGCGCGTAGATTCGTGACACGTCATCTCTACAACAATAAATTTCAGTTCAAGTTTAAAACAAATGCGAGTCGATCTGTGCGAAGTGTTTTGTTTAAATTACTATAGCTGATTCAACAATGACTAGTATTCGTATGATGACACTGATAAAATTCTCTTTAAGAAAGTACTTAACATTTTATACTTTTTTGAAGCTTCATTTGTGCTTAAAATATTTTAAGCCTAACTTACTTATTCATTTCATAGTCCAACTAGTTTCCGACATTATCGAAATCAATTAACTTTCTAATCAATGTTGTATAGAAAATGCTAAATACATGAAATTCTGACAACACGGTGTTAATTTGTATGTATGTATGAATGTGGTATGTATAGGACAAAGGCGCTGTGTCGGGGAGGCGGGCCGTAAACACCGCGCCCGTCGTTAGATGGCGCGCAGATCGCATACGATATCATCCGCCGGAGTACATGCCCCTTGTTTGCTTATTTACTTTGTATCCATTCTGTTTTCACAAAGTACGCTCGCTGAGTTAAAGCAAGTGGTGTGAAAGTTGCGAAAACATTTGTGGAAAGGTAGACGCAATTCCATTTTATTTACGAGGTTATAGCTCACCTCTCCGCGACCTTTTAACCTTGTGCGTTGTGGCGCTTCAGTTGTCACAGTCGCTATGTGACGCGTCTTTCTTTATCACCTCAATGGCAATATCATTTATATTGAGAGAAATATACTGTGAAATGTTTAAAAGAGTACCTCTCGGGTACCAACATTGTCTTTGTCGGAAAGATTACCTACAAATTTATTATATATTTAGAAGACACCCGTTTGAATGGTTGGTCGTGGTTTACGTGGGTCAGGAGTCAGTAGAGTTCGTCTCGTCACTTAGGACCTGACATTTGGCGTTGGTCGCTGATCTTTTACGTCACCGTCTTACGCATAAGGAGTTTATAGCTTCTTTTGGTCTGACAGTATGGTGTTGGGGCTGGGATCATTTTAAATAAATCTAATCGACGACCTCCTTGGTCGAGTGGCTTGCGCACCGGTTTTCATGGTGTCGCCATCTCTGAGGTCCCGGGTTCGATCCCCGGTCGGATCAATTTAGAAATACCTGTTTTTCTATATTATTTTCGGGTCTGAGTGTCCTATGTATATTATGTATGTATTTTAAGTATATTAGTATGTTTATCCGTTGTCTAGTTAACCATTTATCGAGTTTCTTAAGGAAGCTTTTCTTGGGGCTAGATAATTGGTGTGAGTGTGGGAAATATTTTTTATTTTTTTTATTTATTTTTTTAGAAAGTAATAGATATACCAAAATACAATGTTATAAACGAATAATATATGTTTTATTCAATTTATGCATCAGCTGTTAGCTACACAACTGAATAGCAACCTCTATCCACTGGCAAACGACAATCTGTTCGCACAAGTCACTTTGAAAAGTAAATTACAATAAAAGATGACAAATGACGATAACAAAAGAGTGTCGAATAACCGAAATGGTAGTCGGCGCGCAAACGATGGCTTCATCCAATGAAATCGATTTCGTGTTTAATGCCCAGATGAAGGTACACCCAAACAGCTACGGGAAGCCATTCCGATATTCAGCATAAGAGTAGTGTAAGTGTTATGGTATTTGCGATAGTGTTATTGGGAGCACATGTCGTCGGCGGTCGATGGGTGCGAATGGCACGCCGAGTGAATGTAAACAGTGGCCTAGCTTTTATGGCGAGAGTGGCCTGGTAATAGCTGGCTATGTGTTGAGCGCTCGCGATAATATTGACGACGAGTCGACGCCGGGATAGCGTCGCGAGTTGGCAGTTTGGCACTCGTTCGCGGTACACACGACCGCGTCCGAAAGGGTTGGTCAGATGGGCGACGTGATAGGTAGATATGTTTATAGTGCTGTACGCACTTCAACGAAGTGCTACATCTAATTTAAGTTTATGGCTGTAAGTCGTGAAATGCGAAATAAGAAATCGAAAACTGGAACTTGTTCTAAGGGAAATTATTGTAAAGTTTCTGTTTAACGTTCTTACTCTCTGTAATGTCCTATATTCCCATAGTCGCGTACGTACGGCCTGGTGTTCAAAGCAATATAATTTCGAAATGTCAATTCGAGCAGGTTCAAATCTTGTTCGTAGAAAAATTCTCAGCACTTTTTTTTTTAAATTCTAGTTTCTTCGCAACAATATTTGCGTAAAATTATATGTAACCTTTTAACAATATAATAGCGAGGAAAATAAAAAGATAGTTTTCACATTGCACACATTTATCGTCTAGATCGCTAGATAATAGCTGATAAACAAGGATTTGAACCCAGCTTTACTGCAGACAGTAATCCTCGCAGTGACGGTATATTTCACTCGTAGCTACGAAACATCGTAGCAGAATAGAAATTTGATTTGTACACTCTTTAACTTTGCACGCCTTGGTTGCTGAGTGGCAAAACGCTCTGGTCTTGGAAGTCCCGGGTCAATTTCAGGGTCGGGAAAAGTGTGTTTCGAGTTTATGGATGCATAACCCGGGTGTGTGATCACCAACTTGCATTTGGCAAGCATGGTGATTGAGCCAATACCCATCAATAACAGCTTTACCTGATTTTAATGGAGGCCTTTCCCCGCCAGTATATTGGATTATTAATTTTTACCTTTTCCTGTTATAAAGGAACCCAAACAAATACATTATTATCACTCTTAAAAAGTATTTATAGGTGTACCGCTGTTACTGAAGGTTCAATTGAATGTCAATGATCTCGTAGCACAATAGGAAAACTTTGGGTGGTATCTTATTCCACGTTTGATATTGCTTCGTACAATGTCCTCTGACAGCGAAACATTTGATAAAATATAAGTTCCACAAATGCTAATCGTAATGAATATAAAATACGAATTATGAAGCTATTTCGAATTCAATTAAAAATACTAAAGTAATTTAAAACCGACCTAGACTTATTTTTAATTTAAAGTAGGTTATTAATTTCCAGAAGCTCGTTTTGCTTTGATGTTTGTTCGTCAGATTGGCTCCTTTGTGATTGACCTGCTAAGAGCTAATTAGAGATTTCACGAGAAAAAAACGTTAAAAAACGGTCCGGATGTCAAACCATTTTCATCGCCATTTCTTAAACTTTGATCACTACTAAAGTTAAAGCTCCATTATATTCCCAAATTTTGTATACGAAACATATTAAAGAATAGGGATATAGTATGTTTCGAGGAGCGGAACGACAAGCTGATGTCAATTAATTTTTTTATTCAAAACTAGGTCAAAACTAGCGCCACACAATGCACTAACATAGCTGCATACAAAACAAACCAAACAACGATCGGGAAACGAGTACAGTATTCTTAAGGACATTAATTGTAATACCGTGGCTCGTAGAAAGGTAGCAACCGGTGTACAGGAAAGCCTGAAGGAAGGCGACGCGGCCGCGCATGAAGTCGTGTCGTTCTATAATTAGCCGCCATTTTTCGCGCGAGACCGTTGCCGTTGCATGAACAAATTCTATTTACGACACTATTTATCACCGCGCCCATTGCGATTTTCAATTAAAAGTTAATTATGCCCGCGTCAAAAGCTTTATTTAAATTAAGCTTGTTGAAAAATAACAGCTTGTAACTTTTTTAAAGTCACAAATTACTCTTGTTGCGTTTTGAAGAAATGCATTAGCTTATTCATAAACCGTTTTTTGCTGAAACACCCACGATATAGTATAGTATGGCGCATTCATCATCATTATAATAACTCCACTAGAACATTAGTTATTGATGTGTCACATCTTTCTGCTCGCTTTCTATATATACAATACAATCTGTGGGAGATCACTCCCACATTCGTGAAATGTGACGGAAGTAGGTGTAACAGTGTGACAGGAAGTCGGGAAAGCGCGCAAGCGTGCGCCATTTTGTAAATTTAAAATCGTTATTAGGAACATGACATAATATTATTATTGCTCTTGCATACTTATCTCATTGTTAGTATTAATTACTATAGTTTGACTTTGTTTTTCTTAAACAATTTTTGACTTTTATTAGAGTACTGTAGTGGTACTGTATGACATTGTGGAAATTTAACTTATACCAGATGTAAATTTGATATATTAGATTTGTTTATTTGTTTTGTTTTTTTACATGTTGTAGTTGTCTTCTATATTTTTTGTGTTTATTTGTAATGGAAAGTGTCCTGCTATGATAGGGCATTTTCCAATTTTTATTTTTTTTGACGCTGTAAGGGAGAAAAGAGCTGGACACTTGCTGAGTTTCTTGCCGGTTCTTCTCAGTGCAAGATCTCCCGCCCAGAGTAGACTTACGAACCGATGGCATAGCGACATTCATAAGAGCTACTTGTAGCCTAAACTGAATAAATGATTTTTGAATTTGAATTTGAAAATTTGAATATATGTGACATATTGTGTCATTTGACTATCAAAGGTCATTTTGATATGTCAAATGTCTTTTAATGAGTATTTACTGCATTTATTTTATAGTTATAAAACTATAAAGTGATGTAATAATACCTGACCCATTTTTTTCAGAATATAACGTTAAAATTGCTTATTACTAAGGTGAGATGTCAATGTTACACATCATATGCGACTACTGTAAGGCCCGCTCGTTTATTTTATAAGAAACCAATACGTGATAATGCATATTTGCCTGTTATTCAGCTCCCGAGACATGTCAAAACTTGGCATTACGAAAATCCGCGTCTTTACCATATCTATCTAATATCAGGGCTAGAGACACATATAGCAAGATCTTTTACGTATTTTTACCTAATTTATTTATCAAAATATATCTTAAGAGTGAACATAAGAAACATTAGCTCATGCCAATGTACTTTAAAAGCTTGCAATCAATCAGTCAGTCAGTCAGTTTGACCACAATATAACGGCAGTCAGTACTTATTCGTTAGACTCTTCATGCAGTTTCTATGCATCAATCAAAGTTTTAATAACAGATTTAAGCGCTGAACGATTATGTATAACCTTTTTATCCACATACTATTGTAAAATGAGTACAGGCCCGAGTACTCTCCGACACCTTTCAAGAGCAGAGAGCTAAGCCGACAACATATCGGTAATGAAAACTCCCAAGAACAAGGCTGCAGCGGTGCCCGCCCAGCATCACTTCACATGATATATTCGCGGTGGAGCCGCCTCTCCCTTTGTTTGGGCGGATTTATCGTGGCCGAACTAAAAACGCTCCAGTAATGCGGACGCACAAAAAATCACGCGGCAAAGGGCAGTACATGCGCTGGGACCGAGTATTATGTTGCTATGTATTATATGAACGATACCTACAATACTGCGTCGATGTATGGTTTGTTTGAATGAAAAATGTGTGTTTTATTTTATTCGTTTATTAAATAACAAAGATTTATGACAAATGATTATATTATCAACAACTTATCGCCTCTGTGGTCTAGTGGTTAAGACCGCCTGTTTAGACCCAGAGGTCCCGGGTTCGATTTCCAGCGGGGGTTAAATGTTTGTGTACTCGGTATGGTTGGTAGGGCTTGTTTGTCCGCCTGGCTAGCTACCACCATCTTATCTAAATATGTCGCCATAACATCGATGTTTGTAGAATTGTTGTGTTCCGGCAGCTAGAGATAAGAATAGAATAGAATTTTTTTATTAACATACACACTTAATTATAACAAACAACAATAAAGAAAAAAGAAAAAACAGATAAACAGAAAGAAAAAAAAAATAAATAACAATAAAGAGATAAGATAGCCAGTGCCTCACTAGTTGAGAATTCCGGTTGAAGTGCGCTTCCATCATTGGCCTTATCGTCACTTAACATCAGGTGAGATCAAGGCACTTTGCTGACCCGTAAAAGATATAAAAAAAACATGAAAGTTGAATCGTCAAATCTGTTATTTTTATTCACAGACGTAGAAAGCTGAAAGTCGATTTCATTTTTATTTTCTGTAAAGACACATTACACTTCAATAATTTTAAATGTTAGAATAAAAAGTACACTAATACAAAACGTCGACTCAACTTGCAAACCGTACATAGGCACAGCGCAAACTTGCCGCAGAATTTACTGTAAGTTTAGAAAGTCGCATCCCGGCCGCTGCTGAAAGCCTCGTATGCGGTGACTCGCGGAAAAATTCACTCAAAGCCTCTGAAATATGTGCGTGACGTCACAGGAGGCTGCGCTTCCTGCGGCATCATGACCGGCGGTTTGCGCGACTGGCTCACTCGGGGAACGAATGTTTTACAAAATATTATTCTGACATGTTATTTGTAGCGAAAATTTGGTATGTTTTATTCGAAATTATATTATTATCTACTCACTATTTCAACTCCTGTTACAATCAAAATCAGAAAACTAAAATGCAACTGTATTGTTATGTTGTTATTACTTGTATTGTTATGGAATAAATTAACAACTAAATTGTGATTACTAGTCTGTTTACTTGGCGATAACTTTAATTGACAAAAAAATGGTAGTGTTAAAGTAAGTGAATATTTGCTAGTTTACAGCTGTAATAATTTATTGTTTTTTTTTACAATGGTTGTTTTGATTTATCGACTGTTGCTGTTGACTGTACATAAATTATATCGATCGCTTAAGTTTGTGAAAAAATTTTTTTTTGTATGGTCATGACGAATTTCCCATTGATGAACGAACGCTGGCTAAAGCGTTAGAAATAAGCACTTGAATAAACCGTCTGTCCGACCGGCGTTTAGATCATATTTCTGATATCAATTTATTCCATAGTAGATTTTTTCAATTAATCTTTTACAAACAGTACAAGGTACTACAACGAAAAAGTACACATCGTTCTATGTTTTATTTTACAAGTTAACTAGTTAACCGAATTCAGTACCGATCGGTGTCTAGATTAAAAACTAACGGCTTAATTAAACTCGAGGCTGGAGCAGCACTCCCGCCCCTCGCGCACCTCGCCGGCACTTCCATCAAACTTGCGCCCTCTTTTAACAAGATAAAGCAACTTCGAATCAGTAATTAATCTCGAGCAGACAAAAGATTTATTTGCTCAGCCCGATAGAAACATGTTGATGGAATTATTCATCTTCGTAATGCGGGCCGGGCGCTGTTGTATGTTTTCAGTTAATTCGTTTTGTGTTTAAGTGGAAAACGGAGTGAATTTTCGGTGTTTTGCAATCTGTTAAGCTGTGTCTTGCCGATGTTGTGCGAAACGATACTAATGCGAGCGAAATTAAACGGAATCTGGTTAATACTGCAGCTAGCTCGCGAGCGGGGTTACGGGCCAGATGTTATCCGATAAGTTTGAGAGTAATTCATATTACAGCTCGAAGTTATTAGCGTAATAATTTTACAATAAAACCAATGTATGCTTAACAAAGAACCGATCGGATTCAGACGGTGCGTAATTACGCCAATATTATTTGCCTCTAAGTTTATTTTTATTATAATCTCCCGCGTAACTCTAGCCTTCGGGCGGTATTTGTGAGTATAATTCCTACATTTATGACGCAAAAGCGTAAGGTATGACGTAATAAAGGCGGTAGGTGGCCTTGATAGCCACTTGGAATTCGGGACAACCACTTTTCCCGAATTTTACGGCGTAATGTGATCGGTTGAGGCATCCTATCGTTACGGACTTATGTCCCGCCGGCGGGCGAGGAGCGGGCGGCGAGCGGGCGGCGAGCGGGCGGCGAGAGACGGACTACGGTCGCGGCCCGTGTTAAAAATGCATATAAAGGTAACATTAAGCGAACACCCTGAAACAGCGTAACTAACAATAAAAGGCGAAATGAAAGGGCTCGAGATAGCGGATAATGCCCACTCTGCCCGTTTGAAAGACTGGACAATGCGCACATTGCCGTTTGTGACGTTCGGCTATCTCTCGCCAGGAGTTTAATTGAATGCTGTTTTATTTCGGCCTTTCTGTTTTGTTACGTTCATAAATAAAGACCGAAAACCCTTTTGGGAGAGGGAAATAAATAATGTATGATGTAATATGAAATGTTGCGGAAAAAGGCGCTTTGTTCAAACGAGACACTTCTTAAATTATCTCATCGCCATTTAATGTTGCGCCGGGGGGTGGCTCGCGATTATTACGCGTTTTAATTATGAAAGATTACGAACTTGTCATCCTTTTGTACGTTTGGACAATAGTACACGCATTATTTCAACATTAGATCGAGACGTAACACGTTACGCGTGTTAACAAGCATTAACCTATGAAGGGATGAGCCTTTCCAAGTGCGGAGGAGGGCTGTTTTAGTAAGTCCAGCACGATCCCGAGTTCCACATAACCCGAGGCTTTGCCAGGGCATATAATAATGTTTATATACAAGTAGGTATAACAATGATTTAAGGTAAGTTGTAGTGTAGTGGTTATGTCGTGAGTAAAAAAACACGGTGATACGGATGTACAATCGTTAAAAATAAAATGTATAGTAGTGAAATGCGTTAGTAAATATTTATGCCTAACTGACAATTCAATTTGTTTTTTATTTAACTTGAAGGTAATATTAAATTGTTAGCATTTAATGTTAAATATTTTACAATTGTTCTTGATGAAAGCCAACCTCTGTCCATTGGAACGTATTGTCGTCCAAATAGCGCCGTCACTAGCAAGCCTGGCTGCTTTTAAACTTCTACATTATTTCTATTTTTGCGAGCGCTTTTCTTTCGAGAGATAATAGTGTTAACTTTGTCATCCAACTAAATAATCAAACTTTACAGACTTATAGCCTCGCGTAGGTATTTGTTTTAAGCTTGAGCGTTATCTCGCCTTAATAGCTAACTTTGTTATTTACTTTTTATGTAAAAAGAAATTTATAATCGCAATCGGGTTTCGATAAAATTTCCGCTCGTTTCCTTTTTATTCGCAGGCTTAAGTAGATACATTATTTAATTCGATCCTTAATAACGTACAATATTTACGCGCTCAGGACTAACAAATTTTCCCTCCGTCAATTTGCCTATTAAGTGCATCGAATTATCGCACAAAAAGTGTTTGTCACATCTCGCTTACGACACTTCTGCAAACCGTGGCGGAATATTCATGAGCGGGATAAGTTCCGCCGCTGCGCCGACCCGCCACTCTGCCGACGCCGTGCCGCCATCGCGCTATCCCGCCATCCCGCCATCCCGCTATCCCGCCATCCCGCATCCCGCCGTCTCCGTTGCGCTACCCCCGCCGCTCCGATAATCGCAGCTACACGCATAAATCAATTTCGCTCGCTGTTGTCAGGGCATACAAATTACGCCTTAGCGTCGCCCGCGACTGTGTTAGCTAGCTAATATCGTCTTAACAATGTAAGTGCTTTTATGGAAATATTTTTCTCTTCCTAATATTTTTTAAACTTCCTGTCTACTGAATATATGTTAGAGGGAAGGCTCCACTGAAACGTTTTCTAAGTTAATCCTATAGATTACATAAACGAAACCTTAATAAGAGTGTTCTTCGCAGAGATTGAAGTTTATTGGACCTGCTTGGCTTTTTGACATATAGCTAAGTCTATGAACGGTTTATGAAAATTATGGTTTACGTTGATTGTAGATAAATATAATGGCATAACCTTCGATGACACTTCAGTTCTATGACGATTAAGTAATTAAGATTAGATTAATAATTCTAAGTTGCTTCAGGTCCCGCTTACAACGGGTTAAATTTTAAGTTGAGACGACTTTACTAAAAGTTAAAAATACAATCTTGTAGATTATTTCCTCTTTCTTATTTCGAATAATACGCCTGACCTGACCATGACTTTTCTACGATCAGCCAATAAATAAATAAATAAATAAACTAAATAAACTTTCCTACACTCACACCAATTATCTTGCCCAAGAGAAGCTTCGTTATGAAACTCGTTATATGGTTACTAGACAACGGATAAACATACTTAAAATACTTAAATACATACTTATTATACATAGAAAACACCCAGACCCGAGACAATTTAGAAAAACAATAATTTCTAAATTTACCCGACCGGGAATCGAACCCGGGACCTCGGAGATGGCGACACCATGAAAACCGGTGTACAAACCACTCGACCAAGGAGGTCGTCAAATAATTACATAAAATTAAAAAAATACATAACATTAAGAATTATGTAGTACAACTTGTAACTCATCCAAAAAGTGACTAGAGTAAAGACAATAACACATATTCTGTTAATGTTGCGGCTTGGTCCACTTCTCAGCAGCTATGGCCGCGGCCAATCTCGCGAGTGACCATATCTCTGCGACAATGAGCGGCGCGCGACGTGCGTGAAATACGAGCCCTTATTTACCGCGCCCGAGCGCCCGAGTGCCCGAGTGCCCGAGTGCCCGAGCTCGCACTGATTTCTCCGGAGATTAGATCGGTCACGGCCTCTAGTAATGGAGGACGCGAAAGATTTTATGAGAATAGAATTAGCGAGGCATGCTCTGATTGTCGACCACAACATAAAATTGCTTAAGTATATTTATAAAATAAGCTACTTTTAATCCAGAAAACATTTTGTAAGCTAACCTTCCTTTTGCTAAACAGAGATACTTTGAGTTCTCTCACAATATTCGTATGTATAGTCGACAATGAAATTGCTTTACCACCTTAGAAGTGAATTTTGTTTGCATATAATAAAACAACAAGTTCTATTTTTGTTTAAAAGACCAAGTGACAGATACGTTGTCATTAATGACAATGAGCCTTAGTGAAATTTTATTGTAATGGAAGTTTTTGTCAAAAGTGATAAAGCAATTTCATGGTTGACTATACTTAAATTCTGAAGTTAATCAGTTGAATAACTTAACAATATGTCACAATGTTAGATAATTTGACAAGGAGTTCCCAAAACCGCTGTCCAGGGAAATACTCGTTTTGCTTTCATCTCTAATTGAAAAATGACTAGCCTTCCCCGCGAGGGTAATTATGATTATTTAGAATTAGGATTATGCTTCCCCCAGGAGCTGTTTGTTTTATGGCAGGAAGCCCTGCGTGCAGGCAAGCCTATTTCCAAGACAACGAATCGACAACGCTTTATTAACAAAAAAGCTATACTGTCAAGCAGTAAAATTAGATACCTACTTGTGTAAGTTTTAAAAAAATATTTTCACATAGATTCTTTTGACTGCGTCATTTATGAATCATCATCATCATCATCAGCTCATTTTATGTCCCCACTGCAGGGGCAGGAGCCTTCCCTATGGATGGATAGGGAGAACGGGCAATAAACAACCACGCGGGCAAATGTTCTGGTTGGTGGTTGTTAACGACTGCTAATGCAGCCGGGGCCAACGGCTTTAAGTGCCTCCCAAAGCACAGAGGAGCTCGACACCATACAATTTTAGTCACCCATCCGATGACCGGCCTTTGCAAAAGTTGCTTAACCTCAGCACTCGCAGACCTGGCGCGTTAACCAGTGCGCCATCGAGCATGAATAGAATAATATTTTATCTATACTAATATTATAAAGAGGAAAGCTTTGTATTTTTGTTTGTAACGAATAAACTCAAAAACTACAGGACCTATTTAAAAAATTCTTTCACCATTAGAATGCTACATTAGCGCTGAGTAACATAGGCTATATTAAAAAGAAATGTCCACCCGTGCGAAGCCGGGACGGGCCACTAGTGTTTAATAAAGTAAGTACGTATGACAAGTAATCAATTTCATCATCATCATCGTCAGCCATATGACGCCTACTGCTGGGCATAGGCCTCTCCCAAGGATCGCCACAACGATCGGTCCTGCGCTGCCCGCATCCAGCGGCTTCCCGCGACCTTGACCAGATCTTGATTGTTCTTGTACCTTGGTCGTGGTCGCCAATCGAGAACCTTTTCGCTCCAACGTCCATCAATTCTCCACGCTATGTGTCCCGCCCACTGCCACTTTAGCTGAGCAATCCTCCGAGCGATGTCAGTTGTTTTAGTTTTCCTGCGGATTTCATCATTTCTGATCGCGCAGCGAAATACAAAGCATCGCTCTCTCCATTGCTCGCTGGGTGGCATTGAGCCTTCTTATGAGACCCATAGTAAAGGACCACGTCTCACTCCCGTATGTAATCATTGGCAACACACACTGGTCAATAACTTTTGTCTTGAGACATTTAGGAATTTTGGATGCGAATACATCCCGTAGCTTCCCGAATGCAGCCCATCCGAGCTGGATTTGTCGAGAGATCTCTTTCTCGAAGTTGGACTTACCTAACTGGACCGTCTGTCCCAGGTAAACGTAATGGTCAACAACATCGAGTGTACCGTTCCCAACATTAACTGGAGCGGGTGCAACATGGGCATTGGACATGACATAGTAATAAATTTACTTCATCATTATCATCATCATCATCATCTCAAAAGACGTCCATTGCTGGACAAAGGCCTCCCCCAAGTATTTACTTAAAATAAAATAATTCGTATATGGAATCAATTTTAGTACTTGGATACTAGGTAGGTAGGCTTTCACTAATATTTAAAGAATTTTATAAAGAATCAGGTTTTTCGAATTTATGCTGAGAGATTTACCATATTCAGGTCCAGCCGGAGTGCCTTATGCCCTGAGATTTAGAATTTCCAAGTAAAAAATAACCTTTACTAGGACGCTCGGGCCGCCCGCCGGTGGTTTTCATTCCAGGCCTCGTGTAATATGGAGTGATTTACGATTTATGCCAGACTAGGTTGTTTTGACTTAAAGGGGTAAAATGGGAGAAAATTCTTGTAATTTCATAAAAGCTTTTTACAATGGTGACGGACCAAGGTAACTAAACCATACAAAACGAAATACAAACGAAAACGAAAATGTTGCGAAATTCTTCAAGACTCATAACATGTTGAGAACTTCCGGTTAAGTATCAGATAGCTTATCGTGAACTTGTATTTAATACATACCTTAATTGTATGCTAAAAAACATTATATAAACAAGACACAATTTATTAATGTATAGATAACATAACATCGTTACTTAGAAAAATCTGTATCTTTTTTCTTTGCTGGGAAACCTACGAGTGTGAATTTTAGCCACAATAATAACAAGCTCTGATCACCTGCCTTAGGAAGTGGATACAATCAGTAAATTATCGTCCAATTGAAGATTTTTATGGTGATGAACATAATATTTCCGGTATTTCTCAGTTCATATTTCTGTATCAGAATTTGTTCAAACTCCAACATTTGCAAGATATAAAGTAGCAATGTCGGTGCCAATGTAAGGATCATATAACAACAGGCTACGCGATTTGTTACAAGCCAAATTAAAACATAAAGGATGTCTACACGGAGCAGGTATATTAAACTATGTGCTCACAAAAAATTGCGGCAAAAATCATGATGAAAGTAGTTTAAAAATGTATGCCGCATACTCCCGCTCTCTTTGTGTACGGTTCTCCCATTTGCTCACTACGAGTGGAACTCTTCTGGTTTGATTTTTAATTTGAACTTTTCATCAAAGTTACATTTTGTTTCAAAGCAATGCTAGCAATAAAGCGAAACTTTGTAGTTTCGACTCCTACTTAATTCTTTCAAGTGTTTCATTTGCAAACTTTAGTTAAATCACTTTAGGTAAATTATTGATTTCCATAACAAGACGTAATACGGTTATGTATTATCCCGACTCTTGAATTCCAATCCTCGTCATTGGATATCTCGAATTAAAAGGCTGTTTTCGAATCACAATTCTCCGTTCCTAAGTCTCAGCGAAGTCGTGATTAAAGATGATCCAGTTTTAAATAAAAGTGCTTTCCGAAGCATTGTTCCAACTTTTTCTTTAAGTTTAATGTTTTAATTGTTTCCCTCGGCGACGACGGCGCACTGTGCGCGGAGGCGCAGTCCCGGCCACCACGCGGGGCCCGGAGGTAATGTATTTCCCTTGTCTGTTGCTTTTTGCGATTCGCCTAAATTACAGCTTTCATGGTCCAATGGCACTTTGGATCAGTCATGCCTCTAACAAGAAAAAAGACAAAACATTATTCCTTTAAAATGTTCACGGAAACGTTCTCGCGCTCGGCGAAAGTTTCCTACTTTCTTATTTTTCATTTTATTTAAAAATCGTTTTTCAATATTCATAAAAGGTTGCCGCTATTACTCCGCTCGGGGCAAATGGCTCTGAATTGATTCTCTCTGTAAATTCTTTCGTTATAATTGTTGATGGATTGTCCCGGGAATGTATTTGTAATTAACATTTCGATCGCTGTTGTTCCATTTGCGATGGATTCTGTTTTCGCTTTTCATATTTTCTGTGCACACAATAGATGACAGCAACGACATCACAAAAGTGTCAAAGTTATTAGTAAACAAAAGTGCGGCAGATGAAAACATTTTCCTTTTTTTACCAAAATTCCAATATCGCGAAAGTGATGGACGCTGGTTAACCTCCAATCGAGTTGAATTGATGTCATCGTCAAAACTGAAAACTAGACCTAAACGAGTGTTCCGATACAGACAAACAAAGCGTCGATGGCCGGCGCTCGCGGCGGCCGGATCAAGCACCCACCCACGCCTGTAATTAAACCCGAGCCGGCGCAGGGCTGCTAACCACCACCCTACAAAAACCACTGAAGTCGTTTCTAAACTAAGTGTAAATTAAAACCTGCGTAGCGAAACCCCTTTGGGAAAAACTGGCAGCGAGTACGCACAGAAACCTTCTCAGGTGGCGAGCGATAATGATGCAAAGCCGGCTTCCTTAATTAGTTATGTAAGTCGAACTCACCTCGCAAGTCAGAGAAAAGAGCAAAAACTGCTAAGTCGCTATAACTTTTAATTGACATCAAAATCGTGTCGCGCGGCAGCCCTCGCGATGTAGGTCAGGTATGAATAGGCTGATCGCATAACGATCTTGCGACTCGACTTCTCCCGATATTAATTTCACTATTCAACCCCATTTATATGGTAATGTTGGTCAGTGACATCTGTTACCTCACTTATAAGCTAGTTCTGATCGTTACAGGCGCCACGGGAAAGGGTATATTATTGCGAATGAGAGCTGGTTTACGGATAAGTAATAAGATCCACTTTTATTTGACCGTTGGATACTTATCGTTAGATACGCTCCGTTATTAGTATTTTTATATATATCAATAATTATTTTCGATATGTTTGGATGTGGCGAAGTAGAACATTTAAAAAAAATGTGTAATTTGATATCGATCTTAGATGACTCAAGCAAGTTGACTTATATGATAGAACGCACTCATTAAATCACTGCAGAAAAACTATGCTAGAGAAATTATAGAAAAATAAAACATTAGAAGTAGAACTTTTAATTGACGTTGAAGTCTAGCCCCGGACGCTGGGAGCCCTCGACGCGATCTGGGTCAGGTATCAATCGGCGCTGATCGGCAGCGATCTTCGCCCGCTCGTAGACTTGCAGCCTTCATTTTATTATCCGATCCCATTTACATGGTAATTGTTAGCAGCGCCATCTGTCGGCATGCTTACCCGATTGGCATCACACTCGATTATTGTTTAATTTGTTACGCGTTCTTGCGTACTGCCACAGTATTACTGATTTTCTGACAATAGGGCTGTGACAGGGCTTTGCTTTGATTTAACGTGCAACGTCTGTGTCAATTAGGTAGTCGGTCGGTTTTTTTCTCTCGCTATATTATTCATCTAATGGTTCTGTTTCAGGAGCGACAAAGCTTCCTTTTACTGGGTGGGTTGAGGATGGCATTTCGACGTTTTGATTTTTTACGTATATTGTACCAAATATAATAACTTAAGACAAGCACTCTAAAACTGCGCTGTCAAACGTCTGAGTCTGAGAGCTTAACCAAAAGGAAGGCAGCGCAACCACAATTCCCAGAGGTTGTTAGAAGTTTCAATGAAATAAAATTCGAAGTTAGATACCTACCGTCCCTGAAATGCTGTATCATTGCGATTACATGTATTTATTTACACTTGACTTGGAAGTGGGGTAGATCAGTTGCCATGCGTCGACAACCATCTATTTCTTCCGAGAAGCCGAAAAACATCAGTGGTTGTCGAGAACAACACATTGTTTCCTGAATTGGGAACTGGGTTCACCACAAATTAAACAATAATGGCAACCAATTTTCCGTAAGCCGAATTAATTTAATAGGTTATTATACAAACCGGTATGTTACTTACATTGTATAGGCTGATACCACAAAAAACCGGTTATCAACTCCGATGTAGCCCTGAAGTATTAATTAACTGTGTGGTGGCTGCTGAAACCACGTGTTGTGGCGTGTCACGACTAATGGCGACAAATTTGATGTTCAAACAATATTTTAATTAGTATGAAATTTAGGTTATAAAATGAGGATTAATTATGCATGATGACACGACTATTACAATATCTTTAATATCACGTAATGCACGTAACGTATGCATGTCATTACCAATGTTACTACACATATTATGTGAGTATATATCTTCTATAATCATGTCTCAGCGGCCAGATCCTGGTTTTTCTTTTGCTAAAGTAACATTGGTAATGACTCCTGTCCGTTCCTTGGCTGCGCTTAACGCTCTGCTGGACAGTAGCCCTGATTGTGATTTGTTTGCGGTCGGATGGAAGGGAATCTTGCTTGACTGCTTGTGGTTTTAGGAGAAGATGCAAATAAGTTAATGTAGTTCTTAATACTTAAACCTTTAATTTTATTTTATTTTAATATATTTAATTATTGTAATTGGTTATGTAACCGTTTTAATAAAATAAAATAAATAAATAAAATGCATACGTCACGTGCATTATTATAATAAACATGGTAGGAATCCCGTTAATAATGACTGTAGCGACATTCATAAGAGCTACTTGTAGCCTAAACTGAATAAATGAAATTTTTGAATTTGAATTTGAATTTGAATTTGTAATGCTAGTGACCATGATAGTTTAAATAATTTTAACGATTATAGAGATAGATTATAGATTATAATTGATCGTGGCTGGCGCGCTGACATGGCCGTTACAGAGTTTGTTGTCTCTAAAAATCTAATTACTTACATAAAATTACAGCGGAGAAGTAGTAGGTAGGTACACATTTTTAAATGGCAGTCAGTGAGGATTATGAGTTGCTAAAAGGTAAGCCCGCGTATACACAAGCTTGTCTCGCAGTGTTTAATGACTTGGTGGCAGGATGGGGTGCGAATTTTAAATCTCACCAGGCGGCGGATGCTTTGGCAGCGATCTTGAAATAAAAATACGGTTTATAATTTTTTATTACTTTGTTAAAATTTGTTCGAGAATTTAAATTTTCAAAATAGTCAACGGTGGCTTTATCATAAGAATAAAAATCGCACCCTATCGCTGCCTTTGAACAATCATACCACTGAATTAGCTTTAAGCAAACAAAAAAGCCTACATCATTATAATCAAGCCCAATGGCTTGAATATGGCAAGCGTGAAATAAGCCGGTATTTTTATAGCAATCTATAATTAATAAATACCGGCTTATTTCACGCTTGCCAAATTAGGGTGGGTTGGTGAACACAAACCCAGGTATCAATCATGCATCGAAACGTCTGAAACACACTTTTGAATGACCTAGGAATCGAACACAGGACCTCCGGATATTAGACCGAGCGCTATGCTACTTGCCTTAGGATACGTTGACTATATAGATGAGCAATGGTCACCAATGGTCAGCCAAGAAAG
Organism: Eudonia lacustrata; assembly: GCA_947562085.1. Taxonomy (NCBI): domain Eukaryota; kingdom Metazoa; phylum Arthropoda; class Insecta; order Lepidoptera; family Crambidae; genus Eudonia; species Eudonia lacustrata. The sequence goes on along the minus strand of OX387340.1, from coordinate 28,953,101 downwards.
GATTAAAATGTTTTTGTTTTGTTTATATATTTTTTTTAACGCAAATTTTGTTGTGAACAAATTACAAAAACACAAATGTTAAAAAAATTTCCACGAGCAGGATTTGAACCCGCACCCTTCTGACATACCGGGTTAGGTGCTCTCGCAATTAAGGAAAGAAAGGATTATTATTATTATTGAGACAAAAAAAAATATTGCCGAAATAATTAAATTAAAATGTTGAGTTATCAATATTGTCAACGTTTTTATAATCCAGCCCTGTCAGTCATTTGGTTCCATTGTTCGAGGCTGGTCGCTAATAGATTGACATGCATTGTTGTTAAATTGTTCTCCTCTGGGAGTGACATTTCACCCGACCCGGTGGACTGCATTGCGTAACGATAATTAACCTATCTGTTATAGTTACATCGATAAGCGCTAACAACTGAAAGCATCATCAATATCGAAATAAATGGAATCACCATAACCTTACAAGTATCACTCCTGGGGTCATCATTCATGGATAGTAGAAGTAGCACTTAGGGGATAGAGTTGATCAGCACCCCGTTGTTCCTGAGGGTTGGTGAATATTATAACTGTGACCTGCGACACACGGTACAGTCACGAGCATAATATGTTTATATTTAGACAAGTTGACCTCATAATGTTTTCGCTTCAATTTGTCACATACCTACTTTAGAAGACGTCGAATTCTTATATTCATACGCGGCTTTTAAAATATGAGACAAATTTAAGCGAACTGCCTATGAATCATTATATAACTTAACTGAAATCTTGCTTTGGTTCTCTGTGGCGGATAGAATCCGCAACGAAGTTATTCGACAGAGAACTAAGGTCACCGACATAGCTTATGAGCTTTGAAGTGGATGTGGGCCGGTCATGTTTGCAGAAAGAACGATGATCGTTGGAGCAGACATGTCCTAGAGTGGAGACCGCTTAGGCAAACTCAGTGTACCAACGACTGAGAAAGGTGGTGGATGGATGCGGACTGCGCAGGACCGGGATGGTTGACGCTCTTTAGGGGAGGCTTACGTTCAGCAGTGAACGGCAATAGGCTGAAGAGATAGCTACAATCGGTGTACAAACATAAATTGTTTAATACATTTCTGGTGCAGATGTTGTTGTGGATTTGCACATATTAACCTATTTGTCTCTCGTTGCTGTGTTTTAATTGTGAACAAGCTAAGCTAACAAGCTAACGTTTGTTTTTATTGTGAACATATTTTATTAGCTTATTAGAGAATCAAAATTTTTAGAGAGCTGGCTAATGGCTGGTATCTTGAGCAATAAAACTCCTTCGTTCGGAACCAAATGTTTAGTCAAGTCGAACACGCGCGCTCCAACGATACACGCATTCACAAGTTTCGATGACGCCAATAGTTTTTTGTCACGTGATATTGCCAATCTGTCTTACGCGATCAAACAACGTTCCGCAACTTGCCACACTTCTATGCGATGACACGTGAAGTGATTCCTTATTGTATCCGAAAGTTGAATTGTTTATTTTTTGTGGGAACGCGGGTGTCGTGCACAAAGCTTATTCCTTTGTGACATATTGTTATATCGATATCATTATGTTAGAACTGATATTTGAAAACTATAGGTCGTGTTCACTCAAGCTCAAAATTATATTTTCTCTTGAGTGAAAACAACCTTCTCAAATTGACCTTTTCAAATTGTTTACTAACTAGTTAGTCTTGCAATTATAATAGACTAAACTTTTCTTAAATTAAATTATTAAAATTAAATTAAAATCATTTATTTCAGGCATATTTTGCCCATATTATCAATATAAAATTCTACACAATACAATACAATTACAATCAATCAATCAAATATAATAAAAACAATAAAATAATAAAAGTAAATCTTAAAAAGTATCTAAAACATTAAATATAGAATTTAAGAAATGTAATGTTACTTAGATTTTTTGATTATTGACAGTGACAATTATTATTCCCTATTCATCATTCCTTTATTTAAGTCATTTAGTCAGTTTCAGACGTACCTCTGTTTATTAATAGTAGTTTATGCAACTGTCATATAATGAAGGGTATTAAAACACGAGTGTGAGTTTATGAAACGAGCGCAGCGAGTTTCATAATAGTAACGAGTGTTTTAATACCCGTGTTATATGCAGTTGCATACACTACTTTATCTTCATTAATGCAATTAGTCAAACAACAAGAGTAAAAGCTGACAATAGTTTATTTATAATAATTGTTCAAATTACCGCCATTAAAATCTAACCAATGAGAGCGTAGCTGCGCGCGCAGTGCCAATCAGGAGCGAGCGCGCGCTGTTCTTTTTTTATTTAATTGGCACAAGATCTTACCAAAGAGTTTTGTGTATGTAAGTTTAGTAGTTTCGACGAAGTTTTCACGTATAACCCAACTGTTTTCAAAAGCCAGCCTAATGTCAAAATTTTATACAACTTGTATGAGGATTTTGACATAAGGCTCGCCAGGTTAATTGGTCGCGTTTTATTGATGTTATAATGAGATTTTACGATATCGATGTGGATATTATACCATCATGTGAAATTGCTTAAATTTAGTGTTTTGTTGTCTGCGCTATAACAGTAGTAATTATAAGTCAAGTATTGGAAACATAAGTAGAATGTTACAACATTAGTGTAGATAAATTATATAATTAAACCAAGTAACGTAGATACAAGCGGAGCGGTAATAGAATACATTACGACAACGGCCCGTATTAATTCAGGCTCAAAGTATTGTTTGTTCAACAGAACAAAGCGAAATCTGTTTCGAGGCGTAAGTAAACTAGTCTTAAGAGCTTAGTCAAGTCAGTCTCTTGTCTCGATGCGGTGAGCGCGGCTGGCGTCAAGTACAGTCGCGGACAGATATATAGATACTATTACGACACTTTATGTTGAAAATATCGACGTAAGTGCGACTACGTACCTAACTGATGAAATAAAGGCAAAAAAGACACATATAGTTGAAAACTTACAATATTAAAGCTTGATGGCATCACTTGGAGATAACGATAAATTAAGATAAGTACCTACGCGTGTGTTATCGCCGTCTAAAATAAATATGGACTCTCAGATCCAATAAAAGGTGTTGAGACTTTTAAATCGTCACATTTCTAAATAACCTTAAGTTGCTTGCACGCATTGTTTCTCCTGCATGTGCATACTTTTTGCGGGCGGGAGGGCGGTGCATGCGTACTGCATCCAAGCTGTATAAACGAGTGAGTTAGCGGAATTAACACTACATATTATTTAAATTACATTTTTTTAAGTTGCTTGCTTAAATTTAGCTTTATTCTTTTTATTAATGGTTAACAGAGGTGACGTTTTTAACCGTGACTGTACTCGTCTGATGTAAGCACTAAATATTTGTGATGTCTAGACAGAGGGTGGGTAATGGACTAGCATTACCGCTACATAAACTGAAAGCGATACGCTCTATGGGCCGTCGAAGAACCTGAAGCTACCGAAAATAAACCAAAATTACGAAACAAGGCAGTAAAATATTAGGGACTTTAAGTTCATAACGGTATTCACATCTTTATAAACTTGTTCTTAATATAAAACAACTCCTTTACGTAACTTTAAAAGAGGGAGTTCGGACCAAAAGAAACGTTATTCGCGAAACTTTAATTTGCCAGCAACAACCTGCCTACACGTCAATGAATTGTCAGTGAATTCACTCGGCCGTATCTAATCTCGCAAACTGAAAACTCTGAACCTTCAGAGCTGATTGTGTAAAGACCACCCTTTCGGAGTCTTTGAAAACATAAAAACAAACTTTAGGGAGAACGCTTTGAATGCAAAAGTTGAATAAGACGGGATCACGACACCTCAGGAGCTGACTCAACAAGTCCGGTAATTAGGGCAGTCTCGGCTATCTGGCGCTCAGGAGGCCGGTCACGCGCTCCTCCGAGGCCACTAGCCCTGTGAGCCCTCTAATTAAGCGAGTGCCCAACAAAGGAGACACTTTATAAATGGAGCGCCTATCAATCCCATCTTGTTCGCCATTTGCGAGAAAAATGAGCTCGAAGATCGTCAGGTATGGTGAGCAATGGCCGCCGGTGTCCGCGCCGGCGGGAACACCTTCATTTGTTACGCAATCGCGCCGCCGGCATCTCAGGAAATCGGACGTTCGAGCTCCTCCCAAGTCCACAGTAAATCACTTTACATGTATTTTAGATAAGCCCCGGTTGAGGAGATTGCGTTATTGAGTTTTGTGCTTAACTTTTTTCACAAAGTTTGCGAATATTAAATAAAAAGTTGAATAAGGGAAAAGACTTGTCGGGAGGGTAATCGGAAAGTGTATTTTCATATTGAACGAAGGAGTTTTCTTTTTATTTCCGGTAGAAATATGGTAATCATTCGGTAGTATTGAAAGGAATGTATAGTGATGTCGGATAAGAAGGCTAGGAGTATAAAGCCGATATTTGATCCCGTATCGGAAGCTGGTGTTAAGGGATATTCTGTCAATACGTTACGCGTTTCAGTATGACAAATCGTAGATATTAACGAATTTGCTCTAACGTGAAAATTCTATAACCATATTGCTACAATTTTTATTATGTTAAAGGTATAGGTAGGTATACTAGTAGTTTTTATGTAATTATGTAATTTCAATTACTTATCCATATGTCCGACAAACAATTGAATTTCTATTGTCTCTGGGACCGACGACGGTCTACCTGTTAAGGTATGTTTCCTTACTTTTTTATTATTTAGCCGTTTCTAGGCCTGGCACTGGTTCGACGGAAGCCTCCACAGACCAAATCCATCGCAGCATCATCCACTCGAGCTCTGTATACGCTGGCTGATCCCGTAACGCGACCGACAAGTGGTCACTTGACGGGTTTTACATCATGCGTACGGTGGTCACTAACCAGACGGGCAAGCCCTACCACGCAGTGGAGCATATGGAAGCTCGAAAATCCGTTAGTCGCCTCTTACGACACCCACCGGAGGAGAGGGGCGAAGAATAATATTCTTTCTCCGTCTCCGCACGGATAGAATTTAGATTAGAATAAAATTTAGATTATATTAGTTTCTAGTGATATTAGAATGTTCGTTAGAGAATGAGAATGTAAAAGCATACTCTTTAGTGTTTATAAATAATATAAATCGTTGAAGCTAAAACTTATCAGTCCACTCGATTTCACTTTCAAAAGTTCCGAAGTCAAAACCAGGCATCCTTCCTCAGTAGTGACATTGAAACAAGCAAACGGACAGCTCGATAAATCCAGCGGCCGGCGACCGGTGTCGTGCCGGGCTTAGTTTAATTCCTGCTCTAATTGACGTTGATCGATCACCGCCTTTGATCCCGCGGGTCGGCAGCTCTGCGACTTTGATGACTTGTCGATACAAAGAGCTTACTCTTCGAAGGCTTTTATTGAATTTTGTTGAAAGACATCGACAATGCTGCCTCCGTTTGACCGGCAATATTAAAACCTTAACTGCCTCTGAGGCTTCATGGAAACATGACAACTTTGGCAGGTTTTGAACAGGCATCTTCAGGGCAAGCTTTCTTCATTATAGATCTTAGCTTATCCTATCAACCCAGTTCGAGGTCAAAAGCAAATTCATTTTTTAAACATACCTATATCTTACCATAAAACTCTTCCAAGGACACACGGATATCTTAGCGACAGATGGATTTATTTTCTAAAATTTGTGTTTTATCCAATAATTATGTGAAATAATGGAAAACTCATTACTGATTGGTTGAGTTGGCAAATAAAACAAAACAGTGCAGTCTCTTTTTCAAATTCCTTCAAGAAGACCGCGTTTTGTCTCAGTGTCGTCCCACATATTTACTGATACCCAAGGAGTTTGGGGGAAATATCATTGGTCAAAATTTCACAATATATACTGAACTTTGACACTGACCACATGTGCAAGCCGCCAATAATTTAGAAAAAAAAACTGGATATAATTTCACCTGTCGCGACATAGTGCTGTACACATAAGTAACTAACTGTGCACATAAAATCATAGCGCGGGCCGCGGGCGCGCGCAGGTGCGGCGCGCGTTTATGGCAACATTCCGGCTTTATTGGCCGTAGCTCACGGTAACGGGCGCGCTGATCTACGGCAGAGCCTCGCAAACTATGGCTCCAATTAAAAAGAAGCTTTGCACCAATTAATTCACGTTTTCTTTATTAGTCTAGCGAATTCTTGGTGGGCAAATGGAGATACATGTTTGCAGTTTTGCAATATTTTCAAAGAGTTGCGTTGGATAGAGATAGACCACTAAATTTTTTTCAAAGTGTAGCCCCATGATGGCTTTCCATAGGATCCCCAATGGAAAGTCATCCTTCATATAAATTATTAATCCATCCAGCAATTAACATTAATGTGCCATCACTCATTATGATAATTATAACTTCCGAAGACTTCAGCTAATTTGTTGTGTGTTATAAATTGAGGTAAGGTGAGTAAGGTAAGGCTGTATAGACAGATGCCTTTGCCTTCTCACAACGGGACAAAGAATTGCTTATATTGTAAATATCTGCTATAAAGTGCTATCGCAAAATGCATCTGGCTATAGCGTCGGGTCGCAAACCCACTTTAGTACGTTGACGCGGTCACGTTTCCATTCAGACCGCACGCGTTTGCGTGGCCGTAGGTTTTACGTAACCGTAAAAGGCAAAGCGCCTTCATCTACATCGGTAGTTATTTACGTTTCACACGATATGTCACTGAGACTTTGGTTACAAGTTCTCTTGGTATAGTATTAAGTTATCGATAACGCTTTCGTGGAAACGGCACGTTCTGATATCAAGACTAAGTTTAAAGAGATCAGTAACTCCGTTGATATAACTATTTCAGAGAGCCAAGTGGACCTCAGCGATTTCAGAATGATTGAGGTCCACTTAAGCTAATAATATTATCTATCAAACATTCAGCTGTTTGATAGATAATATTATTAGGTTCCTGAACTTATTAACTTTAGATTAAGAGGCATAATTTATATTACACGTTTGTATTTGCTTTATTTCATGTGTAACGGAAAGAGGAGAAGGGAAAGGGTGGACTGTATGAAAAGGAAGGCTAAGTAAAACGAATAATTATAATTAAAAGAATACAATAAATCATACCATTTATCAGCAACTACGATGACAAGACAAGGGAGAGAAGACAACAAGTTCTCCCGCCGTATAAGCTTCCAAAACGATTACATATAAAAGTTCAATTAATGTAGTCTAATCTGTTTTTTTATTTTGTTTATATAAAGTGATATAATGATGATTAATTAACTTATTTTTAGGTAACATAATTATATGTTAAAATCAAATAAAAATGGTTAATTTTGATCTTACAACAGGCCAGCCAAAAATTGCTTCGTCACCTCATCTACCAACATCGTTCTGAGCTAAGTACAATTAATAATAAGATCGAGAGTTTGTCCAGTGTGCTAAAGTCACAATTGTCCGTATCAGATTTTAATAATTGCATTAATACACTTAATAAACGCGAAACATCTAAATATAATGAATGCAAACATAGACAAATTGATAAATTCCAAACGTTAGTATCGAATTTAAATAAAAAGTTTGTGAAATGGAACACGGCTAACAGTAGACTATCAACCATAGACAGCCACAAACGTCAAAATCAAAAAGATGATCGCACAATTGTTAATTTATCAAAACAAACACTGGACAGGCCCACCGTTGAGGTACTAAAAAAGGGGCTAAATTACGCCGTAGCCCCTCGCAGGATACCGTATGAAAGCATCATTAGCAACGTCGAGGATTGCTTAGTTAAAAATAACGTCAGGAAGGCTGATGCTGAGGCAATACGTCAAGACATATCGTCTGTCTTGCGCCGGAGCAAGTTGCCGAAATCCAACCTTCCCCGTGATCAGTATTTCGCTTTAAAGAACCTGCGAGCTAAGCCTGAATTAACTATCCTTCGTGCTGATAAAGGTAATGCTACGGTAGTAATGGATACGTCTGATTATAACGAAAAAATAACAATACTTTTATCGGATGACAAGACGTACAAACGCGTTAAATGCGACCAAACCAACAAAATACTTAAGAAAACTAGTGATCTTGTCAAACAACACTCCGAAACGTTTAATCTAGATGCTAACTATTTAATTCCTTCCTGCCCTAAACCACCAAAACTGTATGGGTTACCGAAAATTCACAAACCAGAGGCTCCGCTACGCCCTATTGTAAGCCAGATTGATTCACCAACTTACCGACTGGCCCGGCATATAGCTAAGATTCTTTCACCACTTAGAGGTAACACAACAGCTTATGTGAAGGATTCCTACCAATTTGTCAACGATATCAAAGACCTACATCTCGCTGACAATGAAACTATGGTTAGTTTTGATGTGCAGTCCTTATTTACATGCCTACCAGTTCAGGATTGCATTGAAATTACCAAAAAACGTCTAGCGGAACAAGATATGCCTGATGAATATGCAGTACTATTAGAGCATTGTCTAACATCTGGCTACCTTTTGTGGAATGACATTTACTACCTGCAAGTAGAGGGTGTTGCCATGGGTTCCCCTGTTTCGCCCGTCGTCGCCGATATCTTTATGGAAGACTTCGAGGAGAGGGCCCTGAGCACAGCACCGGTAACCCCTAGGTTCTACAAGCGGTACGTAGATGACACTTTCACTATCCTACCAACTGATAAAGTATCTGCTTTTCTAGATCATCTTAACTCCATACATCCAAAAATACAATTTACAATGGAGTTAGAGGCAGATAGTAAGCTAGCTTTCTTGGATATTTTAATTATCAGGAATCCGGATCATAGTTTGAGTCACACTGTGTATCGTAAAGTAACCCATACAGATAGGTATCTCAATGGTGATTCTCACCACCATCCTAGACAGTTGGCTACTGTAGGGAAATCTTTGTTTCAGAGAGCACACGGCATCTGTGACACCCAACACCTGGCTGCTGAGCTTCAGCATGTCAAGCACGTACTACAGGATAATAAACTGAAAGTACCACGGCTTTGTCACAGAAAACGCAATAAACCAACCACAGTCGAGCGCCAACCTGCTGTACTTCCATATATGAAAGGTGTCACTGACAAGATTGGACATATCTTAAAGCGAGCTTCAATCAACACTTACTTCAAGCCGCCGAAGAAGATCAACCAATTTTTACGACCTGTCAAGTGCAACATACCCCTTCAAGATGCAGGCGTGTACAAACTGGACTGCGACTGTGGGCTCTCTTACATCGGGCAAACAAAGAGAAGTATAGGAACCCGTGTTAAAGAACATATAGCCGACGTCAAGCATAGGCGCGAAAATAAGTCTGCAGTATGCGAACATTCCCTAGAGGGGCCCAACCATTACATCAGATTTGATAAACCACAAATACTCGTTAAAGAACAACGATTCATCCCTAGGATGATACGCGAGGCTATTGAAATTAAAAAACATCCTAATTTTAATAGAGAAGATGGTTGGAATCTACCACCAGCCTGGGATCCCATCATACAAAATATTAAATCCCAGCCCCGACACCATACTGCCAGACCAAAAGATACTGTAAGCTCTTTCTGCGTAAAACGGAACGCACCTGATTAAATTTAAATGAGGGTATACAAGCTACCAACTAATTATGAGATGACCAACACCTCAGTCTCCCTGTGACCACGGACCCTGCAAAGGGTTCGAAACGTCAGGATAAACATTAAATAAGTAATGTGCAAAATAAACGCGAGTAGATCCGTAAAAGTTGTTTCATTTCAATGTGTAGTGTTCGCGTAAACTTTAGAAAACAATATATTAAAAATATATATTTATAAAATTTATAAAATACAGTGAATAAATGAAACGCCTACCCGACCCAGCCAGGAATCGAACCTTGGTTTTCCGCAATCCGGGCAATAAACAAGAGTCATCGATCTCTTTAGATATCACCATACTTTGTACAGTTTTATGGTGCAAGTGGCCGAACGCCGTGTGCAATATAAAAGTTATTACATCAGTGATGCTATCTTGGGCGCTGTTTTTGTATACCTTTTTTCTAATAACATCCCTTGTCAAAGAGCAGTAGCCTAATGGGCGGCCAGCGGGCGCCGGCGCCGCACCAATACAATTATGGTTTAAGCGAGAAAATAACGACTACGTGCAAGCGAAAACTCTGCTCGCTCAAAAACAGCCCTTAAGTTCAAGCAATAAAGCGCAAGTGCCAGTCCCCGTTTGCACTAGCACCAAATCCTCCTCTTTTCACGATCTCTTGCGTAACTTCCGATGATAAATCATATGGAAAACAAAGCAGAAATTACAGTTGTGCCACACAGGAAGGCAGCGAAGAATAAGAGAATCCAAATAAATATTTAACGTTGAAGCACATTAATAATTACTCGCTTCCGCCCGCGGCAGCGCCTGCCTGTAACTCGCTTTGTCAATAAAAATGTTTATGGATAAAACCATCACTATTTGTAGCTTTTTACTGCTGTCTCGCACTGTTATTATAGTTAAAATCCTAAGAAATGTTTAGTAATCTCAAAACTAACTAGGTATCATAATTAGAAAAAGTGTAAAAAACTGTTAAGATCGGATGCCATTATCAAAAACTATTATTAACTGGTAGATGACTACACATTCAAATCAGCCACCGTTGGTAAAAATAAGAGATACTTCGCCAACCCCAAAAACAAATTAAATTCTCCAACATCCGTTCGATTATGCAAAACGATAAAAGAACCGAAATTTCCAAAACAGATTAGCAATCAAGTCCGCCAATATCCGACCGCGCTAATGGTGGGGCCAACAATAACAATATTACGGGCCCCGTCTTAAACAGTCCCCAACTAATAATTGGGAGCGGTAACAACTGGGTATTAGCATGGACAAAGGAAAGGCACTGCGCCTCCGCTCCGCAGCGAGCCCACCGACTGGTGACGTCCTCTGAATGGGTGTTTCGATGTCATTGTTCCTTCCCGGTCATCGTTACTTCATGTTTCGGAGAGCTCGTTAAACGCAGTAGAGCAGGGATGTTGACGACGACAGTTGATTCCTAACATTATGGCATCATGTATAACAGCAGTTCTTCAAACCGTTCAAGATTTTTGATTTGATCTGAACACCAAATTCTATAATCTAAAATGTGGTTTAGAAACTCTCACTAATAATTGATGGAGTAATCAGTGCTATTATAAAATTAAGAAGCAGCGCAAAAGTCGAACATACTTACGGGTTTCTGTAAAAAAATCATGATGTTCGTTTTTGCAGCAGACAAGAAGGTTGCATTATGCTTTCTTAATAAACCTCAATTGGTAACGAATTTATAAAAAACAAACAGCAGAAATTTTAATGAATACATAGAACATTAACATTGAAAATTATATCGGATAATAAATTGACCTTCTCAGTTCTGCTGGCATTACGTCATCCTTTTGTTACCAATTTACATTATTTTTGCATTTCGTAATAAATTTTGTATACCTATCGCATCAATTACGCGTACGTTAACCGCCTTTAGCTCTGTCTGTGGTCTTTTGGGTTTTGTTTTTAATTTCCCGAGTAAAGTAATCATAGCAATCTACAACCAAAACGATGGGTTCTCATGCCTATAAATGAAAACAGTATTAACAATTACCTAACGATTGCAAGATAATGTAGCGCAAAACATTGTAATATACCGTCAAAATAATCTCTCAGAATATTTACATATTTTGTAATCTCAAAGACTAATGACGCTGATTCTTCATGAGTCGGTAGTAAAAAAAGTGATTTGCATCAAACGGAGATAAGCTGATTGCAGATTTATGCTAACTTAATGGGGACTTCATTATTCCAGCTTTGTCACGAACATGCGCTGTATCATTACTTAATATTACCAAGAACACCCAAGTAACACCATTGCCGAATTAAGTTAGACAAAGTCTGAAACCTTGTAATAACTTGTAGTCAACTAAAGTTTCGCGTAAAAGAATGTATACAGGGTGACGTGAGCACAACAAAGGAAGATCCAGACTTGCAAATAAAAACTGTAGATAACTCAAGCAGCTCGGATAGTTTTATTCAAATACAATCCAATCCAGAAGTAGTTCGAACCGTATAACAATAAACATAAGATATTATCCGCTGTTCCCGTATTCCGCTTTATGTTCGTTACAGTGACATAATGCAGGAACAAAGTATTCCCGGCGTCGTGGACGGGCGGACGGGCGCTCAGGGCGGCGGCGGGCGGCGGGCGGCGGGCGGCCGTGCGCGCGACGGGCCACAGGCGATAATTCAGCGATAGAGTGTCTTGCGATGGCGCTATCGATCGCGATAGTGGGCGGGCGTTGGACACTTTCCAAAGCGGCGCAACACGAGAACAGTATGTGATTTTCGTGTTTTCATCCGAAAGTGGCAACAGCCGCAGTGAACTCCGTAATTGAATCAACTGACCACCAGTAAAGTATTGATGTTCTTTACTCTAAACAATGAAGCTATTGTTTTGGAAAGGGATTGCTGTTGTCTCTTTATGGCTATTGCAGAGTAAACAGATTTTAGCGGTGGTGAGAAACTTAAGGTTCCACAAGCCTTAGTAACTGAACAACCCTCAGAGGGTTTCTAGAGGAGACTTTTAGCGGGCAAATATTGTACACTAGCGGCCGCTCGCGGTTTCACCCGCGTGGTTCCCGTTCCCGTGGGAATATCGGAATAAAAAGTATTGTATGTGTTAATCCAGGTTATAAACTATCTGTATGCCGAATTTCATTCAAATCCATTCAGTAGTTTTTACGTGAAAAAGTAACAAACATCCGTCCATACTTACAAACTTTCGTGTTTATAATATTAATAGGATTAGCAATAGCATTAGCAAGCTTTAGTAACTAAATATGAAGTCGAGTATTTAGAACTGTTATTTTCTGTTATTTCGCATTCAAAACGTACTAAATAAGGAACACTAGAATACCGAGATGCTTTGAATTTAAAACTATATAAGAGTATCTGTAACTTATTTGGTTTTTAGGTCTGGAATATAGTTACCTCATAAATTATTCCACGATGTATATAAATGTATCGGCAGAATACAGAATATATAAAGTTACGTAGGTGGTGTACTGCAATATGCATGTACTGTGGCAGCCACGGTGTGATGCGTCCGTAACATCCTCTAGCGATTACCTTTTGATACACGACGGATTGAAATATTGTCTCGAGAGAATGTTTGTGAACCAGATCTGCTCTGCCGGCGGAATCCTTCAAACTTTTACAACTGTGCCAATGTTTGTTTCGCATTCAATTTGAAAACATTTTTGCATGTTATTTATTTTTCTACAATGAAGTTTGTGTATGTTTTAGTTTGAGTAACTTTCAGATAGTCGTACATACGGTTCATTATATGTTTTGTTAAAACTAACGATATTAAGTAAAAGGTTACATACACCTAATAAGCTCCAATCCAGATATAAATGGTTCCTAGTGGGCCTATCGAAATCCTTTTCTATGTCACAATGTTTCTTTGCATCTTTTTCTCAGAAATCGAGCTTTTTCTTTACTTCATACAAAAAAGCGGTCGCGTGTGAAATAGATTCTCGCATTGAGAATTCTTTAACGAAATCGTTCTTTTCGTTTTAGTGTGTGAAGTTGTTTCACGTCGCTGTATAATTTTAATTGTAATCTTAACTTTCTCGTTCGAGTTACCTGTTTTAACTACATTAGATCCCACGAGAAGCAATGAAAACGAGTTCAAAGGAGAGTTTTGGACTGCCTAGGACATACGGTGGCGTTGTTCAAAGTTGACTCGTAAAGTGGTCGCTGTTCACTGTCCGTCAGGGGAGCGTGGAAAGAGGCGTCATGTACGGTGCATCTATTTTCTTAACGTATCTCGGCAAACTTCGTAATTTCGGCTCTCGTTGGATTTCTATGAGATATAGAGTATAAAGAATTGCTACTACTCCTATTAATTATTATTAATTTGTTTTAGAAGGAAGGGAATATTATTGTGTCATTCGTAATTGATTAACGATTTATAGTTTAATAGCTCTGTATAGTTCACACGAAATCAAAAATAAAACAATAATTAAGTGTGATTAAATTATTATACATGATAAATTTGATAATAAACGGAAATGGAAATCTGAAATGCGATGATTAAAGAAAGACATTTAGCACTGTAAGCAGTTCGTTGGGGTTGCTAAACACGGCTCAGCTGGCTTATGCCTTATTATTTGTACTAGTGGTCGACCAGTGGTCGAAATTCGACTGTAATTTTATTAACGCTGCACGGATTGTATCCTAAGCAATGAAAAATTTAAAAAGATAGAATGTGAGTTTGGATTGGTATTGACAGATATCGGCCGCTCCTCTTCCATTTTTGAAATTTTTGAAAAGAGTAAGTATATATACGTGTGTCAAATACATGGTAGTGTGTGTAATGTTTGTTTTATTGATGTAATGTATTTTTATGCATAATTTAAAAAAATATTAACATTCTGATAACCTTCTCTATATAAACTATAAGTGTGCGAAATTTCATACTCCTCCGTCCGCGCAATTTTCGTAAAAAAGGGGTACAAAGTTTTTGCTTCACGTATTAATATTGACTGTTATCGTGTCTGGACTAAGTAGCTCTTGATAAAACATGATAGTCCGGAGTCCCACAGCGCAATGACGTAACGCTCAAAGTAGCAAAGTGTTAGTCTCATAAGCTGCAGACCCGAGGACTGGTGGAGCTATAGAGTGAGTGAGCAGTAGAGTGAATGAAGACCGAAACTCTAGATGGTTGTTTGACATAAGTAAGGTGACCGGGAATCATCATCAGCTCATTTTATGTCCCCACTGCTGGGGCACGAGCCTTCCCTATGGATGGCTAGGAAGGATGGACCGTAAACCACCACGCAGGTCCAGTGCGGGTTGGTGATTGTTAACGACTGCTAATGCAGCCGGGACCAACGGCTTTACGTGACTTCCGAAGCACGGAGGAGCTCGAGATGATACATTTTTGGTCACCCATCCGATGACCGGCCATGGCGAAAGTTGCTTAACCTCCGCACCCACAGACCGGGCGCGGTAACCACTGCGCCATCGAGCTCCTCTGGAGAATAACTGAATACATAAAACCCAAAACCGAAAATAACGACGTGCAAATGAAGAGGCCTGCAGTTATAAGTAGGTGATTAGGCTGAAAAAGAAAGAAAGAAATAAGTACTAATAAGTTTAAATAGCCTATAAAGAAATTTAAAGAATTCTACATTTTGCTTTACTTTAAAAAGAAAAACATTTGCAATATACGAGTATTGCCTCTACTTACTTACAGAAACGCCGTTGCCCGAATGGAGCTGTACATATTATTTTCAGTATTGAGGTTAGCGAAATCTTTCCTCATTCATCCGCGCTCACCTCACGAAATAGTACCAAAGCAATTTTAACGTGGCCCAGAACCTACCTGCTAAATAACTAAATAAGTCCCTTCAACGCATGAAAGGAGCTCTTATGAGGGCCCAATCACACATGAAAGGGCACGTAGTTTTCTTCAATATATTTACCACATGTTGGGAAAAATAAAACATATTTAGTTTCCACCGATGAATTGACAAATTGGAAGCGACAAACCCTTTGTGAATTTTAAACGAATACGACTGTTATTGGGGGTCCAAAAGGCACGTGCGGCCTTCCTGAAGTGGGTTTAGTGCTAATTTTTGGGGATAGTGTGTGATGAAGAGCTTTTCACTAAAGCTCTCAGTGGTAATAAATCGATGTCGTTTTAGGATAGACGTTTACTACCACTTGGAGCTGTGCTTTATATTTTACTAGCGACCCGCCCTGGCTTCGGGTGCAATGCTGATACACGCAACCGCTGCATTTTAAATCTGTAATATCTTCGAAAATATTCATTTAAATTACATGCTGTAAAGGGCCATATTGATCTCTCTGTTTATTAAATGCACAATGTATTTAAGATACTTAATTGAATAAGAATTAACGCTGTGTTGCTTAAAATCCTTTTTTGTAGACCTTTTAAAGGTGTACATTACTGTAGTACATTATTTTGATCTATCTCGTAGGGTTCAGCCAGCGTTTGCAATGTAAGCGCAAAAAAATGTGAAACCTCTTAAATTATCAGTGTTTCTCTACTATATTATGAATGTATTTATACATATGAACCTTCCTCTTGAATCACTCTATCTAATAAAAAAACCGCTTCAAAATCCGTTGCGTAGTTTTAAAGATCTAAGCATACATACATACATAGGGACAGCGGGAAGTGACTTTGTTTTATACTAAGTATGTAGTGATTAATTTACAAACATGCTGGTTGATAAATAGCATGCCTCCTTTATTGCAATTCTAAAGAAGGTGACCTATGTGTCCCCATGGAGAAACGTCAAGTTCTGTAACTTTATTTCGTCGTCGTTGTCGTAATGCTTAGGTTCTGTTTAATTGTTTTCCGCTCCCTTTTTATTCAAGTATTAAAGTCGACATAATCCGGAGTGTATTTATTTGGTAACTGAGTTTATTTTTAAAAGCAACTCCGTGTATGCGGCGCTTAACATCCGACCGCACGCTCGCGTGTGTTTAGGTAAAGGAAACAAAGGGTCCGCGGCGGCGCCTTTGATCTCGCGCCGCTACACATTTCGGCGGCTTCAGACGCGAGAATCGACCCCATTCTTTCAACAATTTATTTTAGTTAAAGCTACTACATTCAGCCGACACGTCAGTCCCGCCGGAGGCTGGACTACTCTCAACTTCATTTGCCGTTAATTTCGTTTTCTTCTATTACTTACACATACTTAAGAAGCTACGTACACACTAAGCGTATCGTTGGTCCATAAGGGTCTATGCAGGTTGCCTGTACAGCAGTACTTAATGTTTATTGAAATTCAGAATTAAATTGATGGAATCTAATCTAGATGTCGAATCAGTTTTATGATTTCAACTCAATTAGCCATGTCGTGAGAAACGGCCATTGCTAGTGGAAGCTTGGCAATAGCGTAGCTATTTCTCTCTCTTGGAGTTCTAAAAGGTTTTCTACCAGCAGGAATTTTCACTAGGTAGGTACAACATAATTGCCTTCTGTAGAAGTAAAAGCGAAGGAGAATGCTTTCCTGTCATTAATGTTATACATGAAACACATGAAACAATCTGATAAATCCATACAATAAGAATCAATAACGCGATCTCTTCTCCATTCTGGAACTGACTAGAAATTAGGGAATCAAATGCGGCACCAAAGTGTAAACAATAGTGGTAACCGATGAATAATTCAGAGGCAATCGCGCCTGATGCAAATGATTGTTATACCCAGAGTTCTGTTTAGAGCCTCGCGAAAGAGTGGCCAATGAAATATGCTAATCTGGGCAGTAAATTCAAGTGCCTGCTGGTAGTCTATTCAGAAATTGTAGCCTGCGCTGCGCCCCGACGAATTATTGGAGGCCTATTTTGTTTTCTTCTGGCCTACATTTGTGATTGGACCGATGTGTTCATTTTCGTTGGTAGGTACAGTGGGTTTCAAAAATGTTGCCTTACAATTGGTCTGAGCTTTTTAACCTACTACAATTTTGTACATAATATTTAAATTGGTAATTAAATATTGAATAACGCATTTCAATAATGTCATTATTAATCATATTTATTGCATAATCATTGGTATATAGCTCTACATTTAGTTTGAATATTACCATCCAACATTTTGTTAACATAATTCAAGTTTGACATTAAAATTATCTGATTTGTTACCATGTTGATGAGAGGCCTCATTTAAATTACTTATCTTAACAAATACACGGGATTTGTAAGCATACAAATCATACATTGTATGAAACAGAACCCAAGGGTTATAGTTTAGGCATCGTTATGTTAACAGGGAAAACAAAAAGCTGTAAAATTAATTGAAACCCAGGGGAGCGATAACGTTGGCTCTGATAGACTGAGGGTTACCTGGGAAAGGTTAGCAGGCTGCCACGAGCAGGCAGGCGGGGAGCACGTAAGCGTCGTTACGTTGCGTCGTTACGTTACACCCACCTTCACCTCCCAAACGAGACAAAACTAGTATTGGGACTAGGTCGCATTGCGAGTCCTGTGCTGTTATAGAGCTTCCAAACCTGTCACTGTGTCTTTGGCGTCCGCTGTGTCAGCTAGCGGGCGAACGGGCGGTGCGGTGGCGCAGGCGTCATTTCATATAAATTGGCCGCGCCGTGTGCGACGGGCGACCGGCCACACGCAGCGCTGCTCTATGATTTTACACGAAACGTGCATGCCGCACGCCCGCTTGACGCAGCGGACGACTGCGGGTAGGCGACTTAGTAAACGTGCTCCAAAACTTTCCTTACGATCACAGGCATCGAAGGGTACAGAGGTTTTAGTGATCCATCGGGGAGATTTTCACATAAAGAAGGCTGCCCTGAGCAGAAGTGAAATACAATATGCATTAACTATTATTACAGACTATTGAGTACTATTGTTACAAACTGATAATAACTTTCTTTGGGGTTAGTGCCACTGAGTCTGTGGTCAAGTAATAAGATCACCAGAACACAAGTTAGTATTTTCAACGAAACGATAATACAAAGCTAACGATTCTCTACGATAGTGTTTTAAATTTAAATCGGATATTACAGTTTATTCGGCCATAATTGCATGATTACAGAGCGCGATGCCAGCGAGCGGAATTTAATACGCGATGTTCACATTTGTATTAATTGAGCAATCGCGAAGTGCGGTAATTAACTGAAATATACACTGTTTATGGCATTTTGTAATTTTTGAATAATTTTAATATTTCCATTATTCAGAAATTTGTGCATAATTCGTTTAAATCAGGTGCAGGTTTAAGCACAGAACACAGATACAGGTGAAGCACTGTCTCCCGAAAACCTGACCTATATAAATTAGCTTTTAGTTTAAGAACTAAAACTGTTATTTTCTTTTAAATAAAATAAAAGAAAATTTATAACAGTTTTAGTTCCTTTTGGTTGTACCAGAATAACTAATTATCAGAGCTATTCAAATCTTTAAAAAGTTTACAAGATTCAAAGTTGTTTATCAAATTCATGTGTAAGAAAAGATGGAGTATATAGTTTAACAATTATTGCAAAGATGACACCAATTTCAATTGAAATAATAAATAAAATATAATTTGCCTATCTGTACGAGATAAGCAAAAATATACTGAAGCTGAATGCATTTGCAACAAATCCAACTGGGTATTAACAATGTAAAGTTTTCTTAAAATTAATCTATCATAATCGGGAAGTTAACCCATCACGAAGTAAGATTCTTGAATGTGAATTTAATATAATCCAGTCCAAATTGATCTCCCAGCAATTCATAATACGTATTATTGAGCAATAACAAAATCCGGCTTATTTGTTTCGTGAATAACAAGACGATCTTCCTCATTCATGGTCATTGATCCGAGATCATTTTAATGGTTCAATATTCCTTATTACTGTTAGTGTAACCGAGAACATCTTTGGCATTGTTCCTTTTTTATGTTTCAGTAACAACTTCGGCCTTTTTTTTACTAGGTATAATGCTGTCTTACACATACACTGGAGCCAAGAGAGAGGACGGGTTATGTTGGACACTTCTGTCCCTTCCCCCCGAGATCTGCAATGGGAAAATGGTAGACTTTCCCACTTAAAAACGTATTACAATCCCTTCTCTGAAAAGAGTATCACATTTAGAAATGGAATTTACTGCAAGAAACTACAAAATGCCTTCAATAGTTAATCAGCTTGCACGTGCAGCGAGAGACTATCACGACATCCGGAAAAATGTTATTAGTACCTAAAGGGTAATCTAATAATAAAGGTAATCTACTGACTCGAAATGGAGTCATGTACAGGATTCTAAAGCACTTCCCTGCATACCACACATAGTAAAGAGGTATCAACATCATCACTCGCTGGGTGCATTCATCCCATAAGAACAAGAGCCAAAATTTACTGGCTAGTTAGTCGTAGTAGTTTTATGATGGCCCGTAGTGGACACACATTACTAACGACTTTAAAATCAGTTGTCCGCGTTCCATGTCCACCGAACGCGACCGATCAGAAGTAATAGGGTATCCGTGCATTGTATCGGCGCGGCTCGCGGGCGCCGACGTCGTAAGCCGTCGTGAGCCGTCGTGAGCCGTCATAAGCCGCTCGGTGCATCCACACGGCCGATAAGAGTCGCTCCATAAATTATGTCACGTTATTTTTAAGCCAGCCCTGATATAGGGTAGGTCTGAGGACACTAATCCTCTTACTCGGCGTGACGACGAAGGGGTGTAGATAGAAAAGCTTGGTCTGTAAAAATATTAAATTGCTTAATTTAAAAAAAATAGGTGAAGGTTTATTTCTAAGATATAGACAGTTGGCCCATTCCTAATTGTTTCTAGATATTTGGGAAAGTGAGATCAGATGTCAATGACGTCGTTGTTGACATTGAATAAGCCTTACTTTAGCTTATGGAGTAATAAAATACAATGTTGATACATTACTACTTATGCAGTTACTCGTAAGATAACCTACTTGTTACAGAAGAAAAGAATTCAAATTCAAATTCAAATTATTTACTGCATGCCACATTAGTGTACAAAGCTAAGGTACAAAGTAATTAAATAAATAGGTACAAAAGGTGTTAAAATAAGTAATGTAGCGCCCCGTAAGGGCATAGCAAACAGAGGGAGTATAGCTAGCTTATTAAATACTGTATTATACATTTTAACATTAAATAAATTAAAAATTAAAAATTGTAATACATGTAACGCCCTGTAAGGACATGGCACATTTTAAGAGGCTGTTACATTATTATGAATTATTATATCTATACCATTATATAATTAGGGCTATGCTCGGGGTTTCTCTGCGTGATCGAATCAGAAATGAGGAGATCCGCAGAAGAACAAAGGTAACCGACATAGCCCGAAGAGTTGCTAAGCTCAAGTGGCAGTGGGCAGGTCACATTGCTCGCAGGACTGATGGCCGCTGGGGCGGGATAGTCCTGGAGTGGCGACCGCGTACCGGAAAGCGCAGTGTGGGCAGGCCTCCAACAAGGTGGACCGACGATCTGGTGAAGGTCGCGGGAAGCCGCTGGATGCAAGCGGCACAAAACCGGTCGTTGTGGAGATCCTTGGGGGAGGCCTTTGTCCAGCAGTGGACGTCTTTTGGCTGAGATGATTATATAATTATATTGACTTACGAATTATTATTAGTTACTATTCATTACAAAATAAAAAATAAATAAAAAAATAACAAAATGATAACAATAAAAAATAAAAACTGAAAATTAAAATTAAAATTATTGTCTTATATGTCATGCATGATACATTAAAAATATTACTTAAATTTAAAGTGATTTATCTCATAACCAATAAAATAAAATATTTGTGAAATTAAATTACTTACAGTAAAATATTGCCTTTTAAAATTATTGTTAAAATTTATCATTAAAGAACTCATTTATATTATAGTAACTTTTATTAATAAGATATTTCTTCAAGAAGGTGGGTTCAAATCTCATCAGTGTAATTTTTTTCGACGCAATTTCTGACACATTGACTATAATTGTGAAAAAGATGCTGTTTCGTTACATTTTACGATTCTACTAGTTTAGTACCTATAAATAAATATTATACATATAAATAATATTGACATACAAATAAATCTATTTTTAATGGAACATACATTATATAAAAAAAGTTTTGTTAGCCAATTCTTAACTGTGAATTGTCTAAAAGTTATATGGTGGTACTGAACATCATTTAAATCGTTCAAAAAATGTTTAAGATGTGCAGTCACAGAATAGATCAAATGATTTGAATAACAGAATCCGCTGCCACTAGATTTGTCCTGTGGTGGTTGTGGCGCGGTTGGGGCGCGGCGGGAAAGCCGTCGTAAGCCTCTTTGTAGGCACCAGCGCGCGCCGCTCGGCTGCACTTTTCCTATCCGCCATCAGCCGTGAGGAGTTTGCCATCGGTTTTCGATAAACTTTTGAAATGCACAATGCTTATCTTTTTGGTTGTAACGTATATGCTGCGGTCGTTATTCGGGTTGCGATCTTGCAAGTTAAGCAATGCACACTATATAACTTTCGCAATGGCGAGTACTGACAGGTGATCCATTTAAAATATCTTTTTTTTATATTTTATATTGACACGTCATAGTGACCACACCCGGTCTGATGGTAAGCAGCCGATGCAGTCCAAGATAATGAGAACGCTCCTCACCGTGGAACAAGCACGGTAACAAGCGCACCCATTCATGACGGCCTGCATAAATGCCGTTTCACGCCCCGCTTAAAAGACCCGGGACCATAGGAACTGGGAAACACATGCGCCGGCAAAGAATTCCAAAGTCAAATGGTCTTACCTACAGAGGAACGAATTGTCAAATTTTTTGGTACGAGAACTGATTGTCTGTACACTACGATGGTGGTTCCTAAGACCAGCACGTGTAGTCCGGGAGAGGAAAGGAGAGGGCGGGATTAGATCGAAAAGTTCTTCAGAACACTTTCCATAGTCTCTATTCCGGTAGATGACACTGAGAGAAGCAATGTCTCTACGCAGCTGGAGGTCCTCAAGAGAGGCTGTAACCTCAGCATCTGCAATAATGCGTACCGCTCGCCTTTGCAGTCTAACAAGTGCATCGAGGAGGTATTTAGCGGAGCCGTCCCATAGATGGGAACAATACTACATACTCGATCGCACCTGAGTCTTGTAAGCAAACAGCGCCGCTCGGGAGTAAAAGCTTAAGCTGCTCCGCCTTCGGTCCCGGTTGCTAACAAAACATATTAGTCGTTAAAACCCACCAACTCGCACTAGGCCAGCGTGATGGATTACGCTCAAAATTCCTTATATGGTAATTATTTATTTATTCACTTATAATAATTGTTCTTGTGTGAAAAGATGAGTCTAAGAAATATTTCACTTTGTACTTTACACCCGAAGGTTCTACTAAAACAGTAGATAGATTCGTTGACAAACGGAAATCGTAAACACGAGTAGCATAAAAATTAAAAATGTCTTATTCTTTATTGTGTAAACAATTGCTAGGTACGGATAACAGACTAGGTTATTACCACGAGGTGCGTAATTAGCTCGTAAATATAATTTTACTTGATATTTAACTGTTTAATGGTGGAAATGAAACCACTTTCACCAACCTACTCGCGTTTATTGTTACTCTTTATAGATGTTCTTTCTTATAGGATTTACAATAGCAAAATAGTATATAATAAAGCGTGTCCTCGCTAATGCGGGTCCTGAGCCTGTCCCCGGCCAGGGCGTAGCGTCATCTAACTATCGGAGCCCATCGCGCTCGTCAATAGGGCGGCCCTAACGACCTCTGGGACCCGCTATTTCGTCTTTTGAATATTTTGAAACGTGGAGATGATACGACGCTATGAAAGGCGACTGAAATCAACAATCGCTCAGGCTTTCAATTAATTACCTACCATCTGATGTTGTTCAGTGACATGTAAGTGATTACGCTCAGATGTTTGATAAAAACACAAAACAGTATTATTTAAAAAAATTAACATAAATAGCGAAGTGCCTAAACAACATCGCTTTGAAGAACAAAGCGAATGATTGAAAGTTTCTTGGCAAACCTCTAATGTTCTTGTATAAAATAATTTCATTCACGTTAATCTATGTAAGAGAACTTCGAGAGCTCGAGTGGAGTTAGCGGAAGGACTGTCCATATTTACTGCAATAAATAGGGTGCGCCATGAATATTCAAGAGTTCATTACCATGAACAAACAGCCGTCGGTACTGTCAGCGACAAAAGCAGTTGAACTTCGTAGCTGCCATGTCGCACTGTCAGGGGCTGACGTGAACAACGCTGGCACAAGTTTTAAAGTCTGCTTACAGCTGCTCACTGCTACTTACTACTGCTTTAAGTAACCCACTGTGTAACCGAGTATCCTAGAACAAGGAATAGCAGTTCCTTATGGACATTCTGCTCCATTCTTTGCAGTTTAGGATTCCAGTTGAAGTGCGCTTCCACCTTTGGCCTTTATCATCACTTAACATCAGTGATATAAGGGTCCAGTACTTGCCCTTAAGGAATAAGAAAAGCACATTTACGTTCAAGACATAGGCCAGAGAAAACGTACTTCCATTTGATAAGGCCCTAGCAAGGTGAACTGACGATCTGGTGAAGGTCACGGGAAGCCGCTGGATGCGAGCAGCACAAAACCGGTCGATGTGGAGATCTTTGGAGAGGCCTTTGTCCAGCAGTGGACGTCTTTTGGCTGAGATGATGATGATAATGAGCTCGATGGCGCAATGGTTAACGCGCCCGGTCTGCGAGTGCTGAGGTTAAGCAACTTTCGTAAAGGCCAGTCATCAGATGGGTGACCTAAAGTATATCATCTCGAGCTCCTCCGTGCTTCGGAAGGCACGTTAAGCCGTTGGTCCCAGCTGCATTAGCAGTCGTTAACAATCACAAATCCACACTGGGCCCGCGTGGTGGTTTATGGTCCGTTCTAATATCCATCCATAGGGAAGGCTTGTGCCCCAGCTGTGGGGACATAAAATGCTGATGATGATGATGATGATGATGATGATGATGATGATGATGATGATGATGATGATGATGATGATGATGATGATGATGATGATGATGATGAAAGCCCTAGCAAACTCTACTCGTTTTTTCCACTCGCATCAGTTAAATTATATTTTTTTTATCTTGGTAGTTCCTTTGTACGAACATCCTCAAGCTGATTAGGGTATATGTTATACTGTTTTTATTGAAGTTCATAATTAAAATCATAATATAAATTAATTTCAAAGTTCCACTCTATTCCTCCCTATTTTCCAATATCCACGAATACAATATACGAGTATACTCAATTTATTTCTTATTATTACCTACTTACAGTTGAACCTCGACCAGGAATATCCATAAGTAACATATTGAAAGCCACTTTTAAAAGCAGCACTAACTCACTGATACTTTCGGTAGATACAAAAAAAGTCTAGCGTATTATATTGCGGCAGCCTCAGCGTAATCTCCCAGCGAAAGATATGATCCCGACTTCCGCCAGCCGACCAGAAAAATGGATGGATAGATACGCTGTCGGTATTATTTTTTTACATTTTAAATAAAACAACACTATTTCCATTACGTTATTTCGCTTTTCTATCCGTTATTGCGGGATTGAGTAACAATGGTAGGGGTCCACGAAATTACTTCAGTAAAATTAACATAATCGTGCTTTATCGTTCCAAATGTCTTTTATGACATGACTTTAGGCAGGCTGGAGCTACTTTCTTAGACAATTACGTTTATGATGCTGAAATAGGATGGGGAAAAATGCGATGATTTATATGTTAAAACCAGCTAACGGAGACAATTGCATTGATGTAACTAGCTATCGCCTCTGCATCTACTAGTGGTTTCATAGTACGACTGTACATTGTTGTCTTAGGTCGGTGTAGTGGTTACACAATAGGTCTCAGACTTGAAAGTCCCGAGTTCCATTCACCTAGCCAGCTAGCCAGAGAAACGTATAAGCCAAACTGGGTACAATATGTTACTCTACTTATTATACCTAGTTTGGTCTAAGCTAAGAACTTATTTCAATTGCATCTGGCTAGCTTATTAGCTATGTAATAGACACAGAATTAGAGAAGGTTGTATTCAACCTTCTCTAATTCTGTGTCTAGTACAATTATGTTAGCAACGGTGTTCCGTCGAAACATTTTTCCGTAGACGAATACATAACACGAAATATTAGAATCTAATAAATGAGATAAAGCATCATTTTAGGAGTTATTAAAACGAATATATAAAAAGCGTTTTGTCAGCGTTCGTTTCCACTCATTCCCCTATCCGTGCGGTAGACGAGCGGAGTGGAGCGGCGGCGGCGGCGGCGGCGGGAGAGCGGTCGCCCCAAGCAATTATCACAAGCAATTAGATCGCGCCGGCCCGCAGCGGAAACGCCGCGACTCGCCTTTGTTCAGCTCTGTGTTTTTAGATACAGCAGTGCTGGAATATTCCCAAACACATAAAGCGGTTTTTACTGTCCCCTTTTTCCTTCAATGTTGATAGTGGGGCGGAGCTATCATTTATAAGAAAGTGGCGGTACATTTAATAAATATATGGATAAAAAATAGATTAATATAAAACTAGTTCTGTTTACCGTACGTATAACCATGTAGTGGTTTTTTTTTTTTTTTTTTATCCGACGAGTGTAGAAACATTCGACAAAGTAAATATAAATTAATGCGAACATTACCACAGGAGCGGGAATTGAAATAAAATCATTTCATGAAATTCTTAGAATTGTGAAACGAGACGACGGGGGTAACGTATAAAATATTATAATAAGAGGTAAGAACTGGTTACCAAAAATATTTAGGTACCTAACGCAATTTTTCCTCAAAGTCTCAAGTAGGTATATTAAGATAAGATAACTTAAACGATGGGCATAATATTATATTGTTTAAATCTTAGCTGTACGTTGATCCTCCTTCGACACTAATAAACACACACCCTTACGTTGAAGTAGTTTTAGATCAACAAACATTGTTATGTTCCAACAGTTAGAAGTAAGCCAGTTGCTCATTTGTTAAGGATTCCGGGTGCAGTGCGGATCCACCATCGACCTTAGGTATCATCACTTACCATCAGAGTGCGTAGTGCGAGTTCGTACACCATTCGATAACTTAAATTTAACGAAAACATTCGTTAACGAAAACGAGTATTTGTATGGAAAAATTTTAACTCTTCTCGTATGTCGCCAGGAGGCGCTGCTTCAATGCATTTTCGTTTTCGTAAACGTGATCGAATAAATACGGACAGTTAGCAAAACTCACAGTAGGCACGCTGGTGATATGAAGGCCCTAAATCCATCGTCTGCTATGAATACAGACACAAAAGAATTTCGCCGCATATGAGCGGTTAAGAAACTAAAGTTAAATATTAATAACATATTTACTGACCGTTCTGTTGCCGAGATTGCGCACGCGGCAGCTGAGGTAGGCGGACTTGCCGACGAGCGCGGTGACGTTGCGCGGGGTGGCCGCGTCGAAGGAGGGCGCAAGCCGCGCGCCCCCGCCCCCGGGCAGCGCGTTCACCGACCCCGCCCCGCCCGCTACGTCGCACAGGCCTGCAACAAACACCGTCACCTCAGTACCACTGCACCCAATATCATGTGAGGAGGAGGATATCATCATAATCATCATCATCAGCCTATACTATTCCACTGCTGGACATAGGCCTCTCCAAGCGCACGCCACCGAGCACGATCCGCTGCTCTCATACAGTTGAGGAGGAAGATATATCATCACCAAATGAGGAGCCTCTGCAATTGCTAAAGTTAAGCAATTTTCGCAAAGGTCAGTCATCGGATGCGTGACCAAAAATGTATCATCTCCAGCTTGTCCGTGCGTCGGAAGACACGTAAAGCCGTTGTTCCCGGCTGCATTAGCATTCGTTAATAACAACCGATCCGCACTGGACCCGCGTGCTGGTATATAAGTATGGCCCGTTCTTCCTATCTATCAATTAGAGACGGATCGTGTCCCATCAGTGGGGACATAACATGAGCTGGTGATCTGATGTGATATCAAATATCATCTGTAAAAATTGGGAAAAATAAATGAGAAATTATTTGAATATACACACGATCACCATCATCACTGGCTTACTTTATGTGCCCACTAATAGGACACGAACCTTCCGTGTCGATGGAAACAACACAGAGAGCAGGTCAAAGCCACTGAAGCCACTGCGCAGGCCCAGCAAGGATTAGCGGTTGTTAGAGACTGCTATTTTCTTTCGGATTTGCATCCATAGCAAACAGCACTAACAAAATGTAGCCGGGACCAACGGCTTTGCGTGCCTTTGAACGCGAGGAGCTCGAGGTTATACATTTTTGGTCACCAATCCGATGAGCAGCCTTTGCGAAAGTTGCTAACGTTACTCCTCGATACAGTCGATATCATCATCATCGGCCTATATTAGTCCACTGCTGGATATACAGTGTTGCAAATAAACAGGCATTTATTTTTGTTGAAAATAAAACTTTGATTTGTATTATGGACGAATCGATTATCGAGATTCAATTTTGTTTGGTGGCATAATGGCCCCATCACTAGTTGTTCTTTTTTTATTCTCTTGTCTCTGGAAAGCAAATATGGCTGGTTGATAGGTTATCGTGTGTTGATAATTAAATAGTTTTGTGTAGTAATAAGGGCATTTGGAGCCGTATTGCTCTAATTAAGTATATTGTGCAACCTGTGGGTGTGTGTGTCGTGAGCGAATCGCATCGGGAGTACAATTCGCCGTCCGTGTTTGGATATCGGCTACCACGCTACTGAAGTGAATCAGGTATTTCCTCGGGGGAGAGTGCACTTTGGGGTAGTTTGGGTGTGTTTAGGGAACCTTAGAAGACCCGGAGCCGGATTCGGGCCCCATCGGACCGTATGGATCCCGTTCAGGACGGCGGGAGCGGTATTGAACTGTGAGTGGATTTTTTTCTATTTTTAAGGTGTATTTTTAAGCAATAGCATAGTGTGTGTTGTGGGTTTCCGCAACATACAGTATAATATATAGTCGATATACTATAGCACTAATTATAACTATATAAGTATTGGTAAAGAAGAATGAAACATTAAATTGAGACAAATCACAACAATTTACTTAATGTAAAAAAAGAGGGCTGTTAAGATTATTTCCCAAATCCCTACATAGCATAATGTTGGGCTTGCAACCAGCAAAGCATTTATTAACGGGAATCAATTACGCCATGTATTTTCGTTATCATTTATTATCAACCCAGAGTATCATTAACGCCAACGTTAATAAGACGATGTCAATACCGATTCAATGTATTCGATTGCGGTCAGTCAAGTCGGTCAAGACCCGAGCATTTCGTTCCTGCGTCTTTGCAGAAACATAAGCCACTAAGCCGCTAACACAATAACCAATGAAATTCGAAGACGTTTCGAAACCTTTCCAGTCTCCTTGTTTCCACGGCACCTTATATAAGGTTCGAAACTTTGTTTTGTAGAATGCTCGACAAATGACTCCGCTCCACCTGATGTTTATTGGAAATGGAGTCCAGACGCGAAGAATACTGGTGAAATCAACGCAGCACCCTCATCCTGCCGGCCCACATGGTGCCTCTTTATGCCTCGTTTGAACTAAGCACTTCATGTCAAGTATTCCATCTATTGGATTTGCGGCAAAGAAACGAATCACCAAATCACACAAGTAGATTAGTAAAAAATGTTTCATTTCAATATGTAGGTACAGGTAAAACCACTCAAACAAATCAAACAAAAAATCATAGCAATATTTGTCCTACTTAATGATTCAAATATTTTTATGAAGTTTTAATGAAAAGTGCCAAAATAAAGTATGTTTTATAATATGTGCGACAAAATAAATTAATAACTTCATTTTTGTTCAGACACCTCGATGTAATTAAATCATAAAATGGCCAACAATGGAAAATTTTATTGTTTCATTCGAGTATTATAAAATCAAGTGAGAAATTTTGACGTCGTCAATATAAAAACAGTAATATCTCAATTTTCAACAATTAAAATCACTACAAATAAAATACTATTATTCAATATAATCTTAGGCCAAAATAACATTTGATTTTCTTTAAAAGCAAACATAATATTTATTTCAGCTGGAAACAGAAAGGCTTTAATATTCAAAACAAAAGGTTTTCTCGTGTTCATTTGCTTCCGCGGGGATTTTATTTTCGACATGGCGCGAAATTAAGTGACATTTCGGAGTTATGACAACGCTCCTATTCCAGTTTACAAGAGAAAATAAAAAATTTGGAAAAACGAAAATGTCTACACGAACGTGATGTTTGTTTGTAATGTAATCTTCACTTAGTGGGGTTCCTTATAATGGTTTGTGGTGGCCATCTTAGTGCAATTTTCGATTTCATAAGTTCGGTAATAAGTTATTTCCTTAGACAAATTTAAAAAAAGAACATTATCACGTTTCGACGATTAAGTTTTTCAGAAAATGAAAGGCTAAATAATATAAAGTATCAGCACCAGCTACCTCGATTAGTGTAATATCAAAATATAGAACAGATACTGCAATATTTCAATTCAGACAAATTTGTTTAGCATTGAGAAATCAAGTCGGAAACGACGCCCTTCAAATTAATCTGCCGCCTAATTTGGTCATAGCAAGGCGTAACAGGTGAATGATTTTTTTGTCTCATCGTCCGTCGTCAACGTCGGCGGCAGCCTGCGGTCACTTTGTCATTCCTCTATCCACTTGTGACCTCGCAGTCTACACACAAACCAATGCACACTCCCTGAATTTAGCTCTTATCAATATTCCGAATAGAAGCTATTATCCTATTCGCGATTTGCGACCTTCAGTGCGATACCTCATTGGCGTGGCTTGTTAATGGAACAGAGATTATTTTCCGTTATCAAGTCCTCGTCCAGTGCTGTTTTCTTAATTAAAGGGATATCCATCTCGGCGGGTATTGATGGGAGATTGATCAACTCGCTTGTTAGTATTTTTTGGCGCACTTATTTTAGATTGATGTTGTCGTATCTCTGAACTGTCTGGGATAACTCTGTTGTTTGGTAATGGTAATTTGGTTACGTTAAATATATTATAATCCATTTGTTCCTTCCGTCAACTTCTAATGATATTACAATTAGCAACCTTTGCGAATGTTGGCACGTTGCCATTACAAATTTTGAATAACTGAATAACATTAGCAACCAATTAAATCTATTTAACAAAATACAATGTTGGAAATTTAGTATTCATTAAAAATATATTTATTTATTTTATACTGGCTGAAAAATACATTGTGCTTTCTGCTTTTCATTTTGGTACAGTCAACAGTAAAAGTAGATGATGTTTACTAGATTTCAAAATTAAGTTTCGATGGTGTTATGTAAGTCGGTATTTTCTTTATAACTACTGTCAAAGTCTGCAGGTACTAGTAGACACTCGAAGGTTTTTCGATGTGCGTCTAAAAAGTTTTCATACTGATTTCATATTTTGAAACTTGACCAATCATCAGTTGCCTTTGCTGTTGACTGTACTCCATTGAAACGGCCATTAGTCACCACGCCTCCCCTTTTAAGTAATAAAAGTCATAATTTCCGAGTGACCATGTTAAATTTGACCCCACCGTGACAAATGACGATAATAAACGTCCAGATTATTCAAATAATTAATTCAATTGTTATTATGTCCGTATAACTTAACGGACACAACGGCGGCGCAGCGGGATACTAGAATACCCCCTTGCATTTGGATTGACTTCTTTATTATAGTTTATTATACGAGTAGTGGCGCGCCCGCAACTTTGTCTGCGTAAATAACCGTATCGCGTGTATGTCCGGGTATCATATACCCGGGACAATTTAAAAAAATCTTTAATAACGTCTACACTCTACTTGCATAGGTTCCGTTTTACTAGTTTGTATGTTTTCGATGATATAAATAAATAAATATTAGACAGCAGCTTCAGCACTTGAGTTATGGAAACCAGGAACAACAACGGCACCACCACCACCCAGACTAGAGAAAATATAGAAAAAGTTCGTTTTTCTACATTGCCCCGACCGGGAATCGAACCCGGTAACCTCGGAGATGGCAACACCAGAAACTGGCGTGCGAGCCACTCGGCCACGGAGGCCGTCAATTATGATAATATAGTCAAAATTGTATGATATTATGATGATAAATAAGATTGTTAGTTAGAGTATACTTACGGGGAAATGATTAACCTTCTCCTCACCTAAAGTGATGATAAGGCTAAAAGTGGTAGCGTAGTGGTGCCCGGAACCTTATACCACTTCCGGACAGAATACCTTATCTCTTACTATCGCAACACTACAATGACACTAACGCTGTCGTTACCGTGACAGACTTAGATAAGATAGTACCACCATTTTATCTAAGTCTCTAGACAGGCAGACGTAAAGGGAACGAACCAAACAACAAAGTAAATAAAATAAGTTAAAAATAACAAGATACAAAAGCACGAGGAAATTCAGTATTAAACACACATTTCAAAATTTTCGATTCGCCCAACTTTTATTATAGTCTGTTATAGCATCATAGGTACCTACCTACATCGATAGTTCAACAACTATGCTTTTTCATTCGCGTAACTATTCTGAAACCAACGGACAGAGTTTAAATGAATTTTAATTAACTGCCTTTCGGACGGTGGTCGCGGAGTCTTTATTCCATTTTTCATTCACTTCTCTGTCATTATTTTATTTGAATACGAATGGAGACGACGAGAAGTTGCGCGTCCGAAGGGAGAATTGAAACATGAAATATCTATGTATTAATACGTGAAGCAAAAACGGAGGAGTATGAAATTATAGTTTATATAGAGAAGGAGGGCAGAATGCAAATTTTTAAATTATGTATAAAAATATATTAAATTAAATAAACATACATTTTTCAAAAATTTCAAAAATGGAAGAGGAGCGGCTAAAATCTGTCAACGCCAATTCAAACTCACATTCTATCTTTTTAAATTTTTCATTGCTTAGAATACAATCCGTGCAGCCTCATCATTTAGCCGAATTATTAAATAGCTTTTTTTTAAATTACGGTCGCATTTCGACCACTGGGTGACCACTAGTAACATTAATAATTCAGTGTTATGAGGAAATACTAAGGTCGACTGAATTAAAAAATATGTATGAAAAGTAGACAAAATCAACATTTCGTAGTCCCCTGATTTTTCCTCCAAAACCGGACCGATTTAACACATTGACTGCCGCAAAACCAGACACAATAGAAAATTTATTGTCACCGGTGACCATCACGGCGATTAAAGACTTAATTAGTTTTTTCATTAAAAATTAAAGAAAGGCTTTGGCTGTGTCTCAATGTTTTGTTTTTTTTATATAATCTCTTCAAATTTAGGAAACAGCGGAAAATCTGGCCAATTTTTAAGGTTTTTAAAAGTTTATATCTTTTTTAATAATTAATAATTTATGAAAAAAAGGAAAACACAGGGACACAGCCAAAGCTTTTCTTAATTTTTAATGAAAAAAGTAATAAAATCGGTCCAGTTTTGGAGAAGGTATCAGGGGACTACGAAACGTTAATTTTGTCTGTTTTTTGTTGACCTTAGTGTATCCTCTTAAGCGTTTTCACTGTACACCACGTACGGCTCTTAACATCGTTATGATAGATCCTCATATCTAACTAGCCAAAGACTCTCAATATTAAAATGAAACTTACTGATTTTACGAATCTATTCGCGTTTATTTTACACATTAATATGATTTAATGTTTATCCTGACGTGTCTCTCGATATTGCTTCATAATCATCTCAGGATAATGATATCACTGGTGAGCACAGGCCTCTTTCCAAGATTGACCATTATCATAAATCTCTATTGATCCATTTGGCTTACATTATCTTAAAACTAGGAATAACGGCCACAAATGGGCTCTGCAACGGTATTTCAATGTCGAAACACAAACTAGGTTTATATAATGTTTACATATTAATATACTTACATATTTTTTATATAATATGAAATCTATACTTATTAACAATATTTATTATTCTTATTTGTAAATGCACACCTTTCTTTTAACACTACAATATTAAGTATACAAACTACACTACACATTAAGTGTGACTGACATAAGATTTTCTCAAATTGTTATTTTCAAAAAAAAAAAACTTAAAAGAGATAAAACTCGTCTCAGATACTATAGCAATAAAGAAGCTTTTAGGCAGCGCAGCGTCGCGAGCGTTACACAATAAAGTGTTGTCTTATACCTACTGCATTTGGGAAAACAACACTAAGCAAACCTTCATATTAGTTTTCTACACTTCAATCGAACAAGCGTGCAAGTCTGTTTTTCAGCAGTAAAATTTTCAACAAGTACCTATACAGACTTAATACAAAAATATTTTGTTCAAATCAATTGTTTATTTAGGGTCAAGTCTATAAACTTTACCTACTCGTTATTACAAAGTACCTAAAACTCTTTTGTTTGCAACAAACCACTGTATAAATACAATGTGTTTGTAAATAACTTATTTAAGTTAAGAATTATTATTTAATGTTATTACTTAATTATTAATTTATTTTATTGTATTGTTTTCTAAAGTATTGTTTTCTTATTTTATTGTATACCCTTAGATATATTTATTTACCAGCTGTGCTCGCGATTTCATCCGCGTGGAATAGTGACTTTCGGCAGCATTTTTAATTTTTTAGGCTCTTGTTCCCGTTTTTGCAACATTTTTCGCTGATGCTTCGCTCCTATTGGCCGCAGTGTGATGTTATATAGCCTAAAGCTTTTCTCAATAAATGGACTATGTAACACAAAAATAATTTTTCAATTCGAACCAGTAGTTCCCTCAGGAACTACTGGTTTTTGTGGCTACTCAATTAGCGCGTTCAAACAAACAAACTCTTCAGCTTTATAATATTATTAATATAGATTTAGATTAGTTTTTTTTTATCTAGGCTAAGATTTAAACAGCAATAAATTTTATCTTATCTGTGATTATTACACATATAAAAACAGTAAACACTCGTGCTATATAAAATTCAGCATGGTCCAATACTCGATGTTGGACCCGCCATATAACGACAATTGGCCTCAGCACGTTTTTCGTACAACGGAAGCAGATCCTTAGCGGAGAATCGAATACTAACGACCCTGCAGCGTTTTCAGCATCCAGCGTCTGATCAGACAAGCTCAGAGATGGCTCCATTTTAAATGGATTTCGGCCATAGATATTCGTATCCACGCCCACGCACTACGCGCACTCACAATAAAACGACCTCATTCTGGTATAGTTTAATAGTTTTTCTAAAATTCTAGCATTAATATAACTATTTAACTAACGCCACTACGTACCTAGATTGCTAAGAGGAGCGATTAAAACTACGATATACAAAAATTTCAATCGTGAAGATGGTGTCGCGTGTCTGGAATCCATTGATTGGTCTGGTTAAAAACCGCAAAAACAACAATAAAGCCGTTTCGCATTTTGATACTGTGAGTGAGTGTGTCGTGAGCAATTTCGAGTGATTAATCACTTAGAAACCGGTGGTAGGTCGTTTTGCCTGCTCATAAAAAATCCGTGATCAGGGCGCATGCAACTGAGCCGAAATATCAGATATTCACATATAATAAACATGATAATGTAGAGCTTTAAAGCTCTACCTGTAATAAAAGGCGATAATATCACTATTATTTTATATTTTCTCAGAGATAGAATTACAAATATTGCCCTAAGCTTCTCGGCGGGCTGAACCCGAATCCCTCTTCATTTGTTTTGTTCTCGAAGCTTTCTTTCTACATCTCAGGCCACGTCATGTGCCATAGAGCTACCCGAGCAAGGAGATCGGGTTCGTGGCTTACGCCCCCAGTGGTGGACGCACCCGTGGTCGACGCCCCCAGTCAGTTTAATTTACTTTGAAGAAATTTTTAATCAAATCTACTGGCAGACATAAAAGGCATAAGATTGTAATAATATTATATCATAACGATTCTTATTAGAAATGCTTTAATTTAGATGTGTTTTAAAAAAACTTTTAATTATTTCGAATCATAGATTTATTTAAAACGATAAGTAATCTAGTGAAAATTGGTATTTAAATCACAGTTTTGATCGCCTATATCAAGAACATTATTTTACTTACTTATTTCAATAATTAGCCTTAAAAAGTAGTGTAGAGCTACTAACTTTACATGTAAAATGTTCTTTTAAACTTTGTAACAATAATATTACAAAATACTTAAGTATTAAAAATTAAACAAATATAAAATAATATAAATACAACTTTACATGCAATGTCACTATCTTTTTATTATTTTTATAAAATTATGATACGATCTTCCAAGATCGAATCGATATCGGCATCATATCATTCGATATCGGCAAAATATTTGAAACTAGTTTATAATAACCACGCATAATATATTTGATATTTTGTTAAGGTTAAGGTACACTTTTGACATTAACTGTACTAAGTGCAAAAGCACAAAAAAAAATATTCATAAAATTATTAGAATCGGGGGCGTCGACCACGGGTGCGTCCACCACTGGGGGCGTAAGCCACGGAACCAGGAGATCACCACAGTAAGAATCCCGTTGATATTATTACTCTACCATTAATGTAGTATTTAAAACAGAAAACATATCAGCACCGTCTAGATGTATTAAGTAAATGTATATGTCATTAATTTGTCAAAATGAAGGCGTCGGCAATCTGAGCGGCCCACCTCGGCTTTCGCAGCTGTAACTGAATCGCACTGATATCATCATAATTTCTTTGGAAGCCATAACATCGTAAAGAGGATATTAAAGCAAAAAATATATGTCTCTGTTATTTTTCATTAAATCTAGACACAATCAGGCTGTTTGAAAATACATTACAAAATACATCGCACATATTCTTTAACATTATTTTTGGAAACTAAAAGATGGACGTCTTATGTAGATAAAAATGTGTGGAAAAATTGGTTAAAAAAAATACTTTGGCCTATTACGACAAGGTGAAAGGTTTTAACCGCCTCTGTGGTCTAGTGGTTAAGACCACCGGATTAGACCTGGGTTCGATTCCCAGCGGGGGGTACATGTTTGTGTACTCGGTTTGGTTGGTGGTAGGACTTGTTTGTCCGCCTGGCTAGCTTCCACCACCTTAACTAAATATGTCGCCATAATATCAATGTTTGTAGCATTGTTGTGTTCCGGCAGCTAGAGATAAGATAGCCAGTGCCTCAGTAGTTGAGGATCCCTGGTGAAGTGCGCTTCCACCTTCGGCCTTACATATCGTTGCTGTGTGGCAAAAGTACATACATCTTATATAAAATGCAATGTACTGTTACAAGGAAATAAATAAATATAAATAAAAAAACTTAAAAAAATAATAATTGATAGTGAAGACGAAAAGTCAAACAAGTTTGAGCTTTTCACTTAGCAAGGAACTGTTTATACTCATAAGTAAATGGTATGGCGTCAATTGCGTCCTAAAGAGTAAAGTATAGATGAAACAGTCTACTCCTAAAACACTCAATATTGCTGCCCGCACGGTGCGAGTGCGACATAAAAAAAACAATTTATCATTTAACACTTAAACTTTCCGACACTTAAAGTGAAAACATAAAACTGTCAGTGTAACCACTGAAAGCATAGTTTGAAGTTAACGAACGCCGTTGAGTTACTCCCACTATTACAGTGTCAGTGCTTTGTACTGCCACACTGAACAAATATCCGAGAAGAACAAATGCATATAACATATTAGGATTTAGGAAGTACCTGCATAGCAACATAGCATTGAAAAAGAAATGCATATAACATAAAAATAAACATTAAAAAAAATAACCAGCACTGGATAAGTAAGGAGCTTAAAAATAGCTGTAAAACAAAAAGAGGTTTAAGATGTCTTTATTACAAAAATAAATCAAATATTCTTAAAAATAGCTATAAAACTTACTCTAATGTATTAAAAAAATGTATTCAAAGGGCCAAAATTAACGCTAACATGAAATTTATTAACAAAAGTAAAAATAAATGCAAAGCAACGTGGTCGGTGATTGAACGGGCAATGGGTAATAGAAAGCTGAACTCAGGTGTTACAGAATTAAAGGTTAACAATGAATATATCACGCATCCACCGGATATGGCTGATGCTTTTAATAATTACTTCATTGAATTAACAAACAAAGTCCTTCCGCATAGTTCACGGATTCAACCAAGCGATAGTACTACTTTGAGTATATTTAATTCCATCTTCATAAAACCCATGATAGAGAATGAAGTCCGACATGCTGTTATGTCTTTAAATAACACAAATTCCGAGGGCTACGATGGATTTGGTACTAAAGTAATTAAGGCCAGTATCAATGAATTGATTACAGTACTCACATATCTCATTGACCTGTCTTTTGCTTCCGGAACTTTTCCTGAACTACTAAAACTGTCAATTGTAAAGCCGCTGCACAAGAAAGGTGTAAAGGTGAAGTTGACAATTATCGACCTATTACTCTCATACCAATCCTTTCTAAGGTGTTTGAAAAGTGTATGCACGAGAAAATTATAGAATTTTGCAGCAAATATAACATCATAACGAGCGCACAGTTTGGTTTTCAAAAACGGAAATCAACTACGCTTGCTCTTTTCTCCCTACTAAGTACAATTTTTAACAATATTAATGGTAACAACTACACCACAGGATTATTCCTAGATTTGTCTAAAGCATTTGACTTCGTTTCTCATGAACTTTTAATTAAAAAATTAGATAATATCGGCATACGGGGTCTTGCTCAGAATTGGATACGATCCTATTTAATTGGACGTAAATAATATGTCCTTATTGACAAAATAGAGAAAAATGAGTTAGTTACCTACTCCTCCAGTTATAAAGAAATCAAATGCGGCGTTCCTCAAGGCAGCGTACTAGGACCAATTTTATTTGTCTTGTATCTAGATGATATTTCTAAGATAACGAGACATAAATGCATTCTTGATATATGCGCGGATGATATTTCAATTATTGTGACATCTGATAAATCCAACAAATCTATTAAGAATCATGAGACAGACATTAATAATACAATTGACATCATAATACAATGGCTAGAATTTAATAATCTTAAAATTAATCATAATAAATCAAAATATATACAATTCAATAAGTCAAAACATTCTCAATACAATTTTAATTTGGACATTGCAAAAATACAAGAAACTAGTCATATTAAGTTTTTAGGTTGTTTGTGTTTGTGTTTGTTTGTTTGTTTTCATGTTTTTATCATAGTTGACCAACATCTGAATTGGAAAGAACACGTTGACGGCCTGTGTAGTAGAGTTAATAAATTTGTATATGCTCTAAAGGAAGTGAGACGCATTATAAATAAACAGGCAGCAATCACGTGCTACCATGCTTATGTAGCCTCGATACTTCGTTACGGGATTTTAGCGTGGGGTAATAGTACTGACATCAACAGGGTGTTTATTTCCCAAAAAATATGTATAAGGGCTATATCTGGAATCTCCCCTGACGAGTCTTGTGAACCCATATTCAGAGAGCTTGGTTTGTTGCCACTGCCATCACTGTACATTTACGAAATATGTTTATTCGTCAAAAAACATAAGGTGCTTTTTAAAACAGCAGGCGAATCTAATTCCAGATTAAAAAGAAATCCACACAGACTCGTGCATAAAGCCATGCCGAAGTCTGCAAAGTTTATTAATAGCTGTGTATCTATGTGTATTCGTATATTTAATAAACTGCCTGATGACATTAAGAAATTGAATGACAATTTATTTAATAAGAAATTACTAATATTTTTAAAAGATAATAATTTTTATAACATAAATAATTTTTTGAATAATATATAATTTAACATTTTGTGCTTGTTTTTAATTTGATATTTTATTAATTAATGTATACAATCATAGATTGTAACTTAGCTATTAATTTGCATGCTAAACCTGTATTAGCTTAACATGTTGTTCTGTAATAGTTTTGTAACATCTTATATACCATGTTAAATGCAAATAAATGATTATGATTATGATGATGATAATAACATATTAGGGTGTAGGAAGTTCCTACATAGCAACATTAGCCTTGAAAAACAAATGTATATAATATAATAATTAATAACATATCAACGTTTAGGAATAGGTCCTACATAGCAACATTTAAACATAGCATTAAAAAGGCGATGCAAGCGACAATGATGACCCGGATGCAATCTGGATTGATTGGTGGGATTAAGCGAGCAATCGGGATTATTGGAGGCCCGGGTTTTAGAAAGTTTGCTATTGGCCTCAAACGGCCTTTACAGTATTACTGGACTTCAAAATGGGGACGGGGATCCTTTGCTTGGCAGTAGGACAAGATAGGTTAAAAAATCCATAAACGAGCAACGTAAACTAGGTATATTATTGTAGTTATTTTCCTATTTGCACTGGTCGGGAGTGGAATGTAATTGCCAGTGTCCGTCAGAGGCGCCCCGTCCATCGTGGTGACCACCAGTAGTGTTTATCAGAACTAGTCTCTCACATCCGGCTTACAAACGTCCCACACCAGTTCCGTACAAAAATAGATAATAAATGAATGCTTATGCATATGACGGTTCCATTAACATCTGTAATTATAATGTGTAATTTGTTACTCGTCTGACGCTATGCATAATTTATCCCAGTCATCTTAGGTATGTCATTATGTAACTTTGAAAAATAACATTATGTTTATTTTTAGTGCCGTGTAACCATTTATTTTAAAGCAGCGCACTATTTCCACCATTAACTCATATTCAATAAAGCCAACTAAACCAATTACTTATTCTGTAACTAAACAATTAATAACTTTTCGTTGAAAGATAATTTTGGTTGGGGTTTTAGTAGAGGCTATTCGGCCAAAAGTATAAATGTTATAGTAAAATCAAACTCTGAGACAATATTTTTCGTAATAGGCGATGCGAAATACATATTATAATTGAACCATAAAGGACCCCTTCAATTCTCACTGTGCCAGTGTCATGCACTTAGTATACTATTAATTCCTAAACTTGTTTTATAAATTAAATTCAGGAAGCTTGGTGAACTGATAAAAAGGTATAACAGTCCTGCTCTAAGAAGTAACGGCAGGTCTCTTGAAAGGGTTTCAACATTATCATAAATTTATAACATTTAAATTAGTTACTCCGTTCCAAATATCTAGTTGATGAGTATAAGGAAGCTCGTATAAGTCAATTTATTTTTACAAATTTATTACTATTCGAGATGTCACTATTCAACATATTATCTGTCAGATAACTTTCTGTACAACCCTTTTGAATATCAGCTTTCTTTTAATCCTGTCTTTCATCGTTTGAAAGACATGGCATTTCCATGAAACTGGATCCAATCTTCGAAGACCAGGAACAGGCCGAGCAAGGTGCACGACGGCGCGGGAGGATCGCTATACGGTGCCAACAATTTTGAGAAATCGCTTTCTTACGACAGTTGAAGTAAAAAATCATCATTTACGAGCTGGAGGAAACAATCTGAGTACGGATACAGTAAGGCGGCATCTGGCTGAAGCACATTTAAAACCATTAAGACCTGAAAATGGCCCAAAACTAGAAAGATACCATAGAAACTCAAGGTTGTGTTATGGTAGAGAATACGAGAATTAGACTCTGGATGACTGGTCAAAATTTGTGTTTTCAGACGAGTCTTGATTCTGTTTATACAAGCACGACGACGGAAGGAAAAGAGTGTACCTACATAAGGCCGGGAGAGCGCTATAACCAAACCTGTATAGAAGAAAAATACCATTCAGCCGAGGTTCTGTTCACGTGTGGGCTGGGATTTCTTCCGAAAGCCGTACGAGCTAGTGGTGATAGAAAATGGCACTTTAAATGCAGTAAAAGATATGTCACTGAAAGTCTGAATGACTACGTTGGTTCATTTTTAGTGGACATAGGCGAGAATGCCGTTTTTATGCAAGCCCAATGCCCGTCCGCATACAGCTCAGATGGTGTTTGACTATTTCCAAGAAGTCGGTATCACACCAGCATATGTCGGCCAGCACGCAGCCCCGACTTAAACCCCATTGAGCATGCATGGGACAAACTGGGACGACGTGTACGTCAGCGGAATCCGCCGCCAATCACGCTACGTGAAATGAAAGAAGCTGTAATAGAGGAATAGCAGAATATTATGCAGCATCGTCTCAAGATTAGATGCCTGAGATACGGGTAAACTAGTTTACTTAGTTTAGGTATCACTTCGG
Source organism: Eudonia lacustrata (assembly GCA_947562085.1). Classification (NCBI taxonomy): domain Eukaryota; kingdom Metazoa; phylum Arthropoda; class Insecta; order Lepidoptera; family Crambidae; genus Eudonia; species Eudonia lacustrata. The sequence continues at coordinate 28,911,449 of OX387340.1, read as the reverse complement.
TTATTTTGCACTACTAACCTTAATTTTAAAACTTTACAATATAAGCGCCACTCTTGTAATGCATTATATTATTATGTAGACAAATGTTATTTTATTATTCTATTCTATTCTATATTCTTTTCACCATGAGCCCCTTTTGACCCCCTGCTGGGCTTTATTGCATTTATGCAGCTCATCATCATCACCATCATCATCATCATCATGAGCCTTATTTAATCTTAAGTTTTACACAGCAAATAAATTTATTCTTATTCTTATTATTATCATTAATGTTTCCACTATTGTACAGTATTGTTACAAATATATTATGCAATTGTAAATAGATTATTTGTATTATAAATTATTATATTTTTAATTAATAACAATATTATTGCACTTATTGCACTGAAGAACCTATTAGAAAGTATAACAATAGTATTGCGAGCTCGCGGAGGCAACACAAAGTACTAAAATGCGTGAAAACAGCACATCTATAACCAATCTACATTTACGAAAATACTTGAAAAACTACGCATTTTTATTTATTTTACATTTATAAAAATATAAAGTTTAATTTTTTTATTTTTTTTTTATTTCATATTTTTAAATTTAGTTTTTGTTATGTATTTCGAGTGACGTTCAGTTTCGCGGTCATTTGGAAGGTAAAGCTAAATTAGCTTCGAAAAAGCTGGGTGTGCTCAATAGAGCGGGACAGTATTTCACGCCGACCCATCGCTTACAGCTTTATACAAAGCACAGGTTAGGCCTCATATGAAATACTGTTCCCATCTTTGGGCTGGAGTGCCCCAGTACCAACTCCTCCCAATTGACCGCATTCAACGCAGAGCTGCTCGAATTGTCGACGACGTGGTAACCTCTGGTCGGCTCAATCCACTGGCCCTTCGGAAAGACGTTGTGTCTCTCTGTATATTTTATCGCCTTTGTCATGGGGAGTGCTCTGAGGAATTGTTCAGTTTGATCCCTGCCGCTGATTTTCTTTACTGCACTACACGCAATCGACTGTCTTTCCATCCACACCATCTTGATGGATGGCGATCTACTACTGTGGTTTCTCACGTAATTTTTTACCACGAACTACAGTGCTGTGGAACCAGCTCTCAGCGGCGGTATTTCCGGACCATTACGACTTAGGGATCTTCAAGAAACGAACCTATTTCTTCCTTATAGGTCGGCAACGCATCTGCGACTTTTTTGGTTTTGCGGGTGTCCATGGGCGGCGGTGATTGCTTCCCATCAGGTGACCCGCCTGCTCGTTTGCCTCCTTCTAATATTGAAAAAAAAATGTAAAGATAGGTCAGGTACTTTTTAAAATATCCAGTGGTCCAGTGTATTTACAATCTAGGTGAGATAAAGGTCAAACGCTACATGGTTATGAATAAAATAAGCTTATGTAAATATTCTACAAATGAAATATAAATTTAAATATTTATACAATTTATAAAATACAGTGAAAAAATTAAATGCCCACCCGACCCAGCCAGGAATCGAACTTGGGTCTTCCGCAATCCGGGCGGCTGCACTAACCGCTATGCTACCGGGAAGGTTGACGAAAGCGCTGAATTTTGTCACTGTTTTTTTAAATTTTTGAGTGCTAATAGCGGCACAGTGTGCCATCTATCCAACGAATATAGCAACCTATGGCCATGCAGATTCACCTTTGCAGATAAAATAAATAAATTAAAAAAATATAAGAATAAAATAGTAAATTTTACTTTTTATTTTCAAGTGCTAATTGCTGCACTGACGCTAAATTAAATATTTATAAAATTTATAATACACAGTGACAAATTAAACGCCCACCCGACCCAGCCAAGAATCGAACCTGGGTCTTCCGCAATCCGCAATTCCGCAATATAAATTTAGCTAATGTTCTCCAAACGGAGACCTATTAACTCGAAGCGCAGTCAACAAACTTAAGTGCCAAGTACATCACGACTTCCCGATAGACGCTGTCATCGACTGTACTCACTTCCAACCCCGAAAACAACCAAAGATTTTATAAATAAAGCTGTTATCCGGGACATAGGCGCCTAATTGAGTGTTAAGGCAACACGCTCCACGTTTTGTTTGACGCGGGATAACGACGCGCGCGCGCTGCGAGTGACGCCGCGCCCGCCGCGCGCAGGGCTGACACCCACGTGAAAACATAAGATGAGATAATCGTTACTGTAATTATTTTTATTTAAAATGTGTTCCTGTCTAGCCTTTTTAAAGATACACCAATACTCGCCAGGCGGCGAGTATTTCGAAAATATTTTCTCCCTTATCCCTACTTCTCCCATCCTTCATAGGACTTTTAGCTGGCCTTCGGTGACACCGATAAGAATAGAATAGAATAAAATAAACGGAGATCTTTTAAAAAAAATTGTGAATTAATTAATAATCGCTTTACCAAAAATGGAATACTGTCCCAGCATTATCCTCCTATTATCCTCCCTACAACATGGCGTCCTTTATACGTAATGCGAAGAAGCAACTTGCGGCATGGCCAACTAGTGAGTCACTATCTTGCTTCTGGACTCCGCTTTTGCTTAACATTAGGTGGACTAATTTCATTTGCCTACTCACATATGAAAATATATCGCATTCCAAGAAAAGGATTTAAAAAAAGGAGGTCATCTGTGCGGTGAGGTGCCTGTTATAAATCAGCTCTAAATCTGCGCACGACATTTGAAATAACGAACAATTTCGATGGATGAGAGGATACGCACAGAATTTGTATAAAAGGTCTTACATGTGTATTGTGTATCATCATCATCATCAGCTCATTTTATATCCCACTGCTGGGGTACGAGCCTTTTCTATGGATGGATACGGGCCATAAACCGCCACGCGGGCCCTGTGCGGGTTGGTGGTTGTTAACGACTGCTGATGCGGCTTTACGTGCCTTCCGAAGCACGGAGGAGCTCGAGATGATACATTTTTGGTCACCCATCCGACGACAGGGCTTTGCGAAAGTTGCTTAACCTTAGCACTCGCAGACCATGCGCGTTAACCACTGCGCCATCGAGCTCCTCCTCGCATTGTGTATATCATGTGGCAACCCTAGCCGCACGCCCCATCGCGCGGGCTGATGTGAACCAGACGATGCACGGCGCACTGATAACAAGCAGACCCGGCTGATCCGTGAAGTGATGTAGCGATGGTGGCCACAGCCGAATGTAACTCGAGGGAGCGTTTAGTCATCATTAGCTTAATGTGTTTGTGTTGAAATAAAACGCTGATACAAACATTTGTTCGTTTGCCGTGTCGTAAACAACTGTCTGTCTGTGGGCAGGACTATGTTCGTTAGCCAGTAATCTTGCTTTATAAACTATATGCTGGAACAAATCAATCGAGCGTCGCTCGTGCCGCCTTGAACTACGCAGTGCCTTATAAGAGGGGGTATAAAGGTAAATCGACAGTCGTAGATTTGATTTTAACACTAGAAGATAAACCACGACGTTCGATTGAAACAAAACATGCCTGTTACCTCAGGTCAGGTGCGTGCGACAGACTGGAGCGTTCTGCGCGGAATAAGAATATCGTAAGCGCCGAATCAGTTTTAGTTTAATTACTCGTAAAATATGCATTATTTTTTCAAATCGCTAATAGAATCACTTGGTAATATAATTTGATATTATGTGTTAAAATATTGGCTCAGCAATACGCATCAAATTGAAAATAAATTGATATTAGTTGAAAAGTAGACGTAAGTTGGTGATTCTTTTTTATCAATATAATTTTATTATACTATGCTTTCACTTAGTCCAGTCCCTTTCAAGTATGCTGTAGTATATATGATATTTTTTTCGGGTAAATCATGGTTTATTTTCTAGTGTTAAAATTAAATCTACGATTGGCGATTTACCTTTATACCCCCTCTGGTGCTGAAAACCATGACACAGGACCAACCCCTCTCTCTCAATCGCTTATATGCAGATCGACAGAGCGATCTGCACACAAGCGATACAAATAAGGGATGCAAATAGTACGTGTTCCACTGAACACAAGTCAGAAAATCGAATCGAAATCGATCGAAAAACGCTATTTATTTGAAGTCTATATGTTTTAATTATAAAATTAAACAATAGCGTATTTCTAATAAGTATTACAAATATTAAATTTCATTCACGTACTTTTAATTACAAAAAAATAACTTTGGAAATGTTACTTTTTATTTTTAAGTGCTAATTGCTGCACTGAAGCTGAATAAAATATTTATAAAATGTGAACCTGGGTCTTTCGCAATCCAGGCGGCTGCAATGACCATTACGCTACTGGGAAGGCTGACGTAAACACAGAATTTGACTGGCTGGGTCGGGTAGGCATTTAATTTTTTCACTGTATTTTATAAATATTTAATTCAGCTTCAGTGCAGCAATTAGCACATAAAAATAAAAAGTAAAATTTACTATAGCGTTGTGTTATCGAATTCGTGGTATTTCATCTGTAAAGATGAATCTGCATAGCCATCTGTTGCAATAACCGTTGGATAGATGGCACTCTGCCGCTAAAAAGTAGTCAAAAAATCATAAATCGGTGGAAAAATTCAGTGCTTCCGTCAGCCTTCCCGGTAGCATAATGGTCATTACAGCCGCCCGGATTGCGGAAGACCCAGGTTAGATTCCTGACTGAGTCGGGTAGGCATTTAGTTTGTTCACTGTATTTTATCAATATGTTATGACTTTGGAATTTTTGCTATCTAAAAAATTACATAATTATGCATTTTGAAAAAAAAAAACATTAATCAAATATATTTTTCTTGGCGTTGTATGTTGTATACTTTTATTAAACCATGCATAAGTAAAGAGCATTCAGTTGTGCAGAAGTGTCAGTTCAACATCCGGGTTGCTTAGTGACGCTCATATTGAGAGCAATAAATCTAAATTGGGTTTAATAAGTGCTGCCAATTAGCGGTTAACATGTAAACGGTGACTAATTAAAATCAAACTCATCTGTAAGCACCGCGCGAAATTACTTCGAGAAACTGGCGGAGCGTACGCACATAGTTACACACACAGACAGGTAAACATTAGTTTGTAGCATAATAACTCTCGAGGCACAGTTTTGGTTTAATATCCCGTAGATGCTCCCCACAGCCCCCGTCCTCCGTCCCCCTACATCCCCCTGCATCACCCGCCTACCGGAGTTGCCAGCTGGAACAATTTCCGGGACAATAAAACAATAATTGGAATACAAGTTAAGTATTTTTTACGTCAATAACAGGTTACGATTTTATGGAGAAGGAAATGGCATCGCTTACGGGGTACAGATTAATTGCAATGTGCTTACATGGAGCCGGAAGAAAAATACATCTCGGTCGTTTGTTCCATTTATTGTGTCCGTTGGTGCGGTGTAACGTATGAAAACTTTTTGAATTTTAATACTGAAAATAACATTTTCCTCTACGCACTTTTCACGTCTCATTCACTATGATTGGTAAATGCTATAAAACAATAAAAATTAAGGATAAAGCAATAAGCAAGCTAAAGCAATCTAAAGTCTTTATTTCTTTTAATCACCGACATTGTTACTCTATTGCTAACCTAGTGACGAAATCCATTACTTAGCAATACTCAGACAAATAACATTTAGAATTCATACGTTTCACATGATACCTAACGTAAACACATTAACTTAATACTTAAAGTAAATATTTCCATAGTTCCATTAAGTGTTCAATGCAACAATTATAGTTCTAATTATTTTATAATTTCTATACCACTTTCAAACAGTTTACCAACGGGATCGAATCGTTCAAGCTATCTTTAAGAATTCATATTTTTTTTAAATACAGTGAAAAAATTAAACGCCTACCCGACCCAGCCAGGAATCGAACCTGGGTCTTCCGCAATCCGGGCGGCTGCACTGACCGCTATGCTACCGGTAAGCGCTGAATTTTGTTACTTCTTTTTTAATTTTTTGAGTGCTAATAGCGTGAATATTTAATTTAGCTTCAGTGCAGCAATTAGCACTTGAAAATAAAAAGTAAAAATTTATCTTTAAGAATTCAGCAAAATTTGCAGTGAAGTAACTAAGACTACACCTTTAGGAATAAGTTTCCCTCGCGAGAACAAGGCCGCGACGTGTTTCAATATGGCCGCCATCCAGAGCAGTTAGCCAGCGCCAGCGCCGGAGTGCTACACCTCGAGCCGCTCCCGAGCCACTTATTCGCAATCTCCGAATAGTTGTCGGCGGCGGAATCCGGCCGTAATCTTGTATTAGCACGCCTCCGCACGCCCCCGGCACAGATCTAAATTTCAATTGCTTCGGAACGCCAGTGTACTTGTAATTGGATGTACGGGGAAATTAGTTGTGTTGACACTGTGATAGGCGGCTGCGTCATAGTTCCTTGTTTTTTGTACAACTTTATAGGAAGCCTTCAAATGTTTATGACTTGAATGTTTGAGTTTGTGGAACAGTTCATGACTTGTGATTGGCGGTCGTTGGACTACTTGCTTTCCAATTGTGTAATTGTTTAACTTCACTATTTGTTCATATAATATACCCTCTGCAGGTATTGCGAAGTACTTGTTTACACGACAATTATTTGCATTCAATTATTGAAATAACATGTTTTTGTAGTGTTCGTATTTATAACAGGTATCCGACCAAAAATTTATCAAAAATTTAAACTAAAATTAAAGATTCATTTTAGCTGTTTGCAAGTGTCATAAGAAAATATATAAAAAAACAATTAATTGATTAAATGATAAAAATTCTGTTAAGATGAAAAAGTCGTTCTACTACGAATACGAAACGGCAATTATATATTTTTATAAATTAATAAGCAACATTTTTGTTATTTTTTTACTACGCCTACCGAAAACAAAGCCTTCGGTAAAAAATATCAAATACACGTCACTGTTTTCGTATTACATTCAAAAGAGACAAAAATGCAACAATATCAATGACATATATTGATCCACAAATTACCACAGTTATGACGTCTTTTGGCTGAGATGATGATGATGACGAAATAAACTGTACCTTTGAAATTCATACCTCGACGAAACAAACAGGTCAAAACAGCTAGCAGGACCGAGTGCGCAGTAACCAGTGCCCATCGCCGAAACCAACCACAAAATAGTCGAATAGAATAAAGTATAATAACCGATAAACTACACAAAAGCTATGTATGAACATTCAGGAACATAGATCTAGTTTCAGCCTTGCTCAAATAAATCAGAAGGTAACTCCTATATTGCAACGTATTAGCACAGTTTAGAAAGCATACAGTTGCGCATCGAAGGTACTTTCGCAGAGCAAGGGAGGGGAACCCGAGGGGAAGCGGGCGCTGCGGCGAGTGTACCACAAACAAGCGCAGTTTGTGGTAGCTACCGTGAAGTGCAGCCACGTGCGCGTTCTGTGTATTTTAAACGTTTTTTGAATTTACGTTCAGTGATTCCTATTGAATATAATGGTGCATACACGTTGTTCTGTATACGGTTGTAAGTCGACGTCGAAACACAACAAGAATTTAAAATTTGATAGATTTAGATGACTAAATAGTTTCTTTTTTCTTTTTCTTTAATTATTTTGCCAACTTCTCATTGATTAATAATGAACGTTTTTACAACCATAACTATTAACTAATACAATTACAAATATCAAATTCTAATTCATCACAAACACTACAATTTTCACTTGATTTATTTCGTATATCTACAACAGCCTCCATATATTTTATTAGGCTATTTCTGTGTTTTTTATTCTCAATTATAAATTGAATAATAATAATAATAATTTTCGTTAACGAGACTATCTATCTTTTGCTCTAGTTTTTGTTTCGCCTTGGTGTTTATTGGGCATTCTGTTATTAGATGTAAGATGGTATCGATAGCATCTGTATCACAGTTGCACAACGGGCTCTCCTTACTAAATAGTTACTTCGTAACTCTAATTCCAACCTAGCGGGTTTTTCTAGTGTAGGTAAGTATATGTATTCTTTACGGCACAAGCTCTTGCGCAAAGTGTAATCATTATGTTTACAACTTATTGGAGTAGTTGGGACGTCGGACACAGAAGGAGTAGGTATTTGTCTTATATCCAACTGTTATGATTTATTTAAACCAACAGAAAAAGAGGAGGTTTTATATTCACCTATTTTTTAGGGTTTATATTTAAGATTTAGCTTATTTTGGCTTGTTTCTTTTTTTTCATTTTTTAAGCAATCCGAATGCGAATTCAATATATTGTTTTGATAATATAAAATTGAAATCTAAAAATAAACCTTCACGTTAATTTAGCAGTGCAACATTTGAAAATATGTATATAGTTTATTTTTGATAATAAATTAATATGTTATAAAAATATTAACGATTATTTGATTTCGAATTTTGTGACAACCATTGCATATCGGCGAACGATTGCGTAGATACCTACGCGGGCGGCGGCATCGCCCCACGTCAAAGGCGATGCCCTACTGTATGAAATGGTAATACTGTGGTATTAGATTTCAAGAAACCTTAACCCAAAATGTAAATAGCTACTAGAAACTATTAAATGACGGCCATTAACTAAATATAAGTAGGTAATTTATTTAAATATAAATACGTGAAGAAAAAGTTTTGTACGCCTTTTTGTTGTACCTACTTACAATGCGAGCACAGAGAAGTGCAGAACGAAATAAAACATGTAAAATATGTGTAAGAGTAATCATGAAATAATAATTAAAAATATATATATATACTAGAACATTGAACCTACAACTAAAAAACCTTAAAAAAATAATAATATAATAATTAAAAAATATTATTAAAAGAAGTCCCTTTAGGCAAGGTTCCGAAGATACTGGCAGCGTTCCCCCTTTGAATAGCTAGACTAATTCTTTGTCCGAGGTAGCTACCAGCTCTTCGGTCTCCTGTGATGTCGACTAATCTTTTTGCTATTTCCTTAAAAAGTCTTATAGCACTAGGACCCCACGGACCAAGGGTTACATAAAAATATGTGTTACATGACATTGTATAATTTTATGAATTACGGTCGATTTTCGAACACTGAACGACCACTAGTATATCACAACACAGCACGAGTGTTATGTTGTGATGTACTAGTGGTCATGTGCAATGCTATCGAGATAGCTTATTACGAGAATAAGACAATTAACTATTATATATACGAGTGTATAGATTAAAATCTGAACCCTAATTCGTTACAGCATAATACTGCGGATGATCTCAAACTCTCGAAGCATGTTCCAGCGGCAAAGCTGCACTGGTTCTTTCTCGGCCACATACTTGCCAAGCGTAACAAGAAGCAGCATAAGTTGCCGCTCCCTCTAACCGCCGGAATCCCATCTGAGCCGCATAGTTCGGAACAGCCCGCCGGCCGCGCTATTAACCAGTTATTGATGAGTCAACTTGCCCGAACACTCCGCCTTCAGATTCCATAACTCACGGCTTATTAACTATCTCGAAATAAGGAGAACGGTACCGTATTTCCGGTAATACGAAAAAGTTTTGATGTGATTTCTTTTGGGTTTCGGTGTTGCTTCGATCACGCTTGAATCACTGTTACTTACCTTTCTATTGACCACGACTTGCATTGATAAGTTGTCGCAGATCAAACTTATTAATCTGCTAAAACAAAACGAAAAGCCAAGGGTCCCCCCCCCTGTCATAATTTTTTTACAGATAGGTAAAACTATTTCCATTTATTTTTGACATGGAACGATAAGAACATATAAGAATAATAATCCTTATTGTCATCATTAAACAGAAATGTATTATTAAGTTTATTAATTTGTTTATCCTATTACCTAAATAAACCAAGGGATCAATCACAATAAAAAATTATAAAAAGTTTTAAAGTTTCCGCCCGTTCAAATGCTTTGTTCAAGATTATATTCACATAATTTAAGTGTATGCTTTAATTAAAATTAAAACGTAGTAAAGTTTATCATAATAAAAACTTCGGCTAGACCCCAGACTGTGATAATAACAGAACTTCCAAGGAAAGATTAAAGTACTCGAGACCGGATCGATCGCGTTTCAATAATCCTCAAGACAAACAAACAAACTCTCCTCGACATTAAACAAACGGTAAGTTATGGAAATTATTATAATTGAAATCCGACGCACGGCTCACTCGTGGACAAGCCTTCTAACATTCAACATTTGAAGTAACAAACACCACAATTAAATATTGGAAGGGCAGCAACCTGTAATAGCGTACTTAAGTGATCTAACTGATAACTGGGTAATAGAGACATCGTAAATTGGTGTTGTCACGTGAAATATATTTGAAGACCACATAACAACTATACCGAGTAATAAACATAATTTGTTTTCAAGAGAAACGTAGGCCTTATTACGAATATACTATTTCACACGAATTGATGACAACGTCTACAATCGTAAAACAAACACGCACCACAATGGTTTGTAAGATTCTATAGAATTAATGTAAACACAAACTAACAAATACGTAAGGTATATTCCTTCCCAGCAATTGTAGCAATGTAGCGATAGCATCATGACTTAAATGATGGAGGCTTTTACCCAGCTGTGGGACAGTATATAGACTATTTAGTTTACTTTTTACTTTACTATTCCTACAGACAGCCACGACTTATCTTGAGCACACATTCATATTTACGTAAAAGACTTTGAAGGCTTCTCCGCTACCACTTTTTCAAGGATTTTGTTTGGGACAGGCAGAAATCCAATCGGTGCACGCTGTAGTTACCTTCTGTCAGGATCACTACTATTGCAGCTCTCCAAGGCTATGGAAGTATTGAGTTTAAAGGGGTGCAGGGGGCATACCCACTAAATAACGCAGTGGGTTCAGTAGTACCACCTCGCAGCAGTCAGTCCGATAAAACAGCTGGCGCCGTCATTCAGTTTGAGGCCTAATGGATAACAAAGAGTCAAGTCTTATTTTGATAGTCACTTTTTAAAGACATGACAACCTGTTAAGATCATAATATACAAACTTGCCGCGCTGACCGTCTACGTCGGAGATGCTGAACAACTTCAGCCCTGCAGCCGCCATTGTCTTCGATAAATTAATTTGCAAATTCGCGACTGAGGCCGGAATGCGATCCAGTCAAAGATACCATTATTCGTAACAATGGGATAGTTGATGCAGCTAACCATTTGTAACCGCAAACGGAATTAGATTAATCTGTTAAACTTAATTTGGTAAACTCGATGTACACATTGTTAAAGCAACTAGTTTCCGCCCGCGGGTTCATCCGTGTGAAATTAGCTCGGTCACAAGTGTTTGTCGCGTATTCCTGGGAACATTTTAATTACCCGACATGAAAAAGGTATTTATTTTAGCTTTCTATTATTGAAGAATCTTAGAATCGGTTTAGTAATTTCATTTTATCTCCTTAATAAATTGTGTTTGCAGTCAAAACAGAAAAACCGTTTACCCCAAAGTAAATCTATTTCCATGGTAGGAATTATTTTTAGTATCTCCCACACCGTGAAAATCAATTGCGCGTTGAATTTTTCAGATATAAATTTTGCCGTAGCTCTTTTCTCAAAAAGTACCCCACGGTTGGAGCGCGGCCAAAACTGTTTACTTTTAAAAACGTTTAGTACCAGCTCCCCCCCTCCCCCATACCCCCACCGCACCTCACCCGCCGCGTACATGACAGATACATTACCGTAACTTACTGCGCGTGTTTGTTTAAAATCTTCTAAGATATTTTTTACCCACAAATAATTTTAAGTGTTTTCAGCATTTTTTCATCTTACTTTTGGCGATTGGTTTCACGTTGCCCATAATGACACCTGATCATTAGTCTTTCGGATAAAATAATATTTGTACGAGTATAGCAAAAATCCTAAGTAAGTAGGTGCCTTGTTTACTATCGATAAAAGCTGTTCTGCTTAAATGTCACTTTGCGACTCTGAGCGGGTTCAAATCCCGCTCAATTAAATTTTTTTAACAACAAGAGTTGATGTGTAACATCTTTCCTCTCGCCTTCTATATATACAATTTGTGGGAGTGATTTCGTAGAAAAGGGACGGAAGTAGGGTCGTAACAGTGTGATCCGTAACAGTGAGATCGGCTCGCCTTCTACGAGTGTATATATACAATAATTTGTGGGAGTGATTTCGTAGAAATGTGATCGTAACAGTGTGATACTGCCGCACAATTTATGAACGCAGTAAGTACAACTTACTGTGTTTGTGATTGTGATATTTGAGGTGCTGACATTACAATCTGTTTTCTCGAAACTGTTTACATGTTCTTTACTGCGTTCACGAACTGCGCGGCAGGATAGGATAACAGTGTGACATGTCTTCTAATGAGTATTTACTGCATTCTCTATAAGATTTGTAAAAAAATATACGGAGTCGGAAGCGCGCGCAAATTTAAAATCGATAATAAGAACAAGACATACCTATTATTATTTTAAGTGACATATTGCATCATCATTTTGAAATGGCAAATGTCTTCTAATGAGTATTTACTGCATTCTCTTTAAGATTTGTAAAAACATATACGTCATTATTAATTCTATATCATATTTTATATTGTAATATAGATTTCAACTATGTCGTGGTGTAATAGACTTTTAAACTATACCTATTAATAAATATTTACTGATGATATGTCTTAATTAAGTGCAGATCATTGATCATTTTCAGAATATAATGCTAAAATTGCTTATTACTAAGGTGAGATGTCAAATGTTACTCATCATATGCGACTACTGTAAGGCTAGTTCATTTTTTTTATTCAACACAGGAATTTTCTAAAGTTTACGCGAATACACGTTGAAATGAAACAACTTTTACGTCTCTACTCAAGTTTTTTGTTTTCATACTGACGTCACGAACCCTTTACAGGATTCTTGGTCAAAGGGAAACGTCAAAAAAAATTCCATTGTGTAAAAAAACGCGAGTAAGTAGATTCGTAATAGTAGTTTCATTTCAACATCTATAGGTACGAGTATTTCGATACAATATGCCTGCCTATTACCTACACGTTGAAAAACAAGACAGCTCTCAGAGCCCGAGCCGGCCCGCCACAGCCCCCAATCAATTCCCCGATCGCCTGTCCTAACCTCGTAAACAAATTAACGTGAGTCGTAAACAAATTAAGCCCTGAACTTACTCCACGTGCATTGTATTTTTGTTTTATGTTGACTCGCGATGTGTGCTGGGTATACGCCGCCGTGTTAACTTGAGTTCCGTTGCGTGGAAACATTTATTTGTGTTTTTATTTTGTACAGCCACTGGCGTGAACTTCCATGAGTATTCTTTTTACACCGTGTGGACGTTGTAACTGTGTTAATAAAAGTTTATAGTAGCGTAGACCCCAATCACACTATTTGTCGCATAAAATAGACGAATACGTTAGTAATAGAGTAGTAGAACGCGAGCGTTTATAACTGTATATAGACAATTACACTTTTGTATTTATAATATTAGTTAAGATAATTAAAAAAAAATTATGAAGTGCTAAAAGTTACAAATTTATTTAGTGCTAAATAAATAACTACTTTACATTTAAATTGATATAATAATAATATAATCGACTGAAGAGGCACTGCCTGGGAAAGGCTGTCGGCATTAGTAAACGTAACAAGCAAGCAGTAAACGTGTCTCGCATCCAAATATACTCACTCATAATATTTAGCGTACAACATGGTTTTCTCTGTAAAACTCTACACAATTAGTGTACCTACTTTGTAACAGTTACAGCGCGCCCTTAGTTTCACTCGGAAAAACTGTACAGCAGCATTTACATAAACACTTTATTTCGTGTGAAATATTTCTAACATTCCACATAATAAAACGTTGGTTAGAACAAAACCGCCGGTTCAGTTTAGGGCTTGGCGAATGTAGATAGTAAAGTTTTTATTCGTCTGCTGCGAGGAGCGGTCGACTCGGCCCAACTTTATGACGACTATCTTCATGAATTATTTAGCTGACGACGACTCGGCGACGACGTCGCTGTGACCGCGGCCGACCACTGTGCGGCTGCGGGCCTTCGAGATGTGGCTTGCTTTGTTTCGGTATTAATGAATTTTTTTTAGAGATTTTGCTGATTGCCTCAAGCGGCATTTTTAGCTTTACCAGGCTTTTTTGGGGGCAGCGAGAAACTTAAAGGGTTCCTCAAGCCGTGTGAAACGAAGCACCTTCGGAGGTTTTCCAGAGGGAACGGCATCACGCACTAGTGCGTGTCCCCGTGCTCTACTAGATTCTCTGAGGGGTTCGGATCGGTTCGGGAAAATATTTTTAATGAGATAACTAACTAATATAATAACTGACTGAGTAATGCCTTACAAGGTCCATAATCGAAAATTACTAAAAAAACATGCCTTGTCGTCGCTGGTACTCGAACTTATTACCTTTGGCAATCCGGGTGAGGAGTAGGGTCTAGCTGCAAATGACGACCGGCTTAACAAAACAAACTATTTCATGATCAAACCATCAAGTAAACAAAAAAACACTAAACACGTTAAAAAATATCTTCAAAACATACTCAATGTCTGAAGCTGAATAAAACTCAGTGTAACAGTTTAATATGACTGCTATCATCCCCATAGCTAGTCGGTAATCCCAAAGCCAAATAGCCAGTCAAGGATACGGTAATGGGAGACTATTAGATGGTGTCGCAGCAGCGGGGTCTAACGGGCACTCGGGCACGTGCGTGGTGGTAACGGCCAGAAACTATCGTGCCATGTTGCGGTAATATAACAAATATAGACAACCATTCCTCATTTCATTAACTTTACTTGTACTGGCATCCACAACTAACCGTTACGTCATCATACGAAAAGGTGATAGACATTACTGCGCAGGTAAAACTTGTTCAGGAGACCATCTTCGACAGGTTATAATGATTAGATAAGGGTACATTACAAACAAATGCAGATCTTAAGGCTAGTACAGTTTCACTGGCTCCCACCTTTACAGGCGTTACACACACAATAATGGTAAATATAAAATTAAATTAATAAATCAAACAATACAATTAAAAAAGTGTTTTAAAAATGTCGTTAATACTCATATATGTCAATAAAACCATGTCAATAATAAATGTTCATATAGTTTTTAACGCAAATTTTGTTGCGAACAAATTACAAAAACACAAATGTTGAAAAAATTTCCACGAGCAGGGTTTGAACCTGCACCCTTCTGACATACCGGGTCAGGTGCTCTTCCAATTGAGCTAACGTGGTTCTAACCAGCCCGCCGAAATTATTCAACACTATTTACTTTTTACTTTGAAAGCCAAAGGCGCCCATTCAATGTTAACAACTACCGTCATTAACATCCGATCATAATATTTTTACAAATACTAAAGATCAGTTAAGAAGTAGGCAAGCTATTTATAAATGTTTATATAGTTTTTAACGCAAATTTTGTTGCGAACAAATTACAAAAACACAAATGTTAAAAAAATTTCCACGAGCAGGGTTTGAACCTGCACCCTTCTGACATACCGGGTCAGGTACTCTTCCAATTGAGCTATCGTGGTTCTAACCAGCCCGCCGAAATTATTCAATACTATTTACTTTTTACTTTGAAAGCCAAAGGCGTCCATTCAATGATAACAACTACCGTCATTAACATCTTTCCCTGCTCGTGGAAATTTTTTCAACATTTGTGTTTTTTTCATGTCAATAATGCCAGATTAGAACTTAACGAAGTGCGTTCTAAATCCAGCACTCTTAAGACTAGTGTAAGTACTGAGTCGCCCCATGGTAACTCTTTTTCCAGATAGGTAAATAAGATTTAACAATCGTGCTCGTGATTCGAAAGGAGTCAGTTGGATAGGTCTATTGCTTCCTTCCGAGTTCCTTCATCCGGAAGAAATAATTTACTGCCAGCTACGTCGCTGTCCGTCAGCTGACGTCGACCACATTGGCGCAGATTTCATTGTCATTCGTTATAAGTCTTCTAGACTTGCTTCTAGATCACTACGCTACTTCTTCGGCTATGTCATATACCTGTTTATGTACGTAACAAAGTAACAATAAGTAAATACTATAAACTTATATATATCGTTAATAAATTCAGGAAAGTTGCCAAGGCTCTTTTCGGGGATGTAGTAAAACCATTTGAGACACAGCATGTAGGGATCCCTAATTGCAGGTTTCATGGTAAAAAATATTCAAAGCTAAATTCCTACCTATCTTGAAAAAAGCTGCTCTTACTTTCTCAAAGAGCTATCTCACAAGACGAGGTTTTTAAATAACATAAACAGCATTTAAATCGGTTCATTCAAAAACTATAATGTACCAGACGACATAGGTTTAAAACTTTAATTAAACTTTAAATAAAGTAGTATTTAAAAAGGTAAATAGCTTATAACTGTCCCAATGCTGGGCAAAGGCTTCCATTACTGAAATCAAGTCATCACTACAGTTGATGGGTATTGGTTTAATCACCACGCTTGCTGCTTGCTTGGTGATCGCAAAACCGGGCTATGCATCGAACAATCCGATACGCACTTTACCCGACCAGTGACTTGAACCCGGGACCTTCGGGTATCGGGCCGAGCGCTGTCACACGCCCACCGAGGCGTTATAGACAGTGAAATATAAATTTTGCAATTAGTTTTGTTTCAAATCTGAAATGTAGGTACCTACGTGGAACAGGTATAGTTTAATCTTATTCAAAGTTATCGAATGTAACCCGAAGCGGTGACGTCACTGCTTTTGTCCTATCCTGCTAATAACCGTTTCAGTTATGCCAACATGGCGGGCCGTCTATCGCTAATTAGGCCCTAGCAGACTATAACCGGTGATTAACGACGATCGACACTTCCCGGACCTATTTGGACCCCCATTCCCGTCCCACGGGGTGACGGTGTTTCACATGGATCCAATCAGATTGCTCTGATTGACACATAAGATAAGTTAACACGTTTCACCGTGTTAGTCTATTAAACAGGTTTATTTATGTATTTTCTATACAGCTTTTTTACAGTTCTACATAACTGGTTAGAAGCTGTGAAGCTTAACGTATCATGAGATTGCTGCAACCTATTACATGTGAACACAGCATGAACTGAAACTGTAAATACGCTATAAAAATGGATTAGACATACACTTTTATGACTTATTTTTAGAAATTGTGTTTTTATTATCTTTAACCTTTGTCCTAGCTTCTAAGTATGTATTTTAAGATGTTACTTTTTTATTAAAATTCATTAAAGATTGCGTACTTTCCAAATTAAATCTTAAAGATTGAAGCACAGCGTTTTCCAGCAAATATATTTCAGTTTCCAAATTGTATTAGCCCTTACAATTCCCTTGGGACGAATATCAGAGCCTCACTAATATTTTGTGCTCTAAGTAAATTCCGATGTCGTTTTATGAGCGGTACGTTTATTGGACATTATTTCTAAGCACACGTACTTACCTAATGTATTTTTTGAATACCTATTTTAGTCTGGATAACGTATTGACGACAAATACTTGAACAAAGTAATAAAACGTAATAAAGGTACTTTATAAAAACATAGTAATTATTTTAACTTTATTTTGCTTTTAGTATAAAAAATTGAAGTAATGCTGTTTTAGTACAATAACGTTACTTAGGTCGGCAGCCTAAATAATTTAAACAGTGCGACAATAAACACACCAAAATGAGCAGTGGCGGAACAGTAAGGGATGGACAAATATTAAACTATGTCTATGTTATTAAACTAAAATATTGTGAATTTTTTAAAAGCCTTTTCGTAAAATAAACGTCTGGTTTCGGGTAAACCTTAGACTAGACAAGATTAATAAAGAAGCACTGCAAAGAGCGCTCTGTCTCGGCAAATCTAATCCTCGAGTTGATACTCATTTTTCAATTTCCTGCACAGTCGGAAGCGCACAAAAAATATTTGAGCTGAGTTGCACGCACTCGTCGGACGGGACGCCTCGCAGTCGCAGCCGAGCGGGAAGGCGATTCAGTCTTATTAAATTTTAGTCAGTGTTTCATTTCATTCTAACTATGGAAAAGGCTATGGAAAGGTTTAACTTACTTGTTAGAAGTTATGAAGTAAGATAGTGAAAGATCCGTAAAAGTTGTTTCATTTAACTTTTATAAAGTTTATTTGAATAAAAAAATATTTGACTTTGACTTTGAAAGTCTATTGAGAAAATTGTACAGTTTGTTGAAGTCTGCTGCGCAGGCGTGTGTTTACCTACTATAGAATACGAGCGGTTTTGCCGTAATTAAAACATACGAGGAACACAGCACATGATTTATTCCACAGTGCAATCAGACGGGCGCGGCGGCGCTTAAATAAAACCGTCCATTCAAGCTGCGACACGTCCGCGCCAACAATGGCCCGCGAGCCGCGCGCGACCGGTGCGGCGGCGTTTGGTGGTGGCCGCGTGGTTTGTTTCACGGAACGATTCTGCTCGATTCTATACCACATAATAAGGAGAGCCAGGTGGTAAGTTTGATACAAACGCGTCCGAGCAACTATTATATGACTTAACTGTAGTATATTTTTTAACTGTAGATTCAAGGGTAAAGTGAAAGAGTATTTAAAGTGAAAATAAATTGTGTCCTACAATAGATTTTTTTCTTACATATTAATTTCATTATTAATTTAATATAAGTAGTTGTTTTTAGTTAAGATTTGATAAATTGTTATTATTTTTAATTTGTAAAGTGTAAAATGTATTATTTTAATTTTTTTTTTAAATTGTATAGACATTTTTTATTTTATTTTCTGTTCGTAGTATGATTGGTAGTATGTATATATTAAGTATAGTTTCAACCTAGCCTATAAATTTTAATTGCACGTATGTTTATTATTTTTGTGGCTGTAACCTGTTTTGTGCATCTGATGAATAAATAAATAAATAAATGACTAAAACATAATGTGCAGAGCTATAGTGATCGAATCATGATTTTGAAAAAAGAATAAGTATTTTTTTAAACAGACACGAGACAAAAATAAAAGGAATTGACAGAAAAAATATTTTTTAACAAAAAAAATCCGACTTAAGAACAGGAAATAAAAAAAAGTAAAAACAGCTCTAAAAAGCAAGAAATAATATTGAAATCATGTTACTAATTATGTACCTAGAAGGTCTATTGAAGTCGGGTGGTTGGTGGTCGGCTGGGGGACAATTTCGTTTCATTTAAACTTCTTTATAGTTCCATTTACTCCCCTTTTTTATTTTAAAAGCCCCATCCGACTTCAATAGGCCTTCTTTGAAACTAATAGGCAAATCTAGGTAATTAATAATATGATTTTAGTAAATTTCATGCTTTTTAGAGCTGTTTTAACTTTTTTAAGTTTCCTGTTTTTTTAAAGTCAGTTTTTTTTTGTTAAAAATTATTTTATTTTACAATTTTTAGAGATGGGTAGACTTAACAAGGATGCTTCGGATGAGGAAACGACGGCCTAGTAGGTATTCCTATGCAAAACTTCAATCTTAATTAGGTATTATTTTTGTACGAACTGAACATTTTGGCATATTGAACCGTATGAAGTAAGCCCAACAAAAGGTATTTGCTGTAAAAATATAATGGCACTTATCTATACTATATCATCATCATCATCATCGGCCTATATTAGTCCACTATATATGTATATAATAATAATAATATAACAGTAATAATAGCATTATGAAGCTGAGGAGTTTGTTTGTTTGTTTAGTTGAACGCGCTAATCTCAGGAACTACTGGTTCGAATTAAAAAAAATATTTTTGTGTTGAATAGTCCATTTATTAAGGAAGGCTTTAGGCTATATTACATCACGCTATGACTTCTAAGTACTTTAGGAGTGGATCAGCAATGAAAAATGTTCCAAAAACGGGAAAATATTTTTATTGAGAGCTTTCCTTGCGTGCGCTGCGTAGACGGTAAAAGTTCTAAAATTAACGTCTGCGACAGTATATGTCTAGCTTTTAAGGTTGACTCACTATAACCTTTTTTATAGTAATCAATTAATAACCCATATGGGTGCAAAGTTCTCATCAATAGAAATTAATTAAGTCCAAATAAGAGGTACTTAACTGCTGTAAATCGTTGAGGAGTTCCCTTAACTGTCCTTCGTCTTCATCATCAGACCCTTAATTACAGTCACAACCCATCTATGTGTAAAGTTCTCATCAATACAAATTAATCAAGCCCAAACTGCTGCGAATCGTTGAAGAGTTCCCTCGACTGTCTTTCAGCTCCATCATCAGATCGACTCCAGACTTTCATTAAATAGTAGTGCTTTAAAATGCTCAATGAAAAAAATAACAAACGCACTAGTCGCTACTATGATTTTCGAAGGTTCCCCTCGATTTCTTTGGGATGCCATCATCAGATCCTGGTTTCCTTATTATGGTATCACCCTTGGGATATCTCCTTTCCAACAAAAAAAGAATCATCAAAATCGGTTCATAAACGACGAAGTTCATAGACGAAGAAACGGCGAACACACATAAATATATATATATGTATGTGTATATGCGGTCGAATTGAGAAACCTCCTCCTTTTTTGTAGTCGGTTAAAAAATAAATAAAAAAATATAATTAAAATAATATAATAATAATAAATATAAAATTGTAAAAAAAAAAAACAACAAAAGCGTTTCACACAAATTAACATCTATCCTGAGCGGATAGACCGCCGACCGTCTAACGCCGCGAGTTTTTGAGCTAAGTACTGTATTTAGAACCGTTAATGAACTTGATAATTATTGATATTTTAATAAAATATGTAAATAAGTACACGCTGCGACTGCGGCGAGGTTTGTTCGTTCCGTCCGCATAGCGCCACGCTTCATTTACTCCCAATATATCTCTCGACGAATAAATTTATTGCCAAATTTCCCCGAAGTTTTCATTTTTTACCAATGAAAATAAATGGGTAACTGTTCAATGATTGCTCATGAAAAGATTATTTCATGTAAAATTTAGATCTATTTTCAATAATTCACCGTACTGAATATTAATATTGTTGTTTCGTACTAATTTGCTTAAATACCTAAATACAATGATAAGTTAACAAATATATCCAAAATATTGGCGGCGTCACATTCCTACAAGATTTGCAGATTTTCAAAAAATAATTAATATTTTTTAGAACACAAGCAATTGCTTGGATCACCAAAATAATCGATCAGTCGTTAGTTTACAATCGTAAAAACGTGTTACGTATGTTATCTAAAAATAACATACAGTTACACAAAACTTGTTGCGATTGAATTCAGGTGTCAATACTTTGTTAAAATGTAAGTTTCTAATAATAACCATTCCACAGCTCAGCGAGAAGCTTCAGATCTTCAGATGGTGCCAATTCAACGTTTACGAAATCATAAAAACAAATGGAAGTTCTTTCAATAATAAGAATAACATTCATCTCAAATTTCATTGTTGCAACGCTTGGCACTAAATCAGCCCGCGCCCGCCCCGGCGCAGAACAAAGTAAGTGAAAAGATTTCAAT
This sequence comes from Eudonia lacustrata, assembly GCA_947562085.1. Lineage (NCBI taxonomy): Eukaryota > Metazoa > Arthropoda > Insecta > Lepidoptera > Crambidae > Eudonia > Eudonia lacustrata. Next base: position 28,890,102 of record OX387340.1, on the reverse strand, counting down.
AAAGGTTTTATGGCTGATCGCCAAACGTCGGCTCTTAATAAAGGAAATGTTGCCGGGGCTCAGTACTTAAGTTAGCAACCTTTCCGATGGTGCTCGCCTTAAATCATGAGGAACGTTATATTTCACCCAGTGACCTATCTCACAAATTTTACTCTGAACGAGTGCATAGTAAAAGCGTTGAGCACTAAAATTTAGTTCTTTCAAAACTTGGATCGTATCAATTACTTTTTAGACTATAAAGGAATAAGATAGCTTAGCCTGACGGTCGATCTGCATATTAAAGCCGGTGGCATAAGGTTTCCGCACAGAAAGTACAGAGGGAAGGCTAACACTTTCATATTGGGTGAGATGCAATAAAAAATGAGTATAAAGCATTTTATGAGTACAAATTCCAACTTTAATTACTTTACTTAGCCAGAAACAGAAGTTACAAGCAACGTAAAACGTTCGCGATAATTAAAGTACATATATTGAGTTTAACGTGCAAAAATATAGGGACGTTATAAACGACTTACTGTTTGAAATGTTGACTGAGTTACAACACATTTACAACAAACAATAAGCACCTAGTTTATTACCTACTACTCCATGTTTTTGGCGCGTTCAGCCACCGTATTTATTGTAATCTTTATTTAAATATGTTTAAGATTATGTTACTTTACTACCTCTGCTCCATATACTTTCCTACACCTTTCATCCCATTTCAATGAAACTTTGTTTGTTTGTTGTGCGTATACTCGAAAATGTTTTTGAGTCGGTGAACCATCACGAGTACGACCGGGTATTCATGCGGACGAAGTCGAGGGCGGACCGCTAGGTAAAATACATAATACATGGATTAGGCTTAATTATTGTGATAATATTGGGTTGATCAATCCTCCTTGAAGAAAAAAACTTGAAGTCCGAGTTGCCCACGATAAATTTGGATTTGGATTGTTAAGTTAAGGTCTAAAAACGACGGGAATTAATTTGGCGGTCTGTAGCCTGCCCTGTGCTGTTTATTTGATAGCCATTGTTGTGGCAGAAATTATAATATTTAAGTGCCGCGTTATGTGTATTTCTTTTTAGAATAATATTCTTACTCGTATGTAAACAGCTTCTGCAGCCGAATTTATCCGTGGAATATCAGAACTCAGTGCAGTGTGTGTTTCATGTTTTATCTTTATTTTTTTTATTTTTTTATTTATTAACAAGTTTATGTACACACATTAAAGGGTAACAAAATAAGCTCTACGGGTAAATGCAGTACAAGGGCGCTGCAGCGGTAATTTAGTGGTCTCTATTTTGGTTTCTTTCGCTTCCAGCCCATATTTTGGTTATTCCATTCTTCATTTCTCAACTGCGACAACTTTAGCAGGACTATAGGATCCTTATAATTGAATTAACTATTCTGTGTTTATCAACTTTCTCTATACGTATAGTAAAGGAAAAGATATTATTTTTAAAATTTTGCGCCATATTATCTATCATCTTATGTTTTTGATCTTTCATGAAGCTAAGTAGCCTTTTATTATTTTTGCAAAATTATCTCTAGCACTAGATTCCACTATATCGATGCTCCATATTTGCAAAGATATGTGACTATCTTCATGTATTTAATGGAGATGAGTTTCTTTAGTATTTGTGTCTGAATTTCTTAAATTTTTTCTTGCCCTTGAAACTGGAGTGTTCTTCTCATCATAGCAATTACGATATAGTTCTCTTTCTTAACTCTTTACAACTTCTACTTTTCCTACCTACTATGTTTATACAAGCACAACCTTCATAATTTTCTCCCATTCTTTGTTTTTTCTCCTTTGCTCGTGGCGTTATACAGTTCCCTACTGCTCCATCTGCACTGGCCCGCATTCATTAACAGAACTCACTCGGAATGAAATGTTAAGTCGTTTCGCGAACTTCAGCAGTAAAATTAAGCATTTTAGTAACATCGAGGGGGTAAACTTTTACGGCCTCATCCAACATATAATTTAGCAACAGCAATAAATGGTTCCTAAGCAAACGTCAGTGTTCTCGGGGCTATTTGCCGACTTATTTTTGAACTGCGGTGTAAATGAGGAATGTGTTTTGTACTACACATTGATGGAAGTGATGTGTAAACTTTTATTAGTCCACCACATCTGAGGTATTCCTCATATTTATTACCGAAACACATTTCTAAAGACATCTCACATTTTTATTACAAAATAACATATTGTTGTATACGTAGCATACTATTGAGAAATCATCGAAATGAAAAAGTAAGGGAGCAAAACAGATATTCATACATATTTTTTAACAAATCCCTCGGGATATCGATATTCACGGTATTATTATATACCTTCTATGAGTATGTTAGATATTATCAGTAGTTTAATTTATCGCTTTAGCTGTCCGCATGAGTGCGCTCACCGGGTGGAATCCAAACGACCTGGCTCCGCGTTTCACACTCAATCCGAACACATAAATTTGCATCATTGCCACATCGGAACTATTACCAAGTACCTAGCAAACTCATTAAAACCTAAATTTTACTTTTTATTTTATTTTTAAGTGCTGATTGCTGCACTGAGGCTGAACTACTTAAATATTTATAAAATACAGTGAAAAAAAAGTGCGGAAGACCCAGGTTCGATTCCTGGCTGGGTCGAAGTAGGCATTTAATTTTTTCACTATTTTATAAATATTTATCAAAACCTTATGTTTCGAGTGTCAATGTATTGGGTTACAAGAGACAATTAATCATCGCAGCAAAACCAGGAAGAGGAAGCTAGACAGCCTATAAAACTGGTAGACCATGACCAAAATCTAAAAAAGAAAAATAAAATATACTTTAGAGAAAAAAATCAGACTAAGAGGTCCCGAGTTGGATTTCCAGCGTAAGGAACATGTTTGTAGCGGTTTAGTTAGTGGTAGGACTTGTCTTAAGTCCTGGCTAGCTACCCCATTTACTCTGAATATGATTACCAGTGCCACAGTGTCTGGGCAATCCGGATTAAGTTCGTTTCCACCTTCTACCTTATTGTCACTTAACATCAGTTGAAAACAAGGCCAAGTAATTAGCAGTAACTCATTGAATAGCACAAAATTAAATATAAATCCTTATGAGGACCACCTTAATGTAATTAAATATAATACCAAAGTCAACAGTATTTCCACGATTTTCTAATTATAAATTTCGTTTGTTTCAATTAGTGTATTTAGAGAGCTTTGCGAAGTGTTAATTAATAAGTTTTTTCCTAGCCTGCTGGGAGCGAGACCCGGGTCGTACTTAACCACTAATAAATCATATGATTTAAGCTATCTAAATGAATATACAATTTATTTTAAACCGAAGCTGTCTTTTCTCAAGGACAATGGTTTTTATAAAGTCAGTTCTAAAATTAATCCACTACGTAAGTCAATAAACGAATATATATAAAAATTATAATTTTGACTGAGGCAAAAGGTAATTCGCTCTTAAGCATTTGGGTTCTAATATAAACAAAGAATTTAACGTTGTTTAACGCAATATACTCTCTATAAGAAAATTGAAAATTGAAGTTCTCTCTGTAATCAAATAAATACTTCTTGAATTTGTTAATAGAGAAAATTAAAATGTATTATTTACAGTACGCCTAGAATCACTTTTAGCGTAATATGCCATTCAGTAGCTTATAAATTATTGTTACAACGTCCTGAATTTATGTAGTAGGTAATTTTTTTTTATGACGATATGAAATTACTTACCTATTTACTAAGTTCATTTGAATAAAGCAGTAAATTTAAAGTCAGTAAATTTAAAGCAATAAATACTTTAACACAAATCAAATTCCCAGTGTGCCTACGTCCTAACTTTCGTCCTACAGTTTTGTCTAGAAAAAAACATTAATTTAATTAAAATGAGCTAGGTGGGTAAGGCCAGCAGGTATCTGAGCACAGAAATGCGCCCTATTGTCTAGGAATAGCACCACTTAGGCGCAGTCCGACGGGAGACGCGACGGGCGGCAAGAGCTTTTCATAAATAATGCATTTATTCTGAAATGCGGAGTAAATACTTTGTACTTTATAATAATCCTTTGTGGCGTCTGCTATGGAGGGTTAAAAGTTATTTCCGATACAAAATTTTGTTTTCATAGTTAGAAACTTTTCTTAATAAAACAAATTACTGAGGACGAATATGAACGCTGCTGGTATGAAAGGGATAGGACTTTATAACATGTTGGAATGATAGAAAAGAGAAGCTCGATGGCGCAGTGGCTAACACGCCTTTTGCAAAGGCCGGTCATCGGATGGGTGACCAAAAATGTATCATCATCACGAGCTCCTTCCTTCGGAAGGCACGTAAAGTCGTTGATCTCGGCTGCATTAGCAGTCGTTAACTACCACCGCACCGCACTGGGCCCACGTGGTGGTTCATGGCCCGTTCTCACTATCCATTCGTAAGGAAGTGCCCAGCAGTGGGGACATATAATGAGCTGGTAATGATGATGATGATGAGAAAAGTCGGACAAAATGCATAACGGACAGTTCTACACACGGATTACAATATAAATGGCACCAAACTTTGTTCACGTTCTTAACCGTCAACACCACAACTTTGCGCACTTTTTCATTTCAAACTTTTTTGATTTGTAGTCTCCGCGGCAGGAGTTCTCAAGATGACGGTGCTACGTGGTCACAGGCAAACTCCAGTCGAAACCACACGAAAGTGAGGAAAAATAGTCACAAGAGATTGATAAATACTAGCACAAATTAATAGTTAATGTTTAATCGCAGATGATGATGAAACTGATCGTGAAACGACGCACGTTCAATCATAGTTGACGAACGAAATTGTGTATATCATCTTTGTAGGGCGACGATACACAAGGAAAAGATATTGAAATTCATATGCAATTCTTTTAGAGTTATTTTATTAACCCTACATTTGTTCGATAAAATATGATAATGAAATATAGAATTACGAACACAAGTTTAGGACTTACAAATATGATTAGCAAAACGGCCTACCTTAATTTTTTTTTTTAAAACAATTATTAACAAATTGTCCAGCAGTGGACTAGTATAGGCTGATGATGATGATGATGATTAACAAAAAGGTTTTAATGAAAATCTAACTTTCTAATGACTACATTAATAAAATAGATATTAAGTAAATAATAATGGTGATTGTTTCAACAGACGAACATTAATACGATTTAATGGCACAAACGCCAAGAAAGATTAATTAAGCATGAAGCCCTAAAACCGCAGGACATCTGATGTAAGTATGACAATACTAAAAAAGGATTTGTATCTCTAGGGCGCGCCTTTGTTTGTTGTAGGCACTAAACTCCGAATTCCCTTAATTAAGAAGCGTCTCCGCGTGAAGGGCGTGGTAAGCAGACCCGTTAACACCACAACTTTGGCCACTTTTTCATTCCAAACTTATTTCATTTCCAGCGGGCCACGGCATAACGAACGGCACACCTAATTAAATAAGCAATGAATGCGCATTTCATATTGTGTGATGTTGACGGTGCTGTGAAAGCAAAACAACATTAAATATAAAAGTCTGCCAATCTCCCTGTCAGTCTCCCTGTGACCACGGACCCTGCTGCAAAGGCTTCGGAACATCAGGATAAACATTAAATCAAATTAACGTGTAAAATAAACGCGAGTAGATCCGTAACAGTAGATGTTACGGATTTTCTCGTGTTGATTTTACATTTTAATATTATATTATTATGACGTTTCGAACCATTTGCACTGTGGTCACTTAGTAAGACATTGTTTTTCATTATTTGTTTTGTTTAAAAGAAACACAGTACTATAAAGCTTAATATATTTAACGTTTATTTATTGAATCGTACTATGCCAAGGTCGTACAAAAGGCCGACCCAATATTGAATGGAATGGTGGCAGAAACATGGGTGGGCGTTGGAGCAGACACATCTACGCGCTCGTGTACGCACATTGCCCACGCATTACTAACATAAGGTTATATTAATCATAACAAAACACAATTTATTATAAATAGACTACATATTACATAATTTTAGACAAGGTAGGATAGCTGGTAGCAGGATTCTGCCATTCTGCTTTACTGGCTGCCCTCGCATCTGGACACTGATTCTGTTTAAAAAAGGCAGAGCAGTCATTTGCTTAACCTTCTGTTGAGAATTAAATTTTTATTATTATTATTTTTTTGAGAAAGATTGCTGATTGCCTCAATCGGCATTTTCAGCGTCACTAGGCTTTAAATTTTAATAAGGCTGAATGATCTATTCTCATTGTCATAACATGTTTCTCTCTGGTATAACAATAATGTGTATGGCTATCATCGGGTTTCCGTTCTCCGCTGTAATTGTGTTGTGTGAACAATAAAAGTTAACAAGAAATCTCGGTATTTCATTAAATAAACACGTAACCTCAATACCTTCTGCAAAAAAATATTATAATAATACGAATACATAATAAAAAGGATGGTATATTCATTACTGATGCTGACTGACAGTTTTTTGTCAGTGTAACTATATTTTAAAGACTTCTTAATTAGATAACAAATTAGAATCACTTAAAAAGGAGAAGGATGAAAGAGTATATAAACGAGAATTTTATTTCTTAGTTAAGATTATAACACGAGGATGTTCCGATCCGATCCGAACCCTTCGGAGAATCTAGTAGGGCATGGGGACGCGCACTTTTAAGTGCGTGATGCCGTTCCCTCTAGAAAACCTATGAAGGTGATTCGTTTGAACACGGCTCGAGGTACCCTTTACGTACCTCGCCGGCCCCAAAAAAGCCCGATGTGGCTGAAAATTCCGTATAAGGGAATCAGCAATCTATCTCTCAAAAAAACGAGGATGTATTCTCATTTATGATGTCCTTGCTTGTTTCGTTTCCTTAAACAACATTACCTAATAAAGAGTAAGCGAAGGTGTGATTTTATCTCACTAACAAGATTGTTCATTTTTATGGATATAACTTCAGAGGGTCGTTGAAATTTTAAGGTAGACACGGCGATAATAAATTATAAGGCACAGCGGCCACGGAACCCCAAAACGGCCGGCAATGGCCGCCACTCAGCCGAACATAATGAACTCTTCAAACCTGCAACATTACACACGCGCCGTGAAATTTGTGGGTAAGGATGTAGGCCAGGGGCCAACATACAACTGACTACGTTCTTTTATTGGAATAATTAGCTCGCGCCTGCGACTTTGCTTACGTGAAATTAGGGGTGTCAGTAAAGTCGAGCTGCATTATATTTGACCGGCATAAAAGTAGAGGGCTCTTGAAGCAACTCAGTGCTTAAATCACGTCAACCTTGGGGCAGCTTGGGGCGTTTTAACGTAACGCAAGGATAGCGAAACAGGCTCTATCGCGTTTATTATATAAGTCAGGATGATGTGGTTGAAAATACAAAAATATGTTGCGTTACTTTTACTTGATCCATCAAAATCAATCATTGTCATTGTAACAAGTGTAATCATCTTAAACTGTACGGGCTACCGCACAGTAATAATATAATGTCAACAACTCGCTAACTAAGGTCACTTAGAAACAATGTTATTGGTTATTTATGCACAATTTATAACTTCCGTACTTCTGCTTATGCATCATTTTTATAATTGACAAGCTGACCGGCGGACTTTGTACCACTTTGACAGTTTCCATGACTACAAAACAAAAAATCATTCGTCCGCTTATGATAACCCGTATCCCATGATGGACCCCTATAGCAACGCCACCTATCGGGTCCACTTGTAAATCTAAACCATTCTCGAATCCACTTGAACACACACAGAAAGTTTCATCCAAATCGGCCCAGCCGTTTAGAAGGAGTTCAGTGACATACACACGCACAGAAGATTTATATTATGTTATAAAACACAATTTTAACTTTAATCGCACCCTGTCCCCGCGTGTGTCGTCGATGAAGCGTCGCGCTCGCTCCAGAACCTGCCGCCATTGCGCCATCGGCCTCGCACCGTGCCGCGACGACCCGAACGAGCCCGAACGTGCCCGAATCATAAACGACTTCAGCGCGGTCGCGCTGGCTTCCAACTCATCACCAACTCACTTTATGCCCCACTGCTGGCGCACGAGCCTTCCCTATGAATGGATAGAGAGAAAGGGCCATAAACCACCACGCGGGCCTAGTGCGGATTGGCGGTTGTTAACGACTGCTAATGCAGCCGGGAACAACGGCTTTACGTGCCTTCCGAAGCACGGAGGAGCTCGAGATGATACATTTATGGTCACCCATCTGATGAAAGACCTTTGCGAAAGTTGCTTAACTTTAACGCAGATCGAGCGCGTTTCCCACAGCGCCATCGAGCATCCTACTCAATCCTACAAAACTACAAACTAGCCTGTGCATCTTCATAGGTATTTTGTTCGTATCATCATCATCATTGATCAGCTTATATTAGACCACTGCTGGGCATAGGCCTCTCCATGTGCACGCCGCTTAGCACTATTCGCAGCTACTCTCATCCAGCTCTTGCCAGCCACCTTGCGAAAATCGTCTAAAGTGACTTATTTACTGAATTATTTCCATGGTTTTTGTAACTTACTAAAGAGTTTGAGTATAGAGAATAGTGACTTATAAAACAATCGTAAAATGGAATCCTGAGCGTAAAAAAAATCTGTAAAAAGGGGGGGGGGGGTCCGCTCATAAATATCTAGCCGCAGTAACTTCTATGGTAGCACACATGCGTCGTTATGAAGCTTGGGACTGTGCAGAAATATCAGATACTCAATCAAATACAACAAAACATGCTAATAACCTCGTTAATAATGGTTATTCTTATTCAAAAAATCACACTAAAAAAAAAAACCGACTCCAAAAAATTTGACTGATAAAATTGCACTAAAAAGTAAAAAATAAGCGTTAGACTTCTACAGACAATAACTTTATTAAGAAAAAATATAGGTACAATTATTGCTATTTTTGGGGCCGGTGCCAGCCAACGAAGTTTTTGAAGCCTGTGCCAGTCCGCGTTTGTAGTTAAAATTTCATACATAAGATTTAATGTACTGATTATAATATAGTATGTCGTTAAATATTTATGTTAAAGTTACCTTGGCTGGCACCGACTCCAAAAGTAACAATAATTGTACCTATATTTTTTCTTAATAAAGTTATTGTCTGTATAAGTCTAACGCTTATTTTTTACTTTTTAGTGCAATTTTATCAGTCAAATTTTAAGGAGTCGGTTTTTTTTTTTGTTAAAATTTTTGTTTATTTTTCGCTTTTTAGTGATTCGTTTCGATCTATTTATCAAAAGCGAATATGGGTAGCCCTACTAAACACGCTGCTCGTATGAGACAGCGCCGTTTAAATGAGACAAGCGAAGAAAACGAGAAACGCCTATCTCAAAGTAGGAAATCAAAAACTGAGTTCCGGTGCCTGTCTTCTTTTGCTTCGTCATAGTCGCTTAACTATCTTAATCGAGATATTTTATCGCCACCCGTGAAATACTTATCATTGAGGAGTTCCGATGGCAATCTATGGTCTTTTTCATCAGTTACACTTCATCAAATGATACTTTCTGAATGCAAATGCTTGACTTATTTCTGAAAATACCAAAATCGCGATAGGTATGCCTACAATATTCGAGGAGTTCCCTCAATTCCTCAAGGATCCCATTATCAGAACTGGACCAAATTAAAATGGGACCACACGGGAAGCACCAGCTTTCAAATAAAGAAAGAATCATCAAAATCGGTTCACTCAGTCGAAAATAAAGTGTCCTTTTATGATAGGGCATTTTCCAATATTTTTGACGCTGTAAGGGAGAAAAGAGCTGGACACTTGCTGAGTTTCTTGCCGGTTCTTCTCAGTACAAGATCTCCCGCCCAGAGTAGACTTACGAACCGATGGCATAATGACGTTCATAAGAGCTATTTGTAGCCTAAACTGAATAAATGATTTTGAATTTTTGAATTTTTTTTTTTTTTTTGAAAGTTCTGAGGTAACAAACATAAAAAGAAAAAGAAAAAAATACAGTCGAATTGATAACCTCCTCCTTTTTTTGAAGTCGGTTAAAAAGCAGACCAACGAACACATTGTGTTAGTAACCTTCTTAAGTTTTGATTGCGTAGCCGATATTAGCTATTTCCTAATCCAATACAACATTTCTAAACAACAGTGAAACTACATTCCGGACAGCTACTGGTGGCATCAGTCCCTACTGCGCCCACGTTCCCTTCGCATTGTACCTCCGTCTCCCACCGGAAACGCTGTGATTCATCCCCCCCCCGCCTCCAACCCCCACCCGCCGCCTGGTCTGTTAGACGCGTCAAAGTGACAAACTTATAAATGTGTTCTGTATTTGTTTTATAAGAGGTTTTGTGGGTTTTCATCTGGAAGTTATTTCCTGTTGAGTTTGTTAGTAATCTATAAAATAATATGATTTTTGATGTTCTTTTAAGGATCTCATTTTTTTTTTTACGTAGAAATATGTTACTCTATGTGTTAAGTGGATGAATGTATGTATGACGCCTTTCCTGATTAGCTACGAGAAATCGTACTTTAGCGATAATCGTACCAATGAATAATAAGTGCTCATTATTGCTTATAACTTACCTCTTTAATCTTATTTGTATGTGAGTAAGATCCAGAATAATAATGTAAAAAGCTACCTAGAATCTCACACCTTTAATTACCTACACAGACCGTCAGTCAACTGAAGCCGCCATTATGAAAGCCAAAATTAATTCAAGACTATCATAATTATGCACTGACTCGCAGCTTATCAAAGGTGAATACGAACTGAAAGCGAGAACCATAATTAACTTTTACTTAGCGCCAAGAACCAGTGAACTTCACCATTTCAACGTACTTACTTATCTTTACGCAGAACCGCCATACCGGGCGCATAGTTACTCAACTAAAATATGAAACTATGTTGACTTTTGAAAAAATATCTCAATTATGCATCATATTATATTGTGTCAGTATTTATAAGAAGACATAATCATATCCCTCAGTGTCGACAGTTATAAAGTTATAGTGAGCGTAAAATATATCGTGTATCGTCATAGTATCGCGCCCTCAATATTGAAGCTGCTAAGCATGTCCCACGTCATGGACCACTGCCCGCACTGGTCCATGAAGGTGGCATTCGGAACATCCACGAAGCCGACGGGGAAGGGACTGAGGGGATCGATAAAGTTGCTTTTACTTTATAGCGTTCGTTGTGATATTGTTATCAAATAGTCAGCAGCATACAAATACACAACTTTTCACTTTGTTAAATGAAAAACAGGCGAGCCCTTTCTGGCTTTTAATATTTTTCTAGGTCACGTTACGTTACCTTCATGAAACACATAAGAAACCACGCAACATGCCCATGAAAAAAATATAAGATGAAAATTGCCTAGCCGGCATTAGCCCATGTAGCGCAGTGACGTCATAAACCGGGCCCTGAGAGCCTTAATTTGTGTATAAATTTTAAGAGGCTTACCGCGACAAACTCCGCCTTTGATGTGGCCGCCAATATTGAACCTTTTTAGCAGTCTAATATTTAATTTTGTGAGAAAACGCTAACGTCCCCTCGACCGCCACTCGAGTTTGTCCACGGTTCTTATTTTTAAACCATAAAGAATAACCGGGACTCTTTGATTTAATTATTGAGTCTGCTCAATACTTTTCTGTAACCTGGAATATTATTTAGTTCAGTGTCATTTCTACAGAAATTAATCTACTTGAGACTTAGAGCATTAAAATAAGATTTGAGAGTACTAAACTCAAATTAGTTTTTTTCAAACCATTTTAAAATTCCTACTGTTTCGTATTTCAATGAACTCAACCTATTCACTTTATATAATTATCGGCTAGTTTCAGCTATTTTGTTATTTATAGTTTGGAAAAGTGTTGAAAATGATATTCGTTTTAAATAAACCTTTTGTCTCACTCCAATATAACGTCGGAGATTTTGTAGGGGACTGCATCACTAGATTTACCGGGGTATTAAAATCGAGAGGCTAGGACTTCGGCTAGAGTTCACAGTGTGCTTCTAGGCCTGCTGCTGCTGCCAACGTTGTTTAGGTGTTTAGGTGTTTAGTGGCATTGAAAGAATCTGGGGAGAAGTTTTCGTTAGCACGAGTGATAGTGTCAAGGACATAGGTACATGTTTCGGGCGTCAGGAGCAGGCGTTCAATATAGCACCAACAACGGCTCTAAACTTGATGAAACAAAGTCTTTATCCAAGACATTTCACGTAATAACAAATAAGTCAAGTGTCAAATAGCTTTCTCCACGTGGAATGCCACCAACGCTCATTTTAAAAACATTTTTTACGGAAACTGCGCGAAGATGTCACAAAGGGCGGCACAAAGGACCTTTTTAGGTTCATTGTGGGGAATAAACTCACCGTCAATCATAATCATCTCCGCGCTGATGACAAACCGGTGTGGTACTGCGCCCACGTGGTGCGGAGCTTGCGGCAAATGAGCTTCGTAAGTTTACTTGTACGTTTCATTGACGCATAGCTGAAGTACCTATAATCTTCGGTAATAATATTAAATATTGTTTGCCAGAAATTAAAATATATCTTAAAATATTTAAATTGATATATTTGCATTCGAATTGATCTATTTAAGGGATCGCGAAAGGTCATGACTTTTAATCGCACCTGAAGCATTCGTTTTATTTTAATGTTAGTTAATATTTACATTCATATTTCAACTTTAATTGAAAGTTTTATTACGTCATCAAACAAAAGACAAATACAAACAATACCTATTCTTTTTATAGAAATAACTATTGCTTCAGACTGTCTTTTAGATTAAGATTTAATGGACTATACAGATAAGCGTAGTGACTTTCAGACACTTTCAAGCGTTACCCGCGGGCTAAATAAACGGAGAGCGGCCTCCCTACAATTATATTTTTTTGTTCTTAGTATTCTATCCCTTTATGTTTCTGAATAATTATAACAAAGGTAAAATCATAAACCACTCGTGTGAAAAATCCCTGGCGTGTCTCATTAAGAGTTATTACGGAAATTCTGTTCAGTTAACAGGAACCACTTGAAAGCAAGGCTGGGGCTGACCTTTGAAGTCCAGAATCAGGGAAACGTGGAATTTTCTAAAGTAAGAGCTAGCCGGAGGGCGAGCAGAATTTAAATGTGATCAGATCTGAAGAATAAACTTGACTAGTATATGTGAGCAGGTAAAAACATCAAAAAACTTAACGTGGTAGTAACAATGTAAGCTTAAACACATACGAATATAAGAACCTAAAATGTTAGGCAAAGGTTTCACCAAACTACCACCCAGGTTTGTGTCCCTATCTAAATTATCACCATTGTATAGCTGATATTTTAACTGATTAATTAATTACAATTCACTAATTTGACACACAAGACGGTACGATTATCTGTAACGGGTTGCTAACTACTTCAATGAGCATGGTTGCATAATCGTGATAATTATTAATTATAGTAGTATAGTAGGTACATTATGATTCTCTTGTTTGTTGTTTTCCGGTGTCCTCTTTTCTAGGTTTCCACGGAAGCTCAGCGTCGAGACACCTTTGGTGTTCTGACAAATGCTGAGTTGATATCTTATTTGTGTCACTTTGCATTTTTTAATTATATTTTATATCATGTATTACTGGGTGACACTAAATAAATAATTTTTCATTTCATTTTTCATTTCTCATTGTCATATCTAAATTCTAAATTCAAAATCATTTATTCAGTTTAGGCTACAAATAGCTCCTATGTATATGTATATATGTATGTAGTATGCCATCGGTTCGAAAGTCTACTCTGGGCGGGAGATCTTGTACTGAGAAGAACTGGCAAGAAACTCAGCAAGTGTCAAGCTCTTTTCTCCCTTACAGCGTCAAAAATATTGGAAAATGCCCTATCATAAAAGTACACTTTCTATCCATTTTTATCATAAATAAACACACAAAAAATAAATAAAGGACAATCACAACGCACAAAAAACAACAAAATAAAATAATCTGATTAACTAGTCTACAGACAATAATCAAATTGGCCTCCATTATGATTGCGTCGACATTATCAAGTATTTAAACTTTACAACATTATTTTCAACCCATCCATCGCTCGTTAGCTTTTCTCTGATCTCCGTCAGGTATAGTCTATCGCCAATCGCCGTAGTGCGCCAATTGAGCACCGCTTGATTATTATCTCCACTTAAATATTCCTTCTTGTAAATTTGATTACTATACAAGCAGTTGAACTTTGGAACAAGTCTCTTGTCGAATAGTGCATTGTGGGTACTTTCAAAAACAACTAGAACTTGCTGCCTATTGTTTATGATGCACTGAATCTCGTTACCTCTGCGGTCTAGTGGTCCTTGGACAAATGGGTCTGAACCCAGAGATGCCAGGTTCGATTCCCAAAGTCGCCAAAGTAGTTGGGAAGCTTACTTCCAGCTACTTACCCTGGCTTTAAGACAAAAATAAAGTTCCTAACTTAATACTATCACGTTATAAACTTTCCTGCCTACTTCTATTCATCTTGAGTTGGTAAACATGCATTCGGTCCGTCTGATAGTAAGCGATAGCTTCAGCATATTATTATTATTGACCAGCTACCAATCTTAAACCAAGTACCCCAAATCTGCTATGATCACAATAGAGAGGAGATGACCTGATTTTTTCAATTTCTCCGTAGTCCTAATATCAAGACACTATTGAGACGTTATATTATATTTTCTTCGTCGTCGAGTGCTCATGCCTGAGGGTTGCGACCACCAATAGCAACATCGCGGACCAGGGCTGTCCAAGAGGTCCTATCCTGGGCTAGACGGATAGCCGCCTGCGTGTTGCATTTCAGGGCTTCCAGAATAGCATCCGTCCACCGGGCAGGCGCTCTTTCTCTGCTTCTTCTTCCCTCAACGTGACCAGTACAAGCTTCTCCAAATTACTAGGTTCCCAGCGAGCAACGTGACCAAAATATGGGAGCGTTCTTTCAAGGCATACTGATGATAGGCGGGTATTTTCATGCTGCGATAGATGTTACGATTTCTCCAGATCTAAATCTATTAAATAAAATTGTATAAAATTATATAAAATACTTGAGATGTCCACTTGCCGATAGATTCACAGCGCCTCCCGATCATTGTGTGCACTTCATGCGAATTTTATTACAACTTTTCCAATGTATAACGACAGAGTGGCGAGCGCCGCCCACTTTGCGTCTGCTCGGAGTCATTCCGAGTAATAGCAGATTTTGTATCGATTCCATTTTAAAGCAACTCTGGCGGAATTCAAGAGTGGCGTTATTACAACTTTCAGTGGAAACTTATTGAAATCGTTCTCAGTTTTAACCTCTCCAGTTTCGTGCTTTCGATCGCAATAACATTCCGATGCAGTCGGTGTCTTTCCAATTTCTGAAACTTCTTTAGAATCGTCGGATTCTTTTAAAAGCTAGTTGTCAATGGCTATCAGGTCGCGGTCGTTTGCAATCAAAAACTATTTGTTAATTAGTAATTAATATTTTGTAAGTGCAGCTTTATTAATTTAGCGAAAATTGAGATTGTATCGTTCAACAGCCAATTCCGAAATATAATTCGTCACATTACATCGAGTCTTCAAACAGCCCGATTACAAGGGTTGGATACAAATTAAATCCCACGGGCTCAGCCGGGATCAGGCCCCGGGCTTCAACTGCGTCAAAGGTCCGATAGGGCCCAAGTTTTTGCGATTAGGTAAATTTCATCCACTTTATTCATACTAGAATAGGGTTACATCCGCTCAGGAGATGTAAAACAATACTATAATAATATACCATTTTACATAAGTATTTTCCATTTTACACAATATATGTGTAAAGGATCATAATTCAACAATTTCGTAATATTATTTTAACACTAGCGGCCGCTCTGTTCTGCTCTGTTTTAGTCCAGGTTATAAACTATCTGTATGCCAAATTTCATCCAAATCCATTCAGTAGTTTTTACGTGAAAGAGTAACAAACATCCATCCAGACTTACAAACTTTTGATAAAGTCTGTGTCTGTGTGTAAGTTGATCCAATTGTTCTAGTTATACTTATTGTTTAATTAATCAATAATTCAATTACATTTGGTGATCATTATCTTAGTAAACCAATGATTAATTTATTGATTGTTGAATCAAGATTCTCTTACATCTACGGGTATTAACGTTTTTTAAACGGTATAGCTGGATAGGTAAAGTAGAAATGTATCCTAATGATATTAAAAGCGGCGACAACCCTGATCCAGATCCCTTGCTTGTAACAGAACGGTTTCAATTTCAATAAGGGATCCCTTTAAACAAAGTTTGGAGATGAAAAAAATCGTTTTCCGAATATCGGTCGCGTTTGCCGAGTGGCGCGGCGATCACTGACGCCGCGCCACGCCGCCGCCGTCGACATTGCCGCGGTAAAACTAATTAGCAGAGTCTCATTTATAATTCGGCATAATTTTAAATTGGAAAGGCCATTGCGTCATTCGTGTCAACAAATAACAAGTTTAATGAATCTCTGCTCTTCGACTTTCCAGTGTTATTCCAGTATTTATAATTATTCAGATCAATAATTGTGATATTTATCTAAATAAAAAGTTCGTGGAAGTACACGTCAATAAAATATTCACTAGCAGTTGTAGAGATGTTTCTCTAAATGTATATTAATCCCAATTACGGTTCATAATGTAATTAATTGTGAGCTCAGCATCTTCCTCCTATTAATTGTTCACTACTTGTCAGTTACAGCACATAAGATTCATACAAACGCGTTCGACACACGGAATCTCGCAACAGTTCGAGCGTGTTGGTGCGAGAGGGTGGGTGTATGTTTGCGTTGCCCGAGCGCTTACCTTTTGGTTCTACTTATTATGTGGTTACAGGCTAATGGGGCGAATTACAGAATGGTTCACTCACCTGAAGAAGGCAGATGTGCTAGCACGATCAGGGCGAAGTGCAGGGCGGCGCTCCCCGCGCGTGGCATGGCGGTCGCGCTAGCGGGGCGGGCCCCGCGCGCCCCCGCACCCTGCCCGCATGCCCGGCGCCGACCGCGCCCGACCACGCCCGAGCGGAACCGAACGAGCCCACCACCGGCGCTCGCGCACCCGCGAGTACCCGTCACGATTGCGCAGTGTCCACTTCTGGTGCAGCTACCCGAAAATGTGCACACTGAGATCACCACGGTTGAGCAGTGTTTTAAAACTGCCTTGGCACAGTACTCGAAGTGACTATAATGAGCAATTTACCGTCTCGTTAAACGCGTTTGGACCAATTAAATGACGTCAGTCTAGCTTCGATAGCTTCTAATACCATTATGACGGTAACAGCTATACAGACTCGAAGTTATGTTTTAGATAATAATGGCAGCGTGCAATAGGCGGATTAGGGTTTACACTGGGACTTCACAATGCGAGGAACACTTCACAATATCACTTGTACGACTGTTCGCGAAACGGTGCAGAGGACCTGAAAAAAAACAACGTTTAGTAAATTTCATAGTGTACATTAAAAAAAATCTTAACATTTATTGTAATAATCAGCAACTGAAAACCGCTGTGAAAATTGCCATGCGTACGACATGTGGTAAAAGGAGGTATTGTGTGAGATATGCAACACTATTTAGAGTACACTGCAAGATGCTACCTTACGTAATTCATTCGTGGCATAGCCATTGAAGACCGTGGAAAGATACACACTGTTCGTTCCTATTCCTGTTGGCGTACACCTCAATCACAACTAGCACCTAATTGCCAAATATGTGTTCATTTCTGTCTTTAATACAGTTTGAAAGTTATTGTCGCTAATCTGTCGACCTTGCTGTTGTACCCTTGTTGGTTTTGATTTCCGTAGCACCACTCTTCGTAATTTATGCATCATGATTAAAATATGAATCAGGTATTAACGTCAAAGGCGCATGTAATAATTAGGATCTTTCAAAACTTTTGACTTTCCTAAGTAATTAACTTAAGTCTGTAAGCCAAGAAAGTACTGTTAATACGTCATGCAAAATTAACAACAATACTCTCTCGCTTCATAACTTAATTAATTAATCAGATAAAGTAATAAGAACACCGAGTTCCAAACGAGTGTTAAGAAGCCCTGACTATAGGGGAAGGCTCGCAAAAATTTAAACGTAGATAAATACCTCTAAGGCGGAGCATAATTACAGGGCAACTTGGCCAAAATAAATAACAACGAGGCTGAACTAATTAGTTACGGTTCAGTTGAGC
This sequence comes from Eudonia lacustrata, assembly GCA_947562085.1. Lineage (NCBI taxonomy): Eukaryota > Metazoa > Arthropoda > Insecta > Lepidoptera > Crambidae > Eudonia > Eudonia lacustrata. The sequence continues at coordinate 28,871,956 of OX387340.1, read as the reverse complement.
TTCGAAGTTAACTCCTAATGAAATTCCGTGAGCCGGCTGCCTGGCTGGCTTCTCCTGGCTGGCTTCCCCTGGCTGAGTGCCCCTGGCCGGCTTCCCCGGGCTACTGAAAAAGCTGTTCTTACGACTAAAATAGCAACGGCCATCTGCCCCACCGGATACGATTTAATGTTTCGTAAAAAGTTATGTTCAGAGTGACATGACACATCGAAATAAGTTTGTTCCGTCTATAGACATTTTTTTTATACAACAATATTGTTTCTTGGATATTAATATTAAGTCGCTTGTCGTCGACGATATAATAATAGCTGCCGGGATCTGAACTACGAACAGAAAGTACAGTATTTGTAAAACAATAACACTGGAGCTTTATATAGGAGTGCGTGACCCATTTCGACGTCCGGTCGAAGATTAAAAACTTTATTTTTGGCGCCGTGAAATTGTTTAATCAACGCCTGCCATGGGCGAGGACGCTCCGCTGGCGTAAGTGCACTGCAGACGTGTGGTCGTAGTGCTGGGTCAGAGTTGGTGTTCCATTCCAATTCAAGATTGAAGAAATATTGTGTTACACTTTTATTACTTATATTTATCATTTATGGTTAAATGGGGCTACTTTTGAATCAAGTGTAATATTGCTACTCCTGTTCTCTAAAGTGGTCTTACACGTGTAGTTTTACGGTAAAATCACACTAGAAACGCCTAGAACGCTAGGAATACATATTTCAGCAGCTACATAAGGATAGCTTATAGTTACAAGATAAAATTTTACTAGGAAAAACTTCTTTCGACTGTGAGGGTAGTAACTTCACAGTGACGTAATACCGCTGGCTTGCAGCGTAAATCACAAACAACTAGAAAAATTCAACGAGTCTTCTGGGGCCTGGGTAGCTCAGCGACCAGAGCATTGGATCGGCGATCCAAAGGTCGGGGGTTCGATCCCACTCGAGCTTTCTGAGGCTAGTTGTGTTTTTCTAGTAAAATTTTATCTTGTAACTATAATTGTGAATGCATTGCGAATGCAAAATTCTGAATAATAAAAATATCTATAGCTTAGCTGCGATCAATATTACACTTGATTAGAAAATAACCCCATTCTGCGGAGTAGGTATTTAGCGAAAAATGTTGAACTTTTTATTTTATTTAGTGTTGTATTGTACCGAGTTTCTAACAAAATAAACATACCTGTTATGGTATCGTATCATAATGTTTGAAAGGCAAATAAGCACAAAATCTGTGGTTAAATCAATTCATTTGTTATTCAAATTCTTATTTAATTTTACAAACCATTGTATTTAACTTTATTAAAACACAAAGCTTCGAAGGATTTTTGGGGGGAAACCTTTTACATAAAGAGATCGGCAAAAGCAAACAATCGCAAAAATATAATCCTTTTACGGCTCAAAGGAACCTATATTTATATTGGACGGATCATCATCGGATACTCCAGCTCATCCCTACGCGAGATCAAACTAAAAGGAGGAAAATGAAAAAGTTGGCTTCTCAGAACCATAGATAAATATAGAGGGACTCTTAGCGCCTACAGTTTCTGTGTTAAATTCTTACTCGAAAAAGTTAAGACTCAGGATCTTAAGACGAGTGAAACCATTTTGTTATTTGCATTTATTACCCAATTATTTTCTATTTTCTTCTGTAAGATTTTCTGAAAGATTTTCCTGGGTTTCATGTAAACTATTCTTGTTTAATTAATCAGGTCTATGATTATATCACCGACATCTGACCTATAGGTAGGGTTGCCAGATGCAGGCATTTTATTTCCGGGACAATTTGAGGATTACGAATTTTCTTGGTAGGTGATGAAACTAGTGGCCCGCTCGCAACTTCGTCTGCTTAAGAACACCCGTATCCCATGATGGACCTCTATTACAGCGCCACCTACCCGGTCCAATTGTAAATCTAAACCATTCTCGAATCCACTTGAACTTGAACAAAAAAATTAATCAAAATCGGTCCAGCCGTTTAGAAGGAGTTCAATTACAAACACACGCACCGAAGATTTATATAGATAAAGATGGATATATATTTTTGTTAATCGCTTTACTTGTAATGTTTTAAAAACATACTATTACATCTAAGGTAAAGACTAACTTAACTTAACCAACCTACCAAAACAAAACTAGGGGTAGGTTTTCGAAATCCGGGACTATTAAGTGTAATTACTGGACACGGAACAAGACGCATGAATCCGGGGCAACCCCGGAGCGCGTTGCAGCGGGGGACAATATTATTGTACTGACTCTAATGATATTGTCTTTTACTGACTCCGAATACTTGGAGGCAGGGTGTGACATTTCAAATTGTCATCAGCAATCAGTCGAAGTGACATCAGTCGAAGCTATTTCTCTACCTAGTCAACCCCTTGCACGCATTCTTTGCGGATACCAGACAATCATTGTCAAGATCACATATAGGTACAAGGAGCTTTTCACTCCCGGTATAAAATAAAATCACAAAGACTCTCTCCGTCTTTTGATAACGGTGGCATACAGGATATTTTGCTAGATCAACGGCATGATTTGAAACCGTTAAAGACAAGGGATATTCCGAAATCAAAATGAATTTTCTTGGAAGAAAGGGCGAAATCACAATGTGTATTATCAGAGCAAACAAATTATGAATCATGACCATGATGCATACAACACAATACATAAATGAAAGCATCATAGAAATGGCGGGGTAAAATTGTAAATGAATGGTGTGTAAAGCTTAGGCATCATCTGGAAATCGAAAGCAATGATTTTCTTCATAAGTTATTTTGAAGTGACACTTTGATGACCCATTTCACTTTAAAGATGCCTCATTAAAAATAGACAATTCACGCCAGTCATTTCAGCCATTGATATTGATAACGTTTAATGCTCTACATAAAATAATTTTTCTATGATAACTTAGGTGCAATAGCTTATTACAGAACTAAAGAAAAGGTTAAACCTAACCGTGCTGATATTAAAGCTACGATTTGTACAAAAGATTCTTGGAAACATATCTAGTTTGAGGCGGGAAGCCTCGACAATGCCTGCAAGAAGGTAAAAGCCAACATCTGCCAGTGGGTTGGAAACTCCGGCAGCCTGCAATCAGTGGGTACATCTTCAAAGCGAATTGATTACATCAAAATTATCGAAATGTCTTGTGTATCCGTGACTGCTCCGGGCCTGCCAGCCTTTGACGTTCATTGGACAATTTAATAAAACCTGTTTCGTGACAAACCTTTGTTGCCGTTGCTCTGTAATACGATTGTAGGTTCCATTGTTTTGTAAGCAACGAACAATATTAGCTATTGTAATGCGTCTATCACACAAAGGCTTAATTCTTACTTGAGCTGGCAGTCTTGGTAATACACTAGAAACTGTTACATGGCTCTTAGCGTTTTGTTATTATTATATTTATGTCAAAGGGTGGAAACACTTTGATATAATGTTGAGTATAGATAGCAAGGAAATTGTCAAGGCTGAAATATCTTTTCTCGGTCTAATTTACAATGGCAAAATGTTGAAAAACGTCACTTGAATAAAACACGCGAACCTACTCAATTTGTTAAAGATTTTTATGTGTAGTTTTCACGTAAACTTTAGAAAATAATTAACGTTGCTACTATAAGCCTTAGTAGCTTACATTACAATAATAGGTGGGCTAGTAGGTACAGGCTATTATGTCGTTCCCGCAGGCTTTACGGGACGGGTAAGCAGCTAATCAATGCATAAATTACTGCTGCCAGCCAAATACACGTAACGCCACATGGGAGACAAATTTTCAATTAACCGATTTTATTTAGTCTTCATTAGCAATCACTTCGCAAACGGACACGTGCACACGTAAAATTAATTACTGTTACGGCCGTACAAATATGTTTTTTTTTTTCATTAGTGGCGCTAGTGTGCGGCGTAAACGCTCTTAATATCACCATAATTACCAAAGCATTAATGATATTCAACAAATCCTGCGTGTTTTGTAACAAAGCAATTAAAATTAGACAATTCAATTAATGATAAATAGTTTATCATTAAAATGTAATTACTATGTTGTGTTTCGGCAATAATTCTAATTTGTGTAGGTATAGTGTTCACGTGAAATCTAACCTTGCTTAATAATATGTTCATATCAAAGCATTACACCGACAATTAGAGCTTGTCTGGTGTTCAAGCATTGATTACCATTTACAGTTCAGTCAAAAGATTGTGTTACTACCCAACAATATGTAAGGTTCGAGGCTCGTGCAGGTTTTATGTTCATTTATATTTGGTTTATTTAATATTCAATTTAATAATCGGTCACAGGTTACAAAACTCCGTTAATATAAGTTTATTTTTTTTAGTTATTTGTTAAATAGTATATAATAATACCACCAGCATCGTGGTTAACACCAGGACATATGCTGAGCGGAAACCAATTTTTTGGTATATGCAAAAGTGATGTTCCTGTGTTTTGAATGTGTATGTTGTGTAGTTATACCAAATAAAGATTTTTTCTATTTCTATTTAAATAAATATTTATATTGATTATTATTTTTATAAAAATGAATAGGACTACACTCCAGCTGATTTTAAACAGAAAGAGAATCCGGATGCAATGACAGCTATGTGGAGCAGGGTTGTGCCTCACCGGGCTGACTGAGTGGCCTACAAGTTTCTTTATAATTGACACTTCATCAGTTTATTGAAGACAGTCACAAAATGGTGGCTATATGAAAGACGAAGAGTACCAGTCTGACCACCAGCTTTGGGAAGACGACACTGACTTGACTGAAGGCTGGCACAGGACAGAAACACATAGCAATGGCAATAGAGACCTACACTCAGCAGTGGATAAAAGTGGGTTGATTAGATTGATTGAGACATGTTTATATTAATATATGTCTGTCGTACACCTCTTGCAAAATATATTTTTACTGCGATTCTTTTACAATAACGTTCTTCTGACAGCGAAATGCTAATGACTATAGTAAAACAAGAGTAGTCGAGAGGGAGAACATCAATTAATAGAAAAAAAAGAAAAAAATTATGCACCAAAAATAATATAACTTTTGAGAAAGCGACGACATCATCTTTAACAACAAACACAATAATTTATCATTTTAATACAATTAATTATCTTTTTATTTTTTTTTCTTTTCTTTTTCTTTCGGATGTTGAAGGTACTCGGTTTACTAAAACGTTGATGAAATCACGCCAGCTAATAGCGTTAGGAACTAGCTCCAAGGAAATGGGAAAGAGAAACCAAAGTCTCGGCGCACAATTGGTTAAACAATCAGTAACACCCTAGGCTGTTGCTATACTTAAGTGTTACGTTAAATAACAGTATCGTTTTCGATATAAATATATCGATACGAAAATGAAATTTCTAAACATATTCCTGATTAAGCTTTACATTTCACGAGCACGTGTAAGCTTCTGAGACTTTCAGGTAAATTGTGCGACAATCTCATTTCACATTTTCCTAGAGCATCATAACAAAATCTTATTTCCATCCACCTTAAACCTACGCTCCACGATAGGTTTTCGAATATAAGTCTAACATCAAAAGCCACTACCGAGCTTACGTCAACACACGCGGTTTAAAGAAGGCGGGAGGGGTTTAAAACAGCGTTGTGCTTTTAACCAAACTATTTATTTTTTGTTTTTCTTAAAATTCACAAAGAGACTTTTAGCATTCATCTTACCTGATAGTAAGTCATGATGAGGCTGAAGCCTGCAATTTACTCAGAATCCTCGAACAATGTGGATGTGGCTACCTCTAACTGACGGAGCACACCGTTCTGCATTATTATTGTTATGGCAACATACTAAGAAAATATTAGGGAGAATTGCAACCAGCGTCGCCGTTAACAAAACCGAGCACAATAATGATGTACCACTATGGTTGCAAGAACTTCAACTGAGACGTTCGCTGGTGTTTTTATACTTGTAAATACCTGTAATTTTAAAGTACATATTAACTTTGATATTGTTCTAATTCCTTTTTTGAGAGCAAGCACAAGATGGGTATTTCTTAGTTTCCGGCTTGGTGATAATTTTTGGGACAGTTTGTACACATAAATTTAAATCTAAAAAGAGATATTTTATGCGCTTTAGCTAAAACGCATAAGAGATCTGTTTTATAGTTAGGCAATAACCTAAAAGCGCCTAGTGTCTTACTAGACTGAGAATAACTCCTCTTTGATTTTCTCTCTCATACTCAAAGTGATACTCAAAGTTATAATTATAAAAATGAATAATTTAATTCATCTATAGATATTTCAATAAAAATAAAGAATGTCGTGTTTTAGCATTTTTAGAAAACCTCCCCTAAAGAGGTGTGAAATAATAATGAAAAATTTGTATGGAAATTTGTCATTTTAAAAGTTAAATCCTTCGGCGTTTGGCCTGATTAGAAATTAAAAATGTACGTTTAAAACGTTTGACTTTTATTATAAACAATCAAAAGTCGTGTAGCCCACGTGAGTAAAGCCGCGAGGAAAATCTAGTCTTACATACAATTACTAAAGAAAGACTGCGCTTGTCCCTAAAATATTTGCTCAGTTCGCATACTCAGTGCTTAAGGACATCGCGAGGGCCGCCGCGGGTACTTACCCAAAGTTACCTTTGTAATGTTTTCTATGTTTTTATAACGCCCGGTAGAAAAAGACTGTCAAAAGTACTAGATAGGAGTTCTGGAAAAGCTGGGTTCTATTCATACAGTCGGTTTTTTTCAGATGTATCGATGCATAACCCAGGTTTGTGTTGACTAACCCGCATTTGGCAAGCATTATATAACCTACCTATATGATGATGATAATTATCAGTTGATTTTGACACACTTACTATATTAATTGTGTCACGGTTTTATATATTAACTAAAGTTGTTAAAAATAACATAGACAGTAGAAACTGACCGCTAACAATATACAACAAGTGTAGCGATCGACGACTTTACAGCGATCAAAATTTGCAAACTTTAGCGTGATTTGATACAATTTTTTCCTATACTTTGTTGTTTATTTACTAGTGACAAAATTATTGTAAAGCATAATAATTGACTTTTTAAAACAAAATATTATTTATCAATATCGTATGACAAGATGCACAGCACAACGGCAATAGAAAGTTTTTAGAAGGAGTTCAGTTTATCGATATATTATTATCTCTTTTTTTATAAATTTAACTCTCATATTACATATATGACAAATGAATTGATCAAAGTTGCTATATTGCCAGCTTTCGTACGCCTAGTGCTCGCGGCGCAAACAACCCTCACTCACGGACACACAAATGTTTGAACAGATCGGATCGGGCGGCTAATGGAGCAGGGGAGTCGGCGGGCTCCCCCGGCGCAGGGTAAGGCGATTTGTGCGGACCACTGTATGTAAAGGAATTAACAATTAATTAATTAAATTAACGGAAAACTCTTTTTTCAGTTTAGGCACAATGTGCACTTATAAACGTCGAGTACCATAATATTTAAATTAGAAAATACACAATAATAGTTAATAATAGTGCGATGGCTACAGAACCTCGCCGAGTGGGTACGATTTGCATACTTCAAGTGGCCATAAGGATAGCCGACCTCCGATAGGAGATGGCACATGGAGAAGAAGAACAGTTATCTATACTAATATTATAAAGCTGAAGAGTTTGTTTGTTTGTTTGTTTGTTTGTTTGTTTGTTTGTTTGTTTGAACGCGCTAATCTCAGGAACTACTGGTTCGAATTGAATAATTCTTTTTGTGTTGGATAGTCCATTTATCGAGAAAGGCTTTAGGCTATATAACATCACGCTGCGACCAATAGGAGCGAAGCATCAGTGAAAAATGTTGCAAAAACGGGAAAAGAACCTAAAAAATTAAAAATGCTGCCGAAAGTCACTATTCCACGCGGACGAAGTCGCGAGCACAGCTAGTAATATATAATTTGATAACCCACTATCGCTGGTTTCTGAAGTTGATTCTACTATGAAACTCCAGCATGAATCTTAGTAGATGCTTGTAAGCAACGCACATATCTTTGAATGGTGCTATATTAGTTCATATATCGGCGAGTTTGTCGTTTAATTCTTAAAAATCTGCGCATTTTACAAGAAACTTATTAATTAAAAATCAGATCTATCTCTGCCAGAATCATTCTTCATGTCGTATAAATAAACAAAATTTTGGGATACGTCTCAGAGCTGTGTTCTCCCGGTGTCTCTCGCCCTTATGTCAGGTTGTTATGTTGACTGCTGAACTAAAACTCGTGACGTCCGCCATTTTTAAACTGAGTGATTGACGAGCGCGGCCGGCCCCCAACAATTGTGGAAGAATTAGAATTTCCAAATACTCTGGGAAGTTTTCAAATCAAAATCTGTAATAATCGCGCCGCAGCTTTTTAACTTAAACTTCGACTTATCGACTTCTTACTAATGGACTTTGAATACTTTTAAAGGGATTTTATTGTTATCGCATTCTTTAGAAGAATAATTATGGACATTCTGATCTATTTATAGGTACAGTCAACAGCAAAAGTAGAAAATGTTTACTAGATTTCAAAATTAAGTTTCGATAGTGTAAATCGGTACTTTCTATATAACTACAGTCAAAGCCTGCAGGTTAGTAGACACTCGAAGGTATTTCGATATGCGTTTAAGAAGTTTTGATTTTCATACTGATTTCATATTTTTAAACTTGACCAATCATCAGTTACCTTTGCTGTTGACTGTACTGTAAAAATACAAAATTGTATTCTTTCGTATAAACCTTATATATATATATATATATTTATAACATATTGTATTACATATTATAGTTAATATAAGTATTATTTGTTATACCTGTAGGTGACTAAGTAATAAGGACACTATCAATGTAAACACCATCTATGTACCACTTAGTTTGCAAATAAAAGTTTGAGTTTGAGTTTATACGAAATGATACGAAAATCTCTAATAACAGAAATAAATTCAGTAAATCGCACCCAATATTATATATAGTCTACGAAATAGCCTTTACATAATAATGTTCCAAAGATGGGCAAAGACCTTCACTGAAATCCTGTCACCGCTATGTTGGGCATAATCACCATGCCATGCAAATGTGGATTAAAGAAGAAGAAAAAAAAAATACATTTATTGACACACTGCACAACAAACATTCATTACATTTAAAAATTATTTACGACCTCCTTGGTCGAGTGGTTTGTACACCGGTTTTCATGGTGTCGCCATCTCTGAGGTCCCGGGTTCGATCCCCGGTCGGGTCAATTTAGAAATTATTGTTTTTCTAAAAATTGTCTCAAGTCTGGGTATTTTCAATGTATAATAAGTATGTATTTAAGTATTTTAAGTATGTTTATCTGTTGTCTAGTAACCATTTAATGAGTTTCATGACGAAGCTTCTCTTGGGATAGATAAATGGTGTGAATGTAGGAAAATTTATTATTGAATTTATTTATTTATATTGAAAATATATGAAAACAAATAAAAATGAATATAAAATATATCACAAAGTCAGGCTACGCATCGAAAAATCAAAAACACACCTTGCTCGACCCGGGAATTGAATCCATGATCTTCGAATATCGGGCAGAGCGCTGTGTTATCTTAATAAATCATTATTCAAGTAATAACGCAGTGATTTATAAATGTTGGTTATACAATTACATAAATTATTAGTCAGTCGGCCTTATTTGACAACTTAATTGATATCGCCTGAAACACAGGTTTACCTACAATAAATGGTCATCAAAATAATAAATTTGTACTTTTGTACTTTTGTTAACAATTAGAATTTGTAGTGTAGGTAAATCATAAACCTTTTTTTGACTGTATAAAACTCATGGACAAGTTACACTATTTCTGATTGAATTAATCAACATTTAAACTAGTTTCCTTTACCTACATTTCGCATTTCGTTATCGCATCAAATTGTATCGTAGATACATCGCTCCACATCACATAATGTATGAAGTCGGAAGCTCGGTATCATTTTATTGGTCGTAACAGTACCACCGTTTATAATCACTCCAGCAGATATTACCAACGGTTTTAATAAGCATTGGTAGACGCAATAAAGATGGCGGGTGCTGCCGGCAGTCGGTGGAGCCGGTCGCCTGTTGATCCTGACGTTAAACCAGCTCGTAAACCCGCTCCTATACCTATGAGTTTAAAGCCTTTTTGATTGCGCGGATACTTTGCGTTGCTCAATAAATATTTGTATTACTCAATGTGCCTACATAAGCAGGTTGTCTTAAAATTTTACGCGTACCTACCTATATTGGAAAAATATATGTAACTATTTTGTAACAATTGGTTGTTGTTTTTTTATTCAACAGATTTGACAGACATTCGCAGGCCTACCTGATGGTAAGTGTTAGTGATAGAGCCATGGCTTTAGCTCGCTTTGCCTTTTATTATGCCTCTAAGCTTAGTATTTTCTGGATTCCATATACTCTCAGAGGAGCTGGATGGTGCATTGGCTAACGCGCCTGGTCTGCGAGTGCTGAGGTTAAGCAACTTTCGCAAAGGATGGTGATCGGATGGGTGACCAAACATTTATCATCTCGAGCTCCTCCGTGCTTCGATAGGCACGTAAAGCCGGTGGTTCCGGCTGCATTAGCAGTCGTTAACGACCACCAATACGAAAGGGCCCGCGTGGTGGTCTATGGCCTGTTCTCCCTATCCATCCATAGGGAATGATATACTCTCGTCCTACATTATAGGACAATAACTTGGCGCCGAAAAATAGTCATGCGCGAAAGCCACCTAAATGGACTTGCCACATATTATCAAGAGATACGTACTGCATTTCAAGTGTTTCGAAAACTAACTATTGTTTGTCTCTGGTAGACAAACAGTTATAAATCTATTAAAAAGTATGACTACCTCAAACCATTTTTGACGACTATAAGTGACTATGTTTAAAAACTGTGAATTTTAAATTGTCTTTGTAACAGAATGAGCCAACGCTTGGCATCTTTACGGCGTGCATAATGCCAATTAAGTAAACCAACACGTACCAAGCGTGAGTAGTGCGCCGAGTGCGCTGTACAGTGTAGACACTGCCGATTGCGGGCGCCGAGCAGCGGTAACTTCTTTTCTTTGTTGCCGCAAACTCCCAGCCGAAGTTTCAGCGTAAACTCTATTATTATGTGGAACAGAATTCTCGCAGCATCTTTTACGAGTTACTCTATTGGCTAACGAAATGTGTAATTTGAAAATGCTGTCTCGTCGTTGTAAAAAGAGCTACTTTTCTCAAAGAAAAATATTTATTGTAAGCCAACTTTTATAATTTTAAGCACTTGTTTGGTTCACCTGGGCGTTGCCCTTTGAATTGATCTTGCGATAACTAACTACTGAGTCTCCTTTTTGTCTTAAATATAAATAATAATGATACTTGAAATTCTTAGAGATAAATCATCTCATCCGAAAAGGTCAACACAGGAGACCCTCCTTGATGAGACATAGTTAATTTTATCGCTGGCAACTCCAGAGGTCTTAGCAGCTTACAAGTGGCAAGCCTTAATTTTCCTAAAGTGCCTAGCAGGCTCACTAATCTCCTTGACACAACACTGCAAACGTTTAATCTTGGCGCGTACTTAAGCTATGTATGTATTTTTAAGATTTCAGCACAAAACTTTAAGGATAGCCATTAAAACCGCAGCACTGACATTAGCAGAGCAAATTAAATCCTTGTTAAAATGTTACATTCATATAGGCACTGCTTTGTAAAAGTTCATTCTTCGAAAAAAGAAACAAGAGTAGTTTTGTAGGTTAGAGTTAAAATAGAATACTTAACTAACAGAACTGTCATTTTTAAAGAATGCATGTTTATATCAGGCTGGGTTTTCTTAATTCGTAATAATTAACTCAAAGCTGATCATCTGGAGGTACCATTATTTTAAATGGTGTAGCAAAATCAATCAAAATTAAATATGTACCCAAAAATGATTTCGAAATTATGGCATTAAGACCGGAATTCTTTTAATAGTACTATCTAGAGGTAGATATCTAAAAAAAGAGCTGCTCTTGTATTCATCAAACCGCCGGTTAAGACGAGGCTTTGAATATAAAAACCTGCTCTTTTCCATGTAAGATCTAAAATTCCAGAGACAAACAGGCGATACTTTAATACTCATATATATTATCACACCATTTTTTGTGTCGGAGATAAAAAAGGGCTTACCAACTGACTACTCGCATCCCGCCGAGCTAAGCAACTTCATATTTGAATTACACTCCGAACGCAGAATAATTAAGCGGCGTTTACATAGCGCCGTGCAAAAAGGCGCGTCTGCACTCGGCCGCGCCGTGCCGCCCGCCCGCCCGCCGCGTGCCGCCACATAACTCCGTATAAATTAATTGCTGTTAGTATCCACGGCTCACTCGTAATTTCATAAAGAGTATCTCAGATAAAAATGTTGCCGCATATTATTAACTAGCTGACCCGGCGGACTTCGTACCGCTTTGACAGTTTCCAAGACAACAAAACAAACATTTTTTATTGGAAATTATTTTTTTTTTTCACTAATTTCTGTTACTTATTATTTATGTTTCTCACCGTTTAAACCTTCCCTAAACTTCCACAAATATTTCAAAATCAAAATTAGCCAAATCGGTCCAGCCATTCTCGAGTTTTAGCCACTCAAACGAACAGCAATTGATTTTTATATATATAGATGATACTAACACTTATTCTAAATAGCTGTTGCCCGCGACTTCGTCCGCGTGAGCTAAAGGCTGTAGTCTGTACAGTTTAATTTTTATGTAGGTATCTATTTAAGCTTATTAGGGTATAATAAAATTATATGCATCGGAAATTTTGAAAATTGACATTGTATTTACCGACATACGTACATCTACTCACTCTTAATATCCTTTCAGCTGGGAATGCTGAGATAGACAAAGACAATCGATCTCCATTTAGTGTGGTTCTGGCATACTTCCTGTGCCTCCTTTACGTTCATCATTATTTTCATACATTATCTCTTATTCTTTCGACTATCATCTCTGCCATGTACATACATATATTCAGTTTGAAGCACAGAATCGTCCCGTTCATACAGATTCTCACTCAGTTTCCCGTTTCAATTATCCCTCCACATACATTCAGTATACAACACCGTTTCTCGGTGGGTTGCGCGTATTTGCTACGTCATACAAACCTGAAATGGGTTTACTGACGCTCAATTATATGTAATAAAATTGGTATTTTACAGCTCAGGTACTCGTCCGGAGTCGTCCTAGGCACTGGTGTATCTTAGCTAAAATGTGTCTACTGTTATACTGTCCAACCACGGACTTCAAAATATTTTTTGCCTTGTCCACCGAAGCTGGATATCGAGTAGCAGGTAGCGGTCCAGGATTATTGGTTGTCGGCCAGAAGGCACAAAAAACTATTTACCAACTATGTTCTTATTCGTAGATACAAAATATCAATAAATTGAGAACTGTAATAAATTATATTATTGTCTATTAGGTAATACAGTATAGTATTTTATGTTACATACTTGCGATAAATTTGAACTTCTTCGTAGCATCTTGTTAGGTAGGTAGCTTTTTAGAGGTAGATCACAGGACACAGAAAGAAGTTACCTCTAATAAAAAAAAATCTGAAGTCCGTGCCTCTAATACAGTTGTACCCTGCAAACTTAAACATTTTTGCAACTCTGATAACAGAGGTAGCCATCGTCTTATGCGATAGAAGAATGGAAAAACCATTTTTCTGTAATCTAGAAGTATGTACAAAATTCATTATTAAAAGGTTTTATGATATTAAAATTGTTATGATACTTACTTGCTTATATTGTATCATTGAACACAGATTTATCCTATAAACATGTTAAGAAACCAAAGTAAGAAACCGCTTACATGTAAAATAAGTACTGAAATAAGTGTTTAACTTACCTGCATCAAATGTTTCATAAAACTTTTACACAATGAATAAATCTTATTTGAAAATTAATAAGATCTGAATAAGTACTGAAATATTTAACGTACCTGCATAAAATGTTTAAAAAAACTTTTACACAATGAATAATTAATATAATTTGAAAATTATTAACAAAATAAAAATAGGTACTTAATGCATTGCAAAACATCAAAATTTCCTTCTGTTCGTTTCAAAATTTGAGCGCCAATTTTTTTTTAAATTTTCCTGTTCTCGCGTTTTTTCACCAAATAGATTTAAAAAAATAACAATTAGTATTTTAGGCAACGACCCAAAGGTTTATACAGCCAAGCTATGTAATTCAAGATATCTTCTATGTGCAATATTTTAAAAAATAGAGACATGATTTTGGGCAATGATACAAAGTTTTATACAGCTAAATTTAATGAGTAGGTAACATTTTTATGCATAACTAAAAAAAGAGACATTATGTTGGGCAACGACACAGAGGTTTATACCGCCAAATATAGGTAATATTTTAACTTTTAACATTTCTGTGTATTAGAAAACTGCAATAAGCGCCGCGCGCAGGCGCGACTAAATAGCCATATTATTATTGGTTATTTTGGAAAATGAAACAAAAGGTGTACCTATGTACAGCCAAGTTTAATGATGTGCGTGATTTCGAGCTTGTTTTTATTTTCCGTCGCTTTACTACTGCGGTGCTAATGTTCGCTTAGGTGCCTCACAGCTTTATAAAGGGTAGGTTTTACCTTAGAAAGTAACAAAACTTTTCTAAAATAATAACTCAACGAACGTATCTAACAGTTGGTCGCGTAAATACGTATATCAAAATTTGTTTAACATTTTTCGATTTGTATGTTATTCTCCGAAATTTTCTAAGCATTTTGGTGATAACCGCATCAAAATCGGTATTCTCATGACAACAACTATCAATGACAGGCTCAAAAGGGCAAAGAACCCAGAGCCGTAAAACACGATAGCAATAGAGAGCCAGAGCCTCAAATGCCAGAGCCGTAAATCTTATTAAAAAAAAATCCCCTATGTTACATAATAAACAACAGTTGCCAAGCAACCAAGGATTAAATCCCGGTTTAGACCAAATCAAAATTTAACAATTTTCGAGTATTTATGTAGTCTATGTTATTCTCCGGAATTTTCTTAGCATTTCGGTAAAACCGGATCAAAATCCGTTCAGTAGTTCTCTAGTTTATCGTGTTCAAACAAACAAATAAACAAACAAACAAACAAACAATTTCTTTTTAAACTATTCTATCGTGTTCCGTAAGTGATTTTAAAGTTTTTTTTTTATATCTTGCAATTACAGATTTTTTATCCTTACGTTCTTATTATACAGGGTGTCTCATTTAAATCGGTCAGTATGGGAAAGTCTGAAACTATAAGACATACGAAGATCTGTTCTTAGGAACCATGTCATCGATTTTAATAAGAAGAAAAACTGCATTCATTTATTTAAAAAAAACCTGTACTCAGCTCGGGAATCGAACCCGGTTGTTTTGAAAAAATAAACTTACACTATTTCTATTAAGATATCGATTGTGTAGGTCTTAAGCAGTAAATTGCTCTTTGAAACATGATGTCTAAAATGAATAAAATGCATTGTTTTCACATACTTTTATTTATTTTAGAAGGTGTTCGAAGTGACCACCGTTTTTTTCAATACAATATTCAACAAGTTTAGGTAACGATCTTACAATTACAAAACCAGCAAAGAGGTACAAACAACCATAGAGACAATTTTACATGCCTGAACTTGTTGAATGTAACGGTGGTCACTTCGAACACCTACTAAAATAAATTAAAGTACGTGAAAACAATGCATTTTATTCATTTTAGACATCATATTTCAAAGAGCCATTTACTGCTTAAGACCTACACAATCGATATCTAAATAGAAATAGTATAAGTTTATTTTTTTCAAAACAACCGGGTTCGATTCCCGAGCTGAGTACAGGTTTTTTTTAAATGTATGAATGCAGTTTTTCTTCTTATTAAAATCGATGACATGGTTCCTAAGGACAGATCTTCGTATGTCTTATAGTTTCAGACTTTCCCATACTGACAGATTTAAATGAGACACCCTGTATTTTTCGAGTATTTATGTAGCCTATATTATTCTCCGGATTTTTCTTAGCATTTTGGTAAAAACCGGATCAAAATCCGTTCAGTAGTTCTCGAGTTTATCGACTTCAAACAAACAAACAAACAAACAAACAAACAATTTTTTTTTAAACTATTCTATCGTGTTCCGTAAGTGATTTTAAGGCAACCTGTGTAATTTTTTTTTTATATCTTGCAATTACAGATTTTTTTATCCCTACGTTCTTATTATATGTATTAATAATAAATGTATTTGCCAGAGTTTTTTTATTTTTATTTTATTACAGACAAAAAACTTTGGGGTGAGTATCAAATGGTCAAAAACGCAAGTGGTCTACGACATGAACTCACCTAAAAATTATTTGGGTAAAGAAGACCGTCGAGAGTCGCCCTAATATTTTACGAAGTAGTACACTTTCGGAAACATGAAAATTAAATTAAATGAAATTCCTACAATATACTTTTACGTGTTGAGAATATCAGAGTTCCTAACTGACTCTTGAGTCTTGACTCATCTTTCAATTTTCTCTTTATCCATATAAATCACAATGCATTGACTTGTTTTACTTTATTTATTCAGCTGATTAAACATTACATTTTTAACATTAAAAACATCTCAAAAACTTCTTATTATAAAACGGTACAACTGCTAATATCAAAATATAATTCTATAATCAACATGACATTTTTGTCTGCTTGACAACTATATATTTAAATATGTTCCAACATCTCTTATTTCCTAACTCAATTAAATTCCAGCCAGTAAACAATCATAGACATAAAATTCTATCAAATTTATATTCCAACATTACGAACGTCTGATTTATTAAAGAATGATATAAAAAGATAAATTATTTTCAAATCGCAAATAATTGACTGAACAAGACGCTTTCTATAGTGCAACAACTAAACGATTAAAACACTTTATAAATACGTTTCATTTGACGCAGTAGTCATGTACACCAAAGTCATTTTTATTTACTTATTAGATACATCAAAGATGATACATAACATAATATTAAAAACTATAATATTTTGATACTTTTAAAACCATTAGAATGCGGTAGGTCTGCATTTTAAATGAAGTATAAAGCATGAGCTGCTGATGAATTGGCTACCTATATAAACATAGCTTCTTTTGCTTTTCTTATTTAGAGGCAGACATTGACCAATGAGTGACGTGACTGTCACGTCACGTCATTTGACTTGACACATTTTCAGTTTCTTCTGGCTATATCGTAGCGAGAGCCATCTTTCAAGAAATTGTATTGTTAAGTTGTTCGTTGTGTTTAAAGTGGTTTATTTCATTTTCGCGTGTTATATGGACTTTAGATTCTTGCCTTATGCCCCCTGGATTTTGATTTGAACATTATTTGGTTTCTATTGGTAAAATGACCATTCGTTGTATCCATTGTTTATTACGTAAGACGACATCGCTTATCCCAAGATCTTTCTGTTGGAATATAGGTTTTATAGAATTTTATGTCTATGGTAGTTTACTGGCTGGAAGTTATTTGAGTTAAAATAAATATATGTATGGAACATTTTGAAATGGTTTGAAGTTGTCGTCTTGTGTAAAATATTAGTTGCTATTATATTTTGATACTAGCAGTTGCTCTCTGTCTTTTCTACCAACCGTTTTGATTTCAATTTTTTTGATCACATTTTTACATTGTTTTAGATTTATAATATTAAATGTTTTACAATAAAAATGTTTATGGTGCCAAAATTTATTAGTAAATTGCGTAATAATCATTGAGAAAAAGAAAAACGAGATCGAAAATTTTAAAAGAGAATTTGAAAATGACGGAAAATATTAATTTGAGAAGGAAAAATGGCGTCATTTGTGGCGTCAAAGAAAATAATATGTTGAGAGGGGGAATTTGGATTGATACACATCAAGAGGGGAAATTTTATGACAGTGATGTGTATCGAAATTTAAAAATAAAGGATGAGAATGTATGATGCTGGAGATTGGAGCTGATGATGCTGGAGATTGGAGCTGATGATGTCGGAGATTGGAGCTGGTGATGAAAAGATTTTTAATGGTGTTGACAATGCTGAGAATTTTGAAGACAGCATTGCAGACGTTGATGATTTGTGTTGAAGATACTGATGATGAGTAATGATGATGAGTAATGATGATGAGTATTGATGATAAGTATTGATGATGATGGAGATTTTATAGTAATGAAGCTGGTTGGAAATTGATGAAGATAATTATTGGTCATTGGTGACGGAGTTTTTTCGGATAAAGGAATAGGAAGAATTATTGATGATGGAGTCGTTGGAAGTTATTGATGATGGAATTGGAGATGGAGTTATTAATGATGGAGTTGGTAGTTAATTGTGTGTTGAATTGGTTAAGTTAGTTGAGATTTGAGGTTAGTATCTATTCGAATTGTAAAGTTGGATTAGTATTGGGTGGTTTAGTTAAATTGGGTTTTAAATAAGTTATGGGAGTTATAAGAGTTTTTATTTTAATTGTATTAAACATAAAATTCAGAGGGGATGTTGGAATATAGGTTTTATAGAATTTTATGTCTATGGTAGTTTACTGGCTGGAAGTTATTTGAGTTAAAATAAATATATGTATGGAACATTTTGAAATGGTTTGAAGTTGTCGTCTTGTGTAAAATGTTGGTTGCTATTGTCTTTTGATTGAAATTGGTTTGTTTACATAATGTTTTATATATAGTCTTGGAGAATTGTTTATTAGTAATGTAAATAAGAAAGGTGATAAATAAATGATGGTTCTATTATAAAGAGTAAAGGTTTTATTAAGAAGGATCCCAAGCAGAGAAGTTTTGATAATACATCATACACCACGCACAAGGGTAAGGATATATTCGATTTACACATATATCTACAACACTTTCCACGCGATGTAAGTAGATATTCAACAACACAATAAACTTTATACGGGAGTTTAACGTAAATAAAAAGTTATAAAATAAATGATTTTTACCCTAACTTCTATATTTTTTGGTTATAAAAAACATATCTCTGTGGTCACAACTTTAAAAACATCGAAACAATTAACTTTTTGTTAGTCTAGCAAAGTTCTTAAACCCTTTCACAGTCAGAGGGATGTATATTCCCACCAAATTTTGAACTTTATGTCATTGAGATAAGATTGAAAACCAATTAAATATTCAAACATGTTAGGCCCGTTAAAGGGTGTACCATTCGATTTCATCTATAAACGGGACCTATAAATCGAGGTCTGAAAATACATAGAGGTTCGCCAGTCTCCTTTGCAGTCGTATACGTAATCGGTCTATGAAGCAACTCGTCGCAAAATTATTTCGTCTACTATCATATCATGCATTTAAGACGAGTTAGTCTTAAATGCATGTGGTCTAAATAGCTGGTCGCCGACAAAGCAATTTGTCTTAAATGCATGTGATCTAAACTGCTGGTCGCCTACGTAGCAATTCGTCTTAAATCCAACGTACAATCAACCAGTTTGATTTACTACTATGAAATCCTTGTCACACTAATGAGGTCAAAAGCTGGCCTATATATTTTATAAAATAAATAAAAAGTAGGTGAGAAAAAAACTGTATTTACATTTATTTCTACAGTTTATATTTTTATATGACTTAATAACAAAAACAATTTCCTTGTAAACTTAAAATAAATATTTTACTCTTACGCGTCGTTACACAACTAAATAAGCCTAGCAGCCAACACATTTCTAGATGTTTAAATGTTTCTTTATGTCAGACATCATTTACAAAAACTCGTGTGCTGAAATTCTCCCCTCTTCCATTTTTTTTAATTGTTCCTTATAGGTATCTGGCATTAAATATCTTGTCTATCCCCTTCCTGTTATTAGAATTGAACAAATTCCTTCTCAAACTTAGATCGGTTAGCTTTGATTCTCTGCACAATTTTTGCAGAAAAAAAAATGAGTTAGATTTAGGGGTTCACGGGCATTCAGCCGACGGTGCATCATAAATATATGCCATGGGCAATAGCGGCAAATTGTGAACTATTTCTTTACCGTCCCTAGTAGCAGTAAGGCCTAATTTGTCTCCCTTTTTCCATACTGACTTTATTTATATGAAAGTAGCAGCCAGTCAAATTCGAGTCAGGACCATTTCAAACGCAGTATATTGTGCAACCTCGTAGTCGCACTTATAAAATAATATTCTGATCCTCAGTATGTTTTTCAACACCTCAAATAATCGAACGGACGTTTCAACGCATTTATTCGGTAGTAAGCTGAATAGGACAGGAACTATATTTGTTGTTTCTTCATTGCTATCGCTATCCATGTGCAATGAAAAAAACTGGTAAAAAGGAGCCGGTGTACGCTTAAAAGTGCCGTCTCCGAAGTATTTTTTTTTTATATTTACGAGTAAGCATTGGATAGGTCGATCATTTAAGTTTTCCATGAATCTGCGACTCAATGTCGTGCAAAAAAAACAATATTTTGTTGTTGTTGTCTCCGTCACAGTAAACCAGGAAATTCGGGGCTATTATTTCTGGTATCGATACTTCATCCAGACTGTCAAATTTGGTTTTGGTCACTCGTAAAAATTTCCTTTGAGCTCTGTATAACGCTCAGAATAATAACTAAAGCTAGTTATTGTTCTGAGGTATAACGTGTATTTTTGACTTGTTTGTTGTACATGTCGGTACCTATTATATGTATGACATTTTCCGCTTCATCTTTTAATTGAATGACAACATCTTCAAATATTTCTTTGATAGGTTGAAAAGTTTTGCAGACCTGTTTTTTACAAAAATCCATGATGATGTCGATATGGTTTTGAGCAAGATTTTTCCGGCAACTGTGTACTGTTGAACGTTTAATATTCTCTTTATCCACACTTAATGTTATCGATGAACTACATTCATTTCTAGACACGCAATGCCATAAAGACGTTCCATTTTTATTACTTTTATTAAATTCGTATATATTACCGGCATGTAAAACCGTTGGATGGCCCCTCTGACTATGGATAAAGTTTATTTTAGAATTATCACTTATGTTAACTTCTTCTTCATCTTCGCTGTTACTCTCTAAATATTATTCAAGTGTCCTTCCATAAGTGGCCTGTTAATTCCAGTTAAACGCTGCATAAAATTCCTCTTTTGAGTGTTAAACGCTGCATAAAATTTCTGACGAGTTGCTTTATTGACTAATTACTTTATAACCTATTTGCGAATTCGTCTAGATTATCTTAAAACAAGTAGCTAATGAGACCGGTTACATGTCGGACAAATCACTTATTTGTCCGGTTGATTTTAGACGAGTTGTTTCAAATACCGATTACGTATTCGACTATCTGCAAAGAACAATGGCAAAAAATGGTCTGACTTTTTGAAAGCGCCCATTAATGTTATTTACACCAAACAAATTTATTGTTTTTCGCACGTTTTTACAAATATCTAGATATTCCCTTGAAAGCCGGCGTTAAATCGAGTTTTTTAAAAGAATATCAAAGATGTGTTTTTTCTTAATCCATCCGCCATGTTGAAAATCGGGATGTGAATACAATTATTTTTTATCGACTTTAATATTCAATTGAATGTTATTGATCAATCGAAAGTCAATTTCCACCCTCGAAACAGTAAGTAAGTTTCTTGTTCCCACCATATTAATGGTGATTGGTGTCTGAAGAAGCCGCTTTAATGCCATTCAAGCATCTACCGTATTTGTACTGAATTAAAATAACCAATTACTGTGATGTATCGATGCTATAAGTATCGAATCAAGTTGTAGTGAAATCCTGCCCTATCAACCTATCACTTTGACAGATAACAAACGGACACATTGCTCCGCACTCTTTCACAGTTGGTTGTTTTATGTGTTTTTTCGGTTTTGTTAATATTATTCTTTACCGTTATGCGACTCATAATATAAACCATTTTAATTTTTACAACAAGTCCACAATTGCATGCCGTGGCATCAATTGAGACAGCACTTAGACTTTCCGTATAAACAAGTTTAGACTTTAGACTAAGTTACTTTTGACACTGAACTGAAACTGACAAATTCATATCAGTGTGTCTTGTTGGATGTCATAATAACAGAATAATAATGGTCATAATAAAGAAAAAAAAACTAACCTAGCCTAACCAAAAATCAAACCACAATATCTTTTTTTTCCGGCTTTCTCAGATGAAAATAACTTTACATACAGAATGTACAAGTTACGCTGAATCTTAAGACATATTTTTTGTTTATGTGCGCTCATATTTTATATCAGACAATTTTTAGTATGGATATTTGCCATTGTTCTTTACCCAAATGATTTTTAGGTGAGTTCATGCTGTAGACCACTTGCGTTTTTACCATTTGATACTAACGCCTCCTATTGATCAAATGAAATATATACCATTAATTATGATGAAACGGTCTCAAAGATTTTGCACTAGATGACAGGAACAAAACATGGAATAACTATTCGGACCTCATTCTTTGTTTATTTGTAAGGCGGTAAGTGTTTAACGAGATCGCGCTTAGCATTTATCTCACCTGACAAATTGTGATGATAAGACCGAAAATAAAAGCGATATTTACTCGGAATCCTCAACTACTTGAGCTGGTTATCTTATCTCTGGCTCTCAAACATAACAATGGTACTAACATTATTGTTATGGCCAACGACTTGGGTAAGATGGCGGTCGGTACAGCCAGGCGGTCTGAGAACAAGCCAAAACCAACCAAACTAAATACAATACTCACCCCCGGGAATCTAACTAAGTTAATTAATTTGGAACACACAGACGGTTCACAAAAAGTGGAACGGTCAACATTCTCAGTTACCTTCATACTGTTACGATGGATGGTGGTAAAAGGTTGATGGAACAACCTTAAGTATGTATTTTGATGTGTACATAACATTTGTTTTTTTTAATAGATTAGGCGAATGAGTCTGCTCTGCCTGATGTTAGCAGAAGCTGAATGTAGAGGCGAGCACAGCTGGTGGAGCGAGATTCTGCCTCACTCGCCGTTCTCACCTTGTTAGTTGCACTGAGGCACTATAAACATTGATGTATTTATTTTCAAAGAGAATTTATAAATTATTTGGTAAACTGAATGCTTTGTTATCATTCAACGATTAACTTTACTTCATATTTAATTAAAAGAATAAGCCTAATTTGTTGAGATAATTACGAACTAGCTAGCGCACGCGGCCGGTGCGGGCGGCGGCGGCGGCGGCGGTGCGGCGGGGCGGGCGGGCGGCTAGTTGACATCTTGATGAGAATCGACTTAATTAAAAAAGTAATTTGTTATCTCCCGACTTCAGAGTTGATTCCACATCAAGTTGAATGACACAAAGTCCAATAAAGATATTGAAAGTTTCTTAATTATTTAATATCTCAAGTGTCATCTTTAATAGAGTTTTTAGAGAAAACTTTGGATAATAATTAACAGTAGAACTTGTTTTAGATTAGGTATAGATGAATTCAAATATAATAGTTATTACTTTCTAAGAAAATATTAGGGGCCAGTAGAAACAAAACGTATACATCGTATATATCATATTTGACACACTGACGATGACGATGGGATATAGATGATGACTCAAACCACGCTTAAACTTTGCTTTAATAGCTACCTAAATTGTAAGTGACAAAATCACATATTTTAAAACAGATGGCACTAAAGTTTGAATAACGATATCAGTAAATCGACGGTGCCACAACCCCCATACTCAGGACAATTACACAATGTTTGTTTTTTTACATATTCACCCGTACTGAGTATGGATTACACTAATTCATCTGACCTACACTGCTTACGTTGAGATGGCGGCACTAAAGATCAACTTCTTTCAACTTCTGCGGTCGTAGTGTCATTTAAATTTGTTCATTGTTTTATATTTTACTTGCTGTTCCCCGACCCACCGCGCTGCATCGCGTCGCCAGAATGCGGCTTCGTATTCGCTTAGCGTTTTTACTGTTTTTTTAAGGCGTAAAGTTAAATAGCTTGTAGACTTCCACAAAATTGGGCTCTCAAATGCAAAAAGATTAGGTATTTTAAATACAACTGGTAGTTCTAGAGACTAAGCCATCTAAGAACGGGTTTTGCGTTTTCTGAGTAGTGGATTGGGTTTAAGACGGCTGCTTCCAGATTATGAAGATAGATTGAGACACTTCGCTTTCAAAAGCTTACAGCACAGGAGGCAGGTTACCGACCTTTTATTGCTGCATAAGATCACCAATGGAAACATGGGTGAGAACCTTTTGGGTTCTTTAAAATTTAATCTAAATATTCGCTCCACTCGCTGCTCAAGGCTTTTCAGTATACCACTAACCAACAATAATGTCTCTTACAATAATCCTATGCACCGAATGTGTCATGCATACCATAATCTGAATTCTGATTACGATATTTTAATCAAAATTATCAATTATTTAAAAAATCATTACAATCATTATAATTTCAATTTGTCCAATTTAATCTATCCATTATGATTTTTTTTATTGTGATTTATATTAACTTTTCTTTTTTTTCTCTTGCATGTTTTGAAATATTGAAAAAGTGTTGTTAAGCTTTCGCATATTATTATTATTTTTTGTGTTTTTTCTTGAATGCTGTGCATAGCAATAATGGGTCAATTGACCGATAATGTTATATGTATAATTACTTCATTTTTATTTTTAATAATGAATTTGTCCATTAGACTGTTACAAAAAAATAAAAAATTAGCGCGTTTAAACAAAAAACAAACTCTTTAGCTTTATAATATTAGTATAGATGTGTTACAGCCCTACCTGCAGGCGGTCCCAGCCAGCGGCCCACTCAATCCGTGACTGGAGTCTCACAGCCGTTCTTAGTGTAAACTTTGAAATCACAACTGTTTCGAATTAACTGCGCAGAAAGTTTCTGTTTTAACAGCTGCGATCGTTCGTCCGCGAACGCCAGAAACCTGAGGCCAACAACGTTTCCATTTTCGAATTTCTAAACCCTTCTACCTGCAGTAGGTACTTGATCTCTAAGTTAATTGTTTTTTTCATTGTTTACTAGGTTTTTTTGACTAGAGTAAAGCTTGTGTTCGACACTTTAAGCTTAGTGTTTTACAGAGTTTTGGTCGCCAAAAATAACATAGATTTTTATTGAAATGCTACGGGATGACAGTAAGGAAGCAGGGTAGACGGTATTCAATAGTTGCTAAATTACTAAATTGAGTTGCTGACCTCTATTTTTAATGGTTAAAAGGCAAACATGTCGATTCCTGTTTGAAAAAAGACAGTGCTGAATAAATTCCACGAGCAGGATTCGAACCCGCACCCCATGACATGCCGGGTCAGGTGCACTGCCAACTATGCTATCGTGGCTGGTTGGTAGTGCACTTAACCCGGCATGTCATGGGGTGCGGATTTGAATCGCGCGCGTGGAATTTTTTCAGCACTGTCTTTTTTCAAATTACAATTTGTTCGCAACAATATTTGCGTAAAATTAAATGTAAATAATCATGTCGATTTTAGGTTCCTGTCGAAAATTAATGCCACTACCCTACATGTGTTATTTTTGCGACCTAAGTCAGTAGTTTGATGATGTCTATTTTCTTGCATTAATGTCTATAGCAAAGCGAACAAAGAATCTAACTGGTACAGACACGAGCGTTAACATGTGAACAATGTAACTCTTATTACAATGGAATAAGAGTAAAAACAAATGTATACTTACATGTTAGTGCTCATGACTGTACAAAAGTGTTCAACCAGTACCGTACCTTTCAAATCCTTCAACAACAAATAACATTAAGAGCGAAATCTCACTGTCGTTTCACGTGCCGTTTCAAAACACTGACAATGACCACCCTTTGTTTTCTAATGTAGAGCCCAAAAGCCAAGAAAACTCAAGACATACCTATAGTACTCATTTGAAGTTTCATGTTTTAAGAGTTGAAGAAATTAAATCCTTTATTCATCACCCACCTTTGTCTTCACTTATCATCAGGTGAAATTAAAGACGTGCGCTTCGCAGTTGTGTAATAAAAAAATGAGATTATTATCCCACACGTTTTTCAGAAAAATATTTATGGTAAACATAATCGTATTTCATAACAAAGTTATATTCGTGACAATTAGCAGGGATCTCGGCTCACATGCGACGACTACAGGGCGGCGGTCATTACAAACATCAAAATCTCTTTTAATTACGTTAAATTTTCCAAGTATTTTGCAATACCAAGTAACTGCCCCAAGCGTTATTGACAAAGGCCTGTTAGTATGATAAATTTTTTGCCGTTTCATTAATAAAAGTAGGCTTCGCCGGTACTAATCGCAGTCACGTCTCCGCGCCTCTCATTTCAGTTTTCAGATTGTCGAGCTTTCGACTCATTTTAGAAGCTTTGTATTCAATGATTGTTGGCGGAACAATAGCTAACAATTTTACTTAAGAAGCTTCTGTTTTAAATATTTTCATTATTTCGTTTCCTTTGTTCTTGTTCTACTCTATTTACAACTTCTCAAGTGGAGTGTAACAATTAAAAAAGTTATATACCTAGTAGAATGAGAGTTATAAAGCTATCAAATACGAAATTTGAGCAATGAAACTGTGCTTTAGATTAAAACGAAGCACTCTTACATGGATCTATTTGGGTTGGTCTCCCGTGACCAAAAACCTCGCAGAGGATTTAAATAGTCTGGACAATATACGTTATGTAAAATATTAGCGAATAGATTCGTATTACTCGTAAGTGCTCGCTCTATTTCAAAGTAAAACGTACGCGTTTATTTATTGTCTTAGAGAGTCAATAGAAATGAAACACACCATTTTGATCTATCCGCGATTACATATCATATTATTTCGTCCAGACATTGAGAATTAATTTGTAGGTTTATAGGCACACTACACATGAAGGTGCATATATTTCAATATGTAAAGATGCACAAAGAAAAAATTCTGAACAGGATTCAACCGGATAAACTTCAGCTCTCAGCTCTCACTTTCCAATTAACGCCTGTTTCCATAGACCAAATATCGAATAGATATGTAATACAAGCAATGCTTGAAAAAAATCCACACATATCACAACAATTAATTACTTACACATTTGATAGAGTTGATTAATTATTATGATCCTCCCACATGGCTCGGTCACCCTCCGCACGGCGGCCGTAATGAGCGGCATAAATCAAACAGACGCGGCGGGACACACGCACACTGATTGATACAGCCAACCGGCAGGGACGACGCCATCACCAAGCTATTTTTAGACAAACACCAGCTAATAATTACCAACAATAGCGGGCGCGGAGGTGGTGATCCTGGGACATTTGTCACGACGAAAATTATTTGTGACTTTACTAGTATTTCAATGATGATGCAGTCAAAATCTTTTGAGCTACAAATATTACTAGCGTATATTCAATTGTTAACTTGTATTTAGCCACGCTGTGTTAACTCAATAACTTATTGAAGTTCTTGAAAGAATAGGTAATTTCATTAACTTTCAACTGAAAATCAGTTTTAATTAAAGCCACCGCTCCACAGTGGAGAGGCCCATTCAAGGAAACAACGCATCCCGGCGCCGCCGCGTGAACTAAACTACAAGAAGTTCGCAACACTTAATTGACTCCGGGTTCGGGTCCCGGGATAAACCTATTTTTGTTAGTGAATCCGCCGCGGAGGCTGGCCAGCCTTTGTCTGCGGGGTTATTGTCTGGCGCTTGCTCTCAGATCCCGGCCACATCTCCGCGGGTTTGTTGTTCCACCATTCGACCTAAATACCCAACTATTGTATTGTTCGGTTTTTCTTTACGATGTTTTCGCGGTACACCGTTACATTATTTTGTTGAAAAGCTTCGCCTTTATTGCTTAGCGTTTGAAATTTCCTTTTGTTTCCGTGATTTTCACTATTTCCTTTTCCATTTTGTTTGATCAGATCGATAGTACTAATGGTACCTTTTCGAGCGATTTCTTAATAATAATATTTAAGAAGTTTTCGTCCCAAGTATCCATAGCACGTATAAATTGTCAGATTTCGACATTTTTATTACGTGATGTGACAGCGCTTCAGTTACACTTGCCATTTGAATCACTGAAGTGAAGTGAATTTAAAACCTACATTTGTAGGTCGTAAATCTTGTTTCTTTACCCCGAAAAGGCTGAATGGGTTACGATGAAATGTAACCTAGGTAAACTAAAAGGATTTCATCCATGGAAAAGTTTTTACTCCCGCGGGAGAGTGCACTTTCGTGGACAAACAAAATTTCACGCGTGCTCGCGGCTCCCGCGGGCAACAAGCAACCAGTAACTCTGCATAATATGTAAAAACATTGTCACGAGAAGCTACCTCTAACATCGACTAAGATTAACTTCAACCCTCCAGTGGTATAAAATAGAAATAATTAAACAACGTACCATTACTCACAAGAAACTTGGGTAATTCGCAACAAAAACGGATACGACACAAACAGATTACGACACAAAAATTAT
Organism: Eudonia lacustrata; assembly: GCA_947562085.1. Classification (NCBI taxonomy): domain Eukaryota; kingdom Metazoa; phylum Arthropoda; class Insecta; order Lepidoptera; family Crambidae; genus Eudonia; species Eudonia lacustrata. The sequence continues at coordinate 28,843,558 of OX387340.1, read as the reverse complement.
TAAAAATAAAACTTAAAAGTAATCAGTATGACAAGAGATCGGTTCCCACCAATTATTCAGAATAAAGCGATTATCTGCTCAGTGTCTGATTATCTGCTGGTATTTGCATATCCATGTCACGAGCATGGCGATTAAAAGTAATTACAACATTGCCAATGCTCACAATACGCATACGAAAGTGCTTTCCGTCAGAATAATTTCCGGGCGTTGATCCCTGCGTGCGCGCGTTAAATTGGGGCTAAACCAGAGCACTTCATTTGCGACCGCGACGTAATTACTGCATAAATAAACAGACGTTCGCGCAGATTTAATGTCTTGGTAATGGCCGTAGTTACCCGTGCTGCGACCAAGAGGTTGCCGGGCAGCGCTATAAATCAGTAAGTATTTAGTGCATAACTACTGATAATTCCAAAAACTAACAAACTAAAACAAATCTAACATTAACTACAGAATAGCAGGGAGGATCCATTACAAATCTAGTTTCCAGTGGCGGTAGCCAAAGAAACATTAAGAAAACGATAGCGAAGTTCGAAAAGAATATAATGTATGGGATTGACATAAGATTGTACTAGTAAATTATTTATTTATTTACTAAATAGGTAAGCCAACGTTTGTGTACAATAAAACTTACAATTATATAACAATGTTACAATTAATTACAATAATACGTTCTAAAAATAGTGTGCTAAACAGTGAAAACTCAAAAATAAATTTGATACTAATAACGAGTTTTGTTCAAAACTCAAGCTAGTTTCACTACTCTATAAAGTAGTTACCTATGTGCTGTTCAAAAAAACACAGGACACTTGTTTATAGCCATTTTTCGCGAACGGGATTCGAATCTTCTGACATCAGATGCCCTACCATTAGGCAAACGTGTTTGTATCAGTCTCGTGCAAATACATTCAACGTTATCCATTTACTATGTAAATAGTGTAGTTATTGACATTGAATAAGCCGCAATTTAGCTACACTATTTCTGTATTACAATTCGCAATCATATTATAACAAAAGCTACTAATGAATTATGAATAGGACATTATTAATGTTAACGACAAAGATAGGTACATCAAACCGTATGTCGATATGTTGAAATGTTTCTCATTTACCGGTAACATAATAATATTTGCGTAAAATTATTTAAGTAGGTTATCATAAATTGTATTTATTTTTTCTTTAATTGAATACTTGTTTTGAATAATTATAGTATTTAAATAGTATATTTTAGTCCACATTGCATGCCGTGGCAGCCTATAAGTAAGATGACACTTAGATTAAGTCCTTTTTTGTACAAAAACAACTTTAATTTAATTTAGTGTTTATTTTGTTGGTTATCCTATTAAATAAAATAAATAAATAAATAAACATATTGTTTTCTAAAGTTTACGCGAACACTACACATTGAAATGAATCAACTTTTACGGATCTACTCGCGTTTATTTTACACATTACTTATTTAATGTTTATCCTGACGTTTCGAACCCTTTCTCTCCCTTTTCTTTGTCTCCCTGTGACCACGGACCCTGCAAAGGGTTCGAAATGTCAGGATAAACATTAAATAAGTAATGTGTAAAATAAACGCGAGTAGATCCGTAAAAGTTGTTTCATTTCAAAATAAATAAACATGTCCATCGCTACAACGTTCACGTTCGGAACAATGCATGTGGTAATCACTATTGATAACAGCTCAGCGCTCTCGGAAATAAAGCAAACTTTTCCAACGAGCAAGTTTATTTGAGCTTAAAATTTGAGATGTTGCGCTTAATGCGTTTCCGATAGTACCCGCGCTGGCTCGGGTAAACAGCCATGGTTAATTCACGAGCGGAGTGCAGCCACGGGCCACATCCACCAAACAAGGAGACAGCAGAAGCTAAGCTTCAAAAATGAACGAGCGAACCTTACAGCAGTCGCATATGATGTGTAACATTTCACATCTCACCTTAGCAATAAGCAATATTAACATTATATTCTAAAAAAAAAATCAATGGAGAAATTTTTTAAACATTATAATCAATTTTTCTTTTTTAAATCGCAAGATCATAAAAAAAAGATCAAATTTGATCAATATTTTTTTTAATACCAATGATGATTATCAATGATCTGCACTTTATTAAGACTTATTATCAACAGTAAATATTTATTATTATAGTTTAAAAGTCACACGAAAAAGACACACGAAATGGTTGAAATCAATATTACAATAGAAAATAGAAGAATTAACAATTACGTATATTTTTACAAATCATAAAGAGAATGCAGTAAATACTCATTAGAAGACATTTGACATATCAAAATGACCTTTGATAGTCAAATGACGCAATATGTCACATATAATAATAATATGTCTTGTTCATAACATCGATTTTAAATTTACAAAATGGCGCGCTTCCCCGACTTCCTGTCACACTGTTACGTCCAACTTCCGTCACATTTCACGAAATCACTCCCACAAATTGTATGTGAAGGCGAGCGGAAAGATGTTGAACGCACACATAGACAGCCTCTCACGGACGCGTAATCTCGCAGCAATTGCGTTCGGACTGTTCCGAGATTCGGTGGTGGGGGACTGGGGGTGTGTGTATGCGTTGTTCGAGCCCGGTATGTAATAAGCCTACCTTCTGGGCTCCTTATTTTTTGCTACATCAATGTTACTCCGACCGCGTCTCACTCCCCAGGCGGGGCGCGAGCGGGAGGTACCCACTCAGCTTCGATTGATACAATACAGGTACCTAATATTTTTATTATCATCTATAACATTGACTTAAAGTTTATTTGGTCAAAACGATTATGTAAGTAATGTTTCTCCAGAATGCCAAGATGAAGTTAATGTGTGTTTATGTAGAGATGTTTCAATGTTGATGTTAAGTTAAAGTGTGTTTTGATAATGTCTATTGTTCTGTCCGAAGCTGTTTTGTACATTCGCGGGTCTATGGCTCCTGTGTGATCCCATATACTGCGCTTAAACAGATTTTATGCGTCCCAAAGTTAGTATGTTGCCGGTGGCTTTTATTTGCCAGCTCCGACTACATCTTATACACGAGTGCGTACTAAATATGAATGAATTAGTAATACCGAGCGGCGTACTGTACCAGCTGTTGCTCTAGGGAGCGTAAGTTAATACCTCGCTACATTTATACCTCGAGGGACATTTGAGTATGATTGAGCTACGCAACAGAACCTTATACGTGGATGTGAGGTGAAAAAATGGCTTTTGTTTTATATATGCTTTCGTAAATCCTTTGACACAATAATGTCGTGGCGTGAAAGATTATTTCATAATCAATTGGTAATTTATACGTAAAGAGATTTCTTTTTGTGTGTGGGAATTATCTCGGCACGATTGAATCGATTCTCAAAATTTTTTCAATAGTACAAAGGTATGCTGTCTCTTAATAATATAGGCTAACAATTTTTTTACTGTAATTTAAACCAAATACCACTTACTTACAGACTTAAGTAATCTAAGAATATTGGGAACTTTAACTCTTTGAAGCCTTAAATACCTGTTTAAAATCTATCGGGTAGGTTACTTATATGATGTAAAGAACCACTAAAATGAGTTCTTTAACATTGTGTCAGTGTCACGAACGAACTGCAACTAATCTTACCAAGTAATAAGTGAAACATTGTTCTGCGGGGAACCAGTGCCTCTGCAACTATCTAACACTTTAATGCAATGGTGCGGTCTAGGAATACATTGAATGTAATGCAGATCTTCAAAGCAATAAGTAAAGACTTTTGTTAAGTTAACATTAAACATCATGTTCCGTTGTGTAATGTAGTATATCTATATTAATACGTGAAGCAAAAACTTTGTACCCCTTTTTTACGAAAATTGCGCGGACGGAGGAGTATGAAATTTCCTACACTTCTAGTTTATTTAAAGTATAGTCAATGCTATGCCCAAATGGGTAACATGATGTACTGTATTATTGATGACACTACCTTGTCCAACATTCATGAATCGCAATAAACACTTTGACTTTGACTTTGACTTTATATAGAGAAGGTTATCCGATTGTTAATTTTTTTTTAATTATGCATAAAAATACATTAAATCGATAAAACAAACATTACACACACTACCGTGTATTTGACACACACGCATTTAAACTCTTTAAAAAAATTTCAAATAAGGAAGAGGAGCGGCCGAAATCTGTCAATGCCAATCCAAACTCACATTCTATCTTTTTTAATTTTTCATTGCTTATGATACAATCCGTGCAGCCTTAATAAAATTACGGTCGAATTTCGACCACTGGGCGACCACTAGTAAATATTATTGTATGTAAAAAAAAAAATATTGTTAAAGGAAGTGTGTAAATTATATAACGCAATTTTTAATTTCAAGATTATCAAAGTTGCGTCATACATCATCTTAAAATATTTTATGTGATCAGGGTCTATTGACCCTGATACTGATACTGAAACGTTAAGTAGGCTATCAGTGTTGCCAGTTGCCATATCCAAAGTCATTAATTTTTTTAAAGGAAAATATTAATTGGTGTCGCATGACATAGGTACTGTAGTCACAATCTGATCATAGAAACACATTAATTAAACCAACCAGCCCTGTCTAATAATTGTTACTGCGATACAATTTACAATCACGCACTGTGCGTGCACCACTATGAAATCGACGTCAACAAAGTGATTTGTTATTAAAATTACTGTTACCTATATGATTGTATGTAATCATTAAGGATACCTATATCAGGAGGTTTATTTTAAAAAAATATGTTAATATTGGTGGTAGGGACCAAAAAGAGAGATGATCTTTTGAAGTCGCCTGAGCCTTCTTGGTCTTCTGGGTTCGAAATCCAACGGGTTAGGGGCAATTGAACCCACTCCAAAACTAGGACCAGCAACCAGCTGTTCCACCTTTCCTAATTTGATAATAGTGTACTGGGACGACATTAATTTAGGTTTTGGGATGATTAACCCATTCCAACAGGGTATAAATATTGTACTTAGTGTGGGAGGGCTTGATCTAAATCTGAATGGCTAGCTATTGCAAACCTGTTGCTATAACAACAATGTGTACAACAACTTGTAGCATTGTTGAGTTGTGTACTGTAAAGCTGGAGAGGCTTTACCTATATAAAAGGGGGTTTATCGATTAAAAAAACACAATAAACGTTTAAGACGTATATCAAGCTTCTCAAGAAGTTACAACAGTCCTTATCGTGACGGCTGGCTGTCGTCCAATCTCCGATACTTTCTTGTTTCCTTATGGAAGCCCATGTTTTTCGTTTCATTCCATTTTCCAAGCAGGCCACATCGCCTGCCAGTGTCGCCGCTCGAGCAAGCAGGCTAGATCACAACAGTACCAAGAGGTGACTCAGTAATAAGGACACTGTATAATTATAAACACCTTGAACACGTCAGCACATACATCAGACCATCACACACTGTCAAATTGCCTCAATAGCGTTTGAACTTTTATCGCCTCTGTGGTCTAGTGGTTAAGACCACCGGTGTAGACCCAGAGGTCCCAGGTTCGATTTCCAGACGTATTTGTGTACCCGGTCTGGTTGGTGGTAGGGCTTGTTTGCCCGCCTGGCTAGCTACCACCATCCTATCTAGATTTGTCGCCATAACATCAATGTTTGTAGCATTGTTGTGTTCCGGCAGCTAGAGATAAGATAGCCAGTGCCTCAATGGTTGAGGATTCCGGGTTAAGGCCGAGTGCTTACCTGTATAGTAAAAAAAAACTTTATGTAGATATCTATGGTTGATAAAACAAATTTAGAAATTTGACAATTTGGATTGGTTGATGAGTAGGCATCTGTACCACTTAATTTGCATATAAAAGTTTGAGTTTGGGTTGAAGGTAATACAGCCTTAGTGTTTAAGGATCCTGGGTGAAGTGCACATCCTTAGACCTTATCGTCATCTACCACCAGGTACCTCAACTGTTCAAAGGTGCGCAACTCCCCTGTTGATAAATAAAAATAAAAATAAAGTTTATTTCGAAAGGGTAATAAACACCTGTGTAAATCGGGATATGGCCGGGGATTTATCGCCGCCGGTGACAGCGCACGCCACCACGCCACGACGGGAGTCGTACCCGCGCCCGGTGGCGTGTGTCGCCGTATTTCATCGCTAAGTTATGGCGCTTCCTCACAAACACTCCGGTAGTAAAAACTTAGATCGCGTGGAATCAGATATTTAGGTGAAGTTGCGCTCGGCGGAGAGTACCTCGGAGCGAGTGAACACCGCGCAAAAGGTGGAAGGTTGCTCGGTTGTGTTACTAAAAATATAATAATCTATATAACAGTTGGCACGAAAAATTAATATAATACTAGCAGTATGCCCGCGACCTCGTCTACGTAGATTTCGTGTTTTTTCGTTAATAAACAAAATTACTACGTTTCCCAAATCAAAAAAATGAATAATTATAGAAGTCTGTTTCTTTTGCAAGCATTTCACTTACCACCGCGTTTGCGAAAACACGGCGGTTATGTGAGATTCCCCCAAGATGGTACGAGAGGGGGGGAGCGGGGAAGTTACCCAAAACTCAGACTCAGGATGGATCACATCCAATAAAGTTTTAACTCTTGTCAACTGCCCATCACATAGTGATGCTCAGTTATGGACTTTACTACGTTGACCTGCGAGATCGTAGCCAATCACCGTCGTTAGATCCGGCGTTTCTGATCCCAAGTCGTGCACTCTTGCAGACAATGCTAGAGCAGTATCTGTAGCAGTATCTTCGGTATAATTGTGGCACAATGGGCTTGCCTCTCTCTAAGTGATCCGATGTAAAAATACCCGTGCTTACAATAGTTTACATAATACGAAGAAGCAACACAACAATTTTTTTTAAATATAGTTTGGTGGGCAAAATCACTGCGGTCTACCTAGCAAAAGCAGAGTCCAATGCTTCACAGCTAGTGGAGTGGGATTATGCCTTTCTAGCCGTCCTCGCCTTGCCAACCCAAAAGTTGCTTCTCCACACCTCGAATAAAAAACCTCTGTTGAAGGAAGAAGGACATTCGTAGGCTGAGAGAGCACTCCATTTCTTGGTAGTGGAAGAAATAAATGATTAACGAATGTCTTCGTTCGCGACGGAATTGTTGCTATAGTAGACTGTACCAGCATTATACCTTAATTTTTGAGAAATAGGGTAATCGTACCAGTGTCCAACCAGACAAACTGCGCGACGCCACAGTTATACAGTAGAGATTCCACCCATGCGTACGAAGCGTTTTGCGTCCACGTTTTTCTTACGTACCGCAAAGTTGTGGAACTCCTTGCGTCAGTCTGTGTTTCCCATCAAATATGACATTGAGGTCTTCAAATCGCGAGTGAAAAGGCCTTCTAGGCAAGTATGTTACACCGTAGGCTACATCTCACTTACCATCAGGTGAGATACTTAGTGGCCAAATGCAAGCCTACCCAACTATAAAAAAAATAGTTTTAGACACAATTTTCGTCGCCATAAAGTAACATAGGATTGTTCTGAGAAGTAAACAGTTGTTCTTGGCGGAAAAGTCATGTCTGCGGTTTTGTTTTGTTTTCTAAAATTTGTATTATGTCAAATATTAATATGAAATAATGGTGGATTATTAACCGTTAAGTGTTCGTGAGTGTGCATTAGTGTTGGCGAATGAAACAAAACAGTGCAACGGCACTTTCAAATTCTCTCAAGAAGTCCGCGTGAGGACTTAGTTGGGGGGTATATCATTTCTCACTTCTCATTTCTATTATCATTCATCATCATCATACAGGAAGGAAATATTGTTTATTTATATATTTACCTGTAAGAAAAACTACTTTGACACTGGCTAAATGTGCTAATCGCACGAAGCCATCAACTAAAAGAAAACAAAGTAATATAGACTTTAATTGAAGTGTTACGGGATGACAGCGAGGAACCAGGTGGTTTGTATTAAAATGTTGATAAAGACTAAAATCAGTTGCTGACCCTACTTATAATGACTAAAGGAATAAAATGTAATGTAGATCACTAGTTCCTTCACCATTGGTGTGCCACTACCCTTTGTAAAAATGTATGGCTAGCAATCTCCAACCAAAACACATATGGCCTGCGTGCACCTAATCTACCCATGTGGGGAAGCCTGGTCTCAACAGTGGTATGTTAATATGCTGATGATAGTATATAAACTACTAAAGCTAAGCTTACTTTAAACGCGTTAGGAGTGATAATAATTTCCGACCAGATATAAAGGCCTAGGCGGCCGCCTGCGCCCTGAGTGGCGTTCATTACGTTCGTGAGCGCAAATCTGTCAATCATCCATCATTATTATTTGAAAAGTAAGATTTGATTGAGAGGGAAAAATTCACCGGAAATTAAAAAGGAAAGCTCTGCGTATAAAACTGGTCATATACGTAAGGAACAGTATAAGCAATGACGATTATCATAAAAGCACGATTGAGTAATTCACTGGTTAGTCAATTGAGAAAAATTTTAGCAACTGTCAAAACGTGTAGGGTTCGGTAGTCAACAAGGAACCCTTATAGTTTCGCCATGTCATGCCATGTGCTCTTAAGAACGAATCTAATAAAAAACTACGTACCAATTAAAACGTACCCGGATATTTATAAACTAACAAAGTCAAGGAAATCACAAACAGCTTCACACTTGCGTATAAATGAAGCTCGGATACAAATGAGGTGCGAGAAGGAACATCTTGTTTGCTTTAAATCACCGCAATAAAAGTTGTGCATGCCAAGCGACATGGCCAATTAAAGCTCGTATTGCATGGAGAATAAGATTCAAAATAATGTACACGGAGTTTATAGCAGATGGCACAGAAGAGCGATAGTAACTCAGCTCGTAACTTCAGAATATCACTAATAAAAACTTTATCTCTCAAATTGGCGCTGGCATTTAAAACGTACACTAGCATTTAATTACAGTTCCGTCTTATAAAAATGCCTGAATCTTCGATGGTATCAGAATACTACGAGTGTATGTTCTAACTTACTTCAAGTGCGACTATGAGAATGAGGAGCTCGATGGCGCAGATGTTAACGCGCCCGGCTTGCGATTGCTAAGGAAAAGCAACTTTCGCAAAGGCTGGTCATAAGATGGGTGACCAAAAATTTATCAGTTCGAGCCCCTCCGTGCTTCGGAAGGCACGTAAAGCCATTTGGGCCCGCGTGGTGGCTTACGGCCCGTTCTCCCTATCCATCCATAGGGAAGGCTCGTGCCCGATAGTGATGATGATGAAACACCAAGCATCAGCCATCAAAGAAGTCAGACAACATCATATTTATTTGTATATTTTTTATAGCAATAAATATTTATTGATTTGTTTACTCGAACCTACGACCTTTCACAATCCCAGTGGTAGCTCTTCCAACTGAGCTACAAAGGCATAATGTATCCCTCGAGAATGTTTCAAGTGCTTGCTTAGTAATACATTCTTTCAGGCAACGTTGTTTGAAAAAGATATTTTATTACTTCTTGAACATACGAAAGAAATATTTTCACAAATACTTAACAATCGGTTTTGTTGAAACATGAATCAATTGTTATTACATTTATACATAATATACATTTGTATCGAAAATAAAATGTATGAATTTATGTATCAATATTCTGAAAATTCTTTAAAGGCTATATATTCAGGCCTCTCTTGCATTATCATTACAGAAAAGATCAGCTCTATCGAGTGAGGACGATTGTTGTAAATTGCAGAGCGATTTCAATTGTATCTTATTCATAACTTCAAATAAACTTAGCGAACTTTGTGAATTCACTCAAATAACACGCTAATAGTAATAGTATCACTTAATTTACAAATGTTTTAAGCGATTTCTACGACTATATTTTCCATAAATTACCCATTCAGTAAGGTTTACAAACAATTGTAACCAATAAAATTATTTTGGATCCCCGTAACTCTTATTACAATGCATTATAATAGCAAAAAATCCTTCATTAAAGAAAACTATCGCAGTTTTCACAACTCCCGCCGCTGCACTGCATTCGCAATTCACATTCCTTTTAATTGTTCACAGCGGAGCTTCCACAGCGATTCTGTTCCAAAGCAATAAGGTACACAATCGCAACGCAAATGCCTTGAGAGCCAGTTAATAAGCACAATGAAAATTTCAGGAGGACACAAAGTGCAGAAGCGACGTTGTATCGACATTGTTACAACTGTTGCGAGCGCGGCACGACTGCAATTGCGGAAACTAATTATATTCCAACTAATTTGTTTGTCGGAATGTCCGCTTTAGTTGTTTGTGACAAAATGGCGATCCAACGTCAACTTTGTTTAGCCGGCTATGAACACATATCGCTTCACAAACACTACACGTTGAGATTAAACACAATACGCTAATAGCGTGTAGTGTAGCGTAGAGATTGTAGTTAAGTGGCTAAATTTTGATTGTCAGTTTTCAGGGTTCCGTAGTCAACAAGGAATCTTTATAGTTTCACCGTGTCCATCAGTATGTCTGTCTGTTTGTCTGTCTGTCTGTCTGTCCCCAGTCTAGGTCATAGACCAGGGATGGGCAAATTACGGCCCGCGGGCCATCTCCGGCCCGTGAATGATCTAAGTCCGGCCCGCGACCATCAAACAAGCATTCAAGTGCGTGTGTGTTTCAGAAAAGCATCAATATTTTTATTTCACAAAAAAATATTTATTTATTGAAAAAATACAGCAAAAAATTCAGTAGCCTGGCCCGCCATAGATTTTGTTAGTAAATATTGTCACGCCAATGAAAACGTTTGCCCGTCACTGTCATAGACTCTTAATACTAGAAAGCTGTAATTTGGCATGGATATACATATTAATCACGCCGACAAAGTGGTGAAGTAAAATTTTTAACAATATTTTTTTGAGTTACCTCCCCTACACGTGAAGTGACCAACTCATAAAATGTATTTGGTGCAGTACAAATTACAAATTACATTACAAATAACGTTGTCTTGTGTGTACATTGCGCGTGGCCCGACACGCACTTGGCCGGTTTTTTCTATTAGTGTAGTCACGGCAGTTGAAGAGGCTTAAAGTTAAATACATAACATACAATTTATACTACGTTATCTGTGCTATTGAATATCACTACGCTTTTGATATGTAGGTCGAGAGTAAAGAAGAATCGGCTCGAAACTCAGCAGCCTTGCTTTTCTTTTAGACTTACTGAGTATCCCTGCGACCATGGACCCTGCAAGGGGTTCGAAACGTCAGAATAAACTAATACATTTAATACAAGCAAGTTTGGATCTGTTTATAGTATTTCAATTTATTATTTGTATTGTATATGTGTCAATTAAGTGAAAACTTCACTCCATATCACAGAAAAACATTTTTCACCACAAATATAGAAAAGCAAATGTACTTAATCACATAAATGAAATGTTTGCCAAGTCATAGAACCATCTACTAAAGGGTGGCTCAATAGGAACTTCAATTAGGAAACGCGCGCCATTTTCGAATGTCATTTGTTAGTCGGCCATGTTTTGCAGTTGCTTAATTGAATAGACATTTACGGAAATGACGCGTTAAGGTTAGAAAGGACGTTTTTTTTATCATGAAAACATGCTTAAACTGGCAAGCAAGATGCTATGGAATGCAATGATGTATGAATTCTCAGTCTCTATTTTATTTCTTTCTTTTAATGCAAAAAAGTACAAATTATTAAAGCAGGACGATTCGAAATCAAAGCAATGGCACTTCTTATTTTTTACAGCTCTACTAAAAAAGGTCATTAAAAGTGCAACTACCGTTCGCCATAAACAACTTAATGCGCCGACACGTTACGCCGTTGTTCCGACGTAAAGTTTAAACGAATGCAATTATAACTATTCCGGTTCCCATAACTCTATCTGTGTCACGTTGGCATGTTTTAACTATGAAACTGTATGAGTTTATTTTTCATTAAAAATGTTTGTTATAATCGCGTTGGTATTCAAATTATTATTTGAACATGAGTTAAAATGGTTAAAAAAAATCAAAATCAAGATGGTTTATTGCAGTCTATCAAGGTTACTTATCTATAAACAGTGATTGGGACCATCCTACTAGGCATTCTAAAATGCCTGTTTCAGGAAGGAGGGGGGATGGTTATAATAAAAAACACATTATACTCTATTTGAATCAATATAATGAAATTAATTTGTATAATTTTTATACTGATATGATGCCTTTATCAGCAGTGTCCTACAGATAACAAACATCGTTGGGTTAAATAGATCATTAAGTTTTTATTCAGAGTATCTTGAGTGTGTCATGATCATGTCATGTATTGTCTCTGCGGTGCGGTGGTGGCGTGTGCGTCGGGTCGTTACGTTCCCTAAAATATGGTTGAGCGAAGGGATGGCTGATTCATATGTCATACTCGTGAACGGGTGCTGCCTGTGGAGGCTGGTCTGCTTTTGCATACTTATCTTATTTTTAGTATTATTCACTATAGTTTGACTTTGTTTTTCTTATACATTTTTGACTTTTACTAGAGTACTGTAGTGGTACTGTATGACAGTGTGGAAATTGAAACTTTTACCTGATGTAAATTTGTTAACTTAGATTTTTTTATTTGTTTTTTTTTACATTTTGTGGTTGTCTTCTATATTTTTTGTGTTTATTTGTAATGGAAAGTGTCCTGCTATGATAGGGCATTTTCCAATATCTTTGACGCTGTAAGGGAGAAAAGAGCTGGACACTTGCTGAATTTCTTGCCGGTTCTTCTCAGTACAAGATCTCTCTTTTTCCCGCTCTATATAGTTCACATGAAAATTCAAAACAAAGGAACGATAAAGTACGTTTTTCTCAATTCAAATAATTATACATGATAAATCTAATAATTAATGGACATGGAAATTAATATTCGGTTGCATTCGGAAATGCGATGGTTACCGAGAGACATTAAGAAAATAGAAGCACTATAGTCATAGTGCGAAACAACGTGCATGTACTCCAACCGACCAACAGACACAATACACACTCCTGAACAGTTTGTATTACACATAACTGATTTAAAGGAACTACAGTGGCTGTTCTGGGCACGAGTGTTTCCGACTGGCTGCGATTTACAGCTGAAAAAATCGTTTCTCCCTCCATTGTTTCATTCCCCGTTTCGTCGTGAAATGAATCATCAATTACAATTTAGCTAAACGCCTGACACGGGCCATTAATCAAAATAATAACTCCCATTCTGAAGTACGTGTAGTTATGGGTTTCGCAATAAATCACTAAAAAAATGGAGCTTTTAGAAGACTGTGAAACGACAGCAGTTCCATTGTTTTTATATTTAATTGAAACTAAGTTATCATACTTTATGCGTTTCTGGTTGAAATTAATTAGTTTATTTTGAACCTCATAAGAAGGAACAAACACGATAATTATCTTTTTAAATACTTATATTATCGTTTTAAGTTATATGGTCAAACGATTAAAGATTAACTATGCATTAACTACTAGATCCTCCCCTCCCCTTCCAACACTTCAGCGTACATCTCTCAGCCTGCAGAGCAGTATCAACATGCTCGGTATGACGATACGCTGATGGGATCTGAACCAAATGGAAAACTCGGTATTCTGAACAGAGTTCGGCGATTCTTTAAGCCGGACCAGTTGTGCCTTTTGTACAAGACACATATACGGTCTTGCATGAAGTATTGCTTGCACATCTGGAATGGTTTCGCAAAGTACCTTCTCGATGCCTTGGACAGATTGCAGCGTCGCGCTGAACGCATAATCGGCAATACAATTGTCACATATACTCTCGAATCTCTGCAATTGCGTAGAGATGTTGCGTCACTCAGCGTGTTTTACCGCTTATAACATAGCGAATGCTCTGAGAGCTCTTTGACCTTATCCTACCTCCTCCCTTCTTTCATAGGAGTACAAATGCTGCTCTCCGGACTCACCGCTTCACTGTGTCACATATCCCATCGCGCACAAAGAATTTTGGTGACTCGTTTTGTACTTAGATGAACGCGGTTTTGGTTAGGAATGCAATGTCAATCTACGTACGGTCTGGATCGAGCATAAATATGTATACTCGCCGGTAAATAAACGGTACAACTTGGATATGTGGTCAAAGAGATCTTGTGCAAGTACTCACCAGTAGCTCATCAGGAACTGAAGACGTGATGGTTCTCGCTGCTTACTTCTCGGACACAATCCGGCCGGCCACAATTTATAGATAGATAGTTCAATAATGTCTCACACACGGTAGACTCAACAGGGTGTCAATTCGAACACCAAATCCAATTTTTTCCTTTATAAAATCGGTCGCGCTCAGACGCAGCGCGCGGCGGTGGATTCGTTCGATTACCGGCTACTTCCAGAAACCAGCCGTTGTCCCGTAAGTGGGCGCCACTTTCTTCGTGAGTTCGTACCACACAAGGCGCGCCGATTGAATCGAGCGCTCTCATTGGCCAAACATACAGAGTTGCACCATTTCGGGACTGCGTTTTGACACTGCATTGATTATTAATAATAAGGCGCGCGGATTCAAAGAATTGAAGAACAATTAAACGTTGGAAACGGAACACGTTTCTTTGTCGCACCTCCAAAAGATGGAATAGTCTACCAGCACACATTTTCCCTCCTTCCTATATGAATGGGGTCCTTCAAAAGAGGCGTGAAGAAGCACCTTGTGGGCCGGCAGAGTGAGGTTAACTTATACTACGTTTGTTTCCACGCTGCACCAGTTGTCTTCGCGTCTGGATTCCATTTTTACTTAACATCAGGTGGGATGGAGTCATTTGCCGAGTGATCTATACCAAAAAAAGATGAGCTAACTACGACTATGAGCTAAGTACGAAACATACGATCGGGGGTTCGAGTCCTGCAAAGTTCAATCTTTCTGAGATGAATATAATCATATATGATTATTCATGTATGGTTCTGCTTTATTTAAAAGCTTCAGTCCCTACAAGTTTTGCTTAATTCTGAGATTCCAATTTACTAAATAAACGTACATATTATGTAATACCAACGTTTCTGGTGACAAATCACGGCAGCAGTATTGATACAATTACTGATAGAAGTGTTTGCTTACGAAAATGATTGGTGATATTGTATGCGTTGGGGCTCGCAGGCCCGGGCTCGGCGTGACGCTCGCGACAATTTATCGCGGACGAAAGCCCCGAACGCCGGGGCATGCCGGGGCATTCCGGGGCATTACGGGCGCCCGTCTCAGTAATGATAGCGCTCCACAGAATGCAGCTGTACTCGCAAATAAATGATAACATATGTGTGACACACGGAATTGTACATACGTCGTGTACAAATATTGTTGTTTTTATAACAGGAACGACTTTTTTATGAAAATAATGAAATGAAATATTGAAGTTGAACAGCTATTTGCTATAGATACACAGTTAAACAATGTTGGTATTGTGTGTATATTTACTTAAATAATTATATAAAGATAATTATTCGAGTAGAATGCATAATGCGAAAAGTAGACCAGGTAGACCGATGTCATGACCGGTGACATTTATAAGAGCTACTTGTAGGTAGCGTAAACTGAATAAGTGTTTTTGAATTTTGATGATATTATGATAATATTTTTTTTTTTTTTTATATTAGAAGGAGGCAAACGAGCAGGCGGGTCACCTGATGGAAAGCAATCACCGCCGCCCATGGACACCCGCAAAACCAGAGGAATCACAGATGCGTTGCCGGCCTTTAAAATATAAATAAAGAGAATTAAATAATGACTTGTTGATCAGCTTTATTGGAAATTGAAAAGGCAGCTCTACAGTAAGTTTCGTAAACAAGATATTATTGCGCAAACAGCCTATTTCATATTCGATTTGAATAATCTTGATTTTGCTCAAAATAACCAAAATTTCAACAGCACAACATTGTTCTCCAGTAGTTAGTAAAACTTTCCGTAACAACACTGGCTACTTGTTCCGATAACAAAAGGCAGTATCTACTAGTGCTGGCGTCTTCGTTACACGTTGCCTTCTCAGTGAGCAATACAATATCACAACGAGGAAATTACGTTGGCGAATATAATTGACGCAAATAATATCGAAAATCTCACTCAATCACTCAATGGATCTATATAAAACGTTCAACGCTGAAAATGGTTTGAGTGGAAGCAAAGTTTTCTGTTCGGTGTCACCAGATCTTGAAATGTCAGAAAGCCAACCTAGAATGTTTGTCATATTACATTTACACATCATAAGATAGAGCCAAATATACAGGATAAACCTGTTACGTTTGAAAACTTTAATGCTTTATGAATTATAAAACTGCACTGCCTTTGCTATTCAAAGGCAGCAATCACATTGCTCTTCTAGAAAATACACGCTTTGCGAATAGCAATCCAAGAGACGTGGGCTTAAAGTATGTATCATATATTGGATGTCTATTTCATACCCAGCGATGATGACACAATAAATATAACAGGCAATCTAGCTAATGACAATCCATTACAGTTACAATGCTGCTAACAACAAAATTTGCAAATGGAAAATTCAATTTGGGGCTCAAAGCTTGCCACGTCCATATCACATTACAAGTGTGATCGCAGCGAATTGTACAAGATTACGCGTCACGCGTCCCGGCCGGGCCAATAACGGAGGTTTATATTTATTTGATGCTGGTGCGGTACAATTGGTGGGAATATTGAAATTCCTGCGTCTCCTCGCGTCACCGATGGGAACGTGATACGTAAACGCGCAACGAGATGCGTAAACAATGAGGCGCCGGTGCGGTGTTACGGTTACCGCAAATTGGATACGTGATGGCCGAGCCGGCAGGCTTCCATTGGCTGGAAGGTAGCCCCTCGCCTTGTGGTTGTTACACAAAACTGGAAACTACAATCGTTTCGAATAGTGGTTTTCAGGGTGCCTAGTGCACGTTTTATTTGCGTTAAGCACCTAGAGCAAAATGTCATTTAGAAAAGCGATATTAATTTAATACAATCTACGATGAAATAGGAGCAGAACTTTAGGAATTTAAAAAGTACTGGCTATGTTTAAAAAGCCACCCTACTATGTTGCACAAGTTTATAGGAGCAATTAAAATGGTAATATACACTACAAAACAACCTCTGGAAAAAAGGTTTATAACTTGATAGTCAAAACCATACAAAACAGGTTACCTATAGGCATGCATTTTGGTCAGTAATCATCAAGATGGAAAAGGCATTAGTAATATTCCTGACGCTGTAAAACAAAGGGAGACAATAAATGCTCTTACAAAGTTTTTAAAAGATAGACCAACGAAGCGATATGGCGTAGTTTACCAATAATCATAAACCATGAGTAGCCTAACATGTTTTTAGGCTAGTGTGAGCTGATGATGATGATGATTTTAGGCTACAATTTCGAATGTTCAATATCACGTACAGTAAATAAATATCGGTATTTCTATCGCAACTAAAGTCCAAAAGCTTTAACCCACAAAATGCAGACAGCAATCTAAGAAACAGCGGACGCGGGCGAGCCACGCAGCCTCTGACGTCGAGCAGCCGCGAGATGTAAGGCCGGATTTAAAATGCAAATGCCATATAATGTAGGCGGCTTATTAAAACTTCTTTGGGAATGCACGACGACTAAAGCGCGGCAGGGATTTTAAATGACGGGACCACGGTCAAACGAAAATCTGCATAATTAGTGATTGTTGATTTATAGTAAGGTCTATGGTTGACGAAGATAAATATTTTTTTTTATAAACAACAAACAATTAGTTAACTAGACATATCAAACTGTAAGAAACCTTAAAAACTGTGTCCTAAAAGGAACTCTATTCAGCATTAACTAAATATATTTATTTATTTTCAGGCAACAAAGCTATAAAACACACTCATTTATTTTAACTTATATAAATACTTTTGTTGGTGAGATTTTGTTGCAGTGAGTCACTCACTCATTACAACTACTGATCTTCCGTGGTATCTCTATATTTGTGTTTATTAAATAAGTATATATTTTAAGCGATTATTTATGATCATATGATGTATATATATAAAAGTTTCATAATGTTGCTATATCTTCAAGTTATTTACCGGTACAAACCAAAGCCCTTAAAACTAATTATGGTTTATCCTCTTAACCTATTTCAATCACATTATAATCACCTTTCACGTTTGTCTGCATTGTCTATTAAATTGATGAGTCTATTTATTTATTATCTTAGGGAGACTATCGACTTATGCAATAAATGAATAGCTACAAACTTATAAGTAAAACAGGAAAGTCATTAAAAAGTCTCCACTGTTAGAAACAACTTAAATAACAAAGGAGCAATACTCTACCCAAAACACAGTTATAAAAAAAATGCTTAACGTTAAAGCTAACTACAATCACATCAGTAAATTTCGGGCATTTACCCATGTGCTCTGTATTGTGTCTATATGCTGACATGTCGTATGCAATGCGCAAATTCAAATCTGATTTGTATGATACTTTGTATCGGATCAGTGCTAATATTCGAACACATTAATAACTTTAATGAACTGATTATAATCTAAAGTATCACTAATTCATTTGGTTTATTATGTAAAACAGTTATTCCTCCTCTCAGTAAATAAATTTAAAGTAAATGCGCGTAAATGGATTAAAGTGTCAAAAAAAAAGTACGTCCGCGTAATTATGCATTTAGCCGTCTCCGTACAAGCCAGTTAGATGTTGCTATAAATGGCATGTAGGTATTAATTTAATTTCGTAATATCTACTTTTTATGATTTTAATTTGATTTTTTTTTTCTATCAAATGTACCATGGCCTAATGAATTATTGTGATTATATTTATAATTATTTAATTTACCTTTTTAATGTATAATGATTTCTATTGTTCTTATAATTATTTTATATTTTTCGTATGTCGATAAGATTGTTAATGTAGGTATAATGATTTCTATTGCTCTTATAATTATTTTATATGTTTCGTATGCCGATAAGGCAGATCGCAGTGAAAGCTTATAATCAATACAATTAGACCTAATGACTTACTGTGAATCACGAATAAATAATTTAAATTTGAATTTGAATTTGAATTTAATAAATAAAAGTAGCTGTAGCAGTTCTTATATTTCGTTATTTGCATGCACGCCGTTGCAGTAATTAATTACGTCAGTTTTAATATAATATATTATGTCTGTTTCATGATGTATGAATGTATTTAGACTTTGTAAGCGTTGTTGGGTGTCTATAAATAAATGAAAGAGAGATTTCCTTCTTAATAATGTTTTTGTTCACAACAACATAAAAACAATGAACTGTTTTGACCATTAATAAGTGTAATCTAATCGCTGGTAGCCGTGTGCCGGCCGGCCCCCCTAATTAGACGCACTACAAACAGCGGCGAGTTCCGGCGCCTGGGAGCCTTCGTACGACCGCCACAGTTCCTAAGAATGATGTTAACGTCCAATCAATTATGACCTCGCTTCGTTTATATGACTTAAGTCGTTATCAAGATATTATTTCGTGTTAATTGAGCATTGGATCAGCGGCCTTTGCCAAATTTATATTATTTTAGTTACTTACAGGTAAGAACTTGACCTATAGCTCACATGATGTTAAGTGACGATAAGGGTGAAGATGGAAGCGTCCTTTACCCAGAATTTTCAACTACTGAGGCACTGGCTATCTTATCTCTAGTTACCGGGACACTAATGCTAGAAACATTGATGTTATGACGACTTATTTAGATAAGATGGTAGTAGCTAGCCAGCCCTACCACCAACCAAACCGAGCACACAAACATGATTTATTTGTTTATTTATTTATTTATTCAACAAACATTGCCAGCATTACAGTATACACTAATGCACTAAACAATATGTAACATACACTAATAAACAATGAAAAACATATAACAAAGGACAGACCATGTACCCCCGCTGGGATTTGAAGCCGGGAAACCTGGGTCTAGACCAGTGGTGTTAGCGACTAGACCATATAGGCGGTAACTAAAGCCGGTGAAAGTATTCCTAACTAATAACTAGTATGTTATTGCATAACTTTCCCTGTTTTTCTTTCTTTCGCGTTAAAAGGGAGCCACGGCACGAACCACGAACGAAAAAGTAATGGAGCGCATTTTAAATAAACAACTTGTCCACTACCTAGAAGAACACTCCATCATTCACGATCGCCAATACGGGTTTCGGCCGAAGCGGTCAACGGGTGATCTTCTAGCGTACGTCGCACATCTCTGGGGTGAGGCTATTGACAAGCGTGGTGAGTCGGTGGCTGTTAGCCTCGACATAGCCAAGGCATTTGATCGGGTCTGGCACAAAGCTCTTCTCTCCAAGCTCCCGGCATACGGTCTGCCTGCACAGTTCTGCAACTGGGTCGCTGGCTTCCTGCACGAGCGTAGAATTCGTGTCCTGTCTGATGGATGCGCTTCGCGGCTCATGTCAGTGAACGCTGGTGTCCCTCAGGGTTCCGTTCTGTCACCCACGTTGTTTCTTCTGCATATCAATGATATGCTTCCACTTGGAAATATTCATTGCTATGCAGATGATAGTACAGTGCACGGTGGGTATAACGGTCACCCTGCGGCTGGGCGAGTCGAAACTGAAGAGAAACGAGTGAATCTTGTCATTGAGCTCAATCGGGTATTGGACCTCATATCTAATTGGGGCTCCAATAATCTTGTTGAGTTTAATGCCAAGAAAACACAGGTATGTGCGTTTACGGCCAAGAAGTCACCATTCCTTCCCCTTCCAACTCTTCAGGGCACATCTCTAAGCCTGCAGAGCAATATCAACATGCTCGGTATGACGATTCGCTGTGATCTGAATCAAAAGGACTACATTGAAGCCGTGATCAAAACTGCCTCACGAAAACTCGGTGTCCTGAACAGAGTGCGGCGATTCTTTACGCCTGACCAGTTGTGTCTTTTGTACAAGACTCAGGTACGGT
This sequence comes from Eudonia lacustrata, assembly GCA_947562085.1. Taxonomy (NCBI): domain Eukaryota; kingdom Metazoa; phylum Arthropoda; class Insecta; order Lepidoptera; family Crambidae; genus Eudonia; species Eudonia lacustrata. The sequence continues at coordinate 28,822,744 of OX387340.1, read as the reverse complement.
CTTGCGTGGAGTATTGCTCGCACATCTGGGACGGTTCCGCAAAGTACCTTCTCGATGCCTTAGACTGATTGCAGCGTCGCGCTGTACGCATTATCGGCAATGCAGAGGTCACTAATACTCTCGAACCCCTACAATTGCGTAGAGATATAGCGTCACTCAGCGTTTTCTATCACTTGTACCACGGCGAGTGCTCTGAAGAACTCTTTGACCTTATCCCACCTTCTCCCTTCCTCCATAGAAGTACACGTGAGCAGCACGTGTCCGGAGTCATCGCTTTACTGTCACACATATCCCATCGCGCACAAAGAAATTTGGTGACTCGTTTCTTTGTCGCACCTCCAAAAGATGGAATAGTCTACCAGCACACGTTTTTCCTCCTTCCTATGATATTGGGTCCTTCAAACGAGGCGTGAAGAAGCACCTTGTGGGCCGGCAGAGTGAGGTTGACTGATGCTGCGTTGTTTTCACGCTGCACCAGTTGTCTTCGCGTCTGGACTCCATTTCCACTTAACATCAGGTGGTATGGAGTCATTTGCCGTGCTAAGTAAAAAAAAAAAAAAAAAAAAAAAAAAGAACCTTCGCACGAAACATGTCCATATTAACATAAACTTCTAAAAGTATTCATATTCACAAAAACACAAATGTTGAAAAAATTTCCACGAGCAGGATTTGAACCTGCACCCTTCTGACATACCGGGTCAGGTGCTTTCCCAATTGAGCTATCGTAGTTCTAACCAGCCCGCCGAAATTATTCAACACTATTTACTTTTTACTTTGAAAGCCGAAGGCGCCCATTCAATGTCAACAACTAAAAAATTTTTCAACATTTGTGTTTTTGTGATTTGTTTCGCAACAAAAATTTGCGTTAAAATTATAATAAACAAAACAAAAACATTTTAGTATTAACATTCTCAAGCACTACCTCCCTAGTAAGCTTTTCCTGTGGTACGCGGTATTATTTTTATAACGATCGTGGTGCTCTGTCGATTTCCAGAGTGAAGTGCGCTTCCATATTCGGCTTTATCGTCACTTATGTACCCTTAGGTGAGATGAAAGGTCAAGAGTTTCCCCGTAGTGAGAAAAAACTAATTGTTCGCGGTTTCCGCTTCGTCGAAAGAAAGTTCGACGTGTTTGGACATGCGCACTGACGCGTCTATCCAGAACGAGCTCCTTCATAAGGTAACAAAGACTTCACTAACGCAATTGGCATGTCTTACAATCGCCGATTGACTGTGCAGGCAGGATAAACTGCAACAATCATTAATCTGCGCACATAATTTCACAAATGAACTACTTTTATCATTTAAAAAGTAGTATCATTTTAAAAGTAGACAACCCCTGATGGTGTGCTGTCACCGCCGCCCATGGACTTCAGCAACAGCATACGTGTTGCTTTTGTAAGAAAAACCTCTTTACACCACTTTTGAAGGATTCCAAGTCGTAGCTCAATGGGAAAACCTCGGATGGTAGCTCATTCCACAGTTTGATGGTACGTGGAATAAAGCTCTTCTGGTCATACAATACAACGATATCAACCTTAATACTATTGATCACGTTTGAACGTGAACGGGTGACGCTGAGCGGCATCCGGTATCCGGCAGCCGGCCCAAACCGCAGGAACATAGCACCTTTTAGCCAAACCTCCTTCGTGGACACCGGAAGATCATCGGTCGCTACTCTCACCACAAATTAAAATTCACATTGTGGCGGGACTCCAACCGCTCGACCCTCACTGTAAATTCAATTTTAATCCACGTGTGCTTTACTATCTCCTCTGCCTACATAAAGCAATGAAGCAACAACGACGTAATAGTTACAGATATATTGTTGCGTGTATTCATCAGCATGTCATCAAATACAATGAAGCCCCATACTCCTTGTATCGGAGATCTTCAGGTTAGGCAAACGGTTAGGTTACGCTACGCGTAAATGAACAAGGCCGTCATCGCAATCATCCAAGGACCGCGGTGATCGCTTTCTAATAGACGGCCCGTGTGCTCAATAACATAGACAGAAAGACAAAGAGACGGAAAATGGTGAAAACACGCAGATATTTAAAGTTTAAATTAAATTATCAAACTGACGAACTGGGCTTTTATTTTTAAAGTCTGCAATAACAATACGTCGTCACTTTCATATAGCAAAACAAAAGCTTACAGCGCTATTGATCATACTATTGAATTTATTAAATATTTCTGTGTGTTTACTCGCAGCGCTATTGTAATCCATAAAGATATGATGAATGTTCTTTCTGATTTAAATAAAGGGCCATCTGTTTTTGGCAGTACTGTCATCTGTAAACTTAAAACAATCGAATCGCCCAATTAGTCTGAAGCCCAGACGGAAAACATATCGTACATTGAACCTTATTCCTTTTTTAATAAAAGTCGTGAATCATGAAAAGTGTCCAAGTGGTGTATGTTGGTAACTGTACGTCCAATATGTAGGTCACTGAAGATCTACAATGCTCCAGCGTCCAATATTGATTTTGATTGTAGTGTAGTTTTAGGCGCACATTGAACACCGCGCTGATGTTCATGAGAACATGATTGATGACACTTTATATTAACTGTCTCTTTCAAACATTGTCCCGTTTACTTCATCCATGTAGGAAGGGTTCGCAGCTGGAACTTGGTTCGGCTCTCAGTATTTTGGGGACTTTGGGCGTATTATTTAAGGCCTTAGGGTGCATCAGGCGATATAGACTTATATGGACTCATGATACTTTCCTCCTTCCAGCTTCCCACAACATGGGGTCCTTTAAAGAAGGTGTGAAGAAGCAACTTGCAGGCCGGCAACGTGCTGAGGACGCTAGTGATGACAATCCTGCCCCACTAGTGCTGTCCTCGCATCTGGTTTCTGCTTCTGCTTCATCAGGCAGAGCAGAGTAATTTGCCAAACTTTCTCTAAAAAAAATAATGACTTTAATTTTAATTGGTAGGAAATTTACGTTGCGGAGATCTTGATTTTTCCCAACAATTACAAAACATATGAAAATGATATTTGATGACATGATTTTTCATTTAACTGACTTCATTTTGCTAGTTGCAGAAACACGATTTGTCAACTTTTATAACAGAGAAAAAAATATCAAAGTAACCAATTTTAAAACACAGATTTGCATTTTACAGGCTAACCAGACCGATTTAAGCATCTAAATTTTCTTAGTAGATTAGTCTTAACACACACTTCAATATTGTAGTTAATATTTTTTAAATAATTTGTAGTTTTAATTTGAAGGAAAACAAACAGTTTTTCTTATGGTACGGGGCGCAAACGCTCCGTATGAGATTTATTGTTTAGCGGTGCGTCGCCTTAAGCTTGATAACTAGATTTCTCTTTCACGCTCCTTCTGACAAATGAAGCAAGTTATAATGTTAGTTACATTATCCGATGATTTCATTGATCATTATTCTATTGACGGCCTCCGTGGTCGAGTGGTTAGCGTTCCGGGTTTGGTGTTCCGCCATCTCTGAGGTCCCGGGTTCAATTCCCAGTCGGGTCAATTTAGAGAAAACTGATTTTCTGAATTGATTTCGGGTCTGGGTGTTTTTCTATGTTTATTGAATCCTTTATTGTACATTAAAATTACAGTTTATGTATATTTATCCGTTATCCAGTTTAACCATATTAACAAGTTTCAATAGAAGCTTATCTTGGGCTAGATAATTGGTGTGTCTCTGTGTATCTAGTACAGATTTACGACGGAGCCAAGTGGTCGGTAGCACCGGCCGAGTAGGACTTATGAATTGGCAAGGTAACTGGTTAAGTGCCGCAAATTGTATCAAAAGTGCATCAAAAGGCCGCTGCCAAAGCAAAAATGGGGGAGATGACGCTGAGTCAACGACCCAAGGAGTGGTCATCTGCGAGTTATAGCTTTCGAGAACAAGAAGTAAGCACACTCTAATGCTTTGCCTACCTGTCTGGAAAGATATACTTATAGTATTCGTGTCAGTTCTGTCCTGGCGTTGCGACCTGGCGTAAACAGTTGCTGTGTGGATGAGTGTGTAAATTTTCTTCTTCTTACAGAAGTCCACCGTATAAAAATGGGTTTGCTATTCTCTCTAAATGACCAATTCCGTTTTTAATGTTTAGGCTGCCGTAAACCTGGACATAATTGAATTTTTATTGTTACCGCCGCATCAAAGTTCTGGCATATCAAAGGTTATAGGCCTGTGGGACACATGTAATGTTAATTTTTAAGACACGAATTCAAACATAAGTAAGTCTGGTATTACAAAATTATTTCATATACTGTAGACAACTTCCAATAGCCATTTGCAATGCTGAGCTTTCAGAATTATAATTGTTTTCCGTTTATTAAACTTCCTCACAGACAGCGTTTCAACGCTATTGACAATTTGGCATCGTTTCAATTAGGTATCCAAAATAGAGTGTTTTCACTTACGGATCGCAGTTTTTGACAGTTGTTTGGTGCGCAGAACAATAAAGGTTTACTACCAACGACTGGCAGCTATTTTCGTCCATTAATTAATTGAATATTGGAACTGGGTAAAAGGGGATTCTGTCATAGAACATTTAGAAAGCAATTTGTTCCAAATCTATAGAAGACGATGAATAAACGTAATCCTAAGTAAGAGTTGAATGTCATTCCCTAAAGATAGAGCGGCCCACCCCGACATTTGTTTCACGGTCTCAGCATTTTAAAACACTCTCCGACAGCTCTATTTCACCTCGGCCTTTGCGAGGGCGAGTTCTATTTCAGCTGGAGACCGTAACGCGAGCGCCGGGAAATACCTTACTCGAGTCAATTTGAGAAACGTGATATTTAAAATATCAGCGTAATAAAGGAGTCGAGATAAGGGAGGATAACGCCGTTACCCATTTTGTTCTCATAGCGAACAGACAATTATTCGGGAAGAGCGGATAATAGCTGCGCCGAATTAAAAGTGGCAGATAACCAGGAACTGTTCCGCCGAGGGGCGCCGGCGACGGTGCCGGCGCGCCCCGCGCCCCCGGCGAGCGGCTAATAAAAAACAATAAAAAGATTTAATTTCCTGGCCGTCCGTCGTAAAATATTATTTTAGTCCGGTATAGCTTCAATGCTGAATATTCAATGAATGCTCCGCCATATTTTATTTTGAGTTTTTATGCAAAATACGATCAGGGGCCCAGCCTCGCCGGATATATTTTAATCTAGTCTAGGTAGCCGCGCGCCGCCCGGCCAGCTATTCCTTACTGCACTCTCCCGTGTACGTCTGTACGATCACAGATTAACATTTTTATGCCCCGATAAAGTTGACGGTGTTCACGTTAATTGGACTTTATTGATCAAACCCTTTGTTTGCTTGTTGAAAGGCTTAGCCAAGTGATGCTATAGCAGCTGCCTTTAAACAAGCTTGTATAGGCAGAACTATTTACGTTCGAGTTCACCTTGAAAATATAATAAATAATGGTGGCAGCGGTCATTTATCTCGGGGGATTATCGGGGCAATAAGTAGCGTTCGCGGGTACGACCCGCGGCTCCTTTAGAAAAAGTTAAATCAAAAACGTGAGGCGACAAGCGAGAGCGGGGCAGCTGCCCGGCGCGGTAGGGCTGCCGGTCAATGCCAACCAGAATGCTTCTATTGCTTATTTTTTCACATTACGTTTTCTTTTAAGATTCACACTCATATTATTTTGCGGACGTTGTTGCATGGTATCCCTAACACATTTTGATGCACGTAAAAAAACAAAAGGCCTAAGCCTATGCCCAGCAGTGGGTAGATACAGGCCGAAAATGATAATATGACGATGAAAAAAATAAAAGTGTAAATTAAATCGTTAGCAACGTAGGCCTATATCGTGATTCTTCACGATATAGGCCTACATACGACGAGCACAACTTTGTTTCCTTAATGACGCACCGAAACCGCTCAGGACGACTTCGTCATTTTCTTAAACTTGACACTTTCCTAACTTGTCTCTTTTTTAACTCGGCTCTTTCTTAGTTGGTCTCTTTCTTAAACTTGACACTTTCCCAACTCGTCTCATTCTTAACTCGGCTCTTTCTTAGTTGGTCTCTTTTGCAATGTTGACACTTTCATAACTCGTCTCATTTTTAACTCGGCTCTTTCTCAGTCGCTGTTTTTCCTCTCTCCTTAGCCGTGGTCCACCGGATCAGTTCACCTAGGTAAACTACGGAAAATTTTTTTTCTCGTGGTTCACCTAGGTTCAACTGTTAAGGTTCAACTAACAAGATCGCCGGTTACGCATTATAAAAATTCGAAAAAATTAATAAATATAATACTTCATACTAAAGAACTTGTTTTTCTTCTTTCCCCTTATGTGATTGTATAATGATAGTATATTAAAAAAAAGAGCCGAGTTAAAATGAGACCAGTTAGGAAAGTGTCAAGTTTAATAAAATGACGAAGTCGTCCGGAGGGGAGACGAGTTGGGAAAGTGTCAAGTTTAAGAAAGAGACCAACTAAGAAAGAGCCGAGTTAAAAAAGAGACAAGTTAGGAAAGTGTCAAGTTTAAGAAAATGACGAAGTCGTCCTGAGCGACCGAATCACGTTGACAATATTATACGATATAAAACTATTTTTATGAAGGTAACTAAGAAGCCTGTTACCAGCCCTAGACGGCGGGGCGGGGGCGCGGGGCGCGGGGCGCAGTTCTGAGGATTTATCGCGTCCGCATCGGCCGCCGCCGCGCGCAGCAGCGCCACAGCCGGGAACGAACCCCGGACCACGAGGCCACGAGGCCATGGGGCCACGCGGCCGGCGCTCTCTGTGACGTCATCACTTGTTGTTATGAAGCCATAGTCACAGTGACAGTTAGGGTGCAGATAAAAGTGAATACACTGCGACGCAACCTAGTTTTTAGTTCCGTAGAAACTGCCTATGCAGGTTTATGTGTAGTTCAACCGTTAGTATGGTCTAGCAGTTAAACTTAGAGTTCCGAGTTTAAACAGGGCAAGGGAGAGTTTGATTACATTATTGTAATTGATTTGATAAGTGGTAAGGCTTGTCCTAAATCCACCTGGCTAGCTATATCACTATATTATCTATTATCTGTTGTCATATCAACAATGTTAGTAGCAATATTTATGTGTTCCTAGTTTGAGATAAGATTATTCAGACTCTCAAGCGATTAATTCAGCTGCAGTGCGTTATACCCTGCAATTTATTGTCATTTACATCAGATGAAATTGATTTATATTTTTGTAATGCGAAAAACCTTTTACACTACATGCCAATAAATTAAATGTTGATCATTTACATCAGATGAAATTGATTTATATTTTTGTAATGCGAAAAACCTTTTACACTACATGCCAATAAATTAAATGTTGATAGCATTAGTAAGTTGATATTTAACTAAAATTAAACAAACACTTTCATAATATCAAAGAAAAAAATACCAAAGGTTGTGTAGCACGTCTACGATAGCTCGTAGTCGGGCCGCGCCATCGCTACGACTACACGTAACGTGCGAGCGTCTACGGCAACGCGCTACCTGCTACGAGATTGATTTCGCTCTCAAGCCAGGCTACGTCGCGCCGTAATGGGTTCCTATTTAGTGCATGCATGCACACGGCTCAATGAGGCGGGCCCTTCTGGCTCAGGTCACCGCAAGTTTGTTGTTTGGTTGTACAGTCACGTGCATAAATATAGTACTATGGACAGTATCTATCTGCACAAAAAAAAGTATTTCAACAACAAAAAAAATACTAAAGCATGTATAAAGGTAAATCATAAATTTAGTAGAAGTTGAAGATTTTTTTGAAAAAATACTTGCGTGTTGAATGGAAACTGTTTTTAAAAAAAAATAAATACATACAGATTTTGAACTTAAGATGTTTTAAACATTTGTGTATTATAAAGTTCATTACTAAGTTATTAATTTTGAATACTTAATCACAATTAAGTTGTTGCTATGAATCTTTATCAATCAATTTAAACACCAATTACCTTAAAACAATTCAACGTCACTCGACACGTCATAACACGCGCTACCCATGTCAACAGTGTATGTGCTAAAGAGGAAAAAACATAATTAACTCAATTTATAACCTGTCAAATGTTCCATTGTGAGCGCTAACAATACGGGAGTGGCCGGCTCCGAGGGCCAGCCGGGCTCCCAGCCGCCCGGCTCCATTACGCGCGCTGTAGCAACCGGGTAGAGAACTCATTATCAAACATCCATGTCAAACAAGTAATCATCAAACCACGATAAAAAAATTTTTAAAAAGGCATATATACTCGTAATTATAGGCCTACTTACCTACTGCTGAGTTGCAAAGGCTTCTATCAATGAAAACAAGTCATCGCTTCATCACCACGCTTGCCAAATGCTGATTAGGTGAGCACAAAGCCGAGATATGCATCGATAAATACGAAACACACTCTGTTCGCTGGAATCGAACCTAGGATCTACTGATAGATGAGGAGGCCCCTATGAGGAGGTCACTCGATGTGAAATTATTAAAATATTTGGATCATGCAAACCCACCACTAACAATGCATCTAGGTTATGAGAACACGCGGTTGTAGGATCCTGCCTAAAATAAGACTGGATGGTAACCCTGGTACCTATTTTCTGCCACCAAGCAGCATTCTCTTGCATCGCTGTATTTCGCTTTGAAGGGTATCTACTAGATCCAGTGAAATTATAGCAATAGAATAATAACTAAGGCTTCGGGGTCGAAAACGTATGCGTGACACCGGTGTCGCAAGCGTCGATCGTCAGGAGGGCCGTAAGCTCATTAGACGGCTCAGTATCCTTAAAAAAATACAGAAACAAACTCAAATAAGTATATTATTCAACATACAAGTCTCGGGCACAAATGCTCGTGTTTATCACACAGACAAATGAGGAGCTTCCCGACCAAAATGAACCTTCGGGGAACGCAGCTCCCACCATAATGGCAGGCGGCCGTCTGTTTGACAGAGCGACGGAATACATTACGCTGCGTGTGCATTACTCAACATAAACGCTTTGCCTTTGCAACGACGCAATGTATTGTGAAGAAGACCATGCATTGCTCCAAGCCTTTTAGTTAGTATACCTACTATTTTAATTACGAACAGCCTCTGTTTGATTGGCTTCTCCTGGAAACCTAGCCGGCTCATAACTTATAATAACGGAGTTAAATTGGTATAAAAATATAAATATAGCGTTAAGCTTATGTTTAGTGCATCTAGAAACACGATAACAGTAACAAATATAAAAAAGAAACTTAATATCTCGACGTATGCTAACATAAATCAGCTTCTCTGCTTGCCTGTGAGAGCTTTTTTACTTGGAACCCATTAATATACTTTAATACAAGCCAAAAAGTATCTGGATCTAATATCTTTAAACGAGCAATTCTTGTATATCTATATATATAATCTGAATCTCGGAAACGGCTCTAACGATTTTCATGAAATTTAGCATGCAGGGGGTTTCGGGAGCGATAAATCGATCTAGCTAGGTTTCCAAAAAAAAATATCGAGGTACTTGTATTATTACCGCTCCAGCACGTTATTTACAAATATGTTTATTTACTTTACACCATTCGTATTTTTTGTAATACTTTTTGATAAAAAAATCCATCTTGCACCTCTATCCTTATCTCGCCATACGCGAAAGGTTGCTAATTTTGCGAATTTTTTTCTTATTTTTTAACCATTAATATCATTATTGAGACTATCTATAACTTTCCAAAACATTATTGACCAAAGCAAGCATTCCTGTAACCAAGAATATGTTTCCAAAACACTCAATAATTGATGGAATTTAACTTTATATTGACTTCAAGACTCGCTTCATAAAAATTCTTTGGTAAAACTTATTTTGGACAGGTGACAAAAAGTTTATCTATTGACGTACTACCTGACAACTACCCAAGTCTCAAAACTTACGTTTGATTTAACAATATAAACTCTATACTTAGTAATAATTGAAAATAAGTTGAAATTCTGATGACTTTTTACTACTTAAATAACTTTTGAAACTGTAATGGTCATTAGAATTAGTACTAAGGTTTTCTGTTGTGTGTTAGTATCCGACATTTCGTCTGTCTATCCGAGTGTCTACTGAAACGATGATCGTGTTATAAAGAATTAATGCATACTAAATGTAACGTCCAAATTTAATTAAACGAGTTATTATTGCCACGTTGTTCTCCAGTGCAATAATGTTCAGTGTACAAAGCAATTTTGAGATAATTATTTATGAAGTATTTCTGAGCCAAACAACTGCAAGGTATTCGTTTAACCAATTCAAAACATTTCGTAACATAAATTTTTATTATGAGGACTTCGGAACTTCGTGGATCTGCGATTGTTTCCAAACGGCTGCGGCTCGCTGGCGGGATACGTTCGCGTCCTGAGAACTATTTGCGTTTTAGCATTGTTATTGATATGCATCCCAACCATTTTCAGTTTTGCTATGCCCTTACCGGGACCTAAATATATATTAAACAAATTTAAAACATAAGTCATAAGTCATTTCCATAAAACAATAAAATCGTATTAGAAATCAACATACACATAATTTATAACAAAAAAATAAAAAATAAAATAAGATTTATAATATTTGGATAAAAATAAATGAAACAAGCCATGCATTAACAATTACATTAATTATCATTATTCACATCATCGGTCATTTTAATATTCATCAACTGAGAAAACATTTTTCCAATAAGAATGATTTCTGATTTCAGATGTAATATATTTACTTACTAGTATAAATACCTACTTTTATTTACTAGAAAAAAACAATTAGGCTCAGGAAGCTCGAGTGAGAATCGAACTCACGACATTGGACTAATCGGTCCAATGCATTGACCGCTGAGCTACCGGGAACCATTATGCATTGTGATTTTGAAAATTTAAATAATGAAAACACCTATGTTACTAAGTATATGAAAGTGCAATATAATATGATTTAAGTAAGTTCCATGTTACTTTTTAAACTACCATACTCACTCATATTACAGTCATTATTAAAGGGATTCTTACTGTTCGAGATCGAACACTAAGATTTAATCTTTAGGCTGAATGAGCTTAGTTTCTTACCCATCGGTGAAAACGGTATTATATAAAATGTCAATGTCACTGTGATTGTCTATTCGGTTGTGACGTCGTCGTTAACGCTCGGTTGAAGATTTGCTCGGAATAATAAATTCGGTTGTACTTTAGCCATCGGTGGCAAGTTTGTTGATAATCAGACGGTACTAGGGCTGAGGGCGGTACGGCAGCCCAGAAATATAAAATCCGTATAGTTCCGCTTTCGGTAAGTAGGTGCGTGCGGCGCGAGCCTCGTCGGTGTTTGTTAGTGAATTGTGTTAGGGCCCTGGCTTGCGCGTGAATCGGCAGTGCGACTGCTACTCCGTGAGGTTCTTCACAAGGTGCCTGGGCACCTTCTCCAGCAGCGTGGGACCAGCGAGAGTGAGTCACCGCACCATAGGTCAGAAGATTAGATTAACTTATTTAGACTTTTAACGCTGCTTCAGACCCTTTGATCGGAGACCTTCAAGGTTCAGGGGGTCTGAAACACTTACGATGTTTTTTTTACAATTTAGGATCCGATATTTCGACACAGTTGTATACGCATAAAAATCTTTTGAAAAAAAAACACCTTTTAAACACCTTTTGTACCTATTTATTTAACTACTTTGTACACCAATGTGGCATGCAATAAATAATTTGAATTTGAATTTATCTGCCCGCAGTAACTTTAATACATCCGTGATCAGGCTGGTGCATGCAACTGCAAATATCGGATACTCAAGAGTAAAAAACATGGTAAAATCCTATTAATAACTACGTTTATTATCCCTGTATCGCAAAATTCGGTTATAATATTCTATTTGAAATGTTTTATTTAACATTATACTTAACTTTTATTATCATTAAAAACGACCCAACGCCGGACCCAGGCTTTCGCTCATGAAAAAGAATACATACAGGAATATTGGAGAGATGGCATAACCCACAGCGCTGGACCAATCAATGTGGACGTGTTTGCGAACGCGTTAGTAAACACGCTAGATCATTTTAATTATGTTCAGCCCAAAAACAACTGTTAATTTTTAGTTCTAAAAAGGCAGAAAACGATGCAGGAAACAGCTAGATCAGTTCTATAACTTCAAACTGTTTAATATGACATTAAAAGTTACCATTTTAATTTTAAAAAGCAAAATTCTCAGTACAAATCCTTACCAAACTAATTAATATGACTAGAACATTCACAAACTTTTTCTGTCGTTTACGGGTTAAAACATTTTCAAATATTCTCGGAGCATAAATGTCTTCTAAAAATTGCTGAAACCGATTTGTGTAAGCGAACTTTGATCAACATTTTTACAAAACTTTAAAGCATAATTAGTTTCGGACAGTTTGCCAATCAATTAAGAAAAAACAAAATTTTGGATATTTATTTAAAAAAGGAATACATTTTCATTTATTTTATATTAAAAGTTTGAATGCTTAATTATATTTACCTTTTTTTTCTACACAGTAAAAAAAACGGTTTTATAAAATGTGCAAACTTTTTCGGTAAACAATATTCCTCAGTAACTCAGTAAGTTTAATGTCTTCAGTAAGTTATTCTTTATTTCTCATTAATTTACATGGCAAAATAAATATAGCTATACAAAATTTGTATAACTGATATATTCACAAATTCTCAGTAAGAAAATAAGTTGTAGCTTTTACATTAAAGTCTCGACGCAAGAGTCGACGCAAAGCGACAGATGAGTTTTACAGCGAGTTAAGCACCAACAGACACCGTTTGCTGGAACACTCACGCGGAAGATATTCCAGCATTTCCAGCCGCGGCAGCCGAGATCTCAGCAAAACGGAAAGTAACAGGTTAGATCCTTAAACAAAGAAAAAAGTTCATGGCAGCGTGTATCCGTTGGGTTAAGTTTTAACTACAAGCTTGAATAAACCTCGTTTATCATCATAGACTGTCACAGACCGATCCATGGCACTATTTGATAACAGGTAAACCAAGTGTCTTAGCTTAGTACCTAGATTATATAAATCTGAAAAAGTTCTGGTCTGACTCTGGAAATAAAATAAATCTTTGTAGTAAGAAAGTAGTAACACCCTTTGTCAAGTCAATTTAAAAATAGATCGTTTCCTTTTTCTCTCGCATGCGGCGTCTTTGTTTCTTTGTTACTGGTTTGGTTCTGCTGAAGTCATGGTGCTTTGTAACGTATAAATAACTGCTTTTAATGTACAATTTGTGTTGTATATCTTAATTGTTGTTTCAATTCGTCAATTATCTTACTTTTACATTTAAAATTTATAACTCTTATAGGAGAGATAAGTGAGCGTATCCTGGCGCAGAATCGTAGAGCAAACGGTCAGATAAGTCCGAGGGAGATTCAATTGATCGAGTCAAAACTTGTCAAGCAGCTTTAAGGTAAAATTGTTTAGTAGTAACACTGAACATAGACATGCAAAATTTATAGTCAACATTATAAGAAATTCTTAATACTTCCCAGCGCAATAAATATTTATAGTTCCATACTATCTGGTCTTAAAAAAGTTTACGACTTCAGACTGTTATGAATCATAAACTAACTAATTCAGTTTGCGTTCAAAGTAACGGATTCGTAAAAAGTTAATTGTAATGAGTCTATCACACGTGACAAGGTCGTCTGGGCTGGGGCGGAGGTGGAGGGCGCGGGTTCGGTGCCGGGTGGTGCCAGTCGCAATTGTGCCTGTTCTCGTGTAGTGGCACAGTCTAGATTGGGGCTGGCGTTTGCCGAAAACTTTGGAGCTTAAACGATCGTAAACGTTATCGTTTTTACAAAAAGTACTCAATCCTTTTTAGATTAAAATTACTTGAGAATCCTTCATTAAGTCATGAAACTGCGTATGTTACATACAAATAATTCAAATTCATCGACATAAAAGATTCGCGGTAGCTCATTGAGACGGAATGTAAACTACTTACATTACCTAACTAAGTGGTTGGACTGGGAGGCGGGCCAAGCTTCGACGGGTCCCTGTTGAATCTAGACCCAAAGACAAGGATTTTGTTCCTAGACAAAAGTTTACAAAACTGTTATTATATGTATAAGTGTGAACTGTTCGCTTATATACTAATGCTTCTAAAAGTAAACTTACTCAATGTTTGAGTGAGCCGTGCCGCTATTCAAAACCATTCAAAATACATCACCTATCAACATACTCATAGCAGTGAGAGAATTTGTTTCTTAAACTATGAACACACACTTAAATAATGTCATCGTGAAAATCTTTTAATTTTTTTTAGATATGTTATCATTAAAATGAATACAGTATCCTTTACTCAGTGTAGACTACTCAATATAGCTATTATGAATGTCACTATGCCATCAGTTCGTAAGACTACACAGGGCGAGACACCTTGTCCTGAGAAGAACCGTTAAGAGCCTCAGCAAGGGCATTTACATCACATTTGCTCCTTATCTTCTACAGTGTCACATATTGTAAAATATTCTCCCTGTTGATATAACCGCGTAAACAGCGCTAGAGACAGACAATTGTGCGTGAGGGTGTGTGCGTGTGTGTAGTGTGTGTGTCGAGAGTCTATATTTACTTGTGGATATTACTTGACCGATTGACAAAACAAAACATCATCATGACTGGAGCTATATTTGTTTGTACGAGTAGACAATGCCTCATTACACATGATACATCAATTATGCATGCTAAATGGATAACAGCAAATGAAAATTATTTACTTAACTAGATTCAATAATTTATTACTAATTCAATACAAATAAATCTCATTTAATAATTACTTTCTTTACTTGAATAAAGTTTTCTGGAATAATATCCTTGTAAAGAGAGCGTGGGCAGACCCTTGAGAAAATTTAAAGTTAAATTTAATTATAGAAATGAATATTTACTGAATCCGCATTGTTTACTTTGCTTTATCCGAAAACGTGCAAGTAAGTAAGTTCAATCGTATTAAACAAATAAAAGTTTTAGTTTATGTTTCCTTTTGAAATGATACCACAAGATTTGTACATTTAAATTAATAATTTCTAAGGAAGTATATGACTGAGACTACTACTGAGGTTTAAGTCCGCCTTATATAAACTAGTTGGTAGCTTGTTTCAATATTTGACAAAGAGTAAACAATCCAGCTATCAGTAAAAAAACAGAATATATTATTTCATAACGTTGCCAAAAATTAACTGATGTTTCATTTTTAGAAATCAATGCAGATAGAGACATAATCAATTTTAATGTACAACCTGTAGAGTAACAGGAATTGACTCAAAAGATTTTTAACAAATAACCACACAATGTTTCATTCTGAAACTAAAGGAACCATCGATTCCCCGAATTTATGAAAAGTTAAAACTCGCAATGAAAGCGTGTAACACGCGTTTATCCCGTAAATATAACGTAAATGTTTATAGAAGTTCCTGGAAGACGTAAGGCAAAAAGATATATGCAATTAAAAAATATATTATTTAATTGACAAGGGGAAGCGCTTTGTCTTCATCTCATGTAAGGATAATTAACAAAAAGACCGTAGCTGCACTTAACCAGAATCCACATCCAAAGTGAAACTGGCTATAATACGAAATCAAACATTTTATTCACCAATGCGAAGTGTTATGTAATACAAAGGGCAAAAAGAGTTAGCTTACAAATAGCGTAGATAAAAAGTAAAAGCTTAATATAACAATAATTAATATAGTATCTAAAGTTGAATGATCTACCAGTAATTTTAATTGAACTTACAATGAAAAATCTAATTTGAAACCAAATATGATTTATTGGACATCGGACTAAGCTCAAAATCTCTAATTTAAATGTAGACTCGACGACGACTGAACGACTTGACTTTAAGGTTGATTGTCTAAAATTAATAGTGGATAGGTATAGTCGACAATGAAATTGCTTTACCACTTTAAAAGTAAATTTTGTTTGCATATTTATATTAAAACAACAAGTTCTATTTTTGTTTAAAAGACCAAGTGACAGTGGTACGTTGTCATCACATCATTGACAATGAGCCTTAGCAAAATTTTATTGTAATTGAAGTTGTTGTCAAAAGTGATAAAGCAATTTCATGGTCGACCGTACCTAGTTATAAAATAACATAATGGTTGTACGTTGTTTAAAATCGAGATCTACTGTCTAGAACGTAGGTTTACATTTTAAATGAAAATATTGTTAATAATAATCCCGGTAATCTCTCCCGAAATCTAATACGCTTGTGCTAGCAGTAGTGGGTTTACATTACATCACAGTAGTGTAACGTGAGCCATCGGTATAGTGTGTGTAACTGTTTGTAACACACACGCATCTCACTCAGTATATAAATGTCCATGTAGCCTGTGATCATTAGGCATTATCTATACTATTAATAAAGAGGTTTACGTTGTGACTTTGTTTGTTTGTGTGTCGGGGCTAATCTCTGGAAGTACTGGTCCAATTCCAAAAATTATTTCAGGTATACAATGCTGTATACCTTGTGGGTAACATAGGTTACATTTTACATTAATAAAAAAGATTTATTGATGTGTAACATCTTTCCGCTCGCCTTCTATATATATAATCTGTGGGAGTGATTTCGTGAAATGTGACGGAAGTAGGTGTAACAGTGTGACAGGAAGTCGGGGAAGGGCAAGCGCGCGCCATTTTGTAAATTTAAAATCGATATTATGAACATGACATATTATTATTATATGTGACATAATGTGTCATTTGACTATCAAATGTCATTTTGATATGTCAAATGTCTTCTAATGAGTATTTACCGCATTTATTTTATAGTTATAAAATGATGTAATACCTGACCCATTTTTTTCAGAATATAATGTTAAAATTGCTTATTACTAATGTGTAAGTGTAAGATGTCAAATGTTACACATCATATGCGACTACTGTAAGTCACGCTCGTTTTTTCGACGAAGTTGCAGCTAAAGTACTAGTATTATCTATATAGTCATACCTGCGTGAAGAGAAAACTTTGTGCCCTTCTTTAAGCATGTTGTGCGCACGGAGGAATGTGAGATTTGGCATCGATGGCGAAGAAATTGCGAAAGATAACATTTATGTATAAAAACTATTACAATACATTGTACATTTTGTGACCACTGGCGACCACTTAGTACTCTTAATGCCACCACTTAGTTCTGAATACGTATTTAGTTTATAATATCACACATTGTGTGTGCATATCATAATATAAATAAATAGACATATATATATATATATATATATATATATATATATATACATACATACATATACATATGTATATACATATTAACATATAAACACCTAAACAAAATTATATAAAACAAACATACCTATTATATAACATATTATACAAACATTTAAAAATTTAAATTAAAAATGGTATAAAGTTGACACATTAATATTAGAAAGTTGAGTTTAGTTAAGCTAATTTGATCTGTTCACCTTGCGTATACTGTTAACTTATGTTAGCTACTAGTAGACGACGATACTACTCTGCAGTAACACAGTTTTTTAGGCTAGCGCGGAGGGTAGCTGTCAATATTTGCTACCGCTTATTACCATCTATCATTCATTCTGACAATCTGTACTAAACATTGTGAATGGACAAATATAGTTAAGTTAAGTTAAGTGTAGTACCTAGACACTGTGTACTGTGAAAGAAAGAAATAAATAAAAAATAAAAAATACTGGTGATAATTTAATTGCATAAGGATTTAACTATGGATTCAACAATTCACCCAAGCAAATAACCATTCGGCTACTGTGGCTTCTCAGCTATCTTATCAGCTTATAAAGCTAAGAAAAAATTAATAATGTCAACATAATGTTGTGGTCTCAGTGCTAACATGACATAACAGTAAAACGATCAATTGCAGGCTAAGTTTGAGACAACCTTTGCTCACCCTTATCAAAATTTATTTGTTTGAAAGATTTAATTACCCATAATACTTTAAGTCAGTCAATCGTCCCTCAACGGACCATTAAGTTTTGATATTATAATGTGTAGGTCATTTAAATTCAAAGCGTATTCATATTTTCCATTAAACCACCAAACAGAATCGATTTCATAAAATGTAAATAAGTTTACATTAATATGCCAAAATACATTGTCGTTTAGGTATGACGTTTTAACAAAGAAACAAAAACTTTAAATCTGTATAAAAATTGCTGAGAATATTTTTTTATACAAAAAGTAGGTAAGGTAAGTAGGTAGGTATTTCATTGACAAACGCAGCCATTGCCATTTGTGAAAAACATGTTATGTCCTTTAACATATTGTCTTGTAACATAAAACATTATGCATAATATTTCTTATTATTTATACGACCCAGAACGAACAATAAACAAAAGTGAACAATACGAACCAGTAGATAAAAGTTAAAAAGTACATTAAGAATTAAGTAAGTGAAGATGTAAGTGAATTTTGTAAATTCTTTCGAGAAATAAATGTTAAAAACATAACAACCGTAATTTATTTTCTGCCTCTGTTTATCTTGGTTTATTCTATGCACTTGGAGAGGCCTATGCCCAGCAGTGGACTTGTGTAGGTTGATGGTGAGGATGATGATGATTCCATGTACTTTACTGGCGGTGAAAACTTCAGGATATTACATTCACTTCTTGCTCTATATCACACTTATAATAAAAATGCGAAAGTTTGTGTGTATATTTGTTGCTTCTTCACGCTGCAACGGATGGATGGATTTGGATGAAATTCGGCATACAGATAGTTTATAACCTGGATTAAAACATATGATCCTTTTTATCCAGATATTCCCACGGGAACGGAACCACGCGGGTGAAACGGCCGCTAGTTTGCTATAAAGACAAAATGAATAAATAAACTTCAGCGCCAAAAATAGCTGTTAATAATAAATTGAAACCGTTCAATACCGAAAGCCCAACGGAATCGGAGAGTTATCCAATATCATAAACCTAAAATAAAAACATGTTTTAATCCGCAAAAAAAACGTAACGCCCCAAAAGGATATTAAGGAAAAAACGGTAACAAACTTTTACGTACAAAGGGTTGTTAAAAAACTCACTTTGATTATAAAGTTGGGACCTAAAGGATTATGTTTAACGTTAATTGGTTCTAAATCACGCGACCGTGCCGCTTCGGAACACATCTCTAGTTGCGGCCCAGACGCGGCACTACCAGTTACTAGTTGTAAGCTTAATTGGGCTTGGTGGATTAATGTCAAATTTTATTGTACGGATTAATGGAAAACATCAAGGTATCGGCCACAGATTGATTGGAAATCCGCCTATTTTAACGTAAGCTCATAAAACGTAATGCAGTTACGGATGTGACACTGCAAACGGTAAGTTCAAGATGCTAGGCACTCTTTCTTCTTAGCGTGCTTAAAAATGGGAATACTTTTACTATTAACGACACCAAATCTCAGTGCTTAAAACTTAAGAAATACAATGCTTTTATCTGTTGTGATATCGGATTACTATCTCGTGTGAACCAAGATATGGCCTGCGCGTTGCAAAATGATCTCTCCTAAAAAGCATTCGCGTACTCATATACTCTAGGTAATCTAAATATCCGCCTGTTACGTTATCGACGGGTCAATTGGCATGCCACACAACCTCCGTTACCACATCTCGACGAAACACAACACACTCCGGTACCACAACACATGCACATGGCAATATTCACACGGTATTACAAGCACGGTATAAAGCACGTGCTACACTATCACAATCACTTGATAAATTCGAATTACCGTAAGGGCGGGCACACACGACGCGCCCCGATGAGCGGCGCGCAAGACTGCCGGAGCGCGGAGGCGCCGCCGCCCGCCCGCCCCGCCCGCCGCCCGCCCCGCGCACCCTTCAAGAATTTTCGTAGAACGTAGTAAATTAAAAAAAGAAAATAATCACAAACTCCTTGGAAATTGACGTTTAATCAGGACCATCCCTGTATCGGGTTCCGACGGATAATGGGTTCTTATTAAAAAATAAAGTAATCAAAATCTATCAGCGCGGAGATAAAAGAGATTTCGGGCCGAACAACATTTTGTGATCGGGCCGACCACTAGCAAATATACTTTTCACCTTTGCTTTTTTTTAATGGAATAGTCTATTTCCAGTGTATTCCAGAAAAACTTTTATTTATTCATGTTTAAGAAATCTGCAGTACAGACGTACACACGTTACGTTAGACAAACTGAATAATTTATTTACTAACTTTGCTCAAGAGATTTTTATCTATTTAGCGAGATAAGATAGGTATGTATTGACTTGTTATTCATTTGAGAAAGAAACCGTGGTAGTCTATTTATTCATTTTATGTATCCTAACGCAATCAAGCTGTAGACTCATTATACTCACTTCATGACATCATTACTTACCTACTTTATTTATAATAAAGCTCATAGCGTTTTAGGTTTAAAGCAATTCTTATTAACACAGCCGACGTACAACACACAGTCAGTCTAATTATTTAAGGGGTATAATTTGGTAATTAAACTTTAACAGGTGGCTGTATTTAAAACGTATCTGTGTAATTGAAAATATCATACATTCTGACAAACAATCATGTTGATCAATCTTAACAGCTTGGTAACAAATAATCATTTTTTTATTTTTATAATTCGATAGGCTTGCATTTGACTACTATATCACCTGATAGTAAGTGATGTGTAACATGCTTGCCTAGAAGGTACCGATTCACTTGTATGCATGTTGCAAGTTGTTGAGTTGGATCTAAAGGCTTTTAACCGCCTCTGTGGTCTAGTGGTTAAGGCCATTGGTTTAGACTCAGAGGTCCCGGGTTCGATTCCCAGCGGGGGGTACATCTTTGTGTACTCAGTTTGGTTGGTGGTAGGACTTGTTTGTCCGCCTGGCTAGCTACCACCATCTTATCTAAATATGTCGCCATAACATCAATTTTGTAGCATTGTTGTGTTCCGGCAGCTAGAGATAAGATAAGACAGCTAGAGCCTCACTAATTGAGGATCCCTGATGAAGTACGCTTCCATCAATGACCTTATCATCACTTAACATCAGGTGAGATCAAGGCACTGTGCTTACACGTAAATATTAAAATAATGCTTATTTTTGTAAATAACATAATATTATTAAGATTTTTTTTTAATATTTAAATCAACGGGCAACATTCTGGATCACCCTTAATTTAAATGATAATTAAGGGCCTTACGTGCGTCAATATGAATGGTCACAACTGTTAACAAAAATATCTAAATTTTTTACACTATATGTGTAAAAAACACTGTAAAGGCTATAAACAGCCAGAAGCAATAATTTTCCAAAAAAAACAATTTGTGAGGATACAATCCACCCTAAAACACGGGATGTGTAGCGTAGAAGAAAGACATTAGTCCTTGTTTCGTCTTTTAAAAGAAAGCTACTAGTAAAACTAGTTTTTACAAAAACGCGGCGAGCTGTGATTGACGTAAGATAAATCGGACGAGTCGAAAGCTAATTGATGGCGTATGAAAAAGGCTGGGCGTCGCCGCCGGGATTAATGAATAGAGATAGAGTCACACACGGCTCGCAGAGGACCATTTATTCTGCGAGAAACATTCCCTCGAGTCAACTTTTAAACGTGTTCATCATTCTTTATTTGCCATTTTTTAATACCACAGTGTGAAGCGCTCACACGCGCGTTGACATTCGTCTCACAAAACTACTATCATTAATTATACAGTAACACGTATTGTTGAAATGGCGACTAACTCAGATAAGATGGTACCTAGTCAAGCAAACCGCCAATAACCGCCACCGCCAACCAAACCGCACACAGGTATGTAGCATTTACTTATATATATTTTATATTTGCTTGACTAGGTACCATCTTATATTATTATTATTATATACCTGTTAGGAAATCTCGGGAACTTAAGTCTGTTTGGATTGATGGTGATACAAAGTGACCATGACCGATGCGATTATTATATGACGAATAACGTCATTTAGTAATCATCAACCATTTGATATTCAATTGATTGAAATGGATTGTGAACTTCATCATCGGCTCGTTTATGTTTCTAGTGCTGGTGCACGATCTTTCCCTATGGATGGTTGTGGACATCGAGCCACCACGCGGGCCCAATGTGGACTGGTGGTTGGCCCAATGTGGACGATTGCTAATGCAGCCTGGACCAACGGCTTTTCGTGCCTTTCGAAGCACGGAGGAGCGAGAGATGAAAAATGTTTGGTCGCCTATCCAATGAGTCTTGTCAATCGCAGATCTAGCGGGTTAACCACTACGCCATCGAGGAACTCCTTCTAAAATAAATAGTACCGTAGGCAACAATTTTTTTCGTACCTTCTGCTAGAAATCATGTATCACATCACAGCCTTTTTGCGCGCTTTTGCAGGCTATATAATATATTATAGTATTTAAAGAGATATACTCCACTGAGCGTCAATATGTTTGTTAAAACAATTAAAAGTATGAAGTGAAGTGGACATTGGATTTAATACCAATCTACATATTTTTATAATTAAGTATGCGTTTATTTTTAGTATTTTTATTTAGCCGTTTTTATATGATACATTTTATTGAGATGTTGTGCGCAGTTGTAATAGAGGTACAATTTATACGTTTAGATAATTGTATTGTTGTATTTTTTGTATTGTATGGTTTGTATCTTATAACTGTGACAAAGATGAATAAATAAATAAATACAATTAAGATTTTTAAAACAAAGAATCATTAAAAACAATCTAAGCCAGAAGAGCGATCATTCACCCTTGCATAATCACAGGTTGATTAACATTCGGACAAGAATCTGTCTGCATTAAATGTCGAGCAAAAGCTGACTATAGGTATAATAAGAGAGATTTCATTTTCCAACGTTACTCTAATCATATAGTTTGGCCGCGACGAGTCCTATCCGGATATTGAGTGGGATTCCGTACCGGTCCGCCGGTGTTCCGGCCCGGCACCGTACCGGACAAGGTTCCGGTGGGCGTTTTGAAATAATAGTCTCATAGTAGACGTGGATACCTGCGCTGCTCCTGCAAATCGATAGGGCTCTCGATTAAACGGCAGTTCGGGTTCCAAAAACGTTGAATCGGTGGTTTTTAATTTACCGTTTTAGTTCAATAGTTCTAGCTACCTTCATCGACAGTTTTTGTAGATAAAGGCAGTTAGAGAGGATCAGTTTTAACTTTAGTCAACGTTTTGGAATAACAGGGTAACAGTTTATTTAATGAAATAGATACATTCGGTCAAATATGTCTAGGTACCACCTCATGATTGAGGTTGCGCTACCATCTGGCAGATTTATGTTTAAAGCATTGTGAAAGACTGGGATGAAAGTTACGTACTTGTATATGTGTGGTTGTGTGTGGTTGTGTGTGTGATCAAATTTTTATTGTTTTCTTAGTATTTATTTTTTATTCTCGTGTAACTAGTTGCATAATTGGTTAATTCCGCACTAATTTAATAAATTAGTAAATAAACGACCAGATCTATTACTCGCGTGCAAGATAAATTATCAAATCATTTTTTAACTTCAGCGATTATTAAAGTACCATTGTCTTGTCATACCTATGATCAATTTCATTGCCGACTGTACTGTTTTGTGACACATTTTAACTATGTTTATTTGAAAGGTATCATTGTATCAAATTACGTCTTTCAAAGAATCATAAAATATATATTTTTTTAAATTAAATACGCTAATAAACAGCTAAGGACAGTAACTTTGTAACGTGCAATGTCCTAATCATGAATAGGTATACCTAATTAACCTTGCCGTTAATTACCCGAATCAAAAAAGTTTATTAAAGAAGCTTTTTAATTACTTTTAGAAAGTTTGTAATCGGAGATAGGTAGTAAAGAAGTGTATAGAAATATAACAATTACTTAATGTTACAATTCTATCTTTACATTTTCTTACGCAAATATATTCTGTTTATCGCTATTAACGTTCAAAGTGAAGATGTCTCAGCCCCGATAATGGCCGACAATCGACCGCCAACTCGTTGCGTTAAATGTAATGGTCGCATGTATGCCTTTGCGTAATCAGATATGTTTATCAGTCGATGTGTCGATGAAGCAAGCTATTTTGCATCTTAACAATACGTTTGTTATGAAGCAACAATTTTAATAAAAGAAAGAAAAATAAATGAAATTTAATAATAACAAAATATTTACAAAATATCTATACAAAACAATTTATATACAATAATCTAACAGCTAATATGGGGAGGCCTATGTCCAGCAGTGGACTAAGATAGGCCGATGATGTTGATGATGAGGAATCTATCAGCGCCAGATGGCGCTACCTTAGCAATACTTGGGCGAAGGACTGGTTCAGCAGCACTATACAGGAACTCGGGGTCACACTGGCTCAGCAGCACCACACAGGATCCTGGGGTCAGACCAGCAGAAGTCAGACCGGCAGTGGTCAGACCGGCAGAGGTCAGACCGGCAGAGGTCAGACTGGCAGAGGTCAGACCGGTAGAGGTCAGACCGGTAGAGGTCAGGCCAGGTAGAGGTTCCGCAGTCAGACAGCGGTTCCGAAGTCAGCCAGAGGTTCCGCAGACAGCCAGAGGTTCTATAGTCAGCCAGAGGTTCCGTAATTAGGTTCTCCTTGGTCAGAACTCGTAATTAGACTGGCCTTTGACCGCAGGACAGGACGCTTATATACCCTTCCCGTAGAACACAATTTAATTTAAATTTATACAAATTTAGAATTACATAAAAAGTTTACATTGCACTTTTAAAAGAAAATATTGTCTTTGCCATCAAAACATTTGACATGGTTGTCAAGGCTTTGTTTATAAATTTTCATTGAATGGAAGTTATTTTATAATATCTAAAGAAGTATTGTAAGAAAATAAAGACAACATGTAATAATTTTGATAGAAAGATAAAAGGAAACAACTGGACCTAAAAATAATGTGACTACAAGAGATAAAAAACATATAAAAACATGCTTAGCAACAATAAAAAATCGTAAGTATTTTCGTATTTACACAAACCTTTCCCTATCCTCTATCTTATTAACATGTTATAAAAAGTGAATACTACACGTTTTATGTGTTTGGAGACTTTGATTTAAAAAAGATGTTTAGCAAAGTTTGCAACAGCAGCTGTTTCACTATTCTTATCAATGATTGTTTTATATTTATGTTGCGAACACACACGCACGCACACACATATATATTTAATTAGTGTATTCATCTCGGATTATAGCTCATTAATGTTCAAGGTGCCTTTTATAGAAACCGTAGAGGGGAAAGGGTGCAATCAACTATTTTAATTATAGAGTAGTGTCAATCAACACAAAGTATAATACTGAAAGCATTTAAGGGTGTCTAGATGAGGTCACGTAATTATACAGTAAGATGACATGAACATAATCCTTTGAGTTACAGCTATTTTTAATACCTATTCCAATTTAATATTGAAGTTAGAAGTTTGAGACTGATATTAAATGTGAAACGCGGGGATCTCGTTGGATGTAACGTTATCTGTGTTAATGGCAGCGTGATCCGCCTTAGCAAGTGATTAAATAGTTTCATAATGTGACACTCTGTCATATTGGTTTTACGGTTCTGAAGTTTTTGATATTTATATGTAGTCAATATTTGTGTGTACTGTAACAACAGAACAGAATAATTTTGCTCCTCGGTTAAATAAAAAAGACGATTTGATTGACTCGTCTTTTTGAGAAAATGTTTTTCAAACATGCTTAAAAATGAGGTCATTATTTTCATTTCGGAGACAAATCTTAATTGCTGTATCGGCCAAATAAACGCAAGCAGCGACCGGTAAAGTTGTGTATAACAATCTATACACGAGTATACATACGATTATGTTATTGTACCTATAGCTGGCCGCAAAGTAAGTTTGGAAATAATGTTATGGTGGTCAAATAATGGAGGCCCAAATTTTGATAAACAAAGTCACGATGGCCGAAATTATGATAGCTCAATTAAATTTGCTATTCACCACCCTACTTAATATTGTTATTCAATACTCCACCAAGTATTGTTATTCAATTAATTAATTAAATTTATTATTATTTTTTTCATGGCAAATATGGCTGGTTATAATATTACATTTACTTTATTACATTTACTTTTACCGCAAATATTTGTCAATATTCCATAACAAAGTAGTGAAATACGTCATATTTACCAGCCTGTGCGTAGACGTCTGCTTACGGTCCGTCATCTTGCGTCCTACTGTCAATACAGTGTTGCAAGCAATTAGACTATCAAACCTACTAAATTTACTAGTTAGTAAACTCACTTATTAAAAGAAAACGAAAAAAAAATTGTTTGGTTTTCTTCATATATTTTTTAAAGAGGAGTGTATCCATAGGTGCACACTGCCAAGTTAAGGGTCTTATCCTCAGTAGTATACTGTTCATGTAATGCTGAGGCTATCTAAAATTTAGAAGCGACAGCGCGTCCCCGGGGCCCCGTGCCGCGCTGCTAGCCCGGGCATCCGATCGCGGACTTACGGGGCCGGCCGCGGACGCCGACAGGACACTTCTTTCTTTCATTAGTTCTAGCCGAGACACCATTGAGGTTACGAATACAAGAATTGAAAAACGAAACTTACTTCATACATTACTTATTTATGTGTTTTTTAAACAATCAAAATTTTAGAAGAATTTAGAAATTTTATAATAAAAAATCATAATTATGACACATGGCTACGATGGAATTTTTCATTTATGCTTTTATATAAATAAACAATTAAACTAACTTAAAGTAAGCTTAGAATATTGGTAGCATTAAAGTCCTGTGTGAAACTGAAGACTGAAAAAAAGCCTAAACGTTAATAGACACAAAGTAAAAAAGGTTTAGTTTACTAAAAAACCCTTCATACATCTTCATGCGAAAAAGATCCCCTATTATTGAAATCAAGTTGAAATTGATAGCTATACCTTTACTTGACTTTATCACCGCGTTTGTCAAATAAATAATAAACAATAATTATAAAAATTCCATCATCCGGAAAGTGACTAATGATTTAAATCAAAAAGTGTACGATCACTTCCCTTCAGCGAAGTTCTGTTGGCGGAAACTTGCGGCCATCCCAGGCACGGGCGGGAGCCAGCAATCGCCATGTGACATTGAACAAGATTTCATTAGTGGAATTATAATCAATCATCGAGTAATCGGAAAGTAATTAAGATCGGGCCCTCTCGTTACGGCCATCGTCTGTCTGGGCTTTATTCGGCAGAATCGAATGAAATTATTCTTTGAAGTGAGACATTGGCCGATAATTTGTTATTCAGCAACGAACTGTTTAACAAGTTGATTATTCGTTGTCTTGAAGTGTCAATAAATCAAGCGTGGATAGTTTAAGCACAGGTCATTAACAAATAGATTAAAAATTAATTATACGCAAGTTTTCGAGAAATTGAATTGAACTACAAGTAAGTAGAAGTTAGTAAGTAGCAAAGGAATTAAAAGACAAGCTGCTACTTTAAAGTAGAATTGCTATGATTACATATGTATGGCTCTATGACTTATCTATATAATATGCACAACTATTATTATTTTTACACTTTCTAGGTGTTTTGGGTTTGAGCGCTTTGCTATGTATGTTATCGCCTCGGGGGCCTGCATTATATTATTTAAGATTCACTTAATTCTACATGTACCATTTTAGTTCGTACATATTTTAACTCCGCACAAAGTTATATCCGTCAATAAAATGACGAGTACTTTTAGCACCTACTTCTTTAAGCGATAGATAAAAATCTATACTACTATATAAATCTGTAGGCTCTGTGTGTACTTGCAATTTTTCAGACAAATTTTGGGATAAATATTTATTTTATGACTCACTGCCACCAATTCTACGATTTTAGAAATTTTTGTCTGTCTGTCTGTCTGTATGTCGTCTTATAACTTGATGAAAATTTGTATGTGTAAGAACATGCGATTGTGCAAATGATAGGCCATATATGATGTTGGTAAATCTAATAATTATTTTGATTAGCATTCATTGATCCATTATATTCGCACAGCGAAGCGGGTGGGTGACGGCTAGTTTTATATAAAATTGTAAGTAATTTGTAAGTACAGATAACATAATTAATCTTTCAAAATAAAACCAGTTTTTCGCTAGGTATGAATCTAGTTTGCTATTAATTCTAAATCCAGACAACTGGCGCAGACTGTCTGGTAGGGCATTGGAAACTTGAATCGCCACAAAGTAAACATTATTACTTACTAAACTTAGTTTTGATCTATTCACTGCTAATTTATTGCTTGGTTTTATGTGAAACTCTTTCGTGTTATTTATCGTCACTACTTTTAAGTAAAGCGAATTTTCTTTTAAAAACATGTAATTTGTTAAACGTATAGTGCCGTTAATGTGAGTTGTTTATATTGAATAAATAAGGGTCACGTAGACCCTAACCTCGAACAACGACCTCAAGCTTTTACACATTCTTTAGAAGAAGAGCCACCTCATTTTATGATATTTTAAGTATAAAAATCTGTCAAAGCAGTCACACATTTAATTTACATGATATTTCCAAATGTTGTCAACTCCCAAAGGAAATGTCAAGGTCCGATTTGTTTGTTTTATCATATTCGTGGGTGATATAGTTTTTATATTATATCTCTTAACATTGCATTTTAAAAATTTGGCTAAAAATAGAGTTTCTGTATTTACTTAGTAGACCGGCACATACAGTGCAAGAAACGTAGCTAGAGTTAAGTTAGGTTAAAAATGTTTTAAGGAGATGAACCAACTTGTTAAAAGCTAAGGATAATCAAAGATGGGTGACCTTAATTAATTATCTCTCGCTCGTTCGTGCTTCGGAAAACTTAAAGCCGTTGGTCCCGGCTGTATTATCAGTCACCAATCCGCACTGGGCCCGCGTGGTGGTTTATGACCCTCTCTATCTATCTATATGGAAGGCTCGAACGAAAGGACAATTTGCAATAATATAATTTACATAAATAGAAGAACATTTTTAAATAATATGTTAAGTATTGAGATCAAAGCATGTTTGCTATCTTTTAGATAATTATATTACTAATCAAATATGTCCGCGCTGCCTAGAAGTACTCTCAATGTTATTAATTTTTTATAATAAATTAACTTAGAACGCATTACCATTGCATGTGGTAATTCTAACCACAGTAACTCGCGAATAACATATAGGCAACGGATTAAACGACAGTTTAAATATTAACCGACTGGCGGGCGGCGGCGCTCGGCAAACGGTTAGCGGTACACGTGTTAATGGTTTAATTTAACTTAATTAACACTAAGTAGTATTGGTTTTGTAATCGGTTATATGCAAGTTTATTTATTTATTTGATTTACTAAGGACTAACAAACAATCATGTACCTATGTAAAAATGTTTTTAGACATATGTCTAAAAATATTTAAATAAATTAATAAAAATATTTTAAAAGGGATTATTTTGAGAAATTGTAGTTTATAGTAAATGGCTCGCATTATTCTGAATTAAGATTATTAAAATAAAAACCATTTCATGAATGTACACACACACACGCACGCACGCACGCACGCACGCACGCACGCACGCACGCATGCACGCACGCACGCACACACTAGAATGCAGTAAATACTCATTTGAAAGTCATGTTCATAATATCGATAAGGTACAGAATTTTAAAAAAAAAAATGGTTAAACATTTAGGTAAGAAAATTGACAGTTTTGGACACGTTGATGTGCTGGCGTCCGTACATTATTTCAAAATTGTGATGTTGATTTTATTTTGTTATTTCGTCTCTTTAGTATGAATTTCGATCAAAGGGAAAATGTAATGTATAGCTGTTATATAAAAACATAACAGTGTAAGTAAATGCTTCTCAAACCGTGTCGGCTGAATTTTATGAAATATGTATACAGTTGAGCCGGTTTAGGAACTAATTCGTCAAGCACAAAGAAAGTTCCAATTGGTCAAGTGTGATTTTACCGCGTGTTTTTGTTCTGATTTGTCAAGCAATGCAAAAGTAATAATTAGTCAAGTCCCAATTTTGTTTCGATTTGCCAAGCCTTATTTTTGTTTCAACTGGTCAAGCCAATAAAAAGTTCTGAATTGTCAAATGTTGTTAATTTACTTGGTCAAATAATAATTTTGCAACATTTTACTTTTGCCCTAATCCTGTAGGTCACGTAATAGGTTAGAAATTTAAGACAATCGCGAAGCGCAGCGCAGCGTTGTCTTGAATTACGAGGTTATTTTTTTTTATTAGACAATAGAAGTACAGCTGCCCTACTCCCGTAGGTCACGTGAAAATTGTGTTTAAGTAAAAACAACATTTGACAATTCAGAACTTTTTATTGGCTTGACCAGTTAAAACAAAAATATGGCTTGGCAAATCGAAAAAAAATTGGGAATTGACTAATTATTATTTTTGCATTGCTTGACAAATCGGAACAAAAACACGCGGTAAAAACACACTTGACCAATTGGAACTTTCTTTCTGCTTGACGAATTAGTTCCTAAATCGTTGAGCCTTATTATAAATAAATGTTATTAACTTAACTGAGGAGATTCGCAGAAGAGCACAGGTTACCGGCATAGCCCAAAGAGTTGTTAAGCTCAAGTGGCAGCGGGCAGGGCATGTGCCCTGCCCGCTGCCACTTGAGCTTGCCACTTGCCCTCGTAGGACTGATAGCCGCCGGGGCGAAACAGTCCTCGAGTGGCGACCGCGTATCGGAAAGCGCAGTGTATGGGCAGGCCTCCAACAAGGTGGACCGACGATCTGGTAAAGGTCGCAGGAAGACGCTGGATGCGAGCAGCATTAAACCGGTCATCGGTTGGAACTTATTGTGATGTTTAACACATATTATTTATCCATATTGCATAATCATTGTCATAGCACTTTTATTACGAGTATTTGTAACTTATGTTTTTAAACTATTTATTTTGTATAACTTTTCCTATTTAATGTTATTAACAGAACAGGTAAAACAGTGTGGTTAGATATTAAGTATATTACAAACTAAACATATTCTTGAATAGTATGCGGTACGTAGAGTTTTATGACTTTACCATATCGTAGCGTGGTGCGCCTTCCAAGTAGAGCTTCGAGCAAAGGTTAGTGGCTCATATAATTAATTTGAAGTTCTGTCAGAGTAAAAACTTTTGTGAGTTACCGTTCATTATATTATGATTTTATGTAAGCAGTAGATGTTGTTGGTAAGAGCTTATGATATTCCATCCTGCAATTACATCTCTGACGATTTTATTAGGTAAGAATGAATTAAAGATAACCAAATAATTGTTCACTATACTTTGGAATTTAATTTTGAAGCAAAAGTTTTCTGGTTTACTTGTAAAAGATTAAACTTTCTCTAGACACTTCTGCTAGATAACTGAAGTCACAAAACTTAAACAGAACCCGTTTAGATGACCTACTTCTATATCTACAATCATGGCAAGATTTGAATTTCTGGCACTCATCTCACGAATCAAGTGTCGTGACATACAAACGTACATGAAACGAGACTATAAGGTCTCGCGGTTTACAGCCGCATTTTAGAAAGGCAAAAAATACTAACTACTATAGATTCTGAAACTTCCACCGTTGACTAAGATAGAATTGCAGACACTTTCCCTAATAGCATGAGACATTAGGTGCAGCTCACTCGCGACGTAATCTAAATGAGCCGCGGTCCGCCCGCCACACCGCCCGCCCAAGCGCGCCGCCCGCCCCAGTGCGCCGCCCGCCCTCGCACGGAAATTGAGCATCCACTTCTTGCTAATACAACATTACTCCACTTCAAAGTGCTAATTAATTCTAACCAACGAAATTAAATACTTCATACGTAGCTCAGACGTTTACCTACCCGTATCTAAGGACCCTGACAAGAGTTCGAAACGTCTTAGGCTGAAATTAAATGTTATCATTTAATTATTTAACACGTGTAGATTAGTATTAGTTAGTACAGCAAATAGCTGGTAATAAAAATAAGTAAGTACCTAATAAAAATAAATAAACCTAAGAAAAATGTTTGCAGTTGTTACTCAAATAACATTTTTCCAAAAATACAAAAAAATATCTCAATCGCAGAATGAAAATAATATATATGTATTTTCGAAATTCACTGCGAAAAATTCATTGCGAAAAAAAACTAAACGATTGATGGGTAATGGCTTAATCACCACGCTATGCAACGAAGAATCACAAACCCGGGCTATGCAAGGAAGAATCCGAAGCACACTTTGCCCAACCTGGGCATTGAACCCGGAACCTTCAGGTAACGGGCCGAGCGCTCTGCCACTCGGCCACCGAAGCGATTAGTGTTAACGTAAAGTTTAGTTAAATACCATTCAAAGTCAAAGTCAAAGTTAAATATTTTTATTCAAATAAACTTTAGAAAAGTGCTTTTGAATCGTCCAAAAATTTTTTACCTACTACCCATTACCGGCTTGCACGCCAGACTTTGGACTGCGCTAACTCTTAGGTCCCGGGTTCGATTTCCGGTCGGGTCAATGTCGAAAACGAACTTTTCGATATTGCGTCTGGGTGGTTGTGGTACCGTCGTTGATTCTGATTTCCATAATACGAGTGCTTTAGCTACTTCCTTATCAGAACAATATATTATGTGATGTCTAATAGTGATTTTAATTTAATAGTGATATTGAAAATCAGTTTAAAACTTCTCACCTCTTGCAATGACTCATTTTACAAGTTTATTAACTAAGCTTTAACGAATCGCTGGACCGCACTCCAATGTTACCATTTGTACTAACAATCGCCGTGCAGTGCAATGCGCACACACGGACTCCGCTCGCTCCGCGCACTCCCGTATGTATGGACAAGGCAAACAGACGCCATAAATCCATCAGCGCAGCGACAGCTTCATTACGCCGGCTCATAACAGCGGGCGCTTCATCACAGTTTGGCGAACCGACTTAAATTTTCACAAGTGCGCTGCACACCTCATTGTGTCTCGCGGCACTTCCCTATTCATAGAGGCGCTAATTATTGACACCAGATACCTACCACTCACTCATTCATGACCCTCCGCTGGGTGCAAACTAACTTTCAAATAGAATTTGCTGGAAATTGCTTTGATCATTTATTTAACTTGCTCGGGACGTTGTTGTGCAAAGTTTATGCGGACACTACATTATTTAAATAAAACCTCTTTTACGGATCTGCTTGCGTTTGTCTTCCACTTTATTTTGGCATGACGATTTGAACTCTGTGCAAGAAATTGTTTAAAAGAAAACGTAGGAATAAACAGGAGTAAGGATAATATAATTTAGGATAGTGCGAGTACCGTATTACAATAATACTATGGTAGAACGTCCAAGTAAAGGTGTATTATGAAGCTTAAAGGTATATTTTAGATGCAAGCTCACTTCGTCAACAAGCAGCATTGTGATGAAGGTACACTTACATAAAATGGTGTTAATTACCCAAGCATTAAAACATTTTTGAAGTGAAAACTTCTTTAGCGGCGTTGTACACTATTTTTGTAATGGGTAAAAAATGTCAAATTCGCGTCAGGACACGTGACCATCAGGACACGTGGCCTGATCGAAAATTCGTAAGACGGATGACAGCCGGCGCGGCGTAGGAGAGGAAGTATCCCCCTCTCTTTCTACGACGTGGCGTAAATGTATGCCTGCTGTTTCGTTTAGGCGGCGCAGGGCGCTTGCGCGAATGTTCGAGTGCTTTTTAATGTAATATAAATTGTCATGTTTGTGTACGATAGCGCAATAAATAAATATTGTATTCTACCACATAAATGATAGTACTTTTATACTGATAATTGAAGCAATTCTTGCAAAATTATTCCCTAACCATTCCAAAATATCAAAAATGCACAACGTTAATATTCAAGTTTTCACTTCTGCCGGCACTCCCGGAGTGCAACCCGTCGTTTTTTTTTTTTGAGAGTCTGCTGCTTGCTTTTGACGGCATTTTCAGCTTCACCGAGCTGTTTTGGGGGCGGAGAGAAACTTAAAGGGTTCTTCAAGCCGTGTGAAACGAATCACCTTTTGAGGTTTTCTAGAGGGAACGGCATCACGCACTAGTGCGTGTCCCCGTGCCCTACTAGATTCTCCGAAGGGTTCGGATCGGATCGGGGTATTACAACAGGCCAAACCAAGTGCAATATGCACCTCTTATTGGATTCGTAGTATCCAAGTAAGCGCTCGCAGAACTCCAATCTTTAACACAAACAAAAAGTATTAAAAACTTGTGTGACGCATAATAAACTTGTACAACACAAATATTACAAATAGTGCTGGGAGAAACAACAATGTCGTTATATCTACATTTATATTATAAAACGGAAGCCTTAGCAGAAACTGTTACAGCGCCGTTTCAATCCGACTAACTGCTTTAGACTAATGAACTTTTCACTAAATCCCCATGAACTAAATAAACCAAACTTCCATCCCCTTTTTTGGTAATCCCTCCATACACGTAGTTTAATGCCAAACTCTTTGAACGGAAGCCACTTTTTGCTTTCGTCAGCACTAAAAATTGTCAGCGCTTCCTCGGCCCGACTTGCGGAATTATTTGGGGGCTCCGAGCGCCGTGTCGTGTTGTTTTTGCAAAATGGCGGCTCCACGCCGCAGCCGGCTAAAGGGTCGCGTGGTATGCTGCGTTGGCGGGAAACGGCTTTGACCTTTTCATACTATATCTCACGTTTGAGCGCGTGTACCTGCGGGGGTAAGTGGGGTAAGTCGCAATGGTTTGAGATAACTGATGTATATGATATAAGTGGCTTTGTACATCCGTGTTATGTGCCTGGTCAGACTAGCATCACTATAGTTAGTTGGTGGTGCCCGCAAAACCACAATGTTTTGAGTTACAATCCCGATATCAGCCTGTGTTTTGTTGTTCCACTCCTTTTAAGTAATGCGAAGGTGCTGTAAGAAATGTGTCTCTTTTATGTAATTTAACGAATGAGAAAAGAGAAAAGATTGTCTTGCAGCAAAATTATATGATAATTCAAAGGCGGCTTGTAATTTTAGCATCATAAATATGTGACAACTTTAGGGGATCAATAAATTAGTCCTTCTTCATTGAAATTAAAAAACAGGTTTCTTGTTAGAGAAAATATTTCAGAACAACCTGTTCATATGTTAACAATTATCTGTTATCACTGCTAACAATCACGCACACACACACGCACACACACTCTCATACAAACACACACCACTCACGCGATTCATTCGTTTTTTGAGCTATTCCCTGTTTATAGGTAACCCTTTCTTTTAAATGTAGTTGCTATATCGAAGAAATAATGATTTATTATTATATTTATATTTGGGACTGAACGTGTTTTCCATAGATGCCATATAAAACTGGAGAGGAAGTCACTAATCTGGTAAGATAAAGGTCATTCGTTTCCCCATTGTAGAATTTTTGAATCAGTTACGTACGCCAGCCATCAGCCGACCCCAGCCGTCGCTATCCGCCGATCGATTGCAAATACAGAATGTAAACCGCCATTCAATAAATATGCATTACAGTTTTATCACTCGTGGTCGAACCGCTCGCCGCCGCCGCAGTCGTTGCGTCGTTATAATCCGACTGGCACGCATTGTGATGTGCGTCGTGATAATCCGACGACCGCGTTTGTGATGCGCGCCGGAGCGCCCACATCGACAAACGCTCGTATTATTGTGCTAATGAATGTTTCGCTTGGATATGTATAGTCAGCTAACGAGCTACATATTTATGACGAACGGACGTAGCTTCGACTTTTTCTTTAGTTTTTTCTTCTTTGACCTTGAATGTGCTAGGCGCTTTTTTATTATCCAATTCTTAGCTATTTGTCATTCCGGTCCCAGCAGCATTAGCAGTCGTACCAATCTGCACTAGACCTGCGTGGTGGTTTATGGTCCTATCCATCCATAGGGAAGGTTCGTGCCCCAGCAGTGGGGACATAAAAATGAGCTGATAACATAAAAATGAGCTGATGCTTTTGACGTGGCATGATCTCAGCGCCGCTAGCGCGTGCCGCGTTCAATCCGCCCGACTCCATTTTGTTACGCCGCGCCGCCGCCGCTCTTAACATCGCACTAACAACGCAATCCGAAGCTTGTAACTGCGGGACAAACCAATCGGCGTTAGCGTTGCGTCAGCTCAATCATTGGACTGTGCTCTGTAAAAGCAGAAGTACCGCGTTGTACCAACTATACTGCGCTGGTTGTTTTTAAGCATACGGCTAAGCACTTGGCTTTCACATCACCTACATTAAGCGATGATAGAGTGAAGGTAACAAGCCCTACCACCAACCAAACTGAATACAAACATGTGTGCTCCCGTTGGGAATCTAACTTGGGACTCGTTAGTATTTGTTATCCCACTGCAGGGCAAAGACCTCCTTTTCTTCTTTGCACTGCTGCCCATCCTCTCTTCTGCCGCATTATTTCGTTAAAAGGAGCCCAAACAGTGTTGGGATTGGCAAAAATATAATCTGACATGAGGTGGAGATGACCCAATCCCATCGTAGTTGAGCAGATTTTATGTGATATCCTGAATTTTAGTCCTGGAGCCTGAAATCGAGTTATATTGTATGTGATTTGTGATGCGGTCACCCAATTTACTGCGCTCAAATAGCCCGCTGTCATACATTGAGTCTAGAGCTGTATAATTTTTGTACTGCCTATTCCTACCCGCAGATAAAGAATATACTTAGTTAGTGTGTTTTAAGCGTACCTATAAAGATATAATTTTAATTTAAGTTTCCGTTGTTAAGAAAACGAGTAAAAGTTCTACAGAAGGTACTACCTACTCTCCCTTCCCTTCTCTCCTTCTTAGTCTCCGTTTGTATTGTTCCATACTGTAACAGCTATGGTATTTCATGCATCGACCCGCCCTGCCCGCACGATATCCCTCATGTTTATGTCCAAATATACTGAAAACCGCCGAGGTCCGCTAAACACGCCGCCTCCGCCCCCGCCCCCGCCGGGAACTACGTCATGGTCCAATAATTGAACTCCTTTGAGCACACATTACACACATTAGCCGATGATTGCGATTCAAACGGGCTTCATTTGAAATTGAGTGGGCTGCGCCGGGCCCACGCGAACGCGACACCTATAAATAGCATCGCTTTTGAAGGCTGCGTTCAGCATGCCTTCAAACGTAGATGTCACGAAACAAACAGCTTTAAGAATAGTTCATTGTAAACTTGGGATCTATACCAGTAACAGACATCGAACATAAATCAAAATGATCATAAGTTACATTACTGTATCTACAAAATGTCAACTGTAAGGTTGTTTGTTATTGTTAGTTTATCTTAAACTGCTAATACACATAATTTTAAGTAATTTTTGTTATTTACTCTGAAATGTACATGAATTGGATCATCATAAATTCGTTGGATAATTTATTGTATGCTCTACTTTCCAGTAATCTGTTAAACTGAATTGTATTTTCACCTTTAAATATGTAAAATCATTTCCGATAACGTCACGTCACACGCGATTACATTTTTACACGAGGCTTTTCATAAACTACTTTATCCCTGAAACATGCTCTTTTGACGGATTAAGTAATCCTGATGTACACATAAATAACCACAAAAACAATTAACAGGGCAAAGTGTAATTACCCAATCAAACAAAGAGCCACTGAGAAAATCCCGCCATCTCACAAACCAGCAGAGTGGTAAGGTTACCGCACTGAACCCGTCTGGTTGGCTACCACCCTCATAATTTGTTCCCCCCATATGCAGAAGTGTTCTGCATTGATTTCTTTACGGGTGAATAAAACACCTCATAAAATTACAGGGCAAAACAAATAATAAATAAACTGTTTGTTAGCTCAGCCGAAGAAAATTAGCACCATTTCATAATTCCTACTGTTTTCATTTCTTATTCTAATAAACATAATTGTTTCTCCAATGAAGGTGATTATTGGGATGGAAAATAAATAGTCTAGTCACAGTTAGGCAAAGTGTGCCACGGGCTGGAAGCGATTCGTTGACAACAGTCAAACCTTGGTATAGCATTGTTGTATATAACAGATTGTTGTATATAGCATTGTGTATAGCATTGTGTATAGCATTGTGTATATGCGTATAGCATTGTTGTTGCCGGCAGCTAGAGACAAGAAAGACAGTGCATCACTAGTTGAGAATTCCGGGTAAAGTGCGCTTCCATCAATTGACCTTATGTTTGCTTACCCGTAAAATATATATCAGGATTCCATCCCCAAGGTAGGACTTCGACTTTGGTAAGATGAGTGACTTAAGCACGCATTAAATGTGGTAGTCCAGGTACAGTCAGTGTCACGGCAATGCTGATCACAATGTGAGAACGTATCGGCACAGCAACGAGATTTTTTCATAAGCTTATGAATACGTGTACTTCCCTCGACAACAAAAAGCTGTTGAAATCTTGACATAATATTTTACAAGTGAATTGAAGTAAGCGACTCAATAAATAACATAAGTATGCCACAAAAGAGAATTGAGATTTATTTATTGGAGTTTTTTAAAAAGGAAATATGAGAGAATCGAGCCATCCTTATTGGCCCTCCAATAAAATAATTATCCACGTCATTAATTCGCCGACCCGCTGAGGAGTATAATTAATACAAGCACATTCCTCGTTCCCCGCAATTCTCAATTTTCCTTGTTACTTTTATAAGGAGCTGAAGATTTGTTTATATTACCCCGTCGTAGGTTCTTCCATTTCGCGGATAAACCTTGAAAAGATTGAGCCTTTTAACGTAAATAATGATTCCATACCTTACTAAACGGGTTTAGGAGTTTCATAAGAGGCGTACTACTGGGTTGACATGCATTGTTAATAACCCACCGATTACAAAAACACAAGTGCAGGAGCAGGATTTGAACCTGCACCATTCTGACATACCGGGTCAGGTGCTTTCCCAAATTTGCGTTAAAAATTATATAAACAAAACAAAAATATTTCAATACACCGATTATTACGCAGAACTTATTGCTTTAGCTACACTATGACGGATTCACATAAAACACACACAGAAAATAAAAATTTATATGGGTAGGTACACAGGCAAATGATTAGTATTCACAACCAAGAAATCTAAGACTCTAAGATCTAAATAGACTGGCTCTTCGCTTAACTAAACCCAATATGGTTAGCTCATCCACTTATCACATGTCAATTAAAATATTTAAGAAAATATGTACCGACTACAATTAAAAATATTTCCAAAGAAAGAGAATTTTATGTAATGTTAAAAAATTACTTAGCAGAGAATTGTTTTTATAGTTTATTAGAGTATGTATTATGACGTTAAAAAGCTGATCTCATTTATTTGTTTAAATTTAAATTTAGTTTAAATTCCCTGAATAAATATTGTTATTGCTGCAATGGGGGCCATGTTTGAGGGCCATGTTTGAGACTTAATACTCTTTTTGTGAATACAACGTGATGCAATAAATATCTATGACTATGACACAAACATAAACACTAAATAGGTTTAACATAAAAAATGACATAAATATTTGTCCATTCAAACTTGCGACCGTAGGTTTCGCTGTCAGGATCACTATAACGCTTCGACTGAGTTACTGAAACATTGGTTTTCCCGTCGAATAATTTCAAATGGTTGTCTAATACGCTATTAGCCTATTAACCTCCTCTGTGGTGTAGTGGTTAAAACCACCAGTCTCAAACCCAGAGGTCCCGGGTTCGATTCCCAGCGGGGGTATATGCTGGTGTACTCGGTTTGGTTGGTGGTAGACTTTTTTGTCCGCATGGCTAGCTACTACCATCTTATCTAAATATGTCACAATAACATCAATGTGTAGCATTGCTGTGATCCGGCAGGTAGAGATAAGATAACCAGTACCACAGTGCAAATTGCGGGTAGGCGAGGTGAGGACGGCTTGTAAGTCAGTCTGCGTACAAACGTACCTTTATAACATAGCGGGTGCAATCGACCTGTTTTATTGCTCTCTGAATGAGTTCACAAAAGTAGCAATATTTATTATCTGTTATAATAATGGGAATAATTGATTTAATAATGCTACTATGACGATTCTAAAACTTTTTTATTGTAATATGTGTAATTAAGGTCATGTAATTTTAATGGATTAATTTTAGTAATAAGAATAATTGTTTAAATAATGGTTGTTGCAAATAAACAGGCATTTATTTTTGTTGGAAATAAAACTTTGATTTGTATTATGGACGGATCGATTTGGGAATCGATTATCGAGATTCAATTTATTTAGTGGCATAATGGCCCCATCACTAATTGTTCTTCTTTTTTTTGTTGGTACACTTGTCTCGGGAAGGCAACAATGGCTGGTTTATAGGTTATCGTGTGTTGATAATTAAATAGATTTTAAGTAGTAATAAGGGCATTTGGAGCCGTATTACTCTAATTAAGTGTATTGTGCAACCTGTGTTTTGTGTGTGTGTACGTCGAAAGCGAATCGCATCGGGAGTACAATTCGCCATCCGTGTGGATGTCGGCGTCTCCGCTGCTGGAGAAAGCAGGTATTTCCTCGGGGGAAAAGTGCACTTGGGATAGTCGTTGGGTGTGATTAGGGAACCCGAGAAGACCCGGACTCGGATTCCGGTCCCATCAGACCATATGGATCCCGTTCTGGACGGCGGGAGCGGCATGGAACTGTGAGTGGATTTTGTAGATTTTAAGGTGTAACCTAATTTTAAACAGTAGTATAGTGTGTGTTGTGGGTTTCCGCAACATTTTGGTAGCAGAGCGTGGTTTATACCGGACCTCTAGGTTAATCGGTGTAATTTTGTGTATTTTGTTAGTTCGTAATAGGTTAAGCTCATTTCGTGTAAAAACGCACTTCCGGGACAGGTGCGGTTAAATTGTAAGGTTGGTAGTACCGTTGTATTTGGGCTGGGACATTTCTCGGAACGTTAATTGTTATTCAATTTCTTTCAATTGAAAGCATCGAGTCGATTCGGGTAATCGATTCCGTGTTTTCGTTGACTCGTTTTAATTTTGTGTTTAGGTTTATTTAGTTTAAGTTATTTATAATGACAGCGTCACGGCAGGAGTTGGCTCAGCAGCTCCGGTGGTTCACCGGGCTGCTTGCATTAATAGATCGGCCTAACCGGGAGGACGCCTTGGAGACGCGTTCGAAAGAAATGCAGGGTCGTTTCTTGTTGGCCGAGCGGTCGGTAACCGCTCTATTGTCAACTGACCCGGTCGGGGAGAAGGAGCTGGCCCTTCACGCCCAATATGTCAAGGATCTGGAGCACATCCAAGACATCTACGATGAGGTCCTTCAGCGGGTGAAGGACATCGAGCGACTGCGGGAGGGGAAGCCTGTTGCGCGCCCCGCTTCGCTCCACACCCCTGGACCCAGCGCCATGGGAAGATTGGGTGCCCTGGAGGTCCCGCATTTCACCGGATGTATGCGGGACTGGGCTGGATTCCGGAACATGTTTTTGGCCTTGGTGGATACTCGGAAGGATTTCACCAAGGCCGAAAAGCTGGCATATCTCCGTTCCTTCCTAGACGGAGAACCCAGACAGCTCGTACAGCATCTGGAGCTGCAGGATGCGAGCTACGACACCGCCATGCAGCTGCTGGAGAAGCGGTACGAGAAGCCGCGTCTTCAGGCGGACGCGCACGTGACCCATCTGCTGGGATTGCCGAGGGTCAACCATAGGGCTCAGCTGAGGGCGCAGCTGATCACCCCGCTTACCGTGTCCTTAAACGGGTTAAGGACGCTCGGACTGCCCGTCGACCAGTGGTCCTTCCTTCTTCTGCACATCGTTCTGGCCAAGTTGTCGCAGGAGATGAGGGACAAGTTCGAGCGGAATCGACTGGTCCACAAGGATCTCGGCAGCGTTCTGCCCTCGATACTCGAACTTCTGGAGTTCCTGGAAGAGGAGGCTGGCCTGCTGGAAAACCAGCTAGCCTCCCAGGAGGCTCCGACAAGTGCGCCGGCCCGCACTTCCGGAGTCTACGGCGCCCAGCCGCCACGCAACCCAGGGAAGGGTCACTGCAGGCTGGTGGCTGCGGCCGCCATCAACCCCGGTTCTGGATGCCGGGTTGGCGGACAGCAGCACTTGGAACAGCTATGTCCAGCAATAATCGGGCTGCCCACAAAAGAGCGCCGAAACCTCGTTCGGACACGAGGATTGTGTTATGCCTGCCTGGGAGGACATAGGTATAATGAGTGTCCCCAGGCGAGGCCTTGCGATGTGTGCGGCGGACCGCACCATCGCTTACTGTGCACCCGTAGTGCTGAGGGCTCAGCACCGGTTCGGGAGAGGGGATCTCCCACGGGTGGCGGTTTGGGGCCGGGGTCAACTCCGCCTCCGGAAAGACGGAGTCCGCCACGGCTGCCACACTACAACCCCTCGTACACCCCGGCTCAGGTGAGTTGGGGACCGCCGGAACGGAGCCAGGTTCTGGCTACAACCCGGCACCCGGCGCGACCAACACCAGGAGTTGGTGCCTCTAAGGGCCACTGGGTACAGGGAGGCCTACCTCCGGACCCAACACCCGGATACTCGTACGCGTATCCTCCGCCGCCGTTACCGGAACAACAACGACATGAGAACCGTCAACAGTTCTCACCGGTACTGCACGAGTACCCGAGGTTGGAATACCACCCACCCTATCACCGGTATGGTAGGGCAGCTGGATACGCGCCACCCCGGATGGTGGCCTGCACGCGTCCGACTTACTGGCCGAGTCATCACGGTTCGACAGGGTCGGCTGCTGGCTCTGACGCGTGGCTAGCCTGTGGTCGGGCTACGTCGGAACCGAGGACGGTTCTTTTGCCCATCGCGCAGGTACGCGTTTGGGGACCTGGGGGGGACTTCGTCCGGATACGAGCCCTCCTAGACACTGGGGCACAGGGCTGCTTAATTACTACAAGAGTTTGGTCGAAAAGGACGGTCCTTTCCACCATCGCTCGGATGTTTGATCCAAATGGATGGATCAGCCCGTGCATTTTTATGGCGAAGTGTTTATTGCAAACACTGTGGACACTCGGAGTCTCGTGGGATGAGCCACTGGTAGGGCTCTCACTCGACACTTGGCTCGCTCTGATCTCTACGATCGAGGCGATCAATTAGGTGGCGTTGCCGCGGCGGATCTTGCCGCGGGGCAAATACAGGGCAAGCCTACATGGCTTCTGCGATGCGTCAGAACGAGGGTATGCCGCAGTGGTGTATCTGCAAACGGTGGACTCGAAGGGTCGAGTCGCCGTCTCCTTGCTTCTGGCTAAAAGCAAGGTGGCTCCCCTCAAAACTAGGCTGACAATCCCGAAGCTGGAGCTTTGCGGGGCGCATCTATTGGCCAAACTGTTGTGCCACGTGCACAAGGAACTGACGTCTACGGTGGACATCCGGAATGTCTACGCCTGGTCTGACAGTCAGGTAGCTCTGGCATAGCTACGCGGGGCACCCCACGTATTGGAAACGTTTGTGGCCAATCGGGTATCTCGGGTACAGAACTCGGGCATCGAAATTTGTTGGAGGCACGTTCCCGGCCCCTGGAATCCTGCCGATTGTGCCTCTCGGGGCTGCACCGCGCCGGAATTGGTGCAGCATGCCCTCTGGTGGGGTCCAGAGTGGTTAAAGGAGGGTGAGTCATCATGGCCGGTCACCATGATCGATGGCTCTCTAGGGATGCTCCCTGGAATAAAAGTTTTGGTGACAACAAACGAGTCAAGGCCAGATCCGAATTGGTTGACGGCTCGATACAGCAAACTGGACAAATTTCTAGGTGTAACTTGCTGGATCCGGAGATTTCTACATAACTGCCGCCATCCAGACAAGAGGCAGTTATCACCCGTGGCGGGTGCTGAAGAACGCAGGAGTTCACTGTTGGCCCTGATACGGCTGGTTCAAGCTGACCGGTTCGAGGACGAACTGAAGATTTTGCGCGTCGGTCGCGCAAAGCTCAAGGGAGCGATCTCTCGGCTCAACCCATTTCTGGATGCGGATGGACTGTTACGCGTTGGAGGTCGCCTCAAAAATGCCGACCTGCCCTTCGGTAGCCGTCATCCTCTGCTACTCCCCAAAGGAGGACCTTTGGTAGAACTGGTGGTCTCGGATAGACACCTGAAAAACGCTCACGCGGGGTGTAATGCGTTACTGGCGATATTACAGAGGGAGTTCTGGATTTTGTCCTCTCGGAGAGTGGTTCGCAGCGTGTTATTTAAGTGTGTGGCTTGTTATCGGGTGAAGGCCTCCACTATGCAGCCACAGATGGGGGATCTCCCTTCTGACCGGGTTTGTCAGACTACTAGGCCGTTCGACGGGGTCGGTACGGCATTTGCTGGACCGTTTCTGGTGAAAACCACAGCCTATCGTAACACTAGGGTCACGAAAGCATACCTGTGCGTTTTTGTCTGCCTGGCCACTAAGGCCGTCCACCTGGAAGTGGTTTCGGCTCTGTCTACGGAAGCCTTTGTCGCCACGCTGGATCGTTTTGTTTCGCGACGGGGGTTACCTTCTCTCATTCGGTCCGACAACGGTACCAACTACAGAGGCACTGCCAACTACTTAAAAGATGTGAACGATTTTCTGGATAAAAATTGTAATAGCATAAGTCAAGCTCTCGCACAGCGGGGAATCACATGGCGATTTAGTGTGCCAGCCTGTCCCCACTGGGGCGGGATATTTGAAGCCGCCGTAAAATCGGCAAAAACCCACTTGCGCCGGGTAGTCGGGGAAACTACCCTCACGTATGAGGAACTTACAACTGCGTTTTGTAAGGTTGAGGCGGTTCTCAACT
This sequence comes from Eudonia lacustrata, assembly GCA_947562085.1. Classification (NCBI taxonomy): domain Eukaryota; kingdom Metazoa; phylum Arthropoda; class Insecta; order Lepidoptera; family Crambidae; genus Eudonia; species Eudonia lacustrata. The sequence continues at coordinate 28,778,142 of OX387340.1, read as the reverse complement.
CGCGTCCGCTTTGTCCACTCTCCTCTGACGCAAATGACATGGAAGTCCTGACCCCTGGTCATTTTTTGGTCGGTCAGCCACTCACTGCCCTGCCTGAGTATCCCTGGAAGGATGAACGCAGACACCGGATGTCTCGTTTTCAAATGATACAACAAATGAATCAGGACTTGTGGCGTCGTTGGTCACTGGAGTATCTGCATTTATTGCAGCAGCGTGTAAAGTGGACAGACCGGACGTCGCCCCCTTCGGAGGGGGATCTGGTTTTATTAAAAGAGGCTAATTTGCCATCGTTATTTTGGAGACGAGGTCGCATTTTAAAGTTAATCTGGGGCGCGGACGGGACTCCGCGTTTGGCGCAAGTGTTGGTTGATGGATCGGTGCTAAATCGCGCAGTCGCGACCTTAGCTCGATTACCGGTTGACTAGTTTAAGATTTCAGGCTAGAAAGCGGTACGTCCGCTTTGGGTGGCGGGATGTTGCAAATAAACAGGCATTTATTTTTGTTGGAAATAAAACTTTGATTTGTATTATGGACGGATCGATTTGGGAATCGATTATCGAGATTCAATTTATTTAGTGGCATAATGGCCCCATCACTAATTGTTCTTCTTTTTTTTTGTTGGTACACTTGTCTCGGGAAGGCAACAATGGCTGGTTTATAGGTTATCGTGTGTTGATAATTAAATAGATTTTAAGTAGTAATAAGGGCATTTGGAGCCGTATTACTCTAATTAAGTGTATTGTGCAACCTGTGTTTTGTGTGTGTGTACGTCGAAAGCGAATCGCATCGGGAGTACAATTCGCCATCCGTGTGGATGTCGGCGTCTCCGCTGCTGGAGAAAGCAGGTATTTCCTCGGGGGAAAAGTGCACTTGGGATAGTCGTTGGGTGTGATTAGGGAACCCGAGAAGACCCGGACTCGGATTCCGGTCCCATCAGACCATATGGATCCCGTTCTGGACGGCGGGAGCGGCATGGAACTGTGAGTGGATTTTGTAGATTTTAAGGTGTAACCTAATTTTAAACAGTAGTATAGTGTGTGTTGTGGGTTTCCGCAACAATGGTAATCAAAACTAATTTGTTATACTTATTTTATATTTTTTGTTACGAATTTGCAAAATTTTATTAATGGTGTTTTTACTCTTTTCATTATTTTATTAATTAAATGATTGATTTTGTTTATATAAATTTATTTTTAACTTATTTTTAAATACCCATTCAATTGCAAATGTAAGGTAATTTAAATTTTGCTTTGGTATCGCATTAGGTGCCTGCCTGAAATGATAGTTATAGGTGCTATAATAAATAAATAAAGAAAATAAAAATAAATTAAAAAAAAACCTGCTCCACTAAGAATGCTCGGGTCTGCTTAACATCAAGTAGAGCAGAATCATTTGCCTAACTTACTACAAAAAAAAGCAAAGGCCAGAATCAAGTTATATATTTAATTTTATTACACCTAGAACATTCAAAGAAACCTTTTTACAAACACATTATTTAATATTCAAGTTGCAGTAATTAGGTGCTCCGCGCTGGAGCCGGTTGTTGTGTTTACATTAAATAAAACGTGCACCCGCGCACCTCGCGCCGTCCGCTATAATATCACTATGGCCGTGTTAATTAGTATCAGAGCCTCGTTAAGGCGCCGCACGCGCCTTTTAAAACGGGTTGTTTTTTACGGCGGCCACGGGCTGGTATCGCGCAATGAATGCCGCTGCCATAATTAGGGGGTTGCTGTTATTTGTCTGAGAATGCAATTTCGGAGAGCACCTAATTATGAAATTAGCAGGATTCTATAATTTGAACAGAGAAAAGGCAGTTTCAGGCGCCTACGCGAGTTCTATTCGTTTGTTATTTGCGGTTGTTGTCATACAATCATCATCATCATCATCATACAATGGTATGAGCTAAAAGATTCTGTATTGCCTTCAGTTTTACTTCTTGTTGTTCCTCTTATTGTTAGAGTAGGTAGAGTTACTCACTTATTTTAAACTCAGCCAGTTGACTGCGCCTTAAATAAAGAAAATCTAATTTATTTGTTTAATCTAAAATTTTATTTCTTTTTGCTGTCTCTGTAGTATTCTTAATTATTCGGGCTGCGTCGCGCGCTGCACTAAATAAAAGATTTTAAATAGTTTTTAATTGAAAAAGTGCTTCCTGCTCCGGTGTTATGCTCCAACTGTTGCTGATTAACATTTTTTTTGTGAGTTTTAGCGTACTTTAGTTACACGTACTGCGCATAATGTAATGAGAGTTTAAAGTGAAAATGTAGCTCATTTTAAAATGATTTTTTCTCAGTCAAGATTATAATAACAAGCTATCTTTGGCATACTAATGAAAACAGTAAAAGCACCTCAGCATCAGCACCTCGCCCTCACCCTGCCGGCCCACAGAGTGCCTCTCGTTTAAAGGACGACATGTCATAAGACGGAGAAAAACCGTGTGCTGGTAGATTATTCCATCTTTTGAAAAAGCGTGTTCGTCAATTATTGACACATAACACGTAATTAATGTTCGTTCAAGTATCTCTCACCAAAAATTCGAGATATTAATACCTCAAGCTAAGTAATCGGAGAAGCATGAGAAGACCCTCGCAATGAAATTCAACTCATCTTCCCATAAATTATGTATTATCTTGTTGTGATGTTTAACGTTATTAAGTATTATACACTACCTCTTTCTTTCTTCTCTCTTCTGTACTAACAACTAAAGCATTTTGCTCAATGCTCATTATTTCTCATACTTCAATCATATATGGCAGGTACAATTCATCATAACAGTTCCATTCAAAGTTGGTTAGTGTAAGCGCTACACTAATTTTTACATTGTGTTTTCCAAGACTTCAATTTAAATTTTAATTACATAGTTAACGTAGAACCATAATAGGTTTTCTCTTTGTTGAAATTTACAAGAGCTGACCGCATGAGAGCCTAAGTTTGCGGAGGTGCAAGCCACTAAATTAGACTCGCTGAGCAAGCGCTGCGTGCCGAGCGAGCGCGGCGTGCCAAGCGAGCGCGGCGTGCCAAGCGGGCTCAGCGCGCTGAGCGTGCTAAGTATGTCGAGTGTGTCAAATCAAAGTCAAAGTCAGAGGTATTTATTGCACGTAAAGGTTTATATCAGCAGATCATCCATATGATGTGTGCGCACACATGCCCATGCATGTGTGCGCACATATTCGATATTAGTTTGAAAAAGGATACCGACGTTTTTTTTCGGAAGAGGATCTAGACTAATTATATTTTTACTGTACATCAACGGTGATGCGATTTCCCTTCATCTCAGCTGATGGTGAGTACGATGGGAATAACGCTAAAGCAGAATTTACTTCACCCGGTGTCCTCGATGCAACTACTAAGGATCTAGCTATCTTATCACTTACTGTTGGAACACATTGCTACTAAAATTGTTGTTACGGCAAAATCTAACAAATAAAAGTACCGAATCAAAGTTTTCAATGAATTCTTTCTTCAAGTTTACAAGTCATTATATACTCTTCACCTCTGTCTTTGGAGAAATAAAATAAACGAAAATAGTTCTCGAAAAATCGTCTATAAAGAGTAAAATATATTTATTACCCTAATATACCTATTGATTATTAACCCGATTTCACAGAATTAATGCATAACAATGTGGTTGACAAGTCACCATGATAGAAATGAATTAATATACGAGTACATTAAAATTTTGTATAACTTTTGGTTAAAGTGGACTAGATTTCCTTCTGTCCACTAAACGCGCTTGGTGAAAGCGATCGAGTGATACCTCCGCAAGATAGCCCGGGAGTTGGCAGCGCTCCACGGACTCGCCGCGGGGTTTTTATTGAGCATGCACGTGGCATTTGCAGCGACACTGGACTTCGGAGCAGGCACTCTTGCTCCATCAGGCGCCATGCCAAAGGAAGTGAGACTTGTGTGGTGCTATTATTCACTTAAATTAAAATTGTGCCTACTTGCATGATTCATTTCAATATCAGGTCCGAAGGATTTAAAAATATTAGTATATATCATCATCATCAGCTTATTTTATGTCTACACTGCTGGTGCACGAGCCTTCCTAAGGATGGATAGGGTGAAAGGGCCATAAACCACCACGCGGGCCCAGTGCAGATTGGTGGTTGTTAACGACTGCTAATGCAGCCGGGACCAACGGCTTTACGTGCCTTTCGAGGCACGGAGGAGCTCGAGATGATAAATTTTTGGTCACCCATCCGATGGCCAGCCTTTGCGAAAGTTGCTTAACCGCAGCAGTCACAGTCCTGGCGCGTTAACCAAAGATAAAAGATATTTAATTTTCCCATTTCATACTTTGAATATTCTAATGCTGATATTCTGATTCTGATAGCCTGGTAATACACATCAATATTTACCATTTGGTTTCAGTTGGCGCAACATGTTCCCTCTCCTCGGTCAGCCGTCATCTCAAACTTCTTTCTTTTCCAAATCATCTTTCACTTAGTCTATCTGTCTTTCCTTCGGTCTCCTTCGTCTGGTTCACACATATCGTTGAAACGTGACATCACATAGTAAACCTATTATTTTTTACTAGTGGTTGCCCAGTGGTGGATATTCGACCGTTTAAATAAACAATTAATAAATAGATAGATTGACATAATTATTAAACAAAATACCTACAACATGTTTGGCATTATCATCATCATCATCATCATCATCATCATCATCATCTCAGCCACTGCTGGACAAAGGTCTCCCCCAAGGATCTCCACAACGACCGGTTTTGTGCTGCTTGCATCCAGCGGCTTCCCACGACCTTCACCAGATCGTCGGTCCACCTTGTTGGAGGCCTGCCCACACTGCGCTTTCCGGTACGCGGTCACCACTCAAGGACTATTCCGCCCCAGCGGCTATCAGTCCTGCGAGCAATGTGCCCTGCCCACTGCCACTTGAGCTTAGCAACTCTTCGGGCTATGTCGGTTACCTTTGTTCTTCTGCGGATCTTCTCATTTCTGATTCGATCACGCAGAGAAACTCCGAGCATAGCCCTCTCCATTGCTCTTTGAGTGACCTTGAGCCTTCTGATAAGGCCCGTAATGAGCGACCACGTCTCGGTCCCGTATGTCGTCACTGGCAACACACACTGATCAAACACTTTCGTCTTGAGACACTGCGTCATATCAGCCGAAATGATATTTCGTAGCTTACCGAACGCTGCCCAGCCTAATTGGATTCGACGACTGACCTCTTTGGCATTATCAACACATATATTGTTATGGCATATATTGTTATGGCATATATTGTTATGGCATATATTGTTTGAATGAGGGATGAATGAGGGACCGTGGCGTGGCCATGATTTGTTAGTTCAAGACTCCGTATCCATACACACTTAACAAATCTCACACTCCTCCGAGCGCGAAATGTGCTTAAAAACGTTCAAAGTTTTCGTTTCACGTATTTAGGTAAACTAGTGGCCGAAATTCGACCGTAATTTTATTAAGGTTGCACGGATTGTATCAAGCAATGAAAAATTATAAAAGATAGAAGATCAGTTTGGATTGGCAATGACAGATTTCGGCCGCTCCTCTTCCATTTTTGAAATTTTTGAAAAGAGTATATATGCGTGTGTGTCAAATACATGGTAGTGTGTGTAATTGTTTGTTTTATTGATTTAATGTATTTTTTATGCATAATTAAAAAAAATCTGTACTCCTTCTCCATATAAACTATAATATATCTATATATATAAAAATGAATCACTGAAATGTATGTACGCTCATAACTTCCGATCGACTGCACAAAATTGGATAATTCTTTTTTTGTTCAGTTTGTTATTGTCAGGACAAGGTTTGTACAGAAGAAAATTAAAAGAAAAAAAGATATTTTTACTAAAATAAGATTTTTTAAAATATCATGATGTAATGTTGAGAATAGAACCTATTTGGTAGTTTTATACTTTTTTATTGTAATTTTGACAGACTTTTTTTCCTTTTGACATTTGCTTTTATTTTATTAAATCTTCTTCTTCTGACATTGTATTTGGACGCTGCGTATCATTTTTATTAAACCAATATTTTACCAAAGATTTACAGTCAACAACATTTTGGTCCGTTTGAAGGTTTATCGTAGTGTTATATATAATTATAAATAATGCCACCTGTGAGGCGTCAAAATGTCGGTCGGCGTTCACATAATGCAAGTCGAGTACAAAATCTTCGAAACAATGAGACTGAAGGAGAGCGAAGGCAGCGTTTGGAGGCAAACTGAATGAGAATTTCTCAAGGGAGATCTACCACGACTCCGGAAGAACCCATCCCAACGACTTCAAGCGAGAGGCAACAAACCAGACGATCAACCGTAACAATCGCCTATGAACGTTTGGCGTTTAGATATAATACAACAGTCGATTACGCCGGCGATAAATCGGTCGATTTTGGAACAATGAGCACTATTTGTCAATATTGCAATGCTTTGAGATTTTGACTCGAACCGCCAGGATTATGTGCGAATGGAAAGGTCAAATTACTACAACTGACGACGCCACCTGAACCACTGAATTCACTACTTTCAGGGCAAGAACCTCTATCAAAGCATTTCTTGCTGAATATTCAAAAATACAACAGTGTGTTCCAAATGACGTCATTTGGTGCAAATATAATTGAAGAACGTGGTTTCAATCCAACTTTTAAGGTATTTTTTAAATTCTCTGACACACATCATACACAACCATTGCAAAAAAATGAAAATTCTATTGAGGCTCATGAATGAGGATTTCTTTTAAATATTTTATTATGTCCAATATTACAGATTCAAGGACAAATTCACCACCGTGCAGGAGCATTATTGCCATCAGTTAATGGTGAAAACAAATTTCTTCAAATTTATTTCTTAGGAAATTCTGAAGATGAAGTAAATCAACGCTGTGCTATCAATCGTTCAGCTAGGAGAGAAATCATCATGCGACTACAACAACTCTTACATGAACATAATCAATTGATAAAATTGTTCAAAACAGCCTTAGAAATAATGCCATCGGACGATCATAAAATAGTGATCAGAGCAGACAAAAGACCTGCAGGAGAACATGAGAGACGTTTCAACGCACCAATGTTAAACGAAGTAGCCATTGTGGTTGTTGGAGAGAATATGGAGTCTCGCGACATTGTAATTCAACGACGTGATGGTAGCAACCTTCAGCGTATTAGCGAAACACATCGTTCGTATGATGCATTACAATACACTTTAATATTTTGCGGAGGAGAGGACGGATATATTTTTTTTATCAAGATGATTAATCCAGCGACTGGTACGTATGTTACATATAAGTAGTAAGATAGGCATTTTTCACATATAAAGATTTGCTCACATTTGTAACCCTGAACATCAATGTTGCAATGACGATTAAATATCTAGATGGATATGCAAGTTTACTGACAATGTTTTACCGCGTTACTGAAAATATGTATGTAGGGTAAAGCCACCAAAAAGTACGCACTATCAAAGAGTACGTATACCTATACGCAATTCCATTTTTCCTATTGGCAAACACATGTTAAATGGGATTATTAAAAACTACGTAGCATAATACTCCATGCACACGTTGTGTCACAGGCAAGTTGCTGCTAAACGATTTAATATTATTCAATAAGTAGCACTGCGGTACTCTTTGATAGTGCGTACTCTTTGGTGACTTTACCCTATACAAATGTATCAATGCAAGCATAAAACAACTAATGGCTGAAATAACACTCTACTGTAGTTATAACTGTTTTTCATTTGATTCCTAGATAATAAAGTATATTAGATAATAAACAAAAAGGTCAGCGCAATGAAATTTTATGCATACCGTTTTATGATTCGTCTAAACGAGGATAATCACATTTTGAAATGCTGCAGATTTTTTCATCAGTTCGCCGTTGACCCGTATTTATTTTCTCTCCAAAGAGAAAAACAAAAAATATTGTACATTACAAAGCATTACAATAGTTATGATCGAATTATTAATTGTAGTTTTATTTTTGTACTATAGTATTTAGGAAAAAAAAAATGGCGGTACGAAGTTCGCCGGGTCAGCTAGTATAATATATATAATAATACTAGCTGACCGGCGGACTTCGTACCGCCTTGACAGTTTCCATGACAACAAAACAAACAAATCATTCGTCCGCTCAAGAACACCCGTAGCCCATGATGAACCCCTATAGCAGCGCCACCAACCGGGTCCAATTGTAATCCTAAACCATTCTCGAATCCACTTGAGCACACACAGAAAATTTAATCCAAATCGGTCCAGCCGTTTAGAAGGAGTTCAATAACATACACACCCACAGAAGATTTATATTATATAAAGATATAATATAATTAATTATCCAGACTGGTATACAAAAGAAATAATAGGACAAATTAAACTAAAGTATTTTCATCTTTAAAAGGTATAAATTAGAAAAAAAGTATTTAATCATGAAATGTACAAGTATTATAGAGGTAAAGTAAAACTTATAATTAATGAAGCGTAGGTACTAGGAATACATGTTTAAAGAAAAAGTTGTCTTGGGCCAAGATGCGGCTAACGCATTTGCCGAATACTTTGGATCTGTATTCTTAGACAACCCACCAAACCTTGACCCTCGTGCAGCAGAGCCAAGGTGTTTCTCCTCAAAAATTGTTAATACATCTGAAAGGGTAGCAGTGGAGCGTATCGATTGCCGGGATCTGCGTACTGCTGCTAAGAAGCTGAAAGGGCGAAGTGCAGTAGGCCCGGATCTTATTCTTAGTCAAGGATTGTATTTCGGTCCTCTTTGAACCCCTCCTTTATATTTATAATCTAGTGCTACAGAAATCAGTTTATCCATCAGAATTAAAAATATCAAAAGTCAATGCGGTCTCTAAAACATCAGGATCTGATGTGAAACAGTTTAGGCCTATAGCAATCCTTTCCGTATTCGCTAAAATGTTGGAGTCAATCCTGGAGATGAACATAAGGGAGCAAATAAATATGCTAATAAACAACTCGCAACGCGGTTTCCGGCCGGGCCGCTCTACAACAACGAACCACATACATTTTGTTGATTATGTTTACCGTGCAATGGATGATAAAAAGCAGGTTCATTTGGCTTAAAAAGGCTTTGATTTAGTGAATAACGATGTCCTGCTGGAAACAATGGCATCTCTAGGATTCACTCCAAAATTATTGCAGTTATTTACTAGCTATCTCAGAGACAGAAAGCAGTATGTGGAGGTTGCTGGGTATAGGTCGGACTATTATTTTTCGCGATCAGGGGTAATTCAGGGCAGTACGCTGGACCCAACTCAATTCTTAATTATGGTCAATGACCTACCCGAAGTGATCACTACAGCAAAATGTCTGATGTTTGCGGATGGCCTGAAGATGTACTTAGCTGTCGGTAGTCATGCGGAGCTGCTGCAGCGAGACATCGAAGCTGTAGCCAAATGGACCAATGATAACCACCTTCAATTCAATGAGAACAAGTGTGGTGTCATGGTATTTGGCAGATCCTCCACTACAATTGAGGCTAGCTATATAGCTATACAGCGTTGAGCATATGCTCAACGCTGTTACTCTGCAGGTACAAAATGAAATACGTGCCTTAAGGCTCAAACTGGACTCGCGCCTAGAGTTTCGGTAACATATTGAGGAAATATGTAAAAATGCGAATAAAGTCCTGGGGTTTGTAATGAGAATTAGCTCTCAATTTAGAGATGTAAGAATACCTCTTCTCCTGTACAATGCTTATGTGAGAAGCAAGCTCGAATATAGCGCGATTGTTTGGGACCCGTATGAACATAAATACGACTACATGATAGAGAAGGTACAACGCAAATTGCTCAGGTAAGTACATGTACAAATGTATGTATGGTTATTATCCGTATTTGTCCCATCGATGTTTGTGTCCGGTATGGTGGGGCAGGATACTCTCGCTTCAAAACGCAAAAGCTCATTAGCCTCGCCTCGCTTTTGCGTCGTGGTAATCCACGCGATAATTCACAATACGATCGATAATCCGGTTGTACTGGAGAATTTTAAAACGTGTTGTTCCGAAAAGACATATGAGTGGGGCGTTAGGTGACATAGGAGCGCCGCGCAGACGTTCAAGAGTTTTTGCTGAGCTCAAGGGAGCACGCACGCGTCGAGCTCAAAATGCGCCAACTTCTAGAGCAATCGCTGTACTTAACGCATTGCACTATCAGATCCCGGAGGCCGACATATTAACCCAAACAATATGTATTTTAATTGCAACAATGCTTAATTTAATCAGCTCATGTCATGTGTCCACATTCTATCTAACCAGTGTACATTTTGGTTTAGTATTGTAAGTATACTGATGTAATTATAAATAAATAAATAAGTGTGCGAAATTTCATACTCCTCCGTCCGCGCAATTTTCGTACAAAGGGGTACAAAGTTTTTGCTTCACGTATTAATACAAGATATAAAACATTTTAATATAAAAACACTGCTCATGCAAAATTATAAAAATTTGAGCGCAATGAAAAGTAAACTTAAATTAACAGATGTTCTGATAAAAAGATAGATTTGTTCTAAAGATTGTGTCCGTGACAAAAAGGTTTGACTGTCATTTAGAAGTCGATAAGGCCGCGGCGGTGGGCTGAAGGTGCTCGCCCAAGTTTGGGGCCACTTGGCACGTCTCCACGCCCGGCAGCCGCCGCTTATATATTGACGGGCATATCTCACTCCTGCCCTGACTATTGAGTAAAGCTTAGGAATCATTTTAAAAGTTCAAAGACACACTAATTCGTTCAGTTTTAGAATTATTCCGTCGTCTGCCGTGAATACAGACATAATAGAATTTTAATTGTTTGGCGGCGGATCAGCGCTAGCATATCAAAGGTTATGACGGCTTTCTTTTGCTGTAGCCTTTTTTGCTGTGACAACCCTGTTTACTGGCGTTGACTGTTAAACAGATTCAGATAATTCAACTAAGTAAAACGTAGCCACGGTATGAAACAAAGCTTACAACAGAATCAGCCACAATTCTTATCGTCTCAGCTACAGCGGCTGATGTTGAAACTACATATATTTATTTTACAGAAACGAGCAATAAGAACCATCTAAAAACTAGGTTCCCGAACTACTCTAAGAAATATTTTTAAACAAATTGGTGTTCTTACAGTTGCATCTCAGTTTATTTATAATTGCAGTCTTTGTGCGTCGCAAAGTCAACTCATTTACTAAACACTTTTCAATACTAGAAATAAGAAAAAACTTGTAATGCCACTGTTCAGGTTGTAAAAGGTTCTTGGCTCTTTCTTGGGGCAAGGTATACACTACTTTAATAAAATACCTAGTACTGTACAAGATTTACCAATAGATAAGTTTAAAAATCATGTTAAATCTTCTTTACTTAAGAAAGGTTATTATACAGTTATATTCCCTACTTCTTGGCGGGAAAGTGAAGCGTCATGTCTGCAGTTTTGTTTTATTTTCTAAAATTTGTGTTATGTCGAATATTAATGTGAAATAATGGTGGATTATTAACCGTTAAGTGTTCGTGAGTGTGCATAAGTGTTGGCAAATGAAACAAAACAGTGCAACGTTACTTTTCAAATTCTCTCAAGAAGCTCGCGTGAGGACTTAGTAAAGCCCCACATCTTTACTGAGATACTCGATGGGTTGGGGGGTATATCATTTCTCACTTCCCATTTCTAATATCATTCATCATCATCATTTAGGGAAATATTGTTTATTTATGTCTTACTTGTAAGAAAAAATACTTTGACACTGGCTAAATGTGCTAATCGCACGAAGCCATCAACAAAAATAAAAGTTATTGTTGAGTGAAGCGATGGCTGATTCATATGTCATACTCGTGAACGGGTGCCGTGAACTTATCTTATTTTTATTATTATTATACTCGTATACTTTAACTTAGACAATTTTTGACTTATATTAGTACTGTATGACATTGTGAAAATTAAAATTGCTTCCTGATATAATTTTTGCAAACTTAGATATTTTTTTATTTTGTGTGTTTATTTGTGATAGAAAGTGTCGAAATAGATATAAAGGTGGTTGCCGTCAGATGGGTTCTATGCGGGGTCTCTACCACCAACGAATTAATTCCCCGTAACCCAACATTCCGATTAAATGTAGCCGGAGGTGCCAGTAATTAAACGAGTCAATACAGGCTGACTGTTTGCTTCGGGAAATTAAACTTCCGCCGCATTTCAGCCTGTGGCTTCCGTGGATACACCCATTCCGAAATTAAGGTCCTCGGATGCCTGAAAAAGTTAGTGTTGGTGCCTATAATTATTAATCTACAAAAGCTATACAGTTTCTTGCGCCCATTCTTCTCCACAGCCAGAAAATAGACATCCGGACTGGGTTGTACTTGTAGGTAAAAATGTTTGGACGATTCAAGAGCACTTATTTTTTTCATCATCATCAAAATTCAAAAAATTCAATTCAAAATTCAAAATCATTTATTCAGTTTAGGCTACAAATAGCTCTTATAAATGTCATTATGCCATCGGCTCGTACGTCTATCTACTCTGGGCGGGAGATCTTGTACTGAGAAGAACCGGCAAGAAAGTCAGCAAGTGTCCAGCTCTTTTTTTCTCCCTTACAGCGTCAAAAATATTGGAAAATGTCCTATCATAAAAGGACACTTTCCATCTATACATATAATAAGAACGTAGGGATAAAAAAATCTGTAAATGCAATATATAAAAAAAAAATTACACAGGTTGCCTTAAAATCACTTACGGAACATGATAGAATAGTTTATAAAAAAAATTGTTTGTTTTTTTGTTTGTTTGTTTGTTTGAAGTCGATAAACTCGAGAACTACTGAACGGATTTTGATCCGGTTTTCACCAAAATGCTAAGAAAAATCCGGAGAAACATATAGGCTACATAAATACTCGAAAATACAGGGTGTCTCATTTAAATCGGTCAGTATGGGAAAGTCTGAAACTATAAGACATACGAAGATCTGTCCTTAGGAACCATGTCATCGATTTTAATGAGAAGAAAAACTGCATTCATACATTTAAAAAAAACCTGTACTCAGCTCGGGAATCGAACCCGTTAAAAAAAAATAAACTTATAGTATTTCTATTTAGTTAGATATCGATTGTGTAGGTCTTAAGCAGTAAATAGCTCTTTGAAACATGATGTCTAAAATGAATAAAATGCATTGTTTTCACGTACTTTAGTTTATTTTAGTAGGTGTTCGAATTGACCACCGTTACATTCAACAAGTTCAGGCATGTAAAATTGTCTCTATGGTTGTTTGTACCTCTTTGCTGGTTTTGTAATTGTAAAATCGTTACCTAAACGTGTTGAATATTGTATTGAAAAAAACGGTGGTCACTTCGAACACCTTCTAAAATAAATAAAAGTATGTGAAAACAATGCATTTTATTCATTTTAGACATTATGTTTCAAAGAGCAATTTACTGCTTAAGACCTACACAATCGATATAGATAATCGATCGAGTGTAAGTTTATTTTTTTCAAAACAACCGGGTTCGATTCCCGAGCTGAGTACAGGTTTTTTTTAAATGTATGAATGCAGTTTTTCTTCTTATTAAAATCGATGACATGGTTCCTAAGAACAGATCTTCGTATGTCTTATAGTTTCAGACTTTCCCATACTGACCGATTTAAATGAGACACCCTGTATAATAAGAACGTAGGGATAAAAAATCTGTAATTGCAAGATATAAAAAAAAATACTTTAAAATCACTTACGGAACACGATTGAATAGTTTAAAAGAAATTGTTTGTTTGTTTGTTTATTTATTTGTTTGTTTGAACACGATAAACTCGAGAACTACTGAACGGATTTTGATCCGGTTTTACCGAAATGCTAAGAAAATTCCGGAGAATAACATAGGTTACTTATATACTCGAAAATTGTTAAATTTTGATTTGGTCTAAACCGGGATTTAATCCTTGGTTGCTTGGCAACTGTTGTTTATTATGTCATCATCATCATCATCATCATCATCATCATCATCAGCCTATATTAGTCCACACTGTTTTTCTTTTTTTTTTTCTTTTAATTGATGGCTTCGTGCGGATAGCACATTTAGCCAGTGTCAAAGTAATTTAATTTACAAGTAATACATAAATAAACAGTATGATGATGAATGATATTAGAAATGAGAAGTGAGAAATGATATACCCCCCAACCCATCGAGTATCTCAGTAAAGATGTGGGGCTTTACTAAGTCCTCACGCGAGTTTCTTGAGAGAATTTGAAAAGTGACGTTGCACTGTTTTGTTTCATTTGCCAACACTTATGCACACTCACGAACACTTAACGGTTAATAATCCACCATTATTTCACATTAATATTCGACATAACACAAATTTTGGAAAATAAAGCAAAACCGCAGACATGACGCTTCACTTTCCCGCCAAGAAGTCGTCCACACTGTTTATTATGTAACATACGGGAATTTTTTTTTAATGAGTTTTACGGCTCTGGCATTTGAGGCTCTGGCTCTCTATTGCTATCGTGTTTTACGGCTCTGGGTTCTTTGCCCTTTTGAGCCTGTCATTGATAGTTGTTGCCATGAGAATACCGATTTTGATGCGGTTATCACCAAAATGCTTAGAAAATTTCGGAGAATTACATACAAATCGAAAAATGTTAAACAAATTTTGATATACCTATTTACGCGACTAACTGTTAGATACGTTCGTTGAGTTATTATTTCAGAAAAGTTTTGTTACTCTCTAAGGTTACCTACCCTTTATAAATCTGTGAGGCACCTAAGCGAACATTAGCACCGCAATAGTAAAGCGACGGAAAATAAAAACAAGCTCGAAATCACGCACATCATTAAACTTGGTTGTACATAGGTACGCCTTTTGTTTCATTTTCCAAAATAACCAATAATAATATGGCTATTTAGTCGCGCCTGCGCGCGGCGCTTATTGCAGTTTTCTAATACACAGAAATGTTCAAAGTTAAAACATTACCTATATTTGGCGATATAAACCTCTGTGTCGTTGCCCAAAATAATGTCTCTTTTTTAGTTAAGCATAGAAATGTTACCTAGGTACTCATTAAATTTGGCTGTATAAAACTTTGTATCATTGCCCAAAATCACGTCTCTATTTTTTTAAATATTGCACATAGAAGATATCTTGAATTACATAGCTTGGCTGTATAAACCTTTGGGTCGTTGTCCAAAAAAGCGCGAGAACAGAAAAATTTAAAAAAAAATTGGCGCTCAAATTTTGAAACGAACAGAAGGAAATTTTGATATTTTGCAATGCATTAAGTACTTACCTATTTTTATTTTGTTAATAATTTTCAAATTATATTAATTATTCATTGTGTAAAAGTTTTTTAAAACATTTTATGCAGGTACGTTAAATATTTCAGTACTTATTCAGTTCTTATTAATTTTCAAATATGATTTATTCAATGTGTAAAAGTTTTATGAAACATTTGATGCAGGTAAGTTAAACACTTATTTCAGAACTTATTTTACATGTAAGCGGTTTCTTACTTTGGTTTCTTAACATGTTTATAGGATAAATCTGTGTTCAATGATACAATATAAGTAAGTAAGTATCATAACAATTTTAATATCATAAAACCTATAAAGAATGAATTTTGTACATACTTCTAGATTACAGAAAAATGGTTTTTCCATTCTTCTATCGCATAAGACGATGGCTACCTCTGTTATCAGAGTTGCAAAAATGTTTAAGTTTGCAGGGTACAACTGTATTAAAGGCACGGACTTCAGATTTTTTTTTTATTAGAGGTAACTTCTTTTTGTGTCCTGTGATCTACCTCTAAAAAGCTACCTACCTAACAAGATGCCACGAAGAAGTTCAAATTTATCGCAAGTTTGTTACATAAAATACTATACTGTATTACTTATTAGACAATAATATAATTCATTACAGTTCTCAATTTATTGATATTTTGTATCTACGAATAAGAACATAGTTGGTAAATAGTTTTTTGTGCCTTATGGCCGACAACCAATAATCCTGGACCGCTACCTGCTAGGTACTCGATATCCAGCTTCGGTGGACAAGGCAAAAAAAAATTTGAAGTCCGTGGTTGGACAGTATAACAGTAGACACATCTTAGCTAAGATACACCAGTGCCTAGGACGACTCCGGACGAGTACCTGAGCTGTAAAATACCAATTTTATTACATATAATTGAGCGTCAGTAAACCCATTTCAGGTTTGTATGACGTAGCAAATACGCGCAACCCACCGAGAAACGGTGTTGTATACTGAATGTATGTGGAGGGATAATTGAAACGGGAAACTGAGTGAGAATCTGTATGAACGGGACGATTCTGTGCTTCAAACTGAATATATGTATGTACATGGCAGAGATGATAGTCGAAAGAATAAGAGATAATGTATGAAAAATAATGATGGACGTAAAGGAGACACAGGAAGTATGCCAGAACCAAACTAAATGGAGATCGATTGTCTTTGTCTATCTCAGCATTCCCAGCTGAAAGGATATTAAGAGTGAGTAGATGTACGTATGTCGGTAAATACAATGTCAATTTTCTAAATTTCCGATGCATATAATTTTATTATACCCTAATAAGCTTAAATAGATACCTACTTAAAAATTAAACTGTACAGACTACAGCCTTTAGCTCACGCGGACGAAGTCGCGGGCAACAGCTAGTTACAAATAAAAACACAAAATATAATATAAAATACAAATTCATCAGCTCATCATCAGCTCATTTTAATGTCCCCACTGCTGGGGCACAAGCCTACCCTATGGATGGATAGGCAGAACGGGCCATAAACCACCACGCAGGCCCAATGCGGATTGGTGTTTGTTTACGACTGCTAACGCAGCCGGGACCAACGGCTTTACGTGTCTTCCGAAGCACGGAGGAGCTCGAGATGATAAATGTTTAGTCCCCCATCCGGTGACCGGCCTTTGCGAAAGTTGCTTAACCTCAGCTCTCGCGGACCGGGCGCGTAAACCACTGCGCCGTCAAGCTCTTCAGTCAAGTCAAACAGGCTGACTGTTTGCTGTTTATTTTTTTAAGTTTATTTTAATAAAAAAAATTGACTTTGATTTTGACATCCTGTTTTGGAAGCTGTTTAGTATTTTTCTCTATGTGTTTGCTCTTGACTTCAATCTGGGCTGATAGGACTAGATGAGGTCCACAATGGACCAAGCTTGCCCAAAAAATGTTTTATCTTTGAAAAATTTAGATCTGTGCCAGTTTACAAGATGTGTGACACACAATTTGTTATACACCAATAAAAATAAATCTTATCTAAATATGGCGGCATAACATCAGTGTTAGAAACACTAGATATTATGCCTATAAGTGCCCCAAGTGCCAAAAGTGCCTCCAGTCTGCCCTGGCGACGCTGGCTGCAATCATAAGTGCCGAGAGCGGCACAGCCACAGGCACGGCACCGCCCACATTATTCTAATTCAAATCATAGTTCGCGGCCGGTGGTATTTGCAAGTTCCGAACTTCCGAACTGTGTTTATTATTAATTTTGCGAAAGTTCAACGTTATGTAAATCATGGTAAATATCGAATTCTTGATTATTGTAGATTCTTGGATAGTTAAATAGTTTATGTTATTTGTAGAACCATAAGCAATTGAGAATTCGTATTAGTTTTTTCCTTGCAATTCCAAATGTATGTTAAGCCTACAATGTAATAGAAAATCAAACTCATCGACCCCACCTCTACAGGTCTTTTAAAAATAATGTAATATTCAGGTATTGGCATCGCTGCTCAAACATCAGACGAGCGCCTGTCAGCCACGCTGATCCTGACACCCGCAGCATCCACAGGAACAAATAAAGTTTTATTTTATTATTAAACATAAAGGTAAATCACTCAATAATTAAAGTGATAAGATCTTTTATGTTCAAAGTAACATTTAAGTGGTGTCACTTTAAATTATTATGTAACTGTCCTATTTATATTATAAATGCGAAAGTTTGTGTGTATGTTCGTATATTTGTTGCTTCTTTACGCTGCAACGGATGGATGGATTTGGATGAAATTCGGCATACAGATAGTTTATAACCTGGAATAACAAATAGGATACTTTTATTCTCACGGGAACGGGAACCACGCGGGTAAAACCGCTAGCGGCCGCTAGTCTATCTATAATAAGTCCTTTATGACCTTTCTTCTCAGGATGTCTTTATGTTAGACCTTTCACAAAAATTATATTTTTGTATATTTTTGACCTTAGTTAATGCGCAATATTTCTATTTTTTATAATAAGTATTAACCCATTAACACCATACAGCTCTTAGTAACGTTTTTCTCCATTTTTCTTCTTTCTCTCCAGTAACGTTTATTATAATAACATTAAGAACATTTGAAATTTTACTACCTAAGTACACAAACACTACATTTGCATTACAATTAATATGATTTCAAAATGCAAATGTTAACGAATGTCTGAAATATCAAAGCTAATATTATTATCTATTCCAGTTACTATAAATTTGGAGCAACCGATAGCTTTATCTCTTTTAATTTCCGTCGATTCAAGAATCAAATCTGTAATAAGTGTTTGCGTTCCCGCGTCAGCAAAAGAGTTTATTTATCTCCGCTTGTCAACGTTGAATACGCTGCGATTCCATTTAATTAAACGTGTAGCTTACTCATTCCACTTTACATTTCGATCGCTTATTCTCGCATTCGCATAGAGTATGAACTTCAATAAATAAATCGAGAATCTTACTACGACCATGCTCTCGGTTAATCGGGTATTTGTTGAAAGAGCTGTATAATCAACCAGTTAAATAAACTATTTTGCAATCCCAATCAAGGGAATATTTGTATGTAGCATTGTCGTTGTGTACTGGCGTCTACGGATGAGATAACCAGTGCATGCCTCAGTAGTTGAGAATTCCTTAACTTAATATCAGGTGAGCGAAGTCCAGGTACTTACCCGAAAGGACAAAAAATATACATATACTAATAGTTGTCGCCCGCGACTTCGTTCGCGAAGACTACACTATCCCACAGGAACCTGTTACCGGGATAAAAAGTATTCTATATCCTAGTCCGGGTCATGGTCTATATATGTGCAAAGTTTCATCCAAATCCGTTTAGCCATTTCACGTGATGCGCGGTCAATTAAACAGACAAACAGATAAACAGACAAAAGTTCTAAAAACTGTGGGAACGTGTTGTGTTATCGATTCTAAGTATCCCCAATATCTTCCATGTACAGACTTTCGACTCTCTTTAGCTTTATTATATGTATAGATTGTCGTTTGATTTTCCGTTATTCAAACAGCATTAATAATTCGAGCTGCCAATAAATCGTTCGTTATACAGAAAGTAAGACCAAGACTATTATTTTTAAGGGAGCTGTAGTCATAACTTACTCACGAACCATAGATGCAAGGGTTGCCAGAAAACATGACAAGAAAAAAAACCGGGACTTGGCAGCCCGCACACACGCAGTATATTTTTCATATTCGCTTGGTGACTGAATTATTACACTGTCAACCGATTTCAGACGAACAGAAATTTTGAAATTAGTTTAACTATCATATTGAATGATTAAAGTAATCGTTGGTTATTGGATCCTGAATGCTATAGTTAAGTTACGACAAAATCACACACTATGAACATTTGTTATCTTGATTTTAGAAATCTTGAGCCGTCGCCTTTTTCTAATTGTATGACTCATCCCAAACAGAGAAAAGTAAATACTATAAATGATGAGGGTGGATAAGTTGAGCGCTCAGTGTTCCTGATTATGACACATACTTAAAAAGAAATGAGACTTAAGCTCCAACTGTACTTGCACTTGATTTACGCAACGTCCTTTAAAGTTACTGTCGGCTGTGGAAATCTAGACCAAAGCGCCACTTTTACGGCCTTTTTATGATTATCCTAATATGTAACCGTCGTTGTTCTTTTATTTTATTTTGTCCTTTTTAAGTTTATTCTGTGTCTGTCTTTTTTAGTCTGTGGTCAGAGGGAGACTCACGGATCTCCGTATAACGTGTTTCATTTAAACGCGTCATTACTTCCGGCTGTTGTTAACAAGGCGATCTCCATCACGCTATAATAGTTAGTCAGCGTGGTGTGAAGACCTGTACTCCTCACGTGGAGATATACCACAAAAGACAACTACAGATTGATGATAGTACAAATTTGTAGTTGGCAGAATTCTTATTTATTAGCCGAAACATGGTTTCGTCGCGCGATAGGCGCTGATGTATAAATTAGAGAGTTCCCCTCGCTGATCGGACTCGGAAGGGGGCGGCGAGGCGCGGCACGCGACGCCGGCAGCTTTCTAAGTGTTTCAGCTATTTCTTGTCTGGTAATGTAGTCATTCTTTACTATGTCTATTAAGCAACTTTCGCACTGGCCATACTCCGCTTAGTTCATGATCCACTTGCCAGCTTGCAAACAGTTGGAAGTGATGCTTAGATCTAACATCAACATTTTGCATTTGACTGACTTGCCAAGGTAATGAGTAGATGTGCTTAGTACTATGATTACAAACGCTCTCAATTAGATAGGACTCAAATTCAGCTTGTTTGAAAAAAATAATCAGTCATGTGCCCTAACTATTCGAGTTACAATGACCAGAACTTTAATAAATCAGAGATTTTGAAAAAAATCTAATAAAAATCTTAGGCGCCCCTAGAGCTTTTCTACCTCTAATCTTCCGCTTGACACTACTTCTTGGAACACCCTGTATACGCCTACAGTCATTTTCACCTCCAGTCGATCTCTGGTACACCTTAAAATAATGTAGGGCGCTATTAACAGCATAATGTGAGCCCTTCACAACAACTAAAGGCAATTCATCCAAAGCTAATAATTGCAAAGCTGTTGTGATTAGCTACGAAGCCAATAATGAAGCTCGAATTAATATTCTTAGGGTAAACAACTATCATTGGAATAATAAACAGTATATGTCCTTCCTTAAACTTTGTCCATTACAAGTATTTGAAACTTCCTTCCCTCACTTTGCTTGATTCAGTTTGTTATTACGATTATCAAAGATTGTTTACTGAAGTTTGAATTGAGGGCGTGTATGAGGTCACTTATGAAGGTCATAAAGGCCTTGCTGATGATTCTGTTCAAAATAAAATCTATTTATCTAACTACCTGTCTTGCTAGGGCAAACAGGCTTTAACTCCCTAGAGGTGAGAGCAATGATTAACCAGCTCGCCACCTGTCTTGAACAACGATTGACCAGCTCGCCACCTGTCTTGAACGTTAAGGGTCTGTTGACTGCCTCCCCTTACTCAACCTATGTGTGTAGTAGTGTGTAACTACTCTCGAACAGCAAGTGCGGGCGTAGTCAGCAACATAAACTCCTTTATGTTGATCGAAGCCATAGGTATTATGTGGCGCATGCGACGTCGCCCTTTACCTCTCACCTGCGGCGAGCACTGATAAACCTAAACAATTGAAACTTTATTATGTCTGTACTCACAGCAGACGACAGGTACTCCGCCTCCCGCCCTCCGTGACACTAGCAATGATTTTGCCTGTACAGTTTTATGGATTTTGCCGACTGGTTAACCATTTGATTTTGCCGGCATAGGTTAGTACATTCTGAAAGATTGAGAGATCAATGGAGCCATGCAAGCATTTTTGTGCGTATTTCTATATAATTGAATTTGACATATTATGTCGTTTTCATCACAATAAATAAATAACTTAAGCCACGTCAGATGAGTGGTCAATACTATTATGACCAGATTGGCCGTTATTTATATTTTGGGGGCGTAAGACGTAATAACGACAACTGAATAAGTTAATTATATATTGATATTTAAATAGAAAATGAATATAACAATTAAATAGAATGATGTCGCTTCGGCGGATCAAGTTCAAGACTCTTCTCAATTGTTTCTCCTCTCGTGACGTTTTATTTAAATTGAAGTATGCAGAACGCGACGGCTGCCAGTAGGTTCGCGCCTCCAAGCAGTCCCGATCACTACAATACTCAATGGGATACGTCAAAAGTTAATTGGTAAATGCTTTGGTCGAAGCTAAGAAATTACCTTTCAGCCCGTGACCACGGCCGTTGTAATCGGTCAATACCTAGGGTATAAAGAAGGTATGAGACCTTTTACTAATTAGTTTGCGTTAATCCCCGTTTAAATTTTTTGTTTAGGAGCGTTTACTCCGCACATTAGTGCCACTAATGAAAAAAAAAACATATCTAGTAATTAGAGATAGAAAATCAAATTATGCTCAACAAACTATTTGAATGAAGTAATTTATCATTTTTACGTCACCTAATGAACACCTGACATGTTATGGTTTAGTTAAATATGGCGTTATAGTTAAAAGTGGCCGTAACGTCTTCATTGACGGCGCTAGTGTGCGGCGTAAACGCTCTTAATTATGAAACGCGAAAGTTTAAAAGTACCTTCAGACACCGATCAGTTACTATTCTTATGTGTTACAACAAAAGCTATGTCATGCTGTTGTTGAGCGGCACAATAGGTGAGCGCTGATGGAGCGCGGTGAGCGGCAATCTTCAGAAGCTGTTAGTCAGCTCATTAGATAAAGAGTTGATCGCTCTCGGAAGATGGAGCACCGCTACACAGATAGCTTGTGCACTTTAATACTTTATGCTTACAAGCTATTTATGCTGGAAGGTGCTTTAAGAAGTTGAAAATTACAGACAAATACTTAAATAATTTTTAAAAAATCATACAATTTCTCAAAAGTATATTAACTAAAAAATTCAAAAACGTGACATAGCATTTTTTTTCACAGTAACTAACATAAGTTTACAGCGTAATTTTGTCCAGCTCATACTGTCCCGCCAACCACAAATTGTGACACTAACAATTAATTTACTTGACAGTGAATCTGTTTTACTTCCAGGAAAACTATAATTTCAACCGAAATTTAATAATTCGCTGAATTGTTTGCATAGATTCGATAGTACACCAACTTAATTTACAACTAAAAATAAAGAATTTACGCGGAATTTATTACCTTCACCTCGAAGCTCCATTCTTCTAGATAGCAAACTGATTTTAGCGCAATGCAAGCTGTGGTTGATGTGGTGTAATAAACACGTGGTTATCGGTGCATCGTAATCGTCCCGGGAATGGAACCGGGCCCGGGCTGATCGCGCTCGGAAGGGGCGTGCCGGCCGCGCACGCCACCGCGTCGCCGGCCGCCGCGGCGCTACGGACCCGGCCACTGGGTTAAACCACCAAATAAGGACCCAGAAGGTAAACTTAACACAAACCGCGCACATAAACGCGCGCATAGACCCTCTCACGCACATAGGGTTGCCAACTATTTTTCAGGAAATTAAAGTAAATCTATCACTAACTAGTATAAAAAAAAGGATTTGAAGAAAAAATAAAGTATTTTGCAAATTTATTTATTTAAGCGTTGCGTTTCGTTTCACTTCACCTGAGTCTGAGTATCATTCAGTAGTTCAGAAATGAAGTCAACAGGAATATTCCGTTCAAACGCACACATTAGTCGAAAATAAAGTATTTTCCATACTTTATTTTTATTAATAAGACTAAAGTATGGGGGTGGAAAATAACGTAGGATACGTTATTTTAAAGTATGGTTGGCAACCCTACACGCACACGGCACACGGAGCTCGGAACAGCTCGGAACACTCCAAGCGCAGCCCCGTCGCGAGATGCGTTGCAAAAGCGGATTTGTGTGGAGCTTACCTTCTCAAGTCTCCTTACTTTGTGGTTAAACGTACTGCCTTGCTTTCCATTGTTTACTAAATGTTTTTTGCTTATCTATGTAATAGTTTCTCGTATATTTTTATTTAAATTTTTGTAGATTTTCCTTAAAACTTTTGCCGTTTAAAAAACGCATATCACAACGTGAAATGTAATGCGAGTCATATCGTTTTGGAAAGCGCGTTGCTCAGCGTAATGTTGGATATGTCCGCAATCATATATCAACATTGGGTCGGCAAGGTGGGACGGCTAGTGAGCCACAATCCTGCTCTATAGGTTTACTCGCATCTGGACTGCTCTGCCTAACATCAGGCAGAGCAGAGTCGTTTGCCAACCCTCTAGAAAAAATATGCTTCGTGCTGAACTTGGCCTGTCTATGTTACTCATTACATAAATTAAACGATTATGTTTTTAATCGTTTACCTACAAAGCACATTTTTGTAAATCACTAAAGTTCTTATGTCAGAATTTTTATCTTGTATATACTTACAAGGTAAAAATTCTATTCTATCATATGATTACATTATGTTAATGTCAACTTACTAAAGAGCCATGCTTTTTATGATCAGAGCAAAGAAAATTACATTATCGTAATTTGAAAGTTCGTCTATTTCGGATTGTTCAATCCGAGAATAAATGTGTGTTATCAGCGACGAGAAATGTCCAGAGGAATCGCTAACGAACCGTGTGATTGGCCTTATTGGTGTTTTCACACAAAAAACGGACGAACAGGGCTCCGGCGACCGTCCGCCGCGCCGGCGGCCGGCGACCGGCGCACCGGGCGGCTGGAACACTTACCTACTGTTCAGTAATTCTTTTAATTGTAGATATATATTTTACGGGTAAGCACAGTGCCTTGATCTCACCTGATGTTAAGTGATGATAAGGCCAATGATGGAAGCGCATTTCAGCCGGGATCCTCAACTAGTGAGGCACTGGCTATTTTATCTCTAGCTGCCGGAACACAACTATGCTACAACATGATGTTATGGCGACATATTTAGATAAGATGGTATATAATAGCTAGCCAGGCGGACATACAAGCCCTACCACCAACCAAACCGAGTACACAAACATGTACTCGCTGGGAATCGAACCCGGGACCTCTGGGTGTAAACCAGTGGTCTTAGCCACTAGACCACAGAGGCGGTTAATACTAAAATACAATTATAGTGACTAATTAAGACTAATAGCACATGAGTAGATATAATATATTATGTATTCAATACATATATCTACTCATGTGCTACTAGGTTCGTCCTATGTGGCGATTTCAATAATTGCGTTACGGGTACTTATTAATTCAGTAGGGTGATGATGAATCTGCTGTTTATCACGCGGACTTTTAAACTGTCTTTTTTTTCTCAAGTAAGACGGGGTTACTTTATAATCAAGGGTAATATTAATTGCCGCTATATCGTCCCAGACGTCTCTAGTCTGATTAGGTTTGAGATGATATTGAGGTTTGAGGCTATATTATGTGAAAGTCGAATTAAAAGTTCAAATGCTGTTGTTGTTGTTCTAACAATAGATTGAATAGTAATCTGGTTTATTTTATTTATCGTATGTCTCTGTTATTACCATGTAAAAACATAGTTCTGCCAAGTTCCGACATTTTGGCACTGTGTACGTCATACTCAAGGATAAACTAAAATAATCAACCCCAACCAATTTGCTTAATAGTGTAATTTAACGGTGGCGGGGTTTCTGTGGAGGTCCTTATGCGCACTTCCCTTAGTAGGCGGTCACATCTAGGCAATTTAAACTGTGTAGGTTACATACTAGGTTACGTCTGTGGTTGTGTAGGTTGACAACATAAGTAAGCGCAATAAAAACATTTTAAATAATATTAATCATACAAAAAATAGTTTTTTATTTCTCAATAAAATACGTTATATGTAAAGTAGGCAGGGAGACAATTAAAAATCAAAAACATAAATCGAACATGTTTACTCCGTAACAATTTCACAATAAAAACAGCAAATCCTCTTGAAACGAGATTTATAGGTATTATAGACGAACCGCAGAGATTTAAGCACAAAATATTGCAGTCATTCGCATTTGAACCTGGTTGATTTCTAGTAATCTTTTAAATTTAAAATTTATTAACAATTTCTTAAATAATCGAATATGGTAATGTTTATAGTTTAAAGCAAAATATTATATTATTTATTCATAAAATGTAATCCACTTTGCATGCCGTGGCAGCCTCTAATTGAGACGACACCTAGCTTTAAGTCTACAATAATGTCCTACTTAGTTATTGCTTGTATTTGTGTTTGTCTTGTTGGTAGTTCTTTAAATAAATAAATAAATATAATAAATAAATAGAGCAAGCAACTACTGGACAATTCCTCACACAACATACCTATATTTGTACACCAACAGCGACGGTCTCCTTAGAGCCATGAACGGTGAAGTTAAGTTTAGCTCATCTAAGGAAATATCGATCTGTTATAAAATTCTCAACGAAATCGATCACTAGAATTTAAGGGAATGACTGTGTGGTCTGATTACCTACCAGTGGGGATGCAAATTGTTCTCATAACTGTGAAAAGGTAATATCGTTAATTTTATTTGAGATTCAACCTAAGATTTCGCTAATAACTCAGCAAAATTTAATTAAACTTGTCTGTCTAATGTTGCTAATACAAGCAATCGTAACCTTCCATTTGTTATCGTAAACCAATTATGCGAATTTGCCCTAATAAATAGCGAAAACTTTGTAGATGGCTCAGTAATTAAACCCGCGTTGCCGTACCTGCCGAGTTTCTCGCTAGTTTTTCTTGCTTCAAGGTTTTACCAAAGTAAGCACAAGCTGGTAGATTAAGTTTAGATGTAGGTAAACAGATTATGACATTCATGATCGACATTTAGATTTAATATTCAGTTATAAAGAGATTTAAACGCCCAGATTAAACGAATACATACAAACGCGAAGAAGTTCAACGATTTTTCCCGTAAAATATTCTGAAGATATGCGAGCTGAAACAAAAGACGACAACACTGTTAATTTCCATTTGTATTTCCCAAAACCCATAAATCCATGACTTTGGTTTTCCATGGCGTTGCGAAAATCGTCAAGCCAGCCAGGGCGCTAAATCAGGCGCCGTGAAAAGGTTCAGATAAACGAAAACAATCCCCGGCCAAATTTATTTGCCCCTCTAATTACATTAAACGCGCCCCCTGCCCTTGCCCCCGCCCCCAGGCGTTACAATTCGACTGTTAAACATTGGCAAATTACACTCTTTCCGTTTAAGTGTTTCTGAACGGATACCAGCTCACAAATATTTTTATGAAGAGTTTGTGTTAATGAATGTGTTTGGCTAGAAATCCTTTCTGTCCATTGTGTAGTACTATGATAACGTTTACCTTTACCAGTTTAAAAATTGTTTTTGCTGGCATGTGGCGAACGTTGTTAACTCCGCTATCCGTTAAAGTAAATAAGGACTTTTCTTTTTTGTATAAATATTTATTTTCATTTACAAATGTGAACTTGGAGTATATACAACCAGTATACCAGCACAGAAAAATTGCCTTAAGGTTAAGCAAGAGATTTGATGATAGTACCTCGTAACTCGTTAATAATTATCCCTCGGACACCTCATATGACACCCATAGTGATGAGAAGGGGTGGTGTCATTCTTAAGTGAACAACCACTTTACAAATCATCTACACTGGCCTGCAAAATTAAGTATCACACTTTTAAAATTGCAATAACTTTTTAAGTACACAAGATATACTTTTGAAACAAAAAGGAAAAATGTTACTAATGTATAATTTACTTTAGTTTCAAAGAAACCTGAAAAATTGCTGCATAACGTTTTTTATTTAAAAATCTCTAACTTCTATAGTTTAGAAGAAAAAAAATATTATAAGTGTAGTACTTAGTTTTGCAGGCCAGTGTATATCTAGCACTTACGTGACAGTACACAAAGTCCATAATTGCAGTTCATATTATTAGGTTACGTCATATTAATAGTAATACGTTTGCGATGAAATTCTTGCAAATGGAATCTAAACAATCCAACAGCTTGCCAAGAAAAGCAATTAGCACGTAGCCATGGAAACCTGATATGTACTCCACGACTTGCAGATTAATTAAACTGGATACGAGGAGGTATTCTGTCCCTCGGAAACACAAATCAATGATATCGAACGATTTAAAAAGAGACTTGACCTGCACTCGAGACCGTCTGCGGCTGCCCTGAGTGTGCCCGCTTGCGTAACATGTATAAAATACGAAGCGGGACTATGTTTTGCGTTTCCGATCATGCTGACGATCCCAACAAGGTGTGAATGACTTGTGTTGGACATAGGCCTCTCCAAGTACACGCCACCGAGCACGATCCGCGGCTATTCTCATCCAGCTCTTGCCAGCCACCTTGCAAAGATCGTCGCTCCATCTAGTATGAGGGCGTCCTACACCACGTTTGCCGATATCCGGTCTCCACTCGAGAACTCGTTTACCCCAACGGTTGTCGGTGCTGCGGCTGATATGACCGGCCCACTGCCACTTCAGCGTTTTAAACACATTCTCCAATGCATTTGTGAAGAATTTGGGGGATATCACATCCCCTTGTCTCACACCTCGATGCAATATGCGATGCTCGATGCGATGGGATATGCTTAGTCTGCTGGTTCTGTAATTGGACGGCCATGGTGGCAGCATTGTACAGACACCTCAACATTTGGATATATCGCCAATCGACTTGGCATCGTTGCAGGGATTCTAGAACAGCCCAGGTTTTGATAGAGTCGAATGCCTTCTCATAGTCCACAAATGCTAAGCACAGGGGCCGATTTTACTCTTCGGCCTTCTGTATAATCTGCCGCACTGTGAAGATGTGGTATGGCTTGATGTTTATTTTGTACGTATGGTCATTGAGCTTTATGTCTATTGCATATGGTTGAACGTTTAGTGAAGAAGTTTGACAGTTTTGGACAGTCTGACGTGCAGGCGTCGGTACTCCTTGAAGTTAACAGATTGTCATTTGTTGTCGTTTGGTTCCTCCTCATAGTCTGTTTACAGGTCAATCAAACAGAAAAACAGTGGTGATACAGACTCACTGTTATTAATTAGGTATGTAGTTTAAGATAATATAAATTGCGACCGAAATGGATGTGTTAATGCCTGGAGAAACCAGTTAGGTTCAAAGAGTCATAATTGTATTCATAAAAATAAAATATTTTTTTTTTATATTAACGGGTAAGCACAGTGCCTTGATCTCACCTGATATTAGTGATGATAAGGCCAATGATGGAAGCGCACTTCACCCGGGATCCTCAACAAGCGAGGCACTGGCTATCTTATCTCTAGCTGCCGAAACAAAACAATGCTACAAACATTGTTGTTATGGCGACATATTTAGTTAAAATGGTGGTAGCTAGTCAGGCGGGCAAACACCACCAACGAAACCGAGTACACAAACATGTACCCCCCGCTGGGAATCGAACCCGGGACCTCTGGGTCTAAACCAGTGGTCTTAGCCGTTAGACCACAGAGGCGGTTAAATCTTAAACTTATGGGTAGATGTGTGTGGATGTGTTGTGGTGATAGAAACAAAGTCCAAACTCACGTACACAGGAAACAGTTTATTTGTACGACACAGAAGATGAAAGTTTATACAACACAGTACACAACACCAGATATAATAGAAGGAGTGATAGATGAAAGATAAGGAAATAACAGTCAATAGCGATAGAACACAAATAGTAAATAAGCAAAGTAAACAAAGCTACGCGAGTACGTGCGGGCGGTAGTCGAGCGACACTGGTTTTTCGTCTAACATTGGTTTGCGACTGGCGGCGCGCGCGCATCGGTATGCGCAGACAGATCGCCGCCCCGTTGAGAACAATAGAACAGGTTTGCGGTGCGCTTCTCCAATGGTTTCGACAAGATGCGTGTCGATTTGATGTCGATTTGATGTCGATTACTGATTTTTAAGCTTTTGTATATTGTGTGTTTATTTAGACATTTATTGTGATTGTTATATTTATTTTAATGTTGTGTATGTATAAAATAGATTATAGTAGTAAGTTTTAATGTTATATATTTTATGTAGTACATAAATTAATATTAAGTTAATAATTAAGTTTGTTGATTTTTGTATATAAATGTAAATAATTAAATTTAGATAAATATGTAGATAAATATCTTTATATGTATAATTGTAAATATAAATATGTAGAATAAAATATATTTATATAATTGTAAATATAAATATGTAGAATAAAATATATTTATATATGTGTAAATATAAATATGTAGAATCCCTACAAACTTATATCTTAACAAGTAATCTCGGTAAGATAACTTTAATTAAAACCTGTTTAGAAAATAACATTACGTACTAGACGACTTCAAACACATCATGAGAATTTGAAATGTGGATGTAACCTATATAGAATAATTGGACCAATTAAACAGTTGAAGTGGTTATTAGACGAACGAGAATACCAACATGACTGCGTTAAATTCAGTTTTGATTGCTAAGAGTTAATTGTAGTATAAAATGAGGCTTAGGATATAGAACGCGTAAGTTTACAGTGCTTAGTACTATATGAGTGCACCAACAAGCTGTAAGCTCCATACCTCCGTGGAACTTCCAAGTCAAAGTAAAGAGCAATATGTGAATCGTATCTCGTTGAACGAGCTTTAATAATATCTTTAAAAGTTTCATCAGAATCCAATAAGCGGTTTCGGATTTCATTCTAGATGAAATGCAAATTCAAACAGGAACTGGCTTCCTGAAGCCAGAAAGATACAATGAAGCAAACAAGAAAACTGTAATAACATGAGGAGAAAATTGGCGTTTTTATATAGTTTTTTGTTTGACTGTAAAAATACGAACCGTCTAGCCGCTCGCTCGTTTCAAATGAATTAATAAGAGCTCCCGCTGAGAAGCAGAATATTTGCAGAAATCAAACGCTTGTAAACTATAAACTTAATTAATCCAAACTTCTCTCGTTTCGAACTTCAGAGTTAGGATCCACGCGAAAATGGATGTCACAAGAGAATGCTACAATTCGAGTAAATTTAACGATCTATAACTGTTAACCAGAACTCCTCTTGGCATGATACGATGTATAATATCAAAGGTAGATACAATATGTCTGATTTCTTCATTATCGAAAGCGTTGGAGAGACGAAGTGGACTTCTATTTGAGAGCTTAGTGGGAGACCGCCAAAGTAAAAGACGTATATAGAGCTTTGGGGGGTCTCCCCAAATCCCTAAGAAGAAATGTCTAGGAAAAGGTCTCTTTTCCCAGCAGTGGGGTGTAATAGGTTAATTATTTTATTTTATTTTGTATGTTATAGATTTTATCAAGTAAGTACGCGGAATTCTATGAAAACACATAGTTGAGTTGAGGTTTTCTCACCGGGGGGCGCTGTGGCAGAAGTCTGAGTTCTGAGTCTAATAATGTGTATTATGACGAATCAAGGTACGCGGAAAACCATAAATTAGTTTACGCTGTACCTTTTTGTACAACATAATAATAGTAATGTTTCGATTATGAACAAAAAATATAAGAAAAACCTTGTTAAAACGTATATCTAATGTGGAGAATGGTGTATTATTTCCACTGTTCGGTTTGAATGGGGGTTTAGTATTTACTTCACTCTTTGTAAATAGCTAAATAACTGTATTAGTCAAGTGAAAAGCGTTTTAAAGGCAAACCAAAGGCAAGAATAAAATAACTATTAAAATGAAGAATTCCAAGTTAACGCTTAAAATTTCAAATTGACTACGAAAGTGGCAAGATACGACCAGTATACGACATTGTTTTATTTTATCTATACTAATATTATAAAGAGGAAACCTTTATATCTGTCTATGTTTGTATGTATGTATGTTTGCAACGAATAAACTCAAAAACTACTGGACCGATTTAAAAAATTCTTTCACCATTAGAATGCTACATTAGCGTTGAGTAATATAGGCTATATTTTAAAAAATGTCCACCCGTGCGAAGCTGGGGCGGGCCGCTAGTAATCAATAAAACAGGAACCAGCAACTGAATTGAATACAGAACACCTGTATCCTGGCTGTCGTCCCTTAAAATTATAATGAAAATCTATGAAGTTTTTGGCGTCGAAAACTGGGCTTAAAATGTCGGAGACTGGTGTCATTACTCTGTACATATGTGAACAGTGGAAATTCAAGGAAAGTAGTGTTCCTAGAAAAGTTTTTGGAAACGTGAAATACCTTTGCACGCCTCACCTTACCAACCCTTTCATTGAGACGGCACATGGCATGGCATGGAATTATTATTATTATTATTATTATTAAGCCTTTTTATTTCCTTAATAAAATAAAATTTACATCAACAAAATTATAATTATAAAGCATGCAATTTAAGTATTAGTAAATTAAATTAGATTGAATTAAATTAAATTAAATTAAATATTTCTTATAAAATTGTGTCTGAATTCATTAACTTAATTATTATTTGAGTTATTCTTTTTTTTTTTTTTTTTTTTTTTTTTTTCTTTTTATTAAGGACCTCTCTATAGAGTGAAGGCCTCCTCCATTTTTCTCCATGTAGTTCTATCATTTGCTTTAACTGTCCAATCTTTTCCCGCTGCTTTTAAAATTTCATCAAGCCATCTCTCCGCCGGTCTGCCTCGGTTTCTCTTGCCGACAGGTCCCTTCCATGAGACTATCTTTTTGGCCCACCTGTCCTCTTTCATCCGTGCAATATGGCCTGCCCACTTCCATTTCAGTCTTTTGCAGTGTTCTAGTGCATCAATCAACTTTGTTCTTTTTCTTATGTCTGTGCTTCTCTTTTTGTGACTTAACTTTAGATTCAGGATGCTCCGTTCCATGGCTCTTTGAGTTGTTGATATTTTGTTACTGGTTTGTTTATTGAAAATCCATGTTTGGGATGCATATGTGAGGCAAGGTAAGATACAAGAGTCTATTACCATTTTCTTTAGTTTTATTGAAGTATTTGACTTAAGAATTTCTTTGAAGCTCCAATATTTATTCCAGGCCATTTTTACACGTCGCATTATCTCATCTTGGTGTCTACATTTTCTAAATGATATCTGCTTGCCCAGATATGTGTACTCTTGGACATATTCTAGTAAGACACCGCTAACGTGTATTGGTGACTTGGTGCTGTTTGTCATAATTTTTGTTTTAACTGTGTTTAGGTCTAGACCAATTTCATTGCTGACACGGTTAATTTCGTTTATCATTAGTTCTAACTGTGATGAATTTTCTGCGAAGAGTACGATATCATCTGCAAACCTGAGATCACTCAAAAATTGACCGTTGATGTTTATACCTTTGTCTTTCCACTTTAGTGTTTTCATGATGTTTTGTAGAACGGTAATAAAAATTCTGGGAGAGAGGGGGTCACCTTGACGAACGCCTCTACATATATCGATTTCAGTGCCTGTTTTGTCTAGTATTACTCTACTTGTGCTTTTCTTGTATATGTCTTGTATGAGCTCTATAGCCTCTGATGGTACATTACATTCCTGCAAGGCTCTCCACATGCTGATATGGGATATAGAGTCAAATGCTTTAGCGTAGTCAATGAACGCTAGGTAGAGCGGGCGTTTCATTTCCTGGTATTTCTCTACAACTAGATCCAATGAGTGAATGTGGTCTATAGTTGAATAAGATCTTCTAAATCCTGCCTGCTCTACTGGCTGGTGCTTTTCGGTGTATTTAGCAAGGCGTTCCTCCAGGCAAGAAGCAAAAAGCTTGTAGAGAGTCGATTGTAAGCTGATTGGTCGATAGTTGCTTATGTCATTTGGGTTTCCTTTCTTGTAGAGTAGCACTATGTCTGATTTTGCCCATTCAGTGGGGATTTTTCTGTCGTCTAATATTTTATTAAACAGGGTGGTTAAAGGTTGTACTAGGAGAGCTTTTGCTGTTAGAATGGCTACGTTTGATATGCCGTCTGGACCACTACTTTTTTCTTTCTTTAGAGAATTTATCTTGGTAAAAATTTCTTCAGCAGAGAATCTTTGTATTGCAGTGTCATTTTTCTGTGTTGGTAGAGTCTCTATACTGGATGGTATTTTACAAGTGTAGAGATCTTTATAAAATTCAGTGGCTGTTTTTATTATTCCCGACCTGGACAATATTTCCTTCTTAGTGGTAGAGTTCTTTTTCAAGGAAGGAATCCACTTTTTAGAAATTGTTAATTCTTTCAAACCTTTTTTCACACTTCCTGACTTCTTCAGATGTTTTTCTATTATTTTTAATCTGTAGTTTTGATATTCTTTCCTGATAATTTTATGAATGTTTTTAAATAAATAACTTTTCTCATTTTTCTCCTCTAGTGTTAATTGTTTTTTATTAATTAATTCGTTTCTTCTTTTAATGAGGTTTTTTGTGCTGTCTGAAATAATGTAGTGTCGTTTTTTATTTGTATTGTTGTTGCCTATAGATTTTAGACTTTTATCGATTGCTTGCTTAATTTTCTCATAGTATGTCTCTACATCATCATTTTTTTCTAGTTTTATATTTTGAATATTTAATTCTAAAGCTTCAATATATGTCTCTTGTTCGTCTATAGTTTTTAGTGAAAATTTATTACTTCTATATGTGGCTCTAGATTTTTTTGTATGGGTTAACAATAGAGTACTTCTCACAAGTCGGTGGTCGCTCGGGAACGATAGATTGCTTATCACTTCAATATTAGTTATTTTATTTTTTATATTTGACAGTATGTAATCTATCTGGCTTTTACGTTTATTCGGGGAAAGCCACGTCCAAAGATTCTTGCTTTTCTTTTTGAATAGACTATTGATGACGAAAAAATCATTTTCCCAGCAGAATTGGAGCAGAGTACCACCTCTCTTGTCTCTTTTTCCGAAGCATGAGTTTCCCAATATTCTGTCTTCGCCTTTCATTTTTTGACCGACTCGGGCGTTAAAGTCACCTATGACTATAAGGTTTTTACTGCACTGTTTAAGAGATTCCTGTATTTGATCATAGAATTCTTTTATTTCTAGTTCAGTTGCGTCAGAGGTCGGTGCATGAACCTGAACGATGGATAGACTTGTATTTTCAAAATTCAAGTGTAGTATGCAAATTCGTTCATTGATTGCAGTGAAACTTTCTATGCATTTTTTAAGGTGCTTTTTTAAGAGGAAACCTACCCCATATTGGCCTTTAGTCTCCCCAAAGTAGCAGAATATATGGTCTTCACTTTCTTCTATATTATAACCTGTACGTCTGATTTCTGATAGACCAATGATGTCATATTTAATTGTTGATATTGATTGCTTGAACTCTAGTAGTCTTTCATCCGATAGTAATGATCGAGCATTGTATGTACATATGTATATAGGGTGGAGTGGAGGGTTTTGGTCTGTGACCCCCGCGGTGACCGGCCGTGGTGGGGGACATAGAGAGGTCGCTTCCTTATGTCATTTCTTGGATACTAGCTGATGCGATGGGGACTTAATTTCTGTAATTACGGGTTTATTTTTTACTAAATATGAATCCATTTTATTTTTCTTGGTTGGGTTTTTAGAGGTATTTTTCTGTTCTCTTTCAACAACTGTCACTGTTTCCGGAGACTGAGATAAATTTCTTTTTTGTCGTTCATTTCGAGTGTTTACATTCTCTGGTAGAATTATTAATTTGTTGTATTTTATATATGCCTGATTTCCTTGTTCTCTTTCTTTTTGTAGCTGAATACTTAGCTTCTTCCTCTCTTCAAGAACTTCTGGGGGAAAGTCTTCTTTAATATAAAAAGTGCTGGTTTTCTGTAGCATTTTCTTGTTTTTGAGTAATTCAATTTTTTTGCCCATAGTAGTGAAAGTAACGATTATGGGTCTTATCTTTCCAGTTCTTTTCCCCATGCGTGAAACACACTCAATATGAAATTTTTGGCAATCTATTTTCATAACATTATTTATTATATCTAATATTTTATTTTGTAAGGTGAAGTAGTCATTTTCCGTTTCTTCTACTCCGAAAAAAATCAGATTTTTCTTTCTTATTATTCTTTCAAATTTCTGAATTTTTTGTGCTTGTTCTTCTGTAATTTTTTCTAGTTGCTGTTGTCTAGTTTCCAGAATGATAAATTTTTCATCTATATTCTTATTTATACTATTTGGAATACTCTCTTTCATTTCTTTTAATTCCTTTGATTGTTCATCGAACTTTGCTTGTAAAAGTTTTAACATTTCTGTGATTTGTTCCATTTTTTATTTTCCTGCCCTCTAGCGGAGTGATGTGGTACTAGTTTTCTAGGTTGTGCTTTTGCAAGGTTGTTGTTGTAATGTAGATCGATTAAGACAGTTGCTAGACAGTACTTCCGACTTACAATAGATGTCGCTTCGTTCCATATAACGGGTTGGTCGCCGATCGGTGACTAAGAATATTTGCAATTTTTAGGTTATGTTACTCACTGATTAATTTGTTTCTATCTTTCACAATGTTAATGTTATTGTTACACACTTTTCCACTCTCTATATTTGCATTTCTAGTAAAAGAATTGATGATTATAGCTGTATGGTCCGGTTTATGTTCATAATGAGTTGGTGATGTTTTTCACTTTAATAAGAACTCTCACAAGATATCACATAGCTACACTTATTTTAAATTGTTTGTTTCCACTTTAACTTGCTTCTTTAGTTGTTTTTTCACTTTTTTACGAGGTTTATTTATTTTTAATAGCACGAATAACACGGAGCCGTTGATTATTGTTGCGCTGCAGCGCCCTCTCATTGCCAAACTGGCATGGCATGGAATACAGACTACCTTTTCTTGGCTGTCGTCCCGAAAAATTATAATGAAAATCTATTCTATCTATTATAATAATTTCGGCGTGCTGGTTAGAACCACGATAGCTCAATTGGAAAAGCACCTGACCCGGTATGTCAGAAGGGTTCAAATCCTGCTCGTGGATATTTTTTTTCTATTCAACATTTGTGTTTTTGTAATTTGTTCGCAACAAAATTTGCGTTAAAAATTATATAAACAAAACAAAAACATTTTATGAAAATCTATGTTATTTTTTGATGACGAGAACTGTGTCGAACGGTGCCACTGCTGGTGAGCCTGTCGCTGTGTTTACACATCATCATTTCTGTTTAGTCTCATCGCACTCATCGACACCCAACGATAATAAATATGGTGGATTCTGTCGAACTAATTAGCTGACAATTTACGAAAGTGTCACATCACGTCTACACTGTGCAACGATAAAAAATAGATAAAAAATACGTTATAAAGCTTAGTCTTTTGGGTTATATAAATGACTTATTACAGGCAGCTCTTTAATCTTAATTTCAGCAGATGTACCTACCGTCCATTAACATACTTTGCGTGGCTTAACCTCTGACCTTTGGACTACACTTTGCGAAAAGTCGAAACAACGACTGAACGTGAGTATAATGTTACTGCTGAGATGTAGATTAGCAGATTAACACTTTATTGCTCACATACATAAGGAAAAGCAATTACAAATAGCGGTCTTGACACTCCAAAACCTATTTGGCTTAAGAACCCGAGAATGAGATATAGGGTTTGGCTATTATGTTACTAGCAAATGACTGAACCTTTGAACCAACCAAATTCTTTTTATCTGTTTTTTACGGGTAAGCACAGTACCTTCATCTCAGCTGGACAAACAAGCCTTACCACCAACCTAACTGAGTACACTAACATGTAACCCCCACTGCTCTTTGACCTCTTTGACCTCATCCCACCTTCTCCCTTTCTTCATAGGAGTACACGTGCTGCTCTTCGGAGTCACCGATTCACTGTCTCAAATATCCCATCGCGCACAAAGAAATTTGGTGACTCGTTTCTTTGTCGCACCTCTAAAAGATGGAATAGTCTACCAGCACACGTTTTCCCTCCTTCTTATGATATGGGGTCCTTCAGAGAGGCGTGAAGAAGCACCTTGTGGGCCGGCAGAGTGAAGTAGACTGATGCTACGTTTGTTTCCACGCTGCACCAGTTGTCTTCGCGTCTGGACTTCATTTCCACTTAACATCAAGTGGGATGGAGTCATTTGCCAAGCCAAGTATAAAAATAAAAAAATAAAAAATTGGGAATCGAACCCGGGACCTCTGGACCTAAACCGACGGTCTTAACCACTAGACTACAGAGGCGGTTTAAATATATAGTATTTAGCATTGCATAGCTGTGGTAAGTGACTTGATTGACCCATTTCAGAAAAAAGGCTTTTCCAAAAAATTATTGTTGTACTTAGGTACCACAGTCACCACAGTCATGTCGTGCGCAATAAATAATTTAAATTCAAATATTTTGGACTATAAAGAAATCCTTAAAATATCCTGACTGAGTAAAGGGAGGCTTTAGTACTTTATCCTATAATGGACCTTGGGCCAAGGACATGGTTTCCGAGAAATTGGAAACACACTTCAACGCAATAATGATAAATAAATAAATAAACATTTTTTTTTTTTTATTGTTTATAGGCAGGCATTTGACTACACCTCACCTGATGTTAAGTGACGGTGCGGTCGAGGATGGAACATGCCTGCCTAGAAATAGCCTATTCACTCTAGCCTTGAAGAGGTCCAGATTATACCTTTCAGGGAACACATTCGCAGGCAGCGCGTTCCATTCCCTAGCTGTACGCACTAAGAAAGTTGAACCGAATCGACTCGTGCGACAAGGTGGCATATCTACAACATAGGGATGGAACTCGCGCCTCGCGCTCCGATAGCGGAAAGTGGATGGTGGGATTAGGTCGTGCAACTCCTTCGCGCACTCCCCGAAATGAATCCTGTAGAAGACCGACAGACGAGCCACCCTACGCTGATGTTCTAGATTTTGCAGCTTGGCGTCTATCAGGGCAGGGTCACCAATGAGTCTCTTAGCTCGTTTTTCAATCGAGTCCAAAGCAGCCAGATGGTATTTGGCTGATCCATCCCAAAGGTGGCAGCAGTACTCCATACATGATCGAACTTGTGCTTGATAAAGTTGGAGCAGCTGTTCTGGCGTGTACCGCCTGACCTTAGAGAGAAACCCAAGTTTTTTAGCTGCAGTCTTTGCTTTGGACTCGATGTACTGCCCGAAGTTGAGGTTGGACGAGAGCTCAACACCTAAGAGCTGTAGGCTGTCAGTCATAGCTACAGTCACATTCCGGAAAGACAACAAATAACTAAACTTTCCTACACTCACACCAATTATCTAGCCCAAGAGAAGCTTCGTTATGAAACTCGTTATATGGTTACTAGAAAACGGATAAACATACTTAAAATACTTAAATACATACTTATTATACATAGAAAACACCCAGACCCGAGACAATTTAGAAAAACAATGATTTCTAAATAGACCCGACCGGGGATCGAATCCGGAATCTCAGAGATGGCGACACCATAAAAACCGGTGTACAAACCACTCGACCAAGGAGGTAGTCAATCAACAAGAGAGAGAACGAAGAATAAACAGCACGCTAAAAACAAGAGTGAGAATTATGCATACCTACATTTATATGAATGTGCTGATGTTTTTCTCGATC
The DNA here is from genome assembly GCA_947562085.1 of Eudonia lacustrata. Taxonomy (NCBI): domain Eukaryota; kingdom Metazoa; phylum Arthropoda; class Insecta; order Lepidoptera; family Crambidae; genus Eudonia; species Eudonia lacustrata. The sequence continues at coordinate 28,739,018 of OX387340.1, read as the reverse complement.
TCGAAGTTGGTTGCATAGTAAACTTCCTATTTATGGGCTGTTTGATAACCTTAACCAAAATCCATCTGAAAATCCTTGCTAAATATAATTCAAACTATTACCAAAAAACTTATTATCCCTTAGAAAAAACAAAAACCAGGAAATTATTAAAATTATCCTCAGAACAAAGCTACTGTTAATCTGAGAAATTATCACATACCAACGACAAATTCAAGGAAAGTAGTGTTCCTAGAAAAGTTTTTGGAAACGTGAAATATCTTTGCACGCCTCACCTTACCAACCCTTTCATTGAGACGGCACATGGCATGGCATGGAATACAGACTACCTTTTCTTGGCTGTCGTCCCGAAAAATTATAATGAAAATCTATTCTATCTATTATAATAATTTCGGCGTGCTGGTTAGAACCACGATAGCTCAATTGGAAAAGCACCTGACCCGGTATGTCAGAAGGGTTCAAATCCTGCTCGTGGATATTTTTTTTCTATTCAACATTTGTGTTTTTGTAATTTGTTCGCAACAAAATTTGCGTTAAAAATTATATAAACAAAACAAAAACATTTTATGAAAATCTATGTTATTTTTTGATGACGAGAACTGTGTCGAACGGTGCCACTGCTGGTGAGCCTGTCGCTGTGTTTACACATCATCATTTCTGTTTAGTGTCATCGCACTCATCGACACCCAACGATAATAAATATGGTGGATTCTGTCGAACTAATTAGCTGACAATTTACGAAAGTGTCACATCACGTCTACACTGTGCAACGATAAAAAATAGATAAAAAATACGTTATAAAGCTTAGTCTTTTGGGTTATATAAATGACTTATTACAGGCAGCTCTTTAATCTTAATTTCAGCAGATGTACCTACCGTCCATTAACATACTTTGCGTGGCTTAACCTCTGACCTTTGGACTACACTTTGCGAAAAGTCGAAAAACGACTGAACGTGAGTATAATGTTACTGCTGAGATGTAGATTAGCAGATTAACACTTTATTGCTCACATACATAAGGAAAAGCAATTACAAATAGCGGTCTTGACACTCCAAAGCCTATTTGGCTTAAGAACCCGAGAATGAGATATAGGGTTTGGCTATTATGTTACTAGCAAATGACTGAACCTTTGAACCAACCAAATTCTTTTTATCTGTTTTTTACGGGTAAGCACAGTACCTTCATCTCAGCTGGACAAACAAGCCTTACCACCAACCTAACTGAGTACACTAACATGTAACCCCCACTGCTCTTTGACCTCTTTGACCTCATCCCACCTTCTCCCTTTCTTCATAGGAGTACACGTGCTGCTCTTCGGAGTCACCGATTCACTGTCTCAAATATCCCATCGCGCACAAAGAAATTTGGTGACTCGTTTCTTTGTCGCACCTCTAAAAGATGGAATAGTCTACCAGCACACGTTTTCCCTCCTTCTTATGATATGGGGTCCTTCAGAGAGGCGTGAAGAAGCACCTTGTGGGCCGGCAGAGTGAAGTAGACTGATGCTACGTTTGTTTCCACGCTGCACCAGTTGTCTTCGCGTCTGAACTTCATTTCCACTTAACATCAGGTGGGATGGAGTCATTTGCCAAGCCAAGTATAAAAATAAAAAAATAAAAAATTGGGAATCGAACCCGGGACCTCTGGACCTAAACCGACGGTCTTAACCACTAGACTACAGAGGCGGTTTAAATATATAGTATTTAGCATTGCATAGCTGTGGTAAGTGACTTGATTGACCCATTTCAGAAAAAAGGCTTTTCCAAAAAATTATTGTTGTACTTAGGTACCACAGTCACCACAGTCATGTCGTGCGCAATAAATAATTTAAATTCGAATATTTTGGACTATAAAGAAATCCTTAAAATATCCTGACTGAGTAAAGGGAGGGTTTAGTACTTTATCCTATAATGGACCTTGGGCCAAGGACATGGTTTCCGAGAAATTGGAAACACACTTCAACGCAATAATGATAAATAAATAAATAAACATTTTTATTTTTTTATTGTTTATAGGCAGGCATTTGACTACACCTCACCTGATGTTAAGTGACGGTGCGGTCGAGGATGGAACATGCCTGCCTAGAAATAGCCTATTCACTCTAGCCTTGAAGAGGTCCAGATTATACCTTTCAGGGAACACATTCGCAGGCAGCGCGTTCCATTCCCTAGCTGTACGCACTAAGAAAGTTGAACCGAATCGACTCGTGCGACAAGGTGGCATATCTACAACATAGGGATAGAACTCGCGCCTCGCGCTCCGATAGCGGAAAGTGGATGGTGGGATTAGGTCGTGCAACTCCTTCGCGCACTCCCCGAAATGAATCCTGTAGAAGACCGACAGACGAGCCACCCTACGCCGATGTTCTAGATTTTGCAGCTTGGCGTCTATCAGGGCAGGGTCACCAATGAGTCTCTTAGCTCGTTTTTCAATCGAGTCCAAAGCAGCCAGATGGTATTTGGCTGATCCATCCCAAAGGTGGCAGCAGTACTCCATACATGATCGAACTTGTGCTTGATAAAGTTGGAGCAGCTGTTCTGGCGTGTACCGCCTGACCTTAGAGAGAAACCCAAGTTTTTTAGCTGCAGTCTTTGCTTTGGACTCGATGTACTGCCCGAAGTTGAGGTTGGACGAGAGCTCAACACCTAAGAGCTGTAGGCTGTCAGTCATAGCTACAGTCACATTCCGGAAAGACAACAAATAACTAAACTTTCCTACACTCACACCAATTATCTAGCCCAAGAGAAGCTTCGTTATGAAACTCGTTATATGGTTACTAGAAAACGGATAAACATACTTAAAATACTTAAATACATACTTATTATACATAGAAAACACCCAGACCCGAGACAATTTAGAAAAACAATGATTTCTAAATAGACCCGACCGGGGATCGAATCCGGAATCTCAGAGATGGCGACACCATAAAAACCGGTGTACAAACCACTCGACCAAGGAGGTAGTCAATCAACAAGAGAGAGAACGAAGAATAAACAGCACGCTAAAAACAAGAGTGAGAATTATGCATACCTACATTTATATGAATGTGCTGATGTTTTTCTCGATCTCGAAGTTGGTTGCATAGTAAACTTCCTATTTATGGGCTGTTTGATAACCTTAACCAAAATCCATCTGAAAATCCTTGCTAAATATAATTCAAACTATTACCAAAAAACTTATTATCCCTTAGAAAAAACAAAAACCAGGAAATTATTAAAATTATCCTCAGAACAAAGCTACTGTTAATCTGAGAAATTATCACATACCAACGACTTTCAAATTAAATTTTAAAAGCAAAGCAAGCGATAATTTATGCTCAATGGCTGCAACGCCTGTTACCGTAAGATTATTTTTATGTCCAATTTTAAGAGTCCATAAAATTGTTGAAGAATTAGGAAAAAAGCCAGAATATCCTTTACACCCAAGTGCCAAAAGCTTGTTTTACGCAACTGAATATTTGATGCGGCATTAATTCTGGTGTACCGGTTACGACCTACTTAAATATTATATATGCGAAAATATGGATATGGATGTATAATGTCTGTTGGTTTTCAATCACACCCAATCGGAAAAACGGATTCGAATGAAAACAGTTTATCAAACAAATTAGTTATTTTTATTTCTTCGGGATCTTATTTTTTCGGGATTTTGTGGCAGATAACATTTTATGCAGGAAAAACTGCGGACAGAAACAGGTTCAAAAAAACTTTTGGGGGAAAAACTAATATAATATACCTAACTGTGCATTCTTATAAACATATTTTAATTTAATTTCATTCATTTTCTTTCCCTTTCCTAATCTCATCACATTTCATACAGTTTTTAGTTATTATGTTCACTTACCACTTTGGCAATTTAAAGTATTAAGCTACTTCTATTAGCATTAAAATAATGCTTGAATTTGTATAGGAAAAGAACTTAACGATGTTCGAAAAAACAAACGAGAGTAGTGCACGTGACGCTACTGTCGCTTGGCGGAATAGTCCTTTTAAAACTTCGTTAAATTAAGTTTGCTAGCTCTAAAAAATATTCCATACTAAACACTCGACATTAATTATAAGTAGACTACCTGGTAAATATAAAATCATGCTCATGTGCGTCTACATGTAGGTAATAGGATGCAGCTATTGCACGATAATTTGTTAACATAATCATATTTTTAAGTTGAGCTTGTAACAAGTTTTGTAGAACTTAATAAAAAAATATGAAATATAAAAAAATCTCGAAGACAGCAACGAAACTTATGTTTACAAACTCGTTGTCTTAAAGTAAACTCTTTACTTTATTGAGTGATTGTTAGTGCTACAATAACAAAGTAAGTAATATGAAATATATTATTAAAATGTAGCGTAATATGCAATTTTAAATATAAAATCTTGTCGTCTTTCAAATGCGCTTGTAACGGTAAATACCTCTTCGGTTGGTATCCAAAGCCTCCTTGTGCCGCCCTGCAGCGCGCGCGTCGGCTGCCTGCACGATCCCGCATCTGATATTAAAATCAGGGCGCGCTCATAAATGATAAAAGGGTATAAATAAAAATCACCTTTTACGCGTTTTTCTGTCGTAAAACAAGTCCACCGCGTAAATTGTATATTTACGTAGATAAGTGCGAGCTTATTCTGCTGAAAGGCGGTTTATTGCGACTATGCGGTTATTTTACTGCTAATGACTTGGTCTTGTAGAATGTAGATTGTGTCACTTCGTAAATTAATGAAGTTACGAGTATAAGTCCGATAATTGGATTATTCTAATACATTTTTGGACAGTTAAAGTTGGAATGTGTTACATTCATTGCTATACTACCTATCTTACTATGAGTAATAAGAAGACAGTAAGAAATTTAATGGATTTTCTTTTCAAACCATTATTTTTTTTACGAAAACCACAACTTTTTAATATTCTTTTTTTAGCACATAAATTTTATGTTTGCACTTGCGAAGTGTTGTGGAAATTCTGCAAGAGTTCAGAGATATTTAGTGATATCTTAGTATTTTGTGTATCATAAACAATTTTATATAGTGTCTAACAAGTTTCAAAACAAGTATAATTAAAAGACTCCCAAAGACTCGTCATGAAATGCAAATCTGATAAGAAAATTAATTTAAAAAGGACTCCTAGATAACAGTCCGTACTCGTGCAAAAAACACAGGAGTGGAAAACGATGGGGTAAGTACCCACCGCGGCCGTAACATCTTACGCCGTAAAAACTGACCGCTCTCGTAATGTCCAACACTTTCGCTTGGAGGGCGCCGCCGCAGCCCGCCCGCCGCCGCCGCCGCGCCGCGCCCGCCCGTGCGCGAGCCGCGGCCACGGTCACGAGCGACGGCGATTGGATAATTAATGAGCTTAAGATAATCGTAGTATTATTACTTTGCATCTGTACTAAAAAAATATACAACGTTTCATTTGTTTGATTATAGCTAGTTTATAAATAGAATTAGCGTCTAAAGTGCTCGGGTTAAATAAAACATATTAATTTGTTTTTTTTATTTTTAAGTATTATAATAAAAAGTAAACAGCCTATTACTGCTTTACTACTGCAACAGCAAAACGTCAAAATTGGTAATAAAATTTTGTTTTGACTGAAATGACCCCCAAATGAAATGGATCTCAAATCTACTTCACTCCTATCCACTATCATAGATACTGTGCAGCTGCCGACTAGTGTAACTGTAATTGTGTTATATGTCAGAGTGTATGTATGTGTGGTCTCTTGTCAAAGCACCAGCTAGCTACACATGAATCTGTTATACTACAGGAAGAGGACTAGAGCTACCCTATTCAATTCCCTAATCCCTACAGAACCTAAGTCCCTAAGTTCCTACGGAGCCTAAGTTCCTACAGCCATAACCTACAGTATAAATGTGTAATAAATAAATATATAGATAAGTACGGGATGTCTGCACCATGAGACCTAAGGTAACAGACGGAAGGTGGTGAGAAATAAGGTTTAGTAGGTGGTTTTCTCACTGCCGATGCCGGTCAAGCAGGCTCACAAGACCGATCAGAGAAGCTGACAGCGCTAGGTGTCTTTGCCACAGCGAGAGGATTATAGTTACCAAACCAGCGAGCGCCGAAATGAAGTAGTCCGAGGCTGAGTCAAAAAAGAGATTTATTTACAATTTCTATTACATTATATACTAAGATTACTGTACACACACAAATAAATGTTAGACTAGTGTTTTGTTCGTGTATCTAGCAACGAAGCGCTTTCTTGCAGTCCGATGAACTAGGCCAGCGTCCGTCGCTAACCAAATGTTCAAAGTTCGTTTGAACAGATACCCACTTTCATCATTGGAGATAATAAAAAGCCTCTTGAGATGTTTGCCAGCTCTTCTTGGTAAAGGCTCTCCCAAAACTTAATTTTAGTTTTAACTAAACTGCATATGTAGGCACATATTTTTGATAAATGATTTTATTTAACTACATTTTTACCATACCGCTCCCGCATACCACCGTGTTGCAGCCCTAACAAAATTTTGTATTGGTGCGCAAAAAAGAGGTTTTGCGCAGTTATCTCTCATTCCAACCTAATTCCCATGAATTTATAGCATGCGGGCGATTCGCGGGTTAAATTGCGGACATTCAAAGTTTCACTCCACCTAACGCAGTCGCGGGACGGTTGCGGGACGGGCGCGATGCGGCGTGCTCGTCGCAGTCCCATTGCCCGATGAATATTTAAAGAATGGACACAATGATTCTGAATTGTTGACAATGCTCAAGGAAGTTACAAGTAACTAATGTACAGTCGATTAATGTTGAATATTTCTTTCCTCTCTATACAAAACTTGACTTACAACCACCACGCGGGCCCAGTGCGGATTGGTGGTTGTTAACGACTGCTAATGCAGCTGGGACCAACAGCTTTGTACTAAAAAAAATGCAAATAAATTGTTGTGTGTGTTAAGTTTTGAATAGTAGCCTGGCGTTCACAGTCGAGTCTCAGTGGCCTGACTTTGACAATTTTACCACAGTTCTTATGTCAAAATCAGGCTACCAACACGCTATTGAGACGTTATTGACTGCTACCTCATGGCCGGTGCCGGGTGCGTGTGCGCCATCCTGCGCCTGCGATCAGTCTCGCAGAGCATAAGCACAAATTAGGAGACCCACAGAAGCTAAGCCTAATACATGTTGCGCTCGAGTAACGCACACATAGACTCCTTGCACGGACATGTTTCTTTATGTAAGTGAGTGTGACTCCTTATTTAAAAAAAAATGTGTCATAATCTTTCAAATTAAGCGCTTCGTGTACCGCTGCAGTGCACTGCGTTTCATATACTCGTAAACACAGTCGTGCGGCTCTCGCGCGACTAGCGTTTATAATGAAAACGCACGGCAGCAGCGCGAGCGGTTCAACGCGAAACGCCTAATTTGAAAGCGCCCTAACGCGCGGTCACCAATCTCGACGGTTCTTTGTTTGCTAACGTGCCGCGTCGGCGGGTTAACGAGGCTCCATTTGTTTTTAATAATTGGAATTATCGCAAATGCTTTCGCTGCTGCGTGGGCGATCGGTTTTTTTAACACACATTAGGTTTTCATTGCGTTAAAAAAAACAATTATAATCGTGACCCCAAAAGTCTTTAGTTTATCGATATTGTTTGTTTGACACGTTGACTGCTACAAAACCGAGACACGGTGGTCACTGGTGGTCAAGGTGTTAAGTACAGTTTGCTGTTATTCTCATTAATGTCGTTTTAATCGTCAAATTGGTTTTGATTAATTTACAAAAAGAACCTAACTAACTACCCGTTATTAAAAAAGTTTATAAAAAATAAATAAATAAAAAATGATTTATTTCAGACAACTGTAAGTCCATCATGATAGTTACAATTTACCTTATAAAACTATGTTAGTATGCAATAACACAAATAAAATAAATAAAATGACACAAATAAAATACACATTATCAAACGAAATCGTAACCAATGATAATACCCACTGCCGGTCCACAGTATGATACGAGACCCGATTTAGTGACATGTTATTTTTACCTTAAAATATGATATTCTAAACGAATGAGAGTAGACACTGGTTTACTCTCATTCGTTTAGAATATCATACATGGTACTGACCAGAGGTAGAACTCCCATGCGTTAGTTGTACCTAGTTTTTAAGATATAAATTTTTAAAAATCGTTAAAATTTTATTTTGATTTTTATATAATTAATAATAAATCGGAAAACCATTAGAAAACTTTGGATATTGTTAGATAAAATAATGTCGATATCAAAAATGCATGTTTTGAAATAATCAGCGTATGCTGATTACTTCAAAACATGCATTTTGATTTGAGGAGTATTCCTTAGATCATTCGTTTCGAAGTTATTAAGATATATTTTATTATATTTTTTTTCTCGAAAAGTCCGCCATATTATTACGCCAATTTTTAGACACAAACTAGCGTTATAGTTCTTTTATACGTCCTAAAATTATCTCGCGATAATACTGTGGCCTATCTGAGTAATTAGTTAAATCTGATATTTATGGTATTTCCGGTACTAGGGTTAGCTAATGCTAATAATACAGAAATTCAATTAGTGCTAATGCACTAATTGAATTTCTGTATTATTATTTTATTTTAACTTTTTTCCGGTAAATAAGTGAATGTTATTTTTCTAGCATGCGAGCGTTCTTGTACAGTGCTTACTATTAAATATAGTCGTATTTCATTTAATATCGTGCAGTATCTATCGCATTTTAATCACTATTCAGTGATTTCGATTCCGATGAAAGACTACGAGTAACATGGGAAGCGGTCCACCCTCGTTAGGTATTTACTAAAAACCCATGTCAGTAGTACAGAATGTTGGTCCGGGTTTTCCTTGAACTTGGTAGTGACAACCTTAACCAAAAGTTAAAAAACCTTGTAACTACAATAGTCCATGGAATTATAACGTGATATTATTAGGGCGCGTATAGAGGATATCATGCAACCACGTGTGTAAAAATCTCGTGCTAATACGGCGGACTATTAAAGTAATTAAATAAAAACGAGAAATAATTAAATTTAAATATCTTTGAATCCAAACATCCAATGAGTTTGCTGATTGCTCTAAAACGTGTCTTTTTGACGGTACTATTTATTAACTCCCTGTGTGGTGCCGGGGATAAAGAATTGCAACACCCCATCTCAACCCGTGGGTGTCGTAAAAGGCGACTAAGGGACCATTCCAGAGGATGGGCAGCAGCATCTCTCTGAGGTTACTTTCAACCTACTGCGATCGCCAACCCGCCTGCCAAGCGTGGCGATTATGGCAAATACCCCCCATCTTGGGGGAGGCCTTGTCCAGCAGTGGACGTCTTTTGGCTGAGATGATGATGATGATTTATTAACTGTAATGATTTGGTGACTATATTTACGCATGAAATGATATTAATTTATTACGGATTTTCCGGAAAAAAAAATATCATTTTTCAAAAGAATATATTTCCAAAACTAAACACATCTGACACTCGGGAATTTCACTTTTGCATTTGTATTGGTATGAACTATCGGATTGTGGAATAAAAAGTGGGTGTCACAAAATCCGGTCTCATATCATACTGTGCGGTCTACCGATCTGCACGCTTAGTGACGCGCAGATCAGTAAACTTAACGAAGGCTGCAGAGTTCATCCTGTCAGCAATCATCCCCAAAATATATAACCTTATAACCTCGCATCATTACATACTATAAAGAACACCTAATTAGCTGTATAGGTAAACTTTGACGCTATGTTAACATATTTTAATCTACATCTAAAGGATGTTTGAAAGGAGCCGCAGCAGTTAATTTAGCGGCAGACTCCGGCGCGGCGCCACGTTGAAAGACCGGTGACTTTGAACCCCTGATTAAAATTCTGATAAGAAATCCTTGCGGGCGTCTAGAGCTTTGTATATAGCTGAGAAGACCTAAAGGTTCGCATTCACTAGAACATAAAGTAACACACAATACGCTGGTGTAGTATAACGATTGTGGCATAGCTTTGCTTATACAACAGTGCATAAAATATTTATTAGTGTTAATATTATGATTAATCTCGTATTGTAACACGAAACCGGAGAAACCAATTGCCGAGTTTCAATCGGCTTTTTCTCGGTACAAAGCTTTCACTGTACGATGTACGAGGCCATGACTTAGTTAAGTTATTATCATAGATATAAAGTAAATTATGAAAAACCTTTAATATTTTTTTTGTTCATGATAATGCTTTGCTATACAAATGTCGTAGCGTAGTCGCTGCTCCTTGGTTGAAATAACTAATTATAATTATTTCTAACTTTAAATATACTAAACTGTGCTAAGGACAAGTAGGCGTGTGTCCGTGTATGTCACTGTGTGTCACTGTCCGTTCATATCGGTTGGTATTTGCCAACTCAACTTTGATGATTCTAATCTGCTTGTATCACCATCTCCATCACCGTTAAACTCGCACCATATAGCAATACCGGTCATAAACCGATGGTAAGGACCATAAAACGAATGATGCAAACTTCAGTTTCTACATCAAATAGGCACCACTGCATCTATTTTCCTAATGTCTCACGGCAAATTTGGTGTTTCGGCTGTCGTCGGATTTCTATCAGTTATAGAGTATATGGAGTTGCTACTACTCCTTCCACTTATTATTCATTTCTTTTAGAATGGGGGGAAATACGATTGTGTCATACTTTTTTGATTAATACTATTTATAGTTGGACAGCTCTTTTTTTTTCTTTAGTTGATGGCTTCGTGCGATTAGCACATTGTCAAAGTAATTTTTCATACAAGTATTAAATAAATATACAATATTTCCTTCCTGTATAGATGATGATGAATGATAATAAAGTCAAAGTCAAAGTCAAATATTCTTTATTCAAATAAACTTTAGAAAAGTGCTTTTGAATCGTCCATAATTTTTTTACCTACTACCCATTCCGGACGTCTATTTTTTAGCTGTGGAGAAGAATGGGCGCAAGAAACTCCACAGCTTTAATTCATTATGTAACGACATTTACAAAATTATATGCCGTTACGTTACCAAGTTATACAAGTTTAAAAAACCTTAACAATATATTGGATTAGAAATAGATTGGAGCATTTTAAACCCATGCTGTTTTGTCTTCAATAGAAATGAGAAGTGAGAAATGATATACCCTCCAACCCCTCGAGTATCTCAGTAAAGATGTGGGGCTTTACTAAGTCCTCGGACGGAATTCTTGAGAGAATTTGAAAAGTGAAGTTGCACTGTCTTGTTTCATTTGCCAACACTCATGCGCACTTACGAACACTTAACGGTTAATTTTCCACCATTATTTCACATTAATATTCGCCATAACACAAATTTAGCCATAAAACAAAACCGCAAACATGACTCTTCACTTTCCCGCCAAGAAGTCCTCGGGACAGCTCTATATAGTTTACACGAAAATTAAAAACAAAACAACAATATAGTACCTACGTTGTTCTGAATTTAAATTATTATAAGTGATAAATCTTATAATTAATAGACATGAAATATTCCGTTGCATCCAGAAATGCAATGATTACCAGAGACAAAAAGAAAATAAGCACTGTGCACTACACTAAACTCAATCATCATAATTAATCGGTCAATTCGTTTAAGAGCTACGATGCGTCGATGCCACAGACAGACACACAGACGCGTCAAACTTATAACAAACTAACATGAACAAAACACATTTCCTAATTCGTTTAAAAAGGGTTATCCTAATCAAAAATAACGAATCAACCCTTTGACTGGGCGCCCGCTCCGCCCTGCCCGCGCCCCGCCGCCCGCCGCCCCTCGTAAAGAGCCAAATTGGTTCATTTCTTATCACAATCGTTAAATTCAAATTTCTGACCGGAGATAAGTGTTACGACCCGGCTTCTTTGCGACGACGTTATCAAATAAGAAATTGCACTTATTCATCAGTCTGATTGTCTGTAAAGCTTTTTTAGGTATAAGTATTGTTTTCTTAAGTTTACGCGAACACTACACATTTAAATAAAACAACTTTATAACAACAATAAAAATCAATTGCCACATGTATGTCATAGCATCACTTGAAAACGCCTCGACCGATATGGCTTATTTTTTTTGTAGTATTTTCAAAAAAATAAAAAATAAATTCCAACGGGATACGGTTGTTCACTGAAGCGGACGAAGTCGCGTGTGGGCCACTGGTAGTGGTACAAAATAAAAATCTGTTGCTACGTGTATGGTGGAGGATCACCTGAGAACTGCTCGACCGAATTGACTGTTTTTTTTTGCTTTGTGTTCGTGTCGTGACAAGGTTTGTTTGAAAGAAAAATTTTGGCGCGAGGGTTACCCAGTTGGTTAAACCGTCACAGAGTACGCAGACGAAGTCGGGGACGCTAATAACGCTACTATGTGATCAAATGAAAAATATTTAAAAAAAATCAAAATTGTCAAACAAAAATAATACTTCTAACAGATTATTTATCGAGTGTTATGAACTGCTAAAATGATAAGGGGCGTAACATGCGGCACGACAATTATTGTATTTGCCAAATCGTTTGCAAGTGTTTAGTTATTTCATCATACTTACTTACATTATCGGTGGTGGTACTAGATTCATATCATTAAATATTATGGCTTCATTAATACAATAACAATAATTATTTTATTTAGTTCTTTCACAACTTGAAACATAAACATACATAGGTATTGAAAAAGATTAGGTCAAAAATTTAAGTATAGTTTCTAATATCAATGAACACAACAGTTTATTTGATACGTACAATTTAATTCGCATCGGACCATCATGGTGTATTATGATCTGAAGAATTGAGAGACTGATGATGATACCAAAAACTAATTTATAATGAAACGAGGTTTTAACCTGTCCACCCAGTATTTAATAAAAATGAATAAGAAACATAGACAAACATGCAAATATAATACATTGAAGTTCTTTTTATCTTAGTGGGGCCTGCTGAGGTTTCCCTCTGTCAGTAACACTTTGACCTATCGGGATCTTTTGTGCAACCCCTTCCTTTCACTCTTCTTCCTCTGTAAAGATAGTTGCCATATTATTTAACCCTGTAAATCAGAAATGATGTGTCAACAATTGTAAGACAGTCTAGCACTAAACTATTATAAATGTTATGATATGTTTGTTTGTTGTCCAAATAAATAAATACAGGTACAAAGTCGTAATTCTTTCCATTTAATTCAAAGATTCCTTAGGAAACCAAGCGCCATCTTGCGAGATATCATGGTATCATAAGAGTGGCGGAATTAGGAACCTCAAACCACCTACACAGGCGGAACTAGTACATGAAACTAAGAGTTATGTTAAGATGTCGCTGCAGTCACGTATTTAAGTTCTAAGCTGGGACATGGGCTGGGACTTAAAGTGAATTGAAAGATACTTATAACGCCAATTAATTGGGACGCAAAGGTGTATGCAAGTAGTACGCGAAAACAGGGGTAAACGGACGAAAAAATATGAAAACTTGTGTAGATGCATGTATAGGAGAATTAGGTAGTATGTTTGTGTCCGGTACGCGGTACCTTGACCCTCTTACAGCCGTCCTAGAGGTATATTAAATAGAACAATAAGGAAACACAAGTAAAACAAATTAACAACCATACCAATAATTTAAATAATATAGCTATAGTAAAAAATAATATCATATGAATTGTTAAGTTTCCGAAGCTAAACGGAAAAACCAAATCATTGACTCCCAGTCTCGACCTCTCATGTTGACCTTTTGGCCCATAATAACGTTACGAAGAAACCCACATTATAAAAGAAATGACTAACTCGGGAGCTATCTTTATTCTTAATACGATAAGGGCCCGATATGTTGATTTTTTATGAATACAATAAAATGATTTCCATGTTCACAAAATACAGTTTTATTTAAAACAACTTTCAACATCATACAACAAACCTTGTTACTTAATGTTCCAAGTAATATAGGAATGGACGAGATCGTTAATATGGTGTAAGTACATTTGATACGTTATTTTGTAGTATGAGTTTATAGTAAAAAGGCGATAGGTACGTTATTTTATAGTATTAGTTTATAGTAGAAAGGATTTTAATATTTTTATTCCGGCAACTGGGCCCACAATCAATATGCATATAAGATCTATTGTTTAGATCGAATTCTTGTACAGTTGGAAGAAAGAGCATTCGAAATAAAAATAGTTTTTTTGAGAAAATAATTTATTTTTTATTTTTAAGTATCTAAACCGTGATTTTTAAAAATTAACGTTTATCATTATAAGTACCACCTCCTACCCTTATTTTATCCTAATTCCTTTATTATTCTCTTCGATACTCATGGTAAAATACTCATTTATACCCAGTATACTTATATTTTGTCTTTTAGATGGAAGATCCGTCCTTAGAAAGATTATAGAATAATTAATTAATTTAGATTATAGTTGTGATGTGATATTTCCAAGTTCATGCCTATTAATCTAAGATTTTTTGTTTTTATGTAAAATTTTATTGAAGGCTGATCCATGTAAATATAAATGATTTTCTTAAAAAACTCTTTTTTATTTCGAATGCGTTATCTTCCAACTGTACTAGAATTCGATCTAAACAACAGATCTTATATGCATATCCATGGTGGGCCCAGTTGCCGGTATACTCGTCATACAGACTTAGGCATGCATGCCAGACTAGCAAGCAAGCATTCTAGAAGCTAGTTGAATGCAGTACAGTGGTGATGGGCATTGCACCATTCCTCCAGCAGACCCAGGGCATTAACCCCGATACCGTAGAGGGAAATTTCCCACTGACTGAGATGACCAGATCATCCGCATAACCAACCGTATAGAATAGGACCATTCTTCTTATTCAGCCTTACTACAAAATGAATCAACCACAAGGCTCTACAGAAGAGGCGAGAGAACCCTTCCTTGCGGGCATCCTCTGGTTGTTCATGCAATTAGACTGTCACCTAGCAGTTCAGAGTTATTAATTCTACCCTTTAACATGCATTCAATCCAATTACAGATCGGTTGTGGCACACCATGGTTCTTGGCTGCAACCTTGATGGATTCAAAGTTAGTGCGATCAAATGCACCTTCGATATCTACGAATGTGCAGATGCAACATCCTTGTTTTCCAACGCAGATTCCGCTCGACTCACCACATGATGAAGAGCAGTTTCGGTTGACTTCCCCGCCTGATATGCACATTGAAGTCCATTGAGTGAGAATCTTTTCAGAGGTTCCGCTCTGATGTATTTGTCTACCATCTTCTCTTCTCCAGGGTCTTCAGGATTGTTGACTTATAGGCCTAAAGGCTTTGGGTTCTTCGTAATCTGGTTTTCTCGTTTTGGGTATGAAGTAAACATTAGTAGAACAGCGACTTCGTAGATAAGTACGGAAGTAGATAAGTGAACTAATAAAATATAATTAATTTAAACAGTTTGATTTATTTCATAAAAACTGTTATTTTAAGTTACTTTAAATTGTTATATTACTTATGAAATTTGTTTGTTTAATTTTACTTAGAGTTAGAATTATTTCCAAAATATTTTTGATTTACGTAAACTTTAATTACTTTGATACTTTTGTCTGTCTGTTAATAATTTCCTTTTTAAAAAGAAGTAAAAAATATTTGAATTTGACATTGTGCTTTTATTGAATCCATTTACACTATAAAAGATCACATTAATTAATAAAAGTATTTGAAAATAAAAATCATTAAAACTCCGAAAAATTCGGATAATTTGGATTTGACCAAAAATCCGTTCTTAAAAATCCGGATTTCAAAACCGATACGGATTTGCATTCCCTAATTCAAAGTATACGAGTATTCGGTTCGTTTCACGTTTGCAGAAAGCGACTGTCGGCTTAACCCTAACTAAACAAAGCAGTGAATGCAAAAAATACAATTAAAAACTATTTTTTAATGTTTTCAAGACAAAACACACAATTTTATATAGAGATTTATTTAAGATAACTTGAAACATAACAAATAATACAATGTTCTTAATGTGACACTGCACTATGGGTGCGTCGTATTGAGCGTCATAGCATAAGTATTGTTAAATGTTTTGTCCTACTGTTCTCGCAATAAACTATGATGAGAACTTACGAATGGCTAACATAAATGTATTAAGTATCTTAGTGAATAACACAAAATTAATTAAAGTATTTACATTCACTCGATTAACAAATTGGCTTTACAAGCTCCTTTTTACCTAAATTCTACAGTCGAAGGCTTCGGAACGCTTGTCGTCACAGGTCTAGGTCTTCAGTGGCTTATGTAACATAATATGCCACTTAATCAGTAAGTGTTTTAATTAAAGCCATCTTTAACATGTGATCTCGCAATCTCGCCTGGTTCACGGTAACCTGCAACAAAGCTTTACGTTAGTGAAAACATAATATTGGATATCTTATTGTTATCCTCCAGCCAGTGTTTTGAAGATACGGCTCCGGTGCGATCACATTGGTTAGCGCTTGAGAGGTTGTTACAAAAACGTCACTGAGTAAGCATAGTGCAAAGTTATAGATTTATGATTTCGCTGCAAGTTGCTCTGAAGTCTGAATAGTATAATTTATTAATTTATCTACTTCCTACTACATTTAGATATAGTTGTATAGCCCACGAGATGACGTCTCATAATGTTGACATTTATGAAACTCTCGCTGGAGTAACATGCCGCATAGCAAATGGTTAAAATTTACATTTGGCTTTTTTCGTCGTGCGGTAGTCTTAAAAAGTAAACCTGTATTCATTGCTCCGTAAATTTTAATTTAATAAGTACTAGTAAAAGTGATTAGTGAACACATAATTTATATTTATCCGAAACCCAGTGAAATCACTAATTGATTAGTGAAAACCGTTACTCGTTATTCAACTTAATGACGAAGATATAGCGAATCAAAGTTTGAAGATTTTAAATACTGACCGGACCATTATTGCCAACACAACAAGTACGCTGTCGCTGAGTCACCTACTAGGTCGGCCGGCCCGTGCGGCGTTTGAACGTACTTGACAGCAGCCCTGCTCCGTTTGAACGTTGTTTTGTGCGAGTTACATAGTGGGTCTGTACTTTACTTTTTCTTTTTTTTTGTTTGAAAATTATTGTCGAGAATATTTAATCCTTCCTTTTGTTGACGATATGTCATCTATGTCTAATATATGCGCAAAATGCAAAAGGAAAATCCAAGACAGACGATATCTAAAATGTGTCTCGTGCAACTGCAGCTACGATATCGAATGCGCAAATATGTCGGAAAAGCTTTTTTATATTATGGAACCGGCTAGGAAGTCATTATGGACATGCGGGAAATGTAGCAAACGACAAAATAGACCCAAAACCAGTACTCCGGTTCTGAAATCACATACACAGAAGTTGCCAGTGGTGACAAAAAATAAGAACAATTATCAAAAATCCGAGACCGCCGTGATAGGAAAAGATAAAAATGAGAATGCTCAAATAGATAATCACCAGCCGATATTATCTCCATCCTCATCAAAGGGGACTGCTACCAGTACCATGCTAACGTCACCTTCACTACCGGTTCAAGAAGAAACATCTCCAAATGACCTGAGCCAGACCACTACATTACCCCCAAGTACTACAAACACAGTGTTTGAATCCTCCGAGTACGTAACAAAAGAAAGAAGCAGGAATTTTTTCGACACTTCTTTGCCTAACTTGGAAAATACTAATTCTTCCCTGTCTGAATCGGAGTCTAGCAGCTTAGCAAGGAGTTTACCAAAGTTTACCACACTCCAAAACCCAGAAATAGAAATGATGAAAAATGAAATTTCAGCCTTAAAAGTAAAACTTCAATCTACTGAAAATGAAATGGATAATTTAATTTTGGAAAACAACACAATGGCGTTAAAATTAAAGGAACAAGACCGAAAAATCAAAGATTTGTTAACTATATGTTCGAATACTACAAGCAATAAAAATCAAAGTTTTAAACAAAAGGATAAAGTAAAACACCGGAAACACAAGCTATACCAAAGCTTACAGATTCAAGATTATAATAAGGGAAGTACTGCCAACACCGACTTATCGGAACAAATAATTAATGAGGAACAAACTGTACTGGATAATGAACCTAAACACACTACTATACCAACAACTGTAAAGAAGAACAGGGTCTTCGTGATTGCTGATCAGCAGGGCAGAGGCTTACAACGGGCGTTGCAGCAACTAATCGACGAGAACTATGAGGTGACGTGCTTCTGGAAGGATGGAGCTTGCCTTCAGGACGTACTAAACACTTGCAATACAGAATTAACAGGCCTCACTTTACAGGACTTTATTATTGTGGTTGCGGGGATGAATGATAGCGATCCCCTAAATTTAAAAACGAAACTTCTAAAATGGTTAAGCTGTTTATGTCATACTAATATTATTATATGTGGTCTACCTAATAATGCTTACTTAAATATTTCTCTAAATAAGGAACTAGAATGGATATGCAGGGGCTTTGCTCACTGCGTATTTGTAAAACATAATTATAATAGATCTCGTCTAGGGTCCAAATATTTTTTGCCAAACCTGAGTTTCAATATCATTCGAGATATTTCACATGTATTACATCATAGACAATTATCGTATGAATCTCAGGGTCATACAAATATAAACAATAAAGATTTGCACTGTTCACCCATCTGTTCAAAGTCGCCTGTAAGTGTCTCTCTAGAATGTAGTCAGACACAAGCCGCTTTTTTATAAGGAATGATTCGTTGTTTTTCATGCATCAAAATATAGGTGGCTTCCTGAGTAAAAAAGAAATATTAGGAATAACTCTGAATGAAATATCAGAAAATAAAATAAGCCCGGATCTTATTTGTCTTAGTGAAACTTTTGTTCAAGAACATAGTGAATCAAATATACAACTCAATGGTTATAAATTGGGTGCTTCGTTCTGTAGATCAAAGCAAAAACGTGGGGGTGTTTGCATCTTACATAATAACACTGTTAAAACAAAAAAACTATCCTTTCTCAATGACTTTGCAACGGAACTTACTTTTGAATGCTGTGGTTTAGAATTAACAGAATATAAAATAATACTAATATGTATTTACCGAACCCCAAAATCAAATATTAGATTATTTTTTGATAAATTGCAACTTCTTCTTGATAAATTAAAATCTTTTAAGAAACATATTATCATTACAGGGGATTGGAATATTAATACTCTAAATAAGGACAAATTATCAGAAGAATTAACAGAAATACTACATTCTTACAATTTAACTTTACATATTAACACACCTACACGACTAAAATCGTGTATAGATCATTTTGCCAGCAACATCGAGGGAGCGATCGGAAATACTAAGGCCTTGTGCTTATCAGATCATAATACTGCACAATTTTGAGCGTGCCTGTTAAAACTCGCAAAACACCGCTTGTTCATTGGTTTGAAATACGGCGAGATTACAATGATGATAATATCATAAAGTTCAAATACTTCGTAGAAAATTATCCATGGAGAAGCCTTTTTCAATTCAAAGATGTAGATCCTGATTTTACACAATTTCATAAAGAATTAGTCCTTTTATATAATTTATGTTTCCCAACATACAAGATTAAAATTTTAAATAAAGCTAGCATAAAAACAAAATGGCTGTCTAAAGGCTTAAAAACGTCATGTAGAACTAAAAGGAAACTCCGTTTATCGTATTATAAAAAATCTAATAATATAAATAAATTGAAATACAGAAGTTACTCTAAGATATTTAAAAAATGCATAGAATTGTCCCAAAGATTAAGAAACGAAAGATATATCAATACTGCAAAAAATAAGTGCTTGGCAACTTGGCAGATCATAAACAATAAAAATAACTTACATAATAAACATAATATTGAAAACTTAAAAATTAATGATAAACAAGACTGTTTTTGGAATCCTTGTGAAAAATTGTTTTTATGACATAAATGAATTTATTAACTTTTGTCGTAAAGGAAATCTAAAATAAAATAAAAAAATTACATCTGAATGGAATTAATTAAAATATGATTTATTGTTGACATCTTATTATTTCTCTGTGACGATGGCTTTGGTCCTAAATCAATAATGAATGTTTTAATATATTTTAATTTATCTTAATTTTATTATATAATTTTACAAATTGTTATTGACATAGTCTACTAAGTAATAATTGTAATTTTTAATTTTAGTAAATTTAGAATTATAAATAAGTAACTAATTAATTTCGAAAGCTTGACGACAAAATATTTGTATATCGACAGATCGGTAAAACATGTATGTGCTATCCTTTAATAATTACATCATTGTTACCATGTTTTATGCAAATAAAGATTTTATGATTTATGATTTATGATTTACATTCATAAAAATTATTTAAGCATTATTTAGTTAATCATTGTTTTGTCTTTTTTTCTCAAATTCAAAATGACGTTTGTGTGACGTTGACAAAACAATATTTAATTAAATAATGCTTAAATAGTTTTTTTTATGAATAAGGGGTAAGTGTAATTAGAAACAAAATAACGAATGCTGATTGAGTGCATGTAATTATTATACTACGGATGTTGAAGTTGATGAGAACGGCTATGTTGTGGTTCCTGGAGAAATCGATGATGGCGAAATTGACAATGGCATACCAACTTTTTAATGGCATGAATTTGTAGTATGAATTAAACCCAGGTGACACAACACTAAAACTACAGACGATTCATGGTTACCCATTAGCAAATGTCGACGTTCATAAAGAAGTCAATGATGACTTAACTGTTGACGGTGCATGGTATGAACTGAATGGAGGTAATACTCACAATGAGAAAGTTGCAGGCGATGATGGCGGCCTTGCAGCGGGTTTCGAGGTCTCTGGGAAAGTCAATCATGGTGATGCCCGACGACGACGCGCCGGTGCTGCTATTCGGAGATGGCGCGCAAAAACCCTTGTTAATGCAGCCAATGCGCACCTTATTTACTGCCTCCACCTAGAAAGTGAAAAGGTTTTTCTCATTGCAAGTTTCTAGATATCACTACATAGTATAAAACAAAGTCGCTTCCCGCTGTCCCTATGTATGTAAATATCTATGCTTAGATCTTTAAAACTACGCAACGGATTTTGATGCGGTTTTTTAAATAGATAGAGTGATTCAAGAGGAAGGTTTATATGTATAAATACATGCATAATATAGTAGAGAAACACTGATAATTTTAGAGGTTTCATATTTTTTTGCGCTTACATTGCATACGCTGGGCACCCTACGAGATAGATCAAAATAATGTACTACAGTATTGTACACCTTAAAAAAGTCTACAAAAAAGTCCGCGATGGTATATGTCTATCTTTTGATAACCCACAATAATATTTTTTTATTATTTACTTTTTACGAGAAATAATGGCTTATTTACGAAGCGATTTTAAGCAATACAGCATTAATCCTTATTAAGGTACTTAATTATTAAATTAAGTACTTTAAAATTACATTAAATACATTGTGCATTTAATATAGATCAATATGGCCCTTTACAGCATGTAATTTAAATGAATATTTTCGAAGATATTACAGATTTAAAATGCAGGGACATAGTGGTTGCGTGTATCAGCATTGTACCCGTGCAAAGCCGGGGCGGTTCGCTAGTTGTGTCTAAAGCATTTGATTGCGTAATTCATGAAACTCTCCTATATCACCTTGATAAATTAGGTATTCGGAGAATAACACTAAAATTACTAGATAGTTACCTTAAAACTAGAGATCAATACACGGTAATAGATAGAAAATATTTAAGTATAGGTTGTTTTGGAGTAAATGCTTCTTTTTAGTTTTGTTTTGTTTTAAAAACGTTTTAAAATTTTGGTGAAAATTGAAGAAAAAGGTATTTTCGTAAAACATCTTAAAATTATAAAATCTCGAAACCTATTAATATTCGGCCATCCATATGGTCGGTTAAATTTGTCGTAATATGGCTGCCCTATCACGTCCACCCAGGAATACGTCGAGTTTCCAGTAGCCCTGTATTAAAGATAGTAACAAAATATTTTCACTCCAAATATTATTTTTTTGAAAAACGTTTTCTTGGCCTAGACTGCAAGGACTTTTCATTCAAAGCAAGACTCTGAATGAAAATCTTAATTAATTGATATTTAATTAAGACTCACGCTGAAAAAATCCTTATTAGTGTCACGCTTGTCCGAGCCCTTGATCTTGAACAGCAATTGGTCGTGGTTGTCGTTGATTCTTAGCACTGGCTTCAGGAAGGTAGGCCACCGCATCACCACGCACGCTCGCTCATTGCATATCAGCAACTCCATTTTGCTATTGCCAATTGGCTGGAAGCTCAGCACCTAAGTAAAAATAACTTTTTATTTAGTTCACACATTTTTTATTATTATTATTTTCAGTTTTTTTTATTTTTCTCTCATTTCTGAAGTGTTACATTTTTCACGCGGGTTTTGCCAAGTGGGAAAAAATATTATTATTATTATCTTAATTTATTTTCTTTCTAAAAACTAGATTTTTACAATATTTTAATATGAAAACAATAAAACATTTTAAAATCCTAATCCCAGAGTACCGCCAGCAGCGGGGCGGGGCCCAACCTACCGGTGGTCAGGGCTGCAGAGTGAGGAACCTCCTGACAATACGTGCCGTGTCAAGGAGTACTGCTTTCTGAATCTGACCCTTGATCCAACCATCAAGCGAGCTTCTAAAGGTGTTGGTCGAGGCTCTTCGCTATCAGACCGTTCGCTGAAACGACTATCGGGAAAATGATCGTCGAATCAACATTTCATATGGCGGTCACCTCGTGAGCCAAGTCAAGGTACTTGCTGAGTTTGTCCTTCTCAGCTTTCACGAGGTTCTCGTCAAGCGGGATGGTGATGTCAACGATCACCGCTCGACGTGAGACCGGTCTACCACCACGATATCAGGCTTATTGGCAACAATAGTCCTGTCCGTGATGATTGAGCGGTCCCAATAGCGCAATGCACGACCATTTTCAAGAACGGGCACCGGTGCGTACTTGTAGTACGGCACTTCAGAGTCAACAAGGCCGTATTGAAGAGCAAGTTGCTGGTGAATGATCCTGGCTACTAGGTTGTGTCTGTGCAATTACTCGCCGTTAGCAAGATGAGAGCAACCGGAAATAATATGTAATAATAATAATAAATATACACGGTGTTACAAAATACCCCGTAAAAATATAATAAATTATCAAAGCCAAAAATATTGTCAACCCTAGTAAGCTGTAATGTCAGGGAACCGGAGTTAGCATAGATTATTTAACAGAGAGGCCTACCTACCATTTTTTATAATAGTCAACTTTAATGGTTTTTCTATTTTTCATCCACAAAGGTTCAATACTATGATGTCATAATGCACTTACTGCCTTCAAAAATGTCAAGACGGAAAAAATGTTATGTTGTCAATTTCAAATCTTCTTATCGATATTCTACAATTCTTATTTTATTTATTTATTACGATATTGATGTTATGCGTAGCCCATGAAGATAGCCATTTAAATCGTGCTCGCATCGCTTATGTTTATTTTTATGCTTATGTTCACGTCAATAACACCGACGAATGGTGCGAAATACCACACAAGCCGAATATCCCGACGAGTTAGGTTGTGCATTGAGCAAGGCGGAGCTCACTTTAAGCCGTTCCTGTAAAGACGTTCATTACGAAAAAGTAAATGTTGTTAGTTTAGGTTTCTTCGTTAAGTTAGATCTTTTAAAATCTTCCAAAACTTGACTTGTAATATCTATCTACTCGAATTCTGTATTTTTTTTAATATGTTTCTTTATAAAATCTTTATTTGGTATAACTACACATACACATCGTTCCCGAATTAGGTAAAAATGTACATGCTGCGTAGTTTGCTCTTTAATTTTATTGAAATAGGGTTTGCACATCAATGAAAAAAATAATGGTTTTATTTTTTTATTTTTTATTTTTTTTTATACATAGCTCAGCAAATGACTCCACTCCACCTGATGTTAAGTGGAAATGGAGTCCAGACGTAAGGACAACTGGTGCAGCGAGAAAACAACGCAGCATCAGTCACCCTCACGCTGCCGGCCCACAAGGTCCCTCTTCACGCCTCGTTTGAAGGACCCCATGTCATAGGAAGGAGGGAAAACGTGCGCTGGTAGACTATTCCATCTTTTGGAAGTGCGACAGAAAAACGAGTCACCAAATTTCTTTGTGCGCGATGGAATGTTCGAGACAGTACAGCGGTGACTCCGGAGAGCAGCACGCGTACTCCTATGGAGAAAGGGAGAAGGTGGGATGAGGTCAAAAAGCTCTTCAGAGCACTCGCCGTGGTATAAGCGGTAGAAGACGCTGAGTGACGCTATATCTCTACGCAATTGCAGGGGCTCGAGAGCATTAGTGACCTCTGCACTGCCGATAATGCGTATAGCGCGCCGCTGCAATCTGTCCAAGGCATCGAGAAGGTACTTTGCGGAACCGTCCCAGAGGTGCGAGCAATATTCCACGCAAGATCGCACCTGTGTCTTGTACAAAAGGCACAACTGATCCGGCGTGAAGAATCGCCGCACCCTGTTCAGGACACCGAGTTTACGTGACGCAATTTTTATCACGGTTTCAATATAGTCCCTCTGGTTCAGATCGCAGCGAATCTCCATACCAAGCATGTTTATACTGCTCTGCAGGCCGAGTGATGTGCCTTGCAGAGAGGGAAGGGGTAGGAATGGCGACTTTTTTGGCGACCGTGAACGCGCGCATACCTGTGTTTTCTTGGCATTGAACTCAACAAGGTTATTGGAGCCCCATTTAGATATGAGGTCCAATACCCGATTGAGCTCAATGACAAGATTTACTCGCTTCACTTTAGTCTTGACCTGCCCAGCCGCTGGGTGACCGTTATACCCACCGTGCACCGTACTATCATCTGCATAGCAATGAAAATTTCCAAGTGGAAGCATATCATTGATATGCAGAAGGAACAGCGTGGGGGATAGAACGGACCCCTTAGGGACACCAGCGTTCACTGACATGAACCGCGAAGCACATCCATCTGTGAGTACTCGGATTCTACGCTCATAAAGGAAGCCAGCGACCCAGTTGCAGAACTGAGCAGGCAGACCGTATGCCGGGAGCTTGGACAGAAGGGCTTTGTGCCAGACCCGATCAAAAGCCTTGGCTATGTCAAGGCCAACAGCCACCGACTCGCCACGCTTATCAATAGGCTCACCCCAGAGATGTGTAACGAACGCTAGAAGATCACCCGTTGACCGTTTCGGCCGAAACCCGTATTGGCGATAGTGAATTAAGGGGTGTTCTTCTAGGTAACGGATAAGCTGTTTATTTAGAATCCGCTCCATGACTTTACACAAAACTGAAGTAACGGCTATTGGGCGGTAATTAGTCGGATCTGATCGATCTCCTTTTTTCGGAACCGGTTGCACATTAGCATCTCTCCAAGATTCCGGCATTTTTTTTGGCGGTACGCCATACAGTGATACTACGGTTCTCAAAAATTGTAAATGGAGTTATTATTAGGCACCATTTAACCCTCTTTAGGCTTTACAGGTATTTTTGTAACACCCTGTATATATATATTTATATATTCTAATCGCTTCAGTCGTTATTGAGAAATCTCTGATAAAAATAAAAATATCTGTTGTCTTATATATCTTTTATCTTTATCTCTCCACTCTGTTACTCAAAAAATACATATATGTGAATTGTTGTGGGAAATTATTTTAGTGAGTTTATGTTTTCTTTTTTCTTTTTTTTGCTGTAGTTATCTATTGTGAAAGTCAGTAGAGCGCATCACAAAGAAATATGTACCCTTCATCTGCGGTAGGAATTGATACCTAATCTACCAACCAATCAAACAACACCGCTCATACAATTTTATTATCTTCTCTACCACTAGTGGCTACCTCACCTTTTCAGCCTGATCGTCGAACATCTCCACAGTAAGTATTCGCTTCATGCACATGATCAAGTGGTCTAGCCGTCCCAGCGAGAGGATGGCGCGCAGCACCACGCTGCCATCGGAGGCTTGCACCTCGTAGATCTCGTCGAGGCCACGCGATGCCATTTGGTGAACTGTCACTCTGTCCAGCAACGACAAATGGCTAAGACCTGCATAGGTTAAATATGCTTGAGTAATGGAATTCCTTCGTGTTAGAATAGAATAAAAATACAAATTGGAAATAATTAATAATTAAATATAGAATTCAATGTCACAATCATGATTTTAATATCCTCGAGAGCAATGAATCAGGATCACTTAAAGAAACCTATAAATCTCGGAAACTAAGAACGCTAGCTAAAAGATAAAGATAAAGATATTTTTATTTGCAAATATGGGTACATGATTGGTGGTACATCAAATTTAAATTAATTCAGCAATATTTTACCACTAGTCATGCAAAAATACGTGAAACATAATGAAATAAAAATAAATAATTTAAATAAATTGTGTTTAATAGACAATTAAATACTTACTCCTTAAATTAAAGTATTAAAACTTCTTAGTTATTGTAAAGTAATGACATAAAAAAAATCAAATTTGAATAAGGATGACTTACGAAGATGGAACTACGAAATTACTGCATTTGTTTTTGCTTTTGTTTCTTATTTATCATTTAAGTGGGTATATAAACCATGTTGATAGTGTTCAATATTTTATATGTTTTCAAGCTTTAATCATGACGCTTACACCTGAAGAATGCACCAGAATTCTCACAATGCTGGAAACCGGCCGGAGTCAGCGCGATACAGCCAGGACTGTCGGTGTGTCGCTGTCAACAGTACAAAGAGTTCTCCGACGTTAAGAGGAAACTGGCTTTAACCTACGCAGACCAAGAACAGGCAGAACCAGGTGTATACCACAGCACGAGAAGATCGATACTTGGTGAACACCATGCTTCGTAATCGCTTTCTCACAGGAGCTAAAGTTAAAAATCAGTTTCGACGCCTCGGAGGAAGTAACCCAAGCGCATGGATAGTAAGACGACGACTTGCTGAAGCTAACTTGAAACCACTTAGACCTGCAAACGGTCCTAAACTGGAGCGTGGGCATCGTATTTCAAGACTAAGATATGCCCAGAACCACTAAAATTGGAGTATTGAAGATTGGTCAAAAGTTATGTTCTCCGACGAATCAAAATGTATGCTCTACAAGCACGATGGAATACACAGAGTGTATAGAAGACCATGGGAAAGATTCAAGCAAGCATCATCGAAGAAAAAGTAGCCTACAGTGGTGGGTCTGTACTTGTGTGGGCTGGAATTTCTTCTGAGAGTCGCACAGAAATGGTGTTCATAGAAAACGGCTCTTTAACTTACGTATGATATGTGGAAGAAATCCTTAATGAACACGTTGGTAAATTTGGGTGAGGATGCTATTTTTATGCATGACAATGCCCGACCCCATACAGGTTGGATTGTGAATGACTACCTTCAAGAGATGAACATTACTCGTATGGAGTGACCAGCACGTGGCCCGGGTATACCCGATCGAGCATGCTTGGGACGAACTAGGGAGATGCGTAAAACAACGAAACCCAATCACACTTCGTGAGCTCAAAATTGCGCTCACAGAGGAATGGGAGGATCCCAAAACCGTATTAAGAACATCCTGGTGTACAGCATGCCAAACCGCGTAAACGCAGTAATGGAAGCACGATGAGGCAATACGAAGTATTAAAATTCATGAAAATCGTAATGTGTTCAAAAATGACATTTTTCCTATTTTTGTTTTAAGGCGAGATCAGCAGTTTAGTTTCTTTATGTATTTTTTTGTAAATAATGTAGCGACTCATAAATTTTATTACTTTTATTTAAGGACTATTTAATTGTCTATTAAACACAATGAACTTCATTAAGCTAGCATTCTTAGTTTCCGAGATTTATAGGTTTCTTTAAGTTACCCGGATTCATTGCTCTCGAGTGTAATAATAGAAAGAATATAATTACTTTATTTGAATTACTTTAGATTTTAATGACAACATTGAAGAAATAATCTTTAGGTATGCGTCTTAAAATTTTATGTATATTAATACTATAAATAATGATATAATAGTAAATGTAATAATGCAGTTATTAAAATAGCTTACCATGACCGGGTTGATAGGGAGGTGCAGAAGATTCTACTTTGAACTCAGTCGGAGTAGGTTGTATTATAATAGGTTCAACAACTTCTTCTTGCCGTTTATTAGATAGTTTCGTGTTTGAATGTGCACTTATATCAGGATATACACTGCTTATTACTCTTTCTTCCGGAAATAATACTCTGTCATTGAATGTTATGCCACGTCCATCAGCTTCAAGCCTCGCTAAGGTTAACTTCATTTCAGCTTCCAAAATCCTTTCTTTTGCTTCGAATAATTCTTGTATGAATTCCTTTTCCCTTAGAAGTAGCTGTCTTCGTAATTCAGTCTTCTCCACTTCTGCTTGAAATAGTTTCTTTTTAATATCTGATTCTGGTATTTCCAAGACAGACGTTATATTTTCTTTCACTGCTGCACAGTTTTCATACTTTATGTTTTCATTAGATGCTACACTTTCCATGCTAGGTAGTTTCAGCTGACATAGCTGGTCTTTCTTAACATCTTCATAGCATGATGGTTGGACCGCGCTCTCCAACTCCATCATGGTTCTTGAGAAAAAAATCACGGTTAAAAAGTTTGGCTGGAAAGAGATAAAATATATTCCGCAGTGAACGAAACTAGCAAAAGTGACGTAGTTTTTATGTACTCAATGTCACTTGTACATAATGAAGTCCCTGCTACTCAATAAGACACTTCTTGGTTGAAAGTTGCACACACAATAGGCACTGACTCAGTATTTTAACGTTTATATGTCGTTCGGTATCTCTGCGTATTTTACCCCATTCCGCGATAGTGTGGGTCGGGGTAAATACTGAGATACTAGGTGTGTACATTGAACACCAACAGCATCGCTTTGGTGGCTTTATATTTTTATTCGCAGTTCTAACAACTCGCATATTACGAATATGATGCCTACAAGCAGTTGGTTAGTGTCCTTGTACACTTTTATAATCACACTAAATTTTGTATTTCTTTTACAAAGTCAGAAATATTGAAAAATCCCTTATTCTGAAAGGCACTTTCATCACCAAATTATCATACAAAAAGATTTAAGAGTATCTAATATTGCAAGTCTACTTTACGTATAATGATTGCACTTTAAATCTTACGCTACCTGATGAATAAAATGCCTGCAAAGGGCTTTAAACATCAGGATTAAATATTTTGTAAATTCTAATAGATCGGTATAGAGTTTCCTTTAAAATAGTAGAATTTAATTACAATAAACTTTATGTTAAAATCGACAAGAACCTAATGATCATGTTATCTCCAACTCTATAACGGCTTTTTAGACGCAAAAGTGATTTTCAAACTCATATATTGTGCATAAAAAAAATGTACAGTATGATACCTGTGCATGTTATCTTGAGGTCACATGTCAAAATTCTTGACGTAGGCAAGTGCGGCGTTGAGAGCAAGCTGTTAGCAGTGCAGAAAATCCCAATAAGTACCGCTTGTGAAAGAGGGTATCGGACATAAATAGACACGAGGGAAGGCTGAGATGGCGACTGAAGCTTTAAACGACCTAGATGTAGCGCTAGTCATGCTGAATAATCATTATTTATGTATTCTATCACAAATATGAAAACTCGTGAAGAAGAAATCCAAATACGTATCCAGAACTTCATACGATGCAGTGCCGCACTACATAAGGTAGTATATCCAGGCTTCTCTGCAGAAGAACAAAAGTGCGCATTTATAAAACTGTTACAAGGTCCAACCTTATCTACGGTTCTGAAGCCTGGACGCTAACCCTTAAAGAAGAGAATCATCTTATCTAGTGGCAGAGAGGAAGGTTCTTCGGAAAATCCGGGGTCCGATAAGGAGCGAAGATGGTAGCTGGAGAGTCCGGAAAAACGCAGAGATTGAAGACCATAATAGGAGAATACAAATCACACACACTCCGCTGGCTCGGTCACATGCTGCGAATGGGGGAAGGTCGAAGCGTCAAGAGAGCATACTTGGGTCGATCGATCAGCCGGCGACCGATTGGTCGCCCCAATTACCGCTGGAGCGATAGCATAAACATATTCATGTGCATCGAATAACAGTAACTGGTGCAGAAACGTGGGAGCCCTAACAAACACCTAATAAATACATTGCTGACTTCACCATCACCATAAAAATAGGATGACTCAAATAAAAAAATACAAAGACCAGTCTGCATTTAAGTTCGGCCTATCCGCTGACACAAACTAGAAACTAATTTTAGGTTTCCAGCAATTATCGGGTTTTGTTTATACGGATGATAACCTTTAAGGTCGCTTGAAGCAAGGACAGTGGACGTGATGGGTTTAATTGATTATAATTATCCATTATTTTTCATATTGTTTAATAATATAAACGTCAATATAAAAACTATTACTCTCAACATGTCAATATTGGTACAGTCTATGATTATTTACATACAATTTTAGGCAAATATTGTTGCGAACAAATTACAATTTGAAAAAAGACAGTGTTGAAAAATTCCACGGCGGGATTCGAACCGGCACCCACGTTGTTCGATATTCGAGTCACGATAGCATAGTTGGCAGTGTACTTGACCCGGCATGTCATGGGGTGGGGGTTCGAATCCCGCTCTTGAAATTTTTTCAACACTTTGTCCGGTTTTTACGAGAATATCATTGTTTTATAGTTGTTTTAACAGTCGGGTTTTTTGTTTTATTTTAATTTTTTTTTCAAATTGTAATTGGTACAGTCATCAAATTAAGCAGGTCAGATGATGTGGGGCGTGTCAGGCTCTAACTGAGGAACAGGTACTGGAATGTGGAGTGAAGCAGAGAGGACAATCTTATCTTATCTTACCAAATTGGGGGCTGCTGAGGTTTCCCTCTTACTTACGTACGTAGCACTTCAACCCATCGGGATCTTTGTGCAAACCCATCCTTTCACACTTTTTCTTTTGCAAAGATAGATGCCATAAGTTTGGCAACGTGTTTAAGAGCGAAGAGCCTGAAGTCCTCTAGCTTCGGATAAGTCTAGCCTTAGGGACGACTAACTTCATCTGTACTATACAATATGTATTAACATATTTTTATTACGTGAAATTTAGCATTCACAATGCTATATTATAGGGTCTAACAATATCAATAAGCGAACGTTTAAGGGGAGCATCTATACATCACACTGACCATGCTCACCAAATTTGTTCCAAAACTACAGGCTCGTTACCAAGATAATCAACAAAACATTATCATAATTCACCAAAAAATACACCCTTTCCAAACCCGTACAGCTGTACTACACGCACACAAAAATAGCGTGAGTATGAATGTCATGTTTTTTAATTGTGTGCGAGTATCCGTATTCCGTACACTATCTTTTTATTGACGCTTGCATGCGTGTTAGTAAAGATACAGCATGTTTCATGATGTGCATTATTTTAATTGATTTAGTTTGTTAGAAAACATAACTTTGAAAAATTACTATAAAACTGGAGCCCATTTTTGTCATTGTATTCAGAATGATGTATAGATTATTTTTTTTTATTGTGAAATGGGCTTGCTTTTGGCCTCATACTAATCCCTAGGGCTAAGAAGAGGCCGACGATGGAACAAGCTTGCCCAGAAATAGCCTATTCACTCGGGCTTTAAAAACTAGATACCGCCCTTAAACGTTCTTTTATTGATTTTGTTAGACCCTGTATAGTCGTGTCGTGTAATGTCTTGGGTTCGATTCCCACTCGAGCTTCCTGAAACTGGTTGATTTTTTTCAGTAAAATTTTATCTTGTATGAGCTCATTGATGTTCTTAGGGACAGCCGTGTTGGCTGTTCAGTTAACAGTCATATGGTTGTAACAACAATAAAATAAGTTATGCTGACGACAAGTCGGTGTTGCTGAGTCCGTTGAGTACTCTTAGAAAACTGTGTAAAGCCTATGCCATTGAACATGGCCTCCGTTACAACGTGGCCAAAAGTGAACTCTTGGTTGTTAGAGCTGGTAAGAAAACACCTTCTACTATACCAATTAGGCTCCTGGGTACTGCACTGAACAAAGTACCGCAATTCAAGTACTTAGGGCGCGTTGTAATCGAGGATATAATAATAATAATAATATTTAATAATAAATTTATTTATTTTCAGGCAACAAAGTTTTTACAAACAGGCTCATAGGTATATACCTTACTAACTAACATATACATACCAATATAAACAATTATTGTTAGTAAATAAAACTTATAGCTATGTTAGTATTTAAGCACATCCTTGTAAACTGGTCCGGTGGTGTTAGCTGGCAGTCTACCGCGAAAGCGCCGGTACACCACGTCCTTCGTCCAGAAGTCCTCCCTCATGAAGATGTCGTCCAGCTTGGCTGTCGGGACTCGCACCACTAATGCCTTGAAGCTGACATCGTGTCGCGACTCCAGCGGCTCCACCCTCAGAAGGAAGTTTGTCTTCTTCTTGACGTATTCTATTTGCCTGGAAAACAGGATAATCCTAGTTCAGGCACTTGTGTATTTTTGAGATTATATAGTATGTTTAGTATTCTGGTTATATTGTAAAATAAGTTATTTAATAAAGATTTATTATTATTATTATTATTATTATTACTTTTGCACGGTCTGGTGTAGGCGCGACAGGTACATCGGTGTGGTCGGCGTCGCAGCTCGCAACAGGAACTGAGGCCCTGTTAGTGCTGTACCGCAACGGTTCTGGTTCGACGCTGTCGGTGCGCCCTCTTCCTTTGGATCTTCACAAAACCTACGTCATCCTGATCCTTGAGGGCGCGCTCTGGCACTCCCTCGGCATTTATTTATTTATTTTTAAAACTATATAATTATAAAACTTTTGCAACATATATTACATGGCGGACTTAACGCCTGAGGCATTCTCTACCAGTCAACCATAGGGTGGTGCAGAAATAACAAGGTAGGTTTGGTGAAGTCATCAATTTAGAAATAAAAATAATATATTATAAAACGCACAGTATATACCTACATATATACAATTTAAATAATTATACTTATATACACCAATATAATGTATATTATTACATAAACTACTTTTACAAATATAAAACAAAAATAAACATAAACATATAATACATAATTTATAAATAGGATGTTACTGAGATGATTCTGCCAAGGTTTTATCAAAATAGAGCATACGGACTTTCTTTTTAAAGGCGTCACGACTCGTAGCGTAGCCATCCTGATTTCAAGAGGTAGCGCATTCCACAGGAGAATGGACTGAATATGGAAGGACGAGTGTACAACGCCAGATGTATGGGAAGAACAGAGAAGGAGAAGATTATTAGTAGATCGGAGATTCCTACTATGAGAGGAGCAAAGGTATTGAAAATGAGGAGTGAAATAAGAGGGAGCATTTGGAGAATTAAGCAGTAAAAAAAGTGTCGTCAGGGCTCGTACAAGCCTCCGCTGGCATTCTTGTTGGATGCATCAACACAGGCGTAGTTTCGGGGCTTCGGTGGTTTTGTGGCCAGTGTTACGTGCGGCACCAGGAGTGTAGGCGCGGGGCGGGCGGTCGGCAGGCCGACACCGGGCTGCGGGGCGCGTGAGGCAGGTGACTGCAGCGCGGGGGGGCGGCGAATGCGTAAGGGGCTGACGCCAGCGCCAGCGCCAGCGCCAGCGCCAGCGCCAGCGCCAGCGCTGCACAGCGACGCGGCCGGGCGGCGTCGAAAAGGCTGACTCCCAACTATGTCGGATAACAGTGACCTACAGCGAGAGCGGAGAGCGTTGGCAGTTCGATGTCACACGGTCGCTCGCAGGTTTGCTAAGTGTACAGCAAAAGTTAAAATTACGCTATATCTAAGGCGTTCTGTCACTTTTTATACCTGCAGCCTGTGGTATACGCAGTGGAAGGTAAACGCGCTCCGCGTACAGTGCAATAGTACCTTTAGCATACCTTTAGGATGCTGATGGAATCCCCAGATACTGCAGGACGTCTGCTATGTTCGCGGAAGCAGGAGTTGATCACTTTCACAGCGTCTTAAGAAAGCGTATAGCTTTAACTTTGATTAGAATACCTACTCACTCACTCAGAGTACCAATGGCATCATGATGGTTGTGAAGGATAGGCCAGACTGTCATATAGTCAATGTGTGTATAGTCAATGTCATATGCGTGGATCCAAAAATATTAAAATTAAGTTTTTTTTATTTACCCTCTCTACTAACATAGGTTTTAAATTAACTAACCAAACGGATTCATTGGTCTGAGAATAAAGATGATTATTATTATTCCCCCTAAAACTCTAGTTTATCTTGGCAAAAAATATTTCATAGTCATAATTATCTTAATTCATAATTATCATAATTATATAGTATCTTTGGTGGTGCACAGTTTGTAATTTTATGGCTATGTAGCTAGCTAGTTAGCTAAAACACACTATATGGTATCTAATTAACAGACGCATGCGACTTTGTTCATGTAACTAAACACCATGCTTTATTCCATGATTCCTAAGTCATATTCAGAAATGCTTTATTAGCAATGTTTACGCCCTACGAGCATACAACCTTTCATATTTAAAGTTTTTAAGCTTTAAATAGTTTCTGAGATTTCTTGCTTAATCAGTCAGTCAAAACTCGAGTTATGTGGCACAGAAATCATGTACTGATGAAAATACATCGTTTCAGTAGTTCTAAAGATTTCAAACAGTCACAGGTACACCATGCTGGCCTTCTGTTCTCCAGGTTCGTATCGGGAGCAAAACAACTCAAGGGCGCCTCTAAAAACTAGGACTTCGGCTCGGGTTGATCGGGTCTAGGGGTGGGGAGAAGCGCCCAGGTACATGTTTGTACCTGGTATAGAGAGCCTGTAAACCGGCTCGTCGTACCCTTATTCCACAAGTACGAGTGTTTTGTGCCTAAGCGAGTGTGCATGTAAGCATGCTCGAGGGTCGAGTGGGAGAAAACGCGAACATAGTCACATCGCCATTTTTAAGAGAAGCCAAGCCATCTGACGTATCACAAAATGGCACTCTTTGAGCACTCCTCAGCAAACAGGCATTGCGAAAGTTGCTTGGCTCTCATAATGAAAGCAAAGCTAAAATTAAAGCAAAAATCTTATAATACTTTTTTATATTCATATATTTTGAATTTGTATTTTTAAAATATAAACAATTAATTTACTTAGTTACACATCAGTAATAATATCCAATACAACAGATGAATTTCACTAACTAACTAACTAAGTAGTAAAATATGATAAATTAACAGCATATATTTTATATACTGTCCCACGGCTGGGCAGAGGCCATCGTTGAAATCATGTTATCCTTATAATTGATGGGTATATGGGGATTAGCTCGATGAAAACTAATAACCACCCACGCTTGCCAAATGCCCGACCCGGGAATCGAACTTAGAACCTCCGGATATCGGGGCGAACCGATATCTGCTCTTTGTGCAAGCTTTGCCACTAAACGCGTCTAAGTGTAATTAAAAAGTATAATAAAAAATAATTTATAGAACTAAACTGGATCCTCATATAAAAGATACCTAATATACGGTTACTATTTAGAAAATTTATAAAATACAGTGAAAAAATTAAACGCCTACCCGACCCAGCCAGGAAACGAACCTGGGTCTTCCGCAATCCAGGCGCGGCTGCACTGACCGCTATGCTAACTATGTTTAATTTATAATATGGGCCTCTATGTAATTTACCATCTGTACATAATTTGTTGCCTGAATTAAATGATTTCTATTCTATTCTATTCTATTCTTAGCTTCAGTGCAGCAATTAGCACTTGAAAATAAAAAGTTAAAAAAATACTATAGCGTTATGTCATCTTTGTGGTAATTCATCTGCAAAGATGAATCTGCATAGGTAGCCATCGGTTGCAATAACCGTTGGATAGATGGCGCACTGTGCCGCTATAAGTACTCAAAAAATTAAAAAACTGTGGCAAAATTCAGCGCTTACGTCAGCCTTCCCGGTAGCATAGCGGTCAGTGCAGCCGCCCGGATTGCGGAAGACCCAGGTTCGATTCCTGGCTGGGTCGTGAGGCGTTTAGATTTTTCACTGTATTTTATAAATTTAATAAATATTTAATTTAGTTTCAGTGCAGCAATTAGCACTTGAAAATAAAAAGTAAAAAATATACGGTAATAGCAATTTAAAAAATTCTTATTTACGGTACTTTTTTGTAGGCATTTTAATTTGACTAGAATTATCCAATAAATATAACAGTGAATTACAATATCCGCGCTCTGTTGTGCCGTGAAGTACCTACAAACTAACAAACATATCACGTTAAGTACAAAGGTTATCTATATTTTTCATAGCAAACTTACACGATAACAACAATTAGGTACCTATGTAAAAGAAAATAAAAAGTCATCAATTACCACATTTTGCAAATATCTACCTACTTATATCATAAACGTTCGTTGTTTATATTTGCCAAATGTAATTTCAAACATCAAACAGATGTAAAACATTAAATATTAAGTATTGTAACCCTTTGATTATAATAATGCATTTCATATGAATTTAGTAGTAATAAAGGACACGTAGGTATAGTCGACAATGAAATTGCTTTACCACCTTAGAAGTGAATTTTGTTTGCATATAATGAAACAACAAGTTCTATTTTTGTTTAAAAGACCAAGTGACAGATACGTTGTCATTATTGATAATGAGCCTTAGCGAAATTTTATTGTAATGGAAGTTTTAGTCAAAAGTGATAAAGCAATTTCATGGTCGACTATACATAGTAGGTACGTACGTAGCGCCAGGCAAGTAACTATTGTTTTATGTGTTATTGTCCATACTTTTGTATGCAATACTTTAGCATGGCCTGCATGAGACTCACTTCTACACATGCGCCACGAAGGGTTAAAAACTTAAATTGTTTAAAGAACTGTTTTTAAGAATCAGTGATCCAACCAGCCTCACTAAAGGTCTCCTTATATTGTATGTGTCTAAGTGTAGGAACACACTATGCCGAAATTACGCGACCGAAGTTAAGCGGCTGATTTTACGTTCCGACGTATTCGGCTGATATGACACACCATAAGTGCCGAACTTACGCCCCGCGCCCGGATTTTCGTAGGCAATCGAAACGAACTTCGGTCGCGTATAATGTGTGCTCTATAGAATAAGTTGCCGCTGAACTTACGCCCGATCGATGTTCGGCTGTACGCTATAACACAACGTAATTTCGGTATTATGTGTCGTCAGTAATTCAAATAGCATTGCAGGCGTAATCATGCCGAACTTCGGTCGCGTAATTTCGGCATAGTGTGTTCCTACACTAAAGATTTGCAAGTGGACAGCCCGCGACCACTGGAAGATGTTATTTGTGCATTAAATCACAAGTTGTGTACTACTAATTCATAATTAAAGAAATTAAGTGGAGATTGGCCGGAGTATGTTGCTGTAGCGTAACATGTTCGATACGACCACTCGCATGGTACGAGTCGAGCTGCTCGCCGCCCGCTCCGCCCTGCGATTGGTCAGTCAGCAATGACGTATCAAGCTCTCCACGAACGGTACCTTACGGTTACGTTAAGATGTTACGCTCCGGTCCATATCGCTTCTTCAGATAGCTCGGGCTATACTTCGTAGTAAAGGAAATCCTGAAAACAAAAACATAGCATTATTCTTATTGTGTATAATTTTCTACGCAACGAGATCTCAGTTTAGACAAAAACTTCAACGCAACGGATCACCTTTGTGTCTTATTACATACCACGTCTCTCGTCTGGACACGTGACTTATTAAGTATCGTGTGACTATAATAACTACAATAGAGGAGCTCGATGGCGCAGTAGTTAACACGCCTAATCTGCTATTGCTAAGGTTAAGCAACTTTCGCAAAGGCCGATCATCGGATGGGTGACCAAAAATTTATCATCTCGAGCTCCTCCGTGTTTCAAAAAGCACGTGAAGCCAATGGACCCGGCTCCATTAGCAGTCTTTAACAACCACTAATCCTCACTAGACCCGCATGGTGGTCTATCTATGATTCTCCCTATTCATCCATAGGGAAGGCTCGTGCACATGCAGTGGGGACAAAATGAGCTGATGATAATGACTACAAAAATAGCTACAAAAATATATCACGTCTGGTGATAGGATGCTGCCCAAAATGTTGACAGGAAAAATGGATGACAGGGTCTTTAGTGGGTATGCCCCCTTAGCTGGGAGGAGAGCTCCACATAACCGTCCGTCCGCGTCTCCCCGGGCGCAGTAGTACTCGATAATAAGCTTCCCTAGCAAAGAAGGATCTTTATTAACCTTCCTAATCCATAACCAATATAGATACGTTTCTGTTTATTGGTCTGCCCATTCGATCATTAGTTATTGGATACAAAGGTGCATAGCGATTCTTACAATGAGGAAGCAGGCACCGATGATGGCAGCCTTGTAGCGC
Organism: Eudonia lacustrata; assembly: GCA_947562085.1. NCBI lineage: Eukaryota > Metazoa > Arthropoda > Insecta > Lepidoptera > Crambidae > Eudonia > Eudonia lacustrata. The sequence continues at coordinate 28,700,671 of OX387340.1, read as the reverse complement.
ACGTCCAGGGCCTCGGGGAAGCCCAGCTGGAAGGAGTCGCTGCTGGTGAGCAGCTCGCGCTCCAGCCCGCCCCACAGCTTGCGGATCACGCCCACGCGCTGCTTGTCCGGCTTGAAGATCTGGAATTGCACGTCACAGCGGTAAGACAGCTGGAGATGGTTTTTGTTGAGAGCACCTTTTACTAAGCAGGAAAAGCTTATCATTGAGATTTTTCAGTTTGATGCTGCAATTGTATTTTAACTAATGGTAAATGTCGGTGAGGGTGAAGGTGTATGTGCAGTGTGCACCAGGCTATCTTGACTGTATTATCTATTGGAAGTTTGCAATTCAACCACACTCTAACATAGTCATCGTGGCGATATACTTAGATAAGATAGTGGTAACCCAACCAACAATCAAGTCGAGTACTTTCTCTGCTGAGAATGGAAACTTTTGAACTTTTGATAAGAAACTGACGGTCTAACCACTAGTCTACAAGTGGCTAAAATATCTTTATTTTTATTTATTATTATATTTTATTTAAACATCAAATACCTGCAACACTTACAGCAACGCCAAGACGCGTAACAGGTCATTACAATTTTAAACATAAATTTATAATATACATAGGTACCGATGAACAACTTAAAAAACTAACACAAAAATCAATGAACACATACAATTTCGTATTGAAGATGTCTAGATCTGGCTCCTGTGCAATCAAGGCGTTAAGTAGCCTGATGGCTTGAGTAGTAGGAGCGAAAATATGATAAGACACTAGGCGATGACATCCACCCAACCCAAACTAATTATGTTGACCTTTTGTAAGAGCCCAGCAGTGAATCGTTTGCAGGCTTCTGACGAGTTTTGACGTCTATTCTTCTTTATACTTATAGTTCAAATAAAAGTTAAGTTAACCATAAATTACGGAATCTATCCATTTTGCGAGAGCCTTCGACCGAGAAGAAACACTACTGGCAAGAAACACAGGAAGCTTTATTTTCCCCCAATCTTTGGCGGTCCCAGATCACACTGGTGGCTGAACGACCGAGGAAGTACAGGAGTTTTAGTGGGTATGGGGAGTTTAGGGGGAAGCAGGGATCCCATATCCATGCTCTCGCCCCAACCTTCCCTATGGTTAGAAGGGGTTCTCCTGTACTTTTTATATCTAACGTGTAAGCACTTAAGACACGTAAGGCTTTCATCTCACCTGATGTTGAGTGATGATAAGGCTGAAGGTGGAAGCGCACTTCACCCGGAACCTCAACTACTGAGGCACTGGCTATCTTATCTGTAGCTGCCGGAACACGACAATGCTACAAACATTGGCGGCATGTTATGGCGACATATTTATATAAGATGGTAGTAGCTAGCCAGGCAAACAAGCCCTTCCACCAACCAAACCGAGTACACACATGTACCCCCCGCTGTGAATCGAACCCAGGACCTCTGGGTCTAAATCGGTGGTGGTGGTGGCGATTAAAAGAGTTACAAAGGTTCTGTGAAGTTCCGACCTCGAAGTCGCACTGTCCGGTGGTGATGGCGGGGCCCTTGATGCGCAGCATGGTGCGGTCGCGCGGGTCGTTGACGTTGAGCACGGGCTTCATGAAGGTCATCTCCTGGCGCACCACGCTGGCCAGCTGCCCGCACACGCGCACCTCCACCTTGTCTGGACCGAACGTGTACGGCCGCCGGAGCGTGATCACCTGCAATTCATTTATTTCTTTAGCATACAAAGTTTTAAAAATCACGAACCCAAAAATCTGCAATAAGTATAATTACGACGTTATGTTAATGAATTAAAATACAAAAATCTTCGACTAAATAACACAAATAAAGTCTTCATTGATTTTGATTATCCTTTCTGTAACCAATACTAGGCCGGTCAAATTAGCCCAAAAAATAGGGGTACCCTTACATTAATTCACAACAAGCTGAAAATTTACAGGCACGTAAGGGATACCACTCTAATGAAATTCTGAAAATTTCCCATTGATCCCGTGACAGCAAAAATGGGTTTTTTGGATTTTTTGGCCAAACGGTTAGTTTTACGATAAAATTAGCTCAAATTAAAATCGTAGATCAGGTAATTATCTACAAAATATGTCCTTATACTTTTTTCTCTAAGATTTACCATTTCTGAGAAAAGGCCATTCGAATGTTAGCTGTGTTCTCCATAAAATGCACACTAAGGTAGTGTACGAGGCGCGTTTTTTTAACATGGTTTTCCCGGTTGTCAATTATTAGCTTCCAACCCCATTCTTCTGGATCCAGTGCATTGCCAAAACCACACTTGAAACTGGTAATACACTCGATAGAAATATTGCTGAGCAGAAGCTGAGGTTGGAGGAAGACAAGCTGATTGCACACGTTTATTTTTTATTACATGATTGTTTAGCAATAGATAAGTAGGTAGGTAACGATACTTATCAATGCAGGTGATTTTTGCTGGAGCTCCATAGACTGAATTCCGAGAAAGAAACTAAATACAGCACAATCTTTAAAAAATAGTATTAGCAATAACCACGTGTTCACAACGAGGGAACATTAATTAAAGACTAACGGCCCTTCGAGTAGAGAGCAGGTAGACGAGTATACCCGAGTAGACAATTGAACAGCAGACAGCTGCTCAAGGCCAACGTGGTCACATCAAAGAAAGGACGGATTATTTTTAACTCAATTTAACAAATTCTCAGAATTACTATAAATGTATTAAACTTAAAATTTTACTTATATTACGCGTCCAATAATGTTCAGAGACAGCGTAGTCATAGTCATGCATATTATGGAGAATACAGCTCCAGCTAACTTTCGAATGGCTTTTTCTCAGAAATGGTAATTCTTAGAGAAAAAAGTACAAGGACAATTTTAGTAGATAATTACCTGATCTACAATTTAAGTCTGAGCTATTTTTATCGTAAAACTAACCGTTTGGCTAAAAAATCCAAAAAACCCGATTTTGCGACCTTTGACATTGAATAATTTTTTTTGCACACACGTGATCAATGGGGACTTTTCATGATTTCATTAGAGTGGTATCCTTTACGTGCCTGTAAATTTTCAGCCTGTTGGGAGTTAATGCAAGGGTCAATGTCTATTTTGACCGGGCTAATACAATATGTACAATACAATAGTTTCAATCAGAGTAATTGGTAATTCAATTTTTAAATTGAAGTTTACTATTTTGAATTTATAAAATATAGAGTTACTCATTTAAGTACTAAGTATATTTTGATACTCTACTAGTACTTTTGATGATCGGACGTGTTTAAAGTTGATTAAAATATAAATTATAAGTAAATAAATATTGACCTAGTTGTGAGTAGGCGGTAGTGTTTCTATGTCACGCTGTGATTGCATAAGTGAATGACTCGCAATATGTTTGGTGTTTGACTATTTACGTGTTAGTACATATACCAACATGAATAGTCCCTTCAATCGGAGTGGAAAAACGCAACGAAGTCCCCCGCCCACACCTCGCCCAGAGGAAGACATGGACGAGAATGCTCCCGAAATCGTAGCGACTTCTGAAATACAGCAATGGATGTCTACCATTGAACAGTGCCTCAAGAAAGTCTGCGCTATCTCAGCAGAAGGAAAGTTGAACTCAGACCAAAAGTTAAGAATACATAACTTATGCCGAAGAGTTGGACACGGAACTTCCCAAATGGCTGTCAAGTATCAATCTTTAAAGCAAAATACTCTTCTTGTCCAAGCAAACCTTCAGGCTCTTAGAGAAAACCAAGACCTATCAGAACGTCTTTATGACCTAAAACGAAGCATCCAGGAGTCCACAGTCTCGGCTAACCCATCATTCGCCGATATGGTCAAAAAAGATAACAGCACTTTCATTCGCCCTAATAATGTTAAGTCGGTAGCAATTTATCCTAACGATAAACTAAAGTCAAGCGAAGACACTAAAACCCTGGTCCAGCAAATTATCAACCCTGGAGTAATGAAGCTGCATGTCCGTGGATTACGTAAAACTAGAAACGGCGGGGTCATAATAAGCACGGACACCATGGATGACGTTGAAAAGTTGAAGCAGTCGGTACAGCTTACCACCTCGGGCCTGACAGTAGATGAGCCACATAAGCGCAGACCTCGCATCGTTGTAATCGGAGTACCAACATCTATGCAAGAGCAAGAGGTCTTCAAGTGCATTTACGAACAAAATTTGGCCGATAAATTGCAGGGCACAACTCGCGATAACTTTTTGACCTCTATTAAGCTCAGCCACAAATCGGGCAAAAAAGACTCGTTGACTTGTAATTACGTCATAGAAGTTCCAGCTGTTATACGTAAGGCCCTTATATCTCAAGATCGAGTTTTTGTGAATTGGTCATCTTGCCCTGTGAGAGACTTTACTTTGGTCACTAGATGTTTTAAGTGCCAACAGTATGGTCACGCGGCTAAGTCGTGTAGAGCGTCAACCCATTCATGTGGCCACTGCGGAGACCTAGGTCACTCGATGACCGATTGCACGAAGAAAGCCGAACCTGCTAAATGTGCGACTTGCCTACAATTTAAGAAGCCGAGCAATCATAAAACAGGTGATATTGATTGTCCTGCCAAAAAAATGGCCGAACAAAGATATATTAATTCTATAGATTATGAAGGCGCCTAAGTGCTTGGCCACGGAGACGGACTAGGCGCGGTTGCGGGTGGCGGCGGCGGTTGGCTAATTGAACAAATGTATGAGAATGTATAAAGCATGCCACGACGCGCGCGCGGCGGGCTAGGGTGGCTGCGGCTGGCGGTGGCGGTTGGCGGCAGCGGTGGCGGACGAGGCGGGCCGGTGGAAACAATTCTATGGGCTAGTTTGCGCCTGGCCACGGTGCACAGCGGTTTGTCGGGCGGTTGAAAAGGGCTAGCGCGGGACAGATCGAGCGAAACAATTTTTTTTAGACGAATCCTCGAGCGGCGGTATTTTATTATGGACACTGAGTCATTTATTACAGAAATATTAAACCGACCACCTATGTGGATGTCCAAGCATCCACAACACAAGTATAAAATGTAATAAAGAGACTGTGGGAAGAAATCAAACAGCTTTTTCCAGATCAGGACAGTAAGTTTTATTAGATAATAATACCTAATTACTAATAAGTAGGTAGGTGCCATATTGACCCATGTAGTATTCTGCAGATCTAGATACATAAATTAGATACGTACCTATAAAAAGTCAATCTCAACTATACCTATAAAATATTCAAAAATTCTCCACATTTATGACGATCTTTATTTAATTCATGCACTCCGTCTCTTGAATTTAAAATGTCGTGCATAAAATACGAACTGCTGTCAAGGCAACTACGCGTCACTTTAGTTAGAAGAGCCATCTTCAATACGTCCACTTAGCCAGCCGCTGCAGCCGCAACTGAATGTACGTGGCATGCCACCCGCGCCCGCAGAAGTCACTTGCGCCCGCGCTTAGCCTAGCCCGTCTACGTGGCCAGGGCGTAAGAGCGCCGTCCAGTGTATTCTAATTTTGATCTTTGCTTAATATGGCTGATAATTTAATTAACGATTTAGATCACTTCTCCGTATCAGAGTCAAAATCATGTGATGTCGAAAATTGCAAACAACATATTTCACACTATGTAAACAATGCACTAACCATTCTAACCCAAAATATTCGTAGTATTTATAAGAACACAGATAATTTTAGCTGTTTCCTTCATAGAATTAATATTAAGTGTGACGTAATTATACTAACCGAGTGTTGGCTTGCTAAACACAGTGGCAGTTTACCTATGAAATCGGGTTACAATATTTTCAGTAGCAAAGTCAATTATAACCAAAATGACGGGGTGGTAGTATATGCAAGAAATATACTATTCAATATTTCTGTAGAGGACACTAGCCTACAAGACTGCAATAGTCTTTTAATCAAAATTGGTACAGATACTGCAGTACTGGCTTTATATAGACCCCCTTGTTTTCGGAACATATACTGTTTTCTTGCATCATTAAATGAGCTATTAAAAGAACTATCATCTTTCAGAACCATAGCATTAATAGGTGACGTAAACATAAACATTATGCCTGAAAACTGTGAAACATCTGCTCACGAGTATCTTAACCTGTGCTCCTTCCATGGTCTTCTACCCGCACACTTGATCCCAACCCACCAAAGCGGCTCTTGCTTAGATCACATTATGCTTAAAACCCACTTACCTACACTTACCCTAGTGACTAACTCAGCTGTTACCGATCATAAAGCGGCTATGCTAACCATAAGTCTAAAACCACCACGGCATCAACGCACGCAGCTTAAGTCTAAATTAAATATGATTAGACTCGAAGACGATTTATGTAACATTGACCTCGTTCCAGTTTATAGTTCTGCTGACGCTGACACCGCGTTGTCATACTTAACTAAGAAAGTGCAACAAGCCATATCAAACAATACTAGTACAGTAAAAATAAGCAGAAGAAATCACAATATTAGACCTTGGATAACTCCTGGCCTAATTCGCTGTATGAGACATAGAGATAAACTTCATTTTAAGGCTAAATCTAACTTAGAAAATTCATTTTTGCAAATTTCATGTAAACGATATCGGAACTTCTGTAATAACATTTTGAAAAAAGTCAAAAACAATTACGACAAAAATAAACTGGAGCAGGCAGGAAAAACAGTAAAAAGGTCTGGAAATTCATTAAAAATGTTACTTACACGTCTAAACGACATGAATCGACATCAAGTTTATTACAAACACAAGCTACACCGCTTTTATCTGCTAACAGTGCAAATAATTTCTTTGTCAATGTAGGTAAAACTTTAGCAGAACGCTTTAAGACACAACCCATCATTCCCAGGACTTCAAAAAGTTTTAGTCAGCGTAGCTCTAATGTAAATTCTTTTGTTTTATTAGCCACAGACTCCACAGAAGTAGAAAGAATTATTATGAGTTTGAAAGATGACTGTGCTGTTGGCTGGGATAACATCTCAAACAAAATGTTAAAACAGTTTAAACATATCCTGCTCCCGCCTCTAACGTATATTTTTCAACTTTGTCTCACCGAAGGAGTTTTTCCCAATTGTTTGAAAAAAGCTGTCGTTGTTCCCGTATATAAATCGGGTAGTAAAGATCAAATTTCAAATTATAGGCCTATATCGATACTTTCCTCCATATCAAAAATTTTAGAAAAAATTATAAACAACAGATTAGTACATTATTTAGAAAATAATTCGCTCTTGTCAAATAATCAATTTGGTTTTAGAGCTAATTTATCAACGGATGGGGCAGTTCATCAGTTAACTAACTATATCGCACAAGAGCTTGATCAAGGCAATAAAACAATAGGTATATTCCTGGATCTTGCAAAAGCATTTGATACTGTTTCGATACCCATCCTTTTGAATAAGCTTGAAACAATAGGTATAAGAGATAAACAACTGCAGTTGTTTACAAGTTATTTAAGTGATCGTAGCCAATGCGTTAAAATAGGCAATGTGGTCAGTGCTGACAGGTGGAACACTTCCTTTGGTGTCCCACAAGGAAGTATAATTGGGCCTACCTTATTTTTAATTTACATCAATGACCTCTGCAACCTTCAACTAAGCGGCGGTAAAATATTATCGTACGCCGATGACACTGCTCTACTTTTTTCTGCAGCGACGGAGTTCGAGGCGTATGAAAATGCACAAAATGGCTTCAATGTTGTAAATAACTGGCTTAATCAACATTTGTTAACACTGAATGCTGATAAAACTAAATATATCACATTTTCGATGCGCAAATCAACGTTTACAACAAGAACACCTTTGTATGCTCATGGCTGTAATTTATACTCAAACATGTCTTGCAATTGCCCTATCATTTGTAGTACTCGCAATATAAAGTATCTTGGGGTAATTATTGATGAGAATCTGTCATTCCGTTATCATATTGAAGCTTTATGTAACAGAATTCGTAAGCTTATGTTTGTATTTAAAAAACTTCGTACGATTGCAGATACCAAACTAATAATGCAAGTTTACATCGCCTTGTGTCAGTCGATACTAACTTACTGCATCACTGCATGGGGTGGTACATATAAGTCCCTGTTACTATTTGTCGAAAGAGCCCAAAGAGCAATACTGAAGGTGTCCACTTTCCGTCCTTATCTATATCCTACTCATCTTTTATATGAATCCTGTAAAGTTTTAACAGTTCGGCAATTATTTATAAAAAGCACAATACTAAAACAGCACAAAGCTCTTCCTTACAGCACTGAAATTACTAACAAAAGGAGGAAGGACATGGTTTGCACTTATCTCAAATGTACAAAATGCGCTTTCTCATCAAGGTTCTTTATATTCTTAGGACCCTTTCTGTACAACAGGATAAATGCTAAATGCTATATATATCCATTAAACAATATCAACTGCAAAAAGGTTGTACAGGAAGAACTACAAAAATTGACCTACGACGATACGGAGGGGTTATTGACCGTCGTTAAGTAATTCTTTGTTTATTTATTTCTGTGTGTATTAACTTATTATTATTTTATTTGTCTTTATATTAGATTGTATTTTAGCGTATAAACTGTTATATATTATTCATTTAAGTTTTGATTTATATTAAAGTTAGACTAAGCCCACATTCGCCTGAAAAACAGGGTTTACCTAGCTCAGGCAACAGCATTTAATTTATTTTAGATTATTAGTTTAGAGCTTATTGTAAACAATAGATGTAAACGTATTTCAATAAAGATTTTATTATTTTTATTATTTTTATATAGTCTAGTTGTCTGGAAGAGATCGTTTTAATTAAGCAATAAGACCGACTTTGCCTACTTTGTTATTTAAACTTTTTATAATTGTGTAAGCAATAAAGTGTTTATCTATATATCTATCTATCTAGTTGTATATTTGTTTAAAAACTTTAATAGAGCTTATTTAATAAGAGTTGTTCAAACGTACCTACTTCAATTGAAAGAACATTCACACTAATTGGTTGTGTAGTTTTGAAGCTATTGTTCATATGACAGACTTGATTACAAAAAAAAATGTGGGTACCATTTTTGTTTCAGTTTAATTTCTTGAAATACTCGTATACTGAAACAGGTTAAAGTGATACTTAAATGGGATTGTCGGACCAATTCCTCAATTGATAACTTCTTTTAATCTAAAAAAGTAACACAAATCGGTTGCATATAGTTCTGGAGTTATTAGCGGGCATACGGGCAAAATGATTACACTCTTCGTTAAATTGAAAGTCAGTTAAATAAGTATATTTTATTATCTAAAGGTTGAGTTTTTTATGACAAGCTATGCATAATGCCAAAAACGAACTGCCTGTATATCAGTTTGTCAATACAGTGTTAATTTTTTCCCTTGCTAACGGGTTAGACCGTGAGCAGGTATTCTGTGTTAATATATTTTTAATTTATTTCCTTACAAGATAATATTAAGGACTGTACTTTAAGAAGTACGACATTGGGGTGCCGAAATGGGAAGGTGCCGAAACGAAACTAAACCGTTGATTTGTGTTCATACCATTTTTTCATAAAAATATAAGCCCATCCCAGTAATAAAACGTATAAGCATTTTTATATACAAAAAATAGTGTACCTAGACTGTTATTTTAATACCAACAAAGCTTCTATCATGAAATTGTGTGTAACCGTTGTGTAGCCGACCTAAGCTGCCTTTATTGCTGTCGTCGACCTAAGCTCGGATCGATCTCGTCTGGTGCGATTTAGTAAATGTACATTTGTGAGCAACACCGTCCATCTATAGGAAGGTCTTTGTTGAAGGTCATGCCGAAAGAGGAAGAAAATCCCCATAACTATTTGCAACTTTAAATATGGAACTTAGAAATCGCAATAACAATCTGCGTTCCAAACATTTCGGTGGCGTGCCTAGGTGTTTGTGCGTTTCCAAAGAAACAGCTAATTTTTCTTTCTTAAAACACCACGTGCTGGACTTCGTTGTCACCGATTATTCCTGTGGCCACGATATTCTGTTGCTAAGGAAGAAATTTAGTAACCCATTTCTTTTTCGCACTACCAAAAGGTCCATTATCCTTGTTATGCGCGAGCGCTGATCAGCGCCGTCAAACAATTAAAATTCTATAATTGACGGATTAAGCAAGGTGTGAAGAAGCCACTTGGGGATCTGCAATGTGGACGGCTAATGAGGCACAACCTTACTTCACTAGCTGCAAACCTACTAACTAACTTCAAATCTGAAATCCACTTGTTTATAGATAAATTATTTGCCAATTTATCTGTAAGTAAGAAAAATAAAAGAAAGAAATTTTAAATCAACCCACTCGCATGATACGCTTTACCGAATAACCCAGTAAATTAATCTTTTCCGGTGGTTCATAGCATAATACAGTTGTATTCTTATTACCCAAAGTTAATAAAATTGATTAATCACTTATTTTAACAACCTTAATATTGAATAAGGGTGCTTAAGTGTGCGATGCCAATCTGGAGCTAAAATAAAAGTGGGTGTCACGCGAATATCGTGTTAACTCTCCATTGCCTTGACCCTGGTCGGCGCGGCTTAAACATTGTAGGAGTATCCTATTCTATAAATGTATGGAGGTACATACATTTTAACAATAATAATAATATACATGGTAAGTGCCCTCCAATTCGATGGCCCAACAGCAATGGCGGTTCAGTAACGAGGTCTCGGCTCCCGACAATGTAGCATTGTAGCATGGCAGCCCGCCATGAATTTCTTAACAAGATTGGACCACTCAATTATGTGTTTCCACTATAGAGAAAAGATTTTCGCCACGAATCACCCCCAACCGCCCTTGTAGAGGTAAAAGTCACCGCGATATGTTTTTATACACGAGATGTGTCTGACGATATCGCATCATTTGGTGAACCTCCCAATTTGACGGAATTTAAATGAAAGAGTAAGAGATTTCCTATTTTCAGATCTCATTTGGGTTAAAGTATTTTAATACTTATGTATAATACAAAATTTTGTTACTTTGCCTTTTTTCACAACGGGGATTAGGTACTTGGCCTTCATGACGCGATAGTAATTGACGATAAGGCCGATGGTGGACTTTACCACAACACACAAAATAACTTTACCGTGAATCCTCAAATATACCTACTAAGGCTATCTTATCTCTTAATTGTCGGAACGTAAAAATTTTTGTTATGACAACTGAATTAGAAAAAACGGTTGGTAGTAAAGTGAACTTAAGGCTAGCCCTACCACGTGCCTACAACCAACCAAGTCTAACACAACAATATGACTCTTTGCTGAGATCGAACTTGTAACGTCTGGGCCTAAGACCGATAGCGACAGTCTAACTAATAGACCACAGTGGCGATTTTATTAGAACTAGTGGTCGCCCAGTGGTCGCCCAGTGGTCGAAATTCGACCGTAATTTTATTAAGGCTGCACCTTAGAGCATTGGCTGCACGGATTGTATCAGCAATGATAAATTAAAAAAAATAGAATGTGAGTTTGGATTGGCATTGACAGAATTCGGCCGCATATCAGCTCCAATTTTGAAATTTTTGAAAAGAGTATATATGCATGTGTGTCAAACACATATGCGTGTGTGTCAAATACATGGCAGTGTGTGTAATGTTTGTTTTATTGATTTAATGTATTTTTATGCATAATTTTTTTTAAATATTAACATTCGGGAAACCTTCTCTAAGTATCTAAACTATAAGTGTGCGAAATTTCATACTTCTCCGTCCGCGCAATTTTCGTGAAAAAGGGGTAAAACATTTTTGCTTCACGTATTAATATATAGATTGGAGGCGCTTCATTTTCTTAACAATGGTAAAAACAGTTTTATCAAAAGAATATTAAAAGAACTGATGAAACGCACAATCTACGAATAAGATTAAAATACGCAATTAAAATAGATATGTATTGAGAGTAAAGATAAGCGCAGCAACGATAAATTCCCACGTGTGTGGCCGCAATGTACCAGACAGCTACCATGCCGCGCGAGGAGTTGATTGATGAATGTATTCCCACCAGATAAGGATATTGCAGAAAGTAAACTCCACACAAACGCGATCGAGTAACGCACACATAGAGGTAGTCTATGACTACCTCTCATGGGCAAGGAACCTGGCAATAGCTGTGCTCTGACTGTTCCGAGGAGTGAGGCGTATATATCGGAACAGATAAAAATAACAGGTTTCATTAAATAACAATATGGAACGGTATGTGTCTAAACCTATCCGAAACTGTTCCACAAACAACAGCCCGAATCTAGGCCAAAACATGCTTTTCTCTATTCTTGCTTATGGAGGTTACCTTTGTTAGAAAGAGATAACGCTTCGGAACATGCTCTTCGCTATTCTAGCTTACGCAACATACCTTTGTTGGAAAGAGATAGCAGCTGTTAGGCCTGTTCCAAGCACAGAACAGACAAGTGTTCCATTTTCGTTGCGCTCATTTTTCGACAGATAAAAGTAATTTATTAATAGAATAAATAATTAATTAAATTTCCTTATTTCTTTTGGCAAAGGAGATGTTTCAAGTTTGTATGGACACTGGGTTAAGTTTTTGTACAGGTAAAATAAATCAAAGAAATAAAATAAATAATCAATAACAAACATAAATTTTTCATAATTTAGCTTTATTTTGTGGTTCAAAACATTGTAAAATAATAATAATAAATATGTGACATTTCAAATTCAACAATGGTGAACGTCAATCAATGTCATTTTGACCGTATGAGTTAGACGTCATAATCACGGCTTATTTTCATGTTTTGTCTCATTAACTCAAACTATCCCTCAGAACAATAACTAAAGCTATAGAAGGATGGCTAAAATAAAAATCGTGCAACTATGTTTAGTTCCGTTCTATCTTATGGCTAGAATGGAGTGCGACAAATGGTTGACACTTAGTTTTTATTTTTTGTATTGTTATGTCAAACGGTCATCAGATAATCGGTGATTAAAAAAAATCTTTGAGTCCTTTCTATAGTCACTCACTACATTACCTTAAATATGACGTCACAAATCTGGTGATGCTATTTTAGTCCGGTTTCTATAGCTTTAGTTATTATTCTGAGAACTATCCTATCCTAGTTTGTTTATGGCTAAACTTCTTCATACAAAACATCCGTGATCCTCCAGGCTAAATGTCTTTTGAATGAGTTAGTTCACTAGTCAAAACGTCTATCGAATAATTTGTTATTGTTAAGCCGTGATTATGACGTCTAACTCATAAGGTCAAAGTGAGGTCAAAACCTCAAAGGGAAAACGGCCAAGGAGCAAGTCGTCCTCAATTCATGTAGTCCTTAGCGCAAACGGTCCTTAACGGAAAATAACATAAAATCATATAGAGATTAACGCATAATGATCTCTTTCATGCAAATGTATTGTTTTTGCCACTTATAAAACCTCTTTAGATAAAATCTCTTCCGTGTAGACGGTATTAAGTTCTAATGTCGAGTGGCGAGCGCGATCGAATTCGATCGCTTCGGGTTTGACGGAAGTTCGCCCACGATCGGATTCGATCTCTTAGAACCTAAAAGGTTAACTCTTAAGGGTGCGCCGACAATTAAATGCCAAAAATGCAGTTACGGTTAAGTAGATATAATTGAAAATACTATCGTATTAAATGAACAAAATATATATTTAGTATCATAGGGAACGTGTTTACAATTTGTCAGAACCATAAATTCATAACACGCTATAGTTTTTTCTACAATATCATTTAAAGTTGGGCAAAAATCATGAAAACGAGTGGCGGCGTTTAGTAGATTTCTTATAGTTTATCTAAATTATTGTACCTCTGATTTTGTCTAAACAATCATCAATGGATAAACTACAAATTGCTAGACTACATTTTCGATTCATCATGTAAAGTTACTCATACTAATGTTACAACACAACAGGCTGTTACTTTGGAACAGGTTTCCAGAACTGCTATTTTACTGGAACTGGAACAGGCGGAACAGGTTTCTTATTTTACCTGGTACAGCCCACAGGTGTGCGTCTGCGATGCCCGAGCGCGATATGTATTATTAAGCTTACCGTCTGGCTCTTCTTATTGTGTGGTAGAACCGCTCCTCGGAAGCGTTACTCGAAACATCGCTTGCTGATTTACAACAGATACAATATGCACACTAACACCCGCGCCCGCCTTACAATACGACACTCGATCACAATGTAAAACGAGTTTCATAGCTGCGATTGTTTGGCAATCTTCGGAATTTAACCAATCATCACTTGAGCTTGAGTTTAGACCTAACTCAAAATAATGAAAAATAGTAGGACGTTCGTATTTAATGAATAAATCGTGCTATATCATCATCATCATCATCTCAGCCAAAAGACGTCCACTGCTGGACAAAGGCCTCCCCCAAGGATATGAGGGGTATTTGCCGTAATCGCCACGCATGGCAGGCGATCGCAGTAAGTTGAGACTTAACCTCAGAGAGATGCTGCTGCCCATCCTCTGGAATGGTCCCTTAGTCGGCTTTTACGACACCCACGGGAAGAGATGGGGTGGTGCAATTCATTATCCCCGGCACCACACAGGGAACCGTGCTATATAAAAGAAATCAAATTACAAGGGGAAGGAGAAATAAGAGTTATTTTATTGTTTATTTGACCTATGCATTTATTCAGGACTTTATCTAAATTAGGTTTTAGCCGAAAGACGGCCACTGCTAGACCAAGGATCTTCATATCGACAAGTACATATTATATAGTACTACGAGTATATTAGTAGTAAATGTCATATTAAAAGCAAATGTCTGCTATTAATACTCGCCGAAACAGGAGTGTGGTGGACTGTATTTTTTGTAGAATTAAAAACTCTTCTTCGATGTATAGTATAGTGTCTTCTTTATTTCCCAAGTTGCAATTGAATACTGAACGTTGAACATGATTTTCATACAAAACTGCGCTTCTTATGTCCGTTTTGGACGTATGGCAACTAGCGACACGTTGACACAGTTGATTTTGCGACCGTTACAAAATCCCATACTAACTAGACAAACAAATAAGTGTACTTTAACGTGATTGGCTAATTCATGTTTAGACGTGTTTTGACAAGATCAAACCTAACTTATTCTTATTGCTTATTTCTACATTGAGTTTTACATACAAAATAAAAACAAAATAATCAAATATTCTTATTCTACATAGGTTCTAACTAGCTAAACTCGGCGTCCTCAACAGGGAGGTTCACCAATGTTTCTTTTTAAGAGAAACTTACGAGCACGGTATGTATCTCATCAAGATTTAATGTAAACTAAACTTTATGTTGTTTCGTTTTTGGAGCATTGACATATTTTTATGTAAGTGCGTGTTGGGTGGCGCCGGCGGGCTGGACTAATGCGTTTACTGTGTAGCGGGACTATTAGATTAGTCGCGGGACACGCGGGGCTTTCCCTCTGATTTATTTCAGGGCATACTTAAATCCATTCGTGCCTAGACTGCGAAAGGGGAATGGGGCGAAGATACACACTAACCTGGCAGACAGTACTTTTCTTTTCAATAGACAATATGATTATTGTAATTCTGCAGAGATCGGTATAGTTTAGTAACGTTCTCAAAGAACCTCCTATATTCTGAGAGCTAACTCTCCCTTGTAGATTTTGGACAGACAAAAACCTTTTCTAATTCATACTTTACTGCCCGATCTCGGGTCCAGCTTCAACCAAGATAACGAAGACTTTGTTGAGTGCATGAGCACTTTGTTGTCATTGACAGCGACCCGGGGCGGGGACCATTGTATTCCAATGACAAAAGTGAAGTAAGCAGATCAAGACGAACTTGTTTGTTTGTTTTTATGTTTGTGTTTGTATGTAAGTTGTATGTAGTCTATAAGATACAACGGGCTTTTGCCTTATTTAATTAAATCAATTAATTAAAAATAAGACTACACAACAGCAACCACCTCCTTGTCCTGTGTGTCGAAGATGCTGATGTCGAAAGGCCGGTCCTTGCCGCCCAGCAGCGCGATGCCGCCGGCCTCCTTGGCGCGGAACAGCGGCTGCCCGCCCACGTCTACCACCAGGTACTCGTTCCCGGAGAGTATGGTGCGCTTCTGACGCACGCAAACTCGGTCCAGCGCCGAGAGCTGCCTGAGTCCTGCAAAGTTTTGATGATCAATTTGTTTATTTGTAGGTACATATTAAGTGGGACATAGGTACTTTTACGTGAACAAAACAAAACATACTAATATTATAGAGAGAAAAAATCTTTGTATTTTTAACCCCCGACGCAAAAAGAGAGGGGTGTTATAAGTTTAACGTGTCTGTCAGTCAGTCAGTCAGTCAGTCAGTCAGTCAGTCAGTCAGTCAGTCAGTCAGTCAGTCAGTCAGTCAGTCAGTCAGTGAGTGAGTGAGTGTAAAAATTAAAAAACTTTGACTAGTTATAATTCTTAAACTACTGGTTCAAATTGAATGAAATTTGAAATATACCGTGTTTATACAATGCCTGTTTATGGTTACTGAAAATTCATGCTTTTAGTTTTATCCACAACGAAATTATAGGGGGTCGAATATGGCCTGAACTGTTGCGAGAAAAGGATGGTATGGCCGTGCCGCTTTTTTGCTCGAATTGGCGGGGGCACAGCAGTGCCCCCAAATAAATCGTAAGTCGTGTTTGTTTTCAAATGGGAGAATCAAGATGTTCTAGACCAGATGGTTACTGACAGGCACATTGTATTGGCAATGACGAAAGAGTGTTGTGGTGAAGTTACAATTCTTTAACGTGAACAGATAGTAAACAAACTCGCACTCGGCTCTCGGGCCTACAAGCAAGAGTCTACGATAGACATCTCGCACTGGGGCGACCATGTGGCGACTGACGACAACAAGCATGAACCGAGTATTCACTGTTCACTGCATATTGGGCTCCGGAAGATTTAGTGACTATCGATGGACGTCCGTGGTCGAGGCAGAGCTGACGACGCGACGCCTTTTAGAGCTTGCACTCTGAACACTATGGTTCCCGAATGCGAGTTCTATCTATTCGATCACGTTAACGATACTTAGCGAGAATTTGTATAGCAAAATTTTTATGCACCCGAGTTCATGAAAAATTAGCATGGCATTGAAGCAGCGCCTCCTGGCGGCATACGAGAAGAGTTAACATTTAGCCAATTTCAAATTGTCGTTTTCGTTAACGTGATGGAATGGCGGATGAAACTTGCATTAAGCTCTCTCTATCTTGAATGAAACGCTTCTGCGTTATCTTTACAGACTAAATGGCGATAATCTTTACTACTCTGTTTCGATACTTCCAAGTTATACTTAGTGATAATTTTCACGCCGAACCCATGTAATCAGTGTGTATTTACCTATTTATCAATGTTATCAGAAGCTACACATAGATAGCCGATAAGCCAAAACACTTGAATGGAAAGAAGATGTGTAAAGTAAGTATGTACAAAGCGTGATAATGTTAAAATTCTATGTATTACTTTTGTTCAAATTCAAAGCTACAGTTTATGTTATTTATTACCGAATATCAGCTATAGATAAAGATACGTACATTATTCTCAAGACTTTACTATTATGTATGATGTTATACTCGTAGTACGTAGATAAAATAATAATATTCGACAGTTCCCGGTAGATACCTACTTGAGAAAATCATAAGTTAAAAAACCTTACTGGATAATATTAGTTTATTGTTAACATTTTCCTCTGATCCAATCTCTTAAAATATAGTAAATATCGCAGGGTGAAACGGATTTTTTTAAAGTTAAAGGTAAATACGGAAACATATAACTTGATACTATTATTCCGCAGTATACATAATGATTGCAACAGGTGAAATTATCCAAGTTTGCGTTGATCGCCGAATCTGAAGAGCTACCTATAGAGATTAGCAAAAGTTACTAATAGAAGACTCGCGGCTGATTTTGATAAATACTGACAATGCATTTATTATCGTTACTATGAGAATAATATTTTAGTTTAGGTATCGGTGAAACAGTTTAAAAAAAATAAAGCTCTGCCCTGCTCTGCTCTTATAGCAATAGTACTTATTCATTACTTTCCAGAATTTGATCCTTATCTTTATCGCTTACTCTATGAGATAGTTGAATACTATTAATATGAATGAAAAAAATGAATTTAATAAAATTCTACAAACGTTTTATTTAGTTTTCATACATCTCTGCTACGAAACTCCTTTATTTGTTTTTCGGTATTTCATATAAGTAGTTTTATGACTCCACGCTCTCTTATAAAATTCATTAGTTCATTCATTTACAATAATTATGTTACGTTGTGCTACTAAAGTTGGTAATGCTCGCCGGCTTATCTAGAGTTCCGTTTTGATTAACGTTCGACATAAAATTCCTCTGCGATATCATCTTAGCTATTTCCATAGGTTGTCCGTCTGGGTCTAGGAGGTTCGTTTCAAAGTTTTGTTTGAAATTCGGAGTCTCGGTAGTTCAGCGGTCAGAGTATCGGACCGGTTATCCAAAGGTCGCAGGTTCGGCTTCCTGAAATTCGTTGATTTTTTTTCTAGTAAAATTTTATCTTTTAACTACTTTTTACTATAATTGCTTAGGTGAATAACTCGATAGTGCAGCGCTGTGCGATTATTCTTTTATTTATGTGTTATAACTATGGGTTTACTTTACAGGGAGCGGAGAGCTGCAATGTTTGGCACTCAAAGGTTTGTTTTTTTTTTGTTTTGTTTTCAAAGCTGTTTTTAGGTACTGCTTGTGAATAAATTATTATAGAATTTGGTAAAATAGCTGCTTAAGCTTAAGTTAAGCTGGCTAAAGATAGTCAAAGAAAGCAACATAAACCCATCATCAAATATAACCAACTTTAAATGTAACAAACATTTGTGTCTAAATAATATTCATTGTTTAAATGAATCATGAGAATTCCTTAATTTTACCCACCACAATACGTACCCAAAGGATATTTTGATGGATCCATCATCGTTTGTATTGGCTACACTCACAAAACACACACAATTACAATGCCATTGACTACTTCGCTAAAAGTTTTACAAACCGGACCGTAGTAGGTATTGTTTACCGGCTGCCACCAAATGACATTGCAATCACAAATATTAAATATCGAAACGATGATAAAACTTTACAAATCGTTACACGGTGGCTAATTTTACGTTTGAGTTGAGTATTTTGTTAATTCTCGCCTATTTGAACGTAAACATTAATAATTTGTATTAATAAAAAAATGTGTAAACACGCGTCGCGTGCCGCGGCAGCCGAGCGACTGACTGAATCACTCTACTCGGTAGATCTATGGTAGAGCCCTCATGTAGAGCCACCCCAAACAACGTGTTTGTATTGTAATCTAATCATGATAGTGGTATTCCTATCTAACATCTGGTTGTTGTAACTTTTTGTTTTCATTTTTCGTTATGGGATTTGGTAAATATTTCCTTGGTTTGATTTCATATGGTAATTCATGGAATAACTAGACTGGCGTTAAGTATTTAGAACATATTACATTCTATGCTGTGGTTGGTAACAATAGTTAGGCAGAATAATGAAGAGATGTTCTAGTTTAAAAGTTAAATGTAATTTTCTTATTCTGTAATATTAACACATTTTAGGCCAAAATGTTATGATGTCTAGATTTTTTAAATACATCTTTGAAGGGATTTAGGATTTAGCTCTAATTTTATTGCTTTTTATTATTTTATTTTATTTATATAATGTACTTAACTTAAATAAATAAAAATAAAAGTAAAACATTACATACAACCAGCAAAAATATTTATTAAAAGGTTGATCGCCGAGGGTCCCAGACACAAATGACACAATAGAAATTCAATTGTTTGTCGGACATTATGGCGTTTAAGGTGTTAAGGAAAGAAAATAAGGCTCAATTTACATTTCACTTGCCAGGTATCGCCTGTGTAATTGCTAGTGGCAATTGAACTTATAAATCCGCTCATGTCACCGCCATTTAAATAGGTGGATGGTCCGGGCTTCGATTCCCAGCGGGGGATGCATGTTTGTGTTTGATTTAGTTGGTTGTACGGCTTTTTTAGCCACAATCCCTGTGGCTGCTGCCTGTGGGACATCTGGACTCCGCTTCGGTTTAACAACAGGTAGGGTAAGAGCACCATGTTTGACAGGGACCAGTGACCGACATGCTCACTTCGTCCACCAGGATCCTGATAAACTTATGAGTTCACGAGGATCCCCTGGAGGATCAGGCTAGGGGATCCTGGTGGACGAAACGGACATGTTTAAGTCCGCCGGGCGATACACCACCATCTTTTTTAAGTATGTTGCCATAACATTAATGTTAGTAGCATTGTTGCGTTCCAACAGTTAGAGATAAATAGCCAGTTTCTCAATAATTAAGGATTCCGGGTGAAATGCGCTTCTACCTATGGCCTTGTCATCACGCAACGTCGTAGAATGTAAACCTAAACCGGTAAGCTTAGATTATCCCGTAAGGTATTAAAATAATACGAAAACATACGAGATAAACGAAGAAACAATAATTTTTATAATTAGGTACCTAAGAAAAATCGTGTAAGTAGGTAATGGAAAATAATAACAATAAGGTTCATTAATGAAAAGCAAAGATTGATAAAAATTAAATTTATTTTACAAAACTAAAAATCATAATAACTAATCAGTCTGTTACAAATGAATCTAACATTAGCGTTAACACCGTTTACTTGTCATCCTTATCTTTGTCATCCTTATCTTTGTCCGCCGACTTGTCTTGGATGGAGATGGTGCGCTCGGCCAGCGGCTCCGCCCGGAAGGCGACCAGCAGCAACTTGCCCTTGTCCAGGTGGCACTCCACGCGCTCCGGCGGGAACCCTTCCGGCAGCAGGAACCGCCGCTCGAAGTGACTCCTCGTCCAACCGTCCTCACGCTTGATTTCTTTCTTCCCTTCCACCATTATCTCGTTGCCGACTGTCTTCACCACAATCTGCTCTGGACTAAAGTTCTTAACGTCCAAGTGCACCTCCACTTTCTTGCCGTCCACCTTCACCTCCGAGTCGGAGTACACGCCCTCGATTCCGTGGTCTTTTTCCAGCGCAGAGCTCAGTTGCTTCATCGCCTTCAAAGAGTCGCGGAAGAAAGGATCCCTGGCGAAGACAGCGACAGGATCTTCCAGAATCCTGGCGACGGGGTCCCGGTACGGCAAGTTTCGCAGATGACGCATCCAATATGGCAAGAGAGACATTTTCGATGTTGTTTCTTATTTCACTTCTGTTTACACGTCGTCGCTTCGACAGAACCAAATTCAAACTGTTGTGCCGACCGCGCTCTTATCCCCTTATATACTCCCCGCAACGAGCGCGATCTGCCGTCAAGAAGTTGCACGAAATATCGCGAACATTCTACTGCATTCCATTCCATTCTGGCTCAATAGTAAAATTGTTAAAAGAGACATCTAGTGTTGAGTGCCAGTACTACAGAAACAAGTGTATAGATAGCACATACTTTAATCACATTTAACATATTGAACTACTATCATTATTAATTTCAATTTATCAAGTTGATCTATATTTAATTAGTAAATTTTATTTGAATAAAATCTTGGTCCGCGTATTTAAAGCGACTTTTATTGTCATTAGCATCGCCATCTAGCTGTGAGTAGATAAACGAATAAGTTTTGCTTTCCGCCACTAGATGTCGCAAGTAGTGCAAAGTGCATTGACATGCTGCCAAATATAATTAGATACGATTCTAGAATTTAAAATCTTATTCTCGAACTTCTGGGCTTTTGTATAATTAGTTTGTAGTATACTATGAATAAAAATGTATTTTGCATTGCTAATTTAAGTCCTTTATTTTTGCCTGCAAAACAGGATAATCCTAGTTCAGGCACTTGTGTATTTTTGACATATAGTATGTTTAGTATTCTGGATATATTGTAAAATAAGTTATTCAATAAAGATTATTATTATGATTATATTGCTAGGTTTTCTTCTCTATTTCTGTTTAAGAAAGAGGTTTATTATATTCCTGTATATTATCTTATTATTATTTGTATTATTATACTCTGTATATATTATTATTATTATTATTATATAATCGTATTTAAGCTTCTCTATAATGTAGAGTAGAGGAACTGATGCAATAGATCTATATAGCAAGCCATAATATTTAATGCGCTGACACACTCATCATGTGGTAAATATAGAAAAAAACACCACGCAACCACATGTATTGTGACGCAACTATCTAAGATTGTTAATAACATACCCTTAGCGACTGAGAATCGAACCCAGCAAAGTTGGCAAATATAAGTTAACTCTTGTGCATGCACAAGTAGTTTATCATCATCATCATCATCAGCTCATTTCATTAAATGGACACCATATGCCCCAGCAGTGGGGACATTTCCCCACTGCTGGGGTACGAGCCTTCCCTATGGATGGATAGGGAGAACAGGTCATAAACCACCACCACGCGGGCCCAGTGCCGGTTGGTGGTTGTTAACGACTGCTAATGCAGCCGGTACCAACGGCTTTACGTGCCTTCCGAAACACGGAGGAGCTCGAGATGATACACTTTTAATCACCCATCCGATGACCGGCCTTTGCGAAAGTTCCTTAACCTCAGCACTCGCAGACCGGGCGCATTAACCACTGCGCCACCGAGCTCCTCAGATAGTTAATCAATGATATTTTAAAAGATTACTTTTTGTATACAAAACAACCGGAAAAAAATCTTAATATTTTTGATACACCATATCTTACCACCTTTTTTATTTCATTGCAAATAATTTGATAGACAATTATTTTAATTAAACTAAAAAACATATGTTTATCTAGTAGACATGCTGGATTTCAAGATGCAACACTTTCCGTTTGTTTTCGTCACCAGCCTCAGAGCTAGATGGACGGCGTTATTATTCTAAGGATGGACCTAGAAAGTTCGATTCCCAGCGATACCACCAACCCAACTAAAATGTTTGTTGTCTTAATTACAATGTTATCGGTATTGTTCTGTTCCGTTAGTAAATAGAGAATTAATTATTAGTTACTGCTTAATTACTATTTACACCAAACCGGCTAGAGGCTAGACGATGGCGTTATCGTTTAGTATTATATTTAATTACTTTGTTGTAGTCTTTATTTCATAAATAACTAAGTATTTGATGTTTATCACATTTGATATTTATAGAGAACAGAGAGTAACATATATGTTAACAAATTCTACTGTAGCTTTTTTACAACAGTCCCCTGAATGGGTAAAATTGAAAATTTAAACAGATCATCATTTGTGTTAAACTCTGTGATTTGGATTTTGTTAGCGGCCAATTAGCGTGCTGTGCGCATGCGTCATTGAGCACCGGTGTCGGCCAGATATTACTGAAAAGTTGGGTTATTGTAAACTCGTCATAAGAGTTAATTCGTCATCGAAAAAACGTTGAAAAAACATGTGTAAATTCGCCACCGGTAGCTTTTTAAAAAGAAATTTGCTTTTAATTATTTTGTTCTATTGTAAACTCGCCACTTTAGGTGTTTTCGTATGAACTGCAGAAAAATCAAACATTTAAAATGATAAAATCTTTGTTCATTTATTTTTAAATAACAATTCTAATTACGGAATGACATAAAGGTACCTACATCTAGAGGTGTAACAATGCGCTGGTTGGCTTTAATCCTAATACTTACCATAAAACCATCAAAAAGTAAATAAGTAATATATATCTTTGTATCTAATGATCATAGAAGTATTGTTTAGTTATACAGCTCACATCTAGGTAATTGAGAAAACAGTCTTTGTAATAGATTTCGGTAGAGGTATAACAGTGCTCTGACTTTTTTTTTATGCCATAAGAGCGTTTACGCCGCACACTAGCGCCACTAATGAAAAAATAAACATATCTAGTAATTAGAGATAGAAAATCAAATTATGCTCAACAAACTATTTGAATGAAGTAATTTAGCATTTTTACGTCACCTAATTAACACCTCACATGTTATGGTTTAGTTAAATAAGACGTTACGGCCACTTTTAACTATAACGCCTTATTTAACTAAACCATAACATGTCAGGTGTTCATTAGGTGACGTAAAAATGCTAAATTACTTCATTCAGATAGTTTGTTGAGCATAATTTGATTTTCTATCTCTAATTACTAGATATGTTTTTTTTTCATTGGCGGCGCTAGTGTGCGGCGTAAACGCCCTTAAGAGCGTTTACGCCGCACACTAGCGCCGCCAATGAAAAAAAAACATATCTAGTAATTAGAGATAGAAAATTAAATATGGCGTTATAGTTAAAAGTGGCTGTAACGTCTTATTTAACTAAACCATAACATGTTAGATAGAAAATCTAATTATGCTCAACAAACTAGTGGTTTAGTTAAATAAGACGTTACAGCCACTTTTAACTATAACGCCATATTTAATTTTCTATCTCTAATTACTAGATATGTTTTTTTTTTCATTAGTGGCGCTAGTGTGCGGCGTAAACGCTCTTAAAAGACAGCTCTTGACCTCGATCTCGCCTGATGGTAAGCGTAGATGAGTATGAGGTTTACTTAAATCCTAATGATATATTATTAGACTAGCTGACCCGGCGGACTTCGTACCGCTTTGACAGTTTCCATGACGACAAAAGAAACATTTTTTATTGGAAATTAATTTTTTTTTCACTAATTTCCGTTACTTATTATTTATGTTTCTCACCGTTTAAACCTTCCCTAAACATCCACAAATATTTCATAATCAAAAATTAGCCAAATCGGTCCAGCCATTCTCGAGTTTTAGCCACTCAAACGAACAGCAATTGATTTTTATATATATAGATGATACTAACACTTATTCTAAATAGCTGTTGCCCACGACTTCCTCCGCGTGAGCTAAAGGCTGTAGTCTGTACAGTTTAATTTTTATGTAGGTATCTATTTAAGCTTATTAGGGTATAATAAAATTATATGCATCGGAAATTTAGAAAATTGACATTGTATTTACCGACATACGTACATCTACTCACTCTTAATATCCTTTCAGCTGGGAATGCTGAGATAGACAAAGACAATCGATCTCCATTTAGTGTGGTTCTGGCATACTTCCTGTGCCTCCTTTACGTTCATCATTATTTTCATACATTATCTCTTATTCTTTCGACTATCATCTCTGCCATGTACATACATATATTCAGTTTGAAGCACAGAATCGTCCCGTTCATACAGATTCTCACTCAGTTTCCCGTTTCAATTATCCCTCCACATACATTCAGTATACAACACCGTTTCTCGGTGGGTTGCGCGTATTTGCTACGTCATACAAACCTGAAATGGGTTTACTGACGCTCAATTATCTATACTAATATTATAAAGCTGAAGAGTTTGTTTGTTTGTTTGTTTGAACGCGCTAATCTCAGGAACTACTGGTTCGAATTGAATAATTCTTTTTGTGTTGGATAGTCCATTTATCGAGGAAGGCTTTAGGCTATATAACATCACGCTGCGACTAATAGGAGCGAAGCATCAGTGAAAAATGTTGCAAAAACGGGAAAAGAGCCTAAAAAATTAAAAATGCTGCCGAAAGTCACTATTCCACGCGGACGAAGTCGCGAGCACAGCTAGTATGTAATAAAATTGGTATTTTACAGCTCAGGTACTCGTCCGGAGTCGTCCTAGGCACTGGTGTATCTTAGCTAAAATGTGTCTACTGTTATACTGTCCAACCACGGTCTTCAAAATATTTTTTGCCTTGTCCACCGAAGCTGGATATCGAGTAGCAGGTAGCGGTCCAGGATTATTGGTTGTCGGCCAGAAGGCACAAAAAACTATTTACCAACTATGTTCTTATTCGTAGATACAAAATATCAATAAATTGAGAACTGTAATAAATTATATTATTGTCTATTAGGTAATACAGTATTAGTAGTTTATGCAACTGTCATATAATGAAGGGTATTAAAACACGAGTGTGAGTTTATGAAACGAGCGCAGCGAGTTTCATAATAGTAACGAGTGTTTTAATACCCGTGTTATATGCAGTTGCATACACTACTTTATCTTCACTAATGCAATTAGTCAAACAACAAGAGTAAAAGCTGACAATAGTTTATTTATAATAATTGTTCAAATTTTGGATGGTACAATTTTGAAAGTTAATGTTAATTATTGATCCAGCAGCTGTAGCGGTCGCGGGGCAAGCAGTAGAGCTCGTAGACGGAGTTGGAATATTTATAATTACTTCATTCGTCTTGTTTTCTATACTGTTCAAGATCGTATTTGAGACTTGAATTTTATTCATTAAAGACTCATCAATGTAGCTTTCAGCTACAGTAGAAGACTTCCACCCTCCCGTGTCGTTTCAGTGCGGTCAAATCACCACCGCTATCTATGAGAAGGGTCGCCGAGGTGCGCCGGAAGCAATGCCCCGTGTACAACGCTGGGTTAGGCAGATTCAAAAAACTTGCGATAGTTTTTCCCAGAGCACCAAATTTATTAATACCAGTTCTTTGATCGACGCACTTCCCCGATCTATAGCTCAAGAAAAAGGCAGGGTTTCGACAGGGGGTGGGTCGAAGTTCCATGTATTTTTTACATACGGCATAGCAGTTGCCCGTCACAACGAAAGAACGATCTATTTTCGTTTTTGTTTTCGAAACTTTCACCATGATTGTACTGTCGTCTATGTTAGAGACTTCATTGAACTGGATGTTGTATAGCTCTTGCCTTCGGCATGCCCCCATTATGCCGAAGATTAGTGCAACCTGTAACAATAAACGATATAATAAGCTTGAGGTACATAGCCAAGGCAAAAACTATGATTTATGAAGTAGTAAAGTGTAGGTACCTACTACCTAATTTATACACAAAGCGCTTAAACGGAGTGTCTAGATAACTTGCGTGTGTAGTACGTAAGTACTAGGTAGATTAAATAACAGAACTAAAATACACTTACCTTTTCAAAAAGATACAAAATATCTGGTGAATCTTTCAGGAACATCTTTATTTGACCTGATGTAAACGTCAAGGACTTTTTTTCCTTGTGTCCTTCTAAACTGCGTTTCAGGAACGAACGCTATGACTTTTGAATACTTCGTGATATCAATATTGTTGTAGATACTCAGTGTATCATTTTTAACTTTTAATTTGTATTTTTAAAACAAAACACATTGCGAAACATTAAATTCATGCGTACGTGTATTGTCACAGTGAACTTGCCGCCATTAAAATCTAACCAATGAGAGCGCAGCTGCGCGCGCAGGGCCAATCAGGAGCGAGCGCGCGCTGTTCTTTTTTTATTTAATTGGCACAAGATCTTACCAAAGAGTTTTATGTATGTAAGTTTAGTAGTTTCGACGAAGTTTTCACGTATAACCCAACTGTTTTCAAAAGCCAGCCTAATAT
The DNA here is from genome assembly GCA_947562085.1 of Eudonia lacustrata. NCBI lineage: Eukaryota > Metazoa > Arthropoda > Insecta > Lepidoptera > Crambidae > Eudonia > Eudonia lacustrata. The sequence goes on along the minus strand of OX387340.1, from coordinate 28,673,435 downwards.
CAAAATTTTATACAACTTGTATGAGGATTTTGACAAAAGGCTCGCCAGGTTAATTGGTCGCGTTTTATTGATGTTATAATGAGATTTTACGATATCGATGTGGATATTATACCATCATGTGATATTGCTTAAATTGAGTGTTTTGTTGTCTGCGCTATAACAGTAGTCATTATAAGTCAAGTATTGGAAACATAAGTAGAATGTTACAACATTAGTGTAGATAAAGCATTTTATGTTACATACTTGCGATAAATTTGAACTTCTTCGTGGCATCTTGTTAGGTAGGTAGCTTTTTAGAGGTAGATCACAGGACACAGAAAGAAGTTACCTCTACAAAACAAAAATCTGAAGTCCGTGCCTCTAATACAGTTGTACCCTGCAAACTTAAACATTTTTGCAACTTTGATACCAGAGGTAGCCATCGTCTTATGCGATAGAAGAATGGAAAAACCATTTTTCTGTAATTTAGAAGTATGTACAAAATTCATTATTTATAGGTTTTATGATATTAAAATTGTTATGATACTTACTTGCTTATATTGTATCATTGAACACAGATTTATCCTATAAACATGTTAAGAAACCAAAGTAAGAAACCGCTTACATGTAAAATAAGTACTGAAATAAGTGTTTAACTTATCTGCATCAAATGTTTCATAAAACTTTTACACAATGAATAAATCTTATTTGAAAATTAATAAGATCTGAATAAGTACTGAAATATTTAACGTACCTGCATAAAATGTTTTAAAAAACTTTTACACAATGAATAATTAATATAATTTGAAAATTATTAACAAAATAAAAATAGGTACTTATTGCATTGCAAAACATCAAAATTTCCTTCTGTTCGTTTCAAAATTTGAGCGCCAATTTTTTTTTTAATTTTCCTGTTTTCGCGTTTTTTCACCAAATAGATTTAAAAAAATAACATTAAGTATTTTGGCCAACAACCCAAAGGTTTATACAGCCAAGCTATGTAATTCAAGATATCTTCTATGTGCAATATTTTAAAAAATAGAGACATGATTTTGGGCAATGATACAAAGTTTTATACAGCCAAATTTAATGAGTAGGTAACATTTCTATGCATAACTAAAAAAAGAGACATTATGTTGGGCAACGACACAGAGGTTTATACCGCCAAATATAGGTAATGTTTTAACTTTTAACATTTCTGTGTATTAGAAAACTGCAATAAGCGCGCAGGCGCGACTAAATAGCCATATTATTATTGGTTATTTTGGAAAATGAAACAAAAGGTGTACCTATGTACAGCCAAGTTTAATGATGTGCGTGATTTCGAGTTTGTTTTTATTTTTCGTCGCTTTACTACTGCGGTGCTAATGTTCGCTTTACAGATTTATAAAGGGTAGGTTTTACCTTAGAAAGTAACAAAACTTTTCTAAAATAATAACTCAACGAACGTATTTAACAGTTGGTCGCGTAAATACGTATGTCAAAATTTGTTTAACATTTTTCGATTTGTATGTTGTTCTCCGAAATTTTCTAAGCATTTTGGTGATAACCGCATCAAAATCGGTATTCTCATGACAACAACTATCAATGACAGGCTCAAAAGGGCAAAGAACCCAGAGCCGTAAAATGCCAGAGCCGTAAAACTCATTAAAAAAAATTCCCCTATGTTACATAATAAACAACAGTTGCCAAGCAACCAAGGATTAAATCTCGGTTTAGACCAAATCAAAATTTATCAATTTTCGAGTATTTATGTAGCCTATGTTATTCTCCGGAATTTTCTTAGCATTTCGGTAAAACCGGATCAAAATCCGTTCAGTAGTTCTCGAGTTTATCGTGTTCAAACAAACAAATAAACAAACAAACAATTTCTTTTTAAACTATTCTATCGTGTTCCGTAAGTGATTTTAAAGTATTTTTTTTATATCTTGCAATTACAGATATTTTATCCTTACGTTCTTATTATACAGAATGTCTCATTTAAATCGGTCAGTATGGGAAAGTCTGACACTATAAGACATACGAAGATCTGTTCTTAGGAACCACGTCATCGATTTTAATAAGAAGAAAAACTGCATTCATACATTTAAAAAAAATCTGTACTCAGCTCGGGAATCGAACCCGGTTGTTTTGAAAAAATAAACTTACACTATTTCTATTTAGATATCGATTGTGTAGGTCTTAAGCAATCAATTGCTCTTTGAAACATGATGTCTAAAATGAATAAAATGCATTGTTTTCACATACTTTTATTTATTTTAGAAGGTGTTCGAAGTGACCACCGTTTTTTTCAATACAATATTCAACACGTTTAGGTAACGATCTTACAATTACAAAACCAGCAAAGAGGTACAAACAACCATAGAGACAATTTTACATGCCTGAACTTGTTGAATGTAACGGTGGTCACTTTGAACACCTACTAAAATAAATTAAAGTACGTGAAAACAATGCATTTTATTCATTTTAGACATCATGTTTCAAAGAGCCATTTACTGCTTAAGACCTACACAATCGATATCTAAATAGAAATAGTATAAGTTTATTTTTTTCAAAACAACCGGGTTCGATTTCCGACCTGAGTACAGGTTTTTTTTAAATGTATGAATGCAGTTTTTCTTCTTATTAAAATCGATGACATGGTTCCTAAGGACAGATCTTCGTATGTCTTATAATTTCAGACTTTCCCATACTGACAGATTTAAATGAGACACCCTGTATTTTCGAGTATTTATGTAGCCTATATTATTCTCCGGATTTTTCTTAGCATTTTGGTAAAAACCGGATCAAAATCCGTTCAGTAGTTCTCGAGTTTATCGACTTCAAACAAACAAACAAACAAACAAACAAACAAACAAACAAACAAACAAACAATTTTTTTTTAAACTATTCTATCGTGTTCCGTAAGTGATTTTAAGGCAACCTGTGTAATTTTTTTTTTTATATCTTGCAATTACAGATTTTTTTATCCCTACGTTCTTATTATATGTATAGATGTATGGAGCTTTTAAAAACGTGGCGAGTTTACATTGATGGCGAGTTAACAATATCATGAAAAGTTTAGTACGTAGCTTAGCTGACAGATAATCGTTGATGACGAATACCACGTTGTATTTCAAGATACGGATAGAACAAAAATACTTTATAAACATATATACCTAGTTAGCAACATCTACCTACTTTTTATTTATAATTTGTGTAAATACACAGAACACGAGTATTGAATTCGCTTAAGTTAAGAAGCCAGTGGCATCTATGTAGCAGGCATCAGCTTAGAAGAGATTTTGGATAAGGGTTTGAGCGATGGAAACTTGGGTAGCAAAGGAAAGGAAACCCTTTTGGAGGCCCTTCGGCGATTAAAAAGAGAAAATTACCTTGCACTTCATTTCAACGCAAGGGAAGACATCAAAAACGACTGTTTTTTTACTTTACACAATACTACTACCATATGGCCATAATTTTCTAGTACGAGTGCCGAGTGTTACAAACCACAGTTGACATGAGTTTACGTCTCAGAATAATAAATTATGTCATGGGTATCATGGGGAGGTAATATTTATTTTGTGCTTCGAAGGCACGTAAATCCGTCCCGGCTGCATTAGCATTCGTTAATCCGCGCGTGGTGGTTTTTGGCCTGTTCTGCATGTGATATTTTTATTCATGGAGAAGGCTCGGTCCCCAGCAGCGGGGCAAAAAATGAGCTGATGATGAGATGATTTACTTATTAAAAAATACATAGAAAGTCATCGACATAAAAATGATTTCGTTATCGTATTGTAATTTGAAATCGGTAATTCAAGTCAAACGCCTCGGTGGCCGTGTGGCAGAGCGCTCGGCCCGATACCCGAAGGTTCCGGGTTCAATTCCCAGGTCGGGCAAAGTGTGCTTCGGATTATTCGATACATAGCCCGGGTTTGTGATCACCAACCCGCATTTGACAAGCGTGGTGATTAAGCCAATAACCATCAATTGTAAAGATGACTTGATTTCAATGATGGAGGCCTTTGCCCAGCAGTGGGATAGTTATAGGCTATTTATAATATTCAAGTCAAACGGACTTGAATGACAGACGCCATATTGTTATTGTATGACACACTGGGAAATAGCTTTTAAACATTCGTGGGGGTAACAAAATGTTCGCCCTTATTGCTCGCCCTTTTTACATGCCTGACACACATTTCAATATTGCAAATGCAATTATTTGTTCAATGATCCAACAAAGGCTATTTATAATAATATGTATTTATAATATCCATTATCATGTGTGAGCCGCGTCACTAAGTAGTGCTAACCACTACGCACGTGAGGTTTAGTGCCGTTAAAAAGAACTGGTTGTAGTCTGATTTCTCAGTGGAAACCGAGCAATGCAACAGTATAGTTCATAGATAATAAAATAAAAATACAATATTTACATCCAAAATACGTTTCTATAAGACTGAAGACGGAATACATTAAATTATTATCATCGCGGTATTTTAGTTCATAGATTTCGTTATTATAAACATAAAAGGGACAATGTCGTCACTTACAAGTTTAGTGTTGGTCACCATGTTGTGTGTTGTTTTAAGCAAGCCCTTAGAAAACGCTGAAAATACAGGTGAATTTCTTTTTACAAAGTAAAAACTCGAGTGAAGTATATATTTATTTAAAGATTTTCTAGATCTATCCGTATTATCCTTTAATGTATCCTACCTTATTTGTCCTGGGTATGGTGGGATGCACTAAACTGAGTGTGCGGAGAGACCTAGCCCTAGCACTATACATTTTTAAGCTGATTCGCGGAACAGTTCACAATCCAGAATTGCTTAGTTTGGTGAGGTTGTGTGTTCCCGATGAATACGTGGGGCGCCGCCGCTTACCACCGTTACTGTCGGTGCCCAGGGGGCGAACCGAACTCCTGCACTGTGCTCCGCTGACGCGCACGCTGCGCACTATCAACCAAATAGCTTTAAGGACAGACATTTTTTCTTGTTCTTTGAACGAATTTACAAGAGTTGCATTATTTATAATATGTTATTGTACTTAGTACCTACCTAGTGCTTTTCTATCGTATTAGTGTTGTACTGTAAAGATAGATTTAAGCTAAGATTAATAAATAAATAAATAAATAAATTTTACAATAATAATAACTTGGTACCATTTTGTTTTCAGACATAGGAACGGCTCCGATATCTCATTCTATTCAAAAAAGGTTTATCAACTCTGCTCTTACGTCAGGCGACTTTGATGCCAACAACGGACTTCACAAAATTAGGACAAAGAGAAGGTATATACCTGCTAATATTTGTAGAGTTTTTTTAGTCAGGAAGTTGAGCATTGTCCCTTGTGGTACTGTAATCTTTTCTGTGCCCTTGAGCACATTGCGTTCTCGAAGAATCCAGAGTTATATAGAATAGGGTGGGAAATCGGTTAAAAGGCGAGACAAACTTTGCATGAATAAAAATGTTCTATTAGCACTAGCTGTTACTAGCAACGGTTTATGTTTTATAACTCAGTCTTACTCGATGGTCCCGTGTTCAATTCCCTGGTCGGGCAGTGTTTCGGATTTTTCGATGCATAACCCGGGATTTGTGATCACCAACCCGCATTTAGCAAGTGTGATTGATTGAGCCATTACTCATCAATTGTAGTGATGACTTGATTTCAATCCTTTGCCCAGCTGTGGGTTATTTACTTACTTACTAACTCGGTTCTAAATCTTACAGCGAAGAAGAAGACTGTGAAAAGCTGGAGCTGTGTCGCCTGCACGCGCGCTCGCAGCACAGCATCTTCGCAGCGTTCCAGCTGTACTTCGTGAAGTAAGTATATCTCCATATTATGCGGATACCTACCCCCTTAGCCAGACAAGGTGTTATAACACACCTAAAAGTATTATATACATACTCTAATATACTTTCGGAGTTTCATTTACAACACAAACGCCTGGTCAGGCTAAATGGGATATTATGCGCAATTTGCAACGCAAAGGTATAATGCAATATTAAAACTTTTAGAGTAGGTACTTATATGTTTTTGAGTAAAACTGTCAACAATTTTGGCTCACGTAATTTAAAGCATAGGCATTACATCTTACTTTTTAATTATTTAAGCTTTAACTGCCGTACTCAGAGATGTCAATTAAATTTTAATGACAATTAAGTCTCTTGCTGTCACTTTCTTATGTATAGTGCTAAATAGAGAAGGAAAGACAAATTTAATTGTCGCTAAAACTTAATTGACGTCCGCAGTATTTTATCTACCTACTTAGAACAGATATTTTAACGCCACGAATAAAACAGAAAAGGTTTTTGCGAGCGGACGCTATTACTGTACCTTCCCTGTACCCTACTTAACAATTTTTGTTACCATTATACTTATCAATAACAAATACAATATATATATTTAATAATAATAATAATTATGTGATTGATATTTGCAGCAGGGAAAACGCCCGATTGTGGGATCACCGAGCTCACCACGACTGTAACCAGCGCTTCAGGTGCTACGAAGAGTGAACCAAACACCCAGTACCTACTTCGAACAAGGAAAAATTTGCCACATCACCATTGTAACCTGAAAACAACTTTTACGGATCTACTCGCGTTTATTTTACACATTGATTTTGTTAATGCGTAAAATAATCGCGAGTACATCCATCAAAGATGTCCGTGACTCCAGCGGGATAACCCCTTCAGATCGGCTTCAAATTTCGCCATGATTTAGTTGATATTATGTTTAAATTTGTTAGCAAATATCAAAATTTGTTGACCAATAGTTATCGAGATATCCCATGTTAAAAGGTATCCCGCTGGGGTCACGCTCGTCAAAACTATTTGACCTAAAACGAGCAGGAACGAGACACGCTACTGATATAGTTTTTGTGCTAAGATTTTGTTGATTCAATTATGAATCCATCAGTGAAAATTCCAGGATTCTACCTTCTGTAGTTACCGAGTAATCAAATACCTACTTTTCGTCAAAATTCCTCCGAAAAGTAAGTTCTAGTGAGGTGGCAAAAGGCTACAATCATGAAATCCAGGGAAGATTTTGTTGACTCTGAGAGAAAATTTGTTAGACAAAACCGAGAACTCTAGCTACAGTACATCCTGAGATATAACGCTAATATGGTTATCCCGCTGGGGTCACGGTGTTGATACCTAAACATGGTTTTTCCACAGGAATGGAGCAAGTAGCGAGTTTATGACTATAGCCAAGATTTTGTGGGTGTAAAAATCTAACCAGTTCCTACTTTTCAGTTTCCTAGGTACAGTATTTTAGGAGAAATTAAAATGAATTTTTACTTTTTATTTTCAAGTGCTAATTGCTGCACTGAAGCTAAATTAAATATTTATAAAATTTACAAAATACAGTGAAAAAATTAAACGCCTAGCCGACCCAGCCAGGAATCGAACCTGAGTCTTCCGCAATCCGGGCGGCTGCACTGACCGCTATGCTACCGGGAAGGCTACCGTAGACGCTGAATTTTGTCAGTAGTAAAGTAAGTAGTAAATTTACTATAGCGTTGTGTTATCAAATTTGTAGTATTTCATCTGCAAAGATGAATCTGCATAGCCAACGGTTGCAATGGTCGTTGGATAGATGGCGCGCTGTGCCGCTATTAGCACTCTAAAAATTACAAAAGCAGTGACAAAATTCAGCGTCTACGTCAGCCTTCCCGGTAGCATAGCGGTCAGTGCAGCCGCCCGGATTGCGGAAGACCCAGGTTCGATTCCTGGCTGGGTCGGGTAGGCGTTTAATTTTTTCACTGTATTTTGTAAATTTTATAAATATGAAATTAAAATGTATAACTTTTTCATACTAAAAGTACGCGTATAAGCCCACCAAATTAAGTTGGTTCCTTAAAAGGCCAAGTTGGCGGCCAATTTTTTTGTTTAGAGGCCGATTCCGATGAAACTAAAATTGGCCACCATCTTGGTCTTTTTAAAGAACCAACTTAATTTTGTCGGCTAATACGCGTACTTTTAGTATGAAAAAGTTATACATTTTAATTTCTCCTAAAATACTGTACCTAGGAAACTGAAAAGTAGGAACTGGTTAGATTTTTACACCCACAAAATCTTGGCTATAGTCATAAACTCGCTACTTGCTCCATTCCTGTGGAAAAACCATGTTTAGGTATCAACACCGTGACCCCAGCGGGATAACCATATTAGCGTTATATCTCAGGATGTACTGTAGCTAGAGTTCTCGGTTTTGTCTAACAAATTTTCTCTCAGAGTCCACAAAATCTTCCCTGGATTTCATGAACGTACCCTTTTGTCTTACACCTCAACTAGAACTTACTTTTCGGAGGAATTTTGACGAAAAGTATATATTTGATTACTCGGTAACTACAGAAGGTAGAATCCTGGAATTTTCACTGATGGATTCATAATTGAATCAACAAAATCTTAGCACAAAAACTATATCAGTAGCGTGTCTCGTTTCTGCTCGTTTTAAGTCAAATAATTTTGACGAGCGTGACCCCAGCGGGATACCCTTTAACATGGGATATCTCGATAACTATTGGTCAACAAATTTTGATATTTGCTAACAAATTTAAACATCATCATCATCATCATCATCGGCCTATATTAGTCCACTGTTAAACATAATATCAACTAAATCATGGCGAAATTTGAAGCCGATCTGAAGGGGTTATCCCGCTGGGGTCTCGGACATCCATCAAAGTTGTTGTTGACGACCTCCTTGGTCGAGTGGCTTGCACACCGGTTATCATGGTGTCGCCATGGTGATCTCTGAGGTCCCGGGTTCGATCCCCGGTCGGATCAATTTAGAAATAGCTGTTTTTCTTAATTGTTTCGGATCTGGGTGTTTCTTTTGTTTCAGTATGTATTTAAGTATATTAGGTACCTATGTTTATCCGTTGTCTAGCTAAGCATTTCTCGAGTTTCTTAGTGTGAGTCTGGGAATATTTTTTTTTATTTATTAAAAATAAAAGACTACAAAATATACATTATAAAACATAAGTAGATAGTTATAGAATCATAGATTTCCCTAACGCAACATTGTAATGAGTTAAAGAGGTCAGATTTCGTTTACGCAACTTTGTAATAGCTTATAACACAACTACCTCGTAAAAGCCCATAAACTACACTAGTTTATGACAACTTAAACACAAATGTTGAAAAAATTTCCACGAGCAGGATTTGAACCCGCACCCTTCTGACATACCGGGTCAGGTGCTCTTCCAATAGTAAGTTCCAAGTAAAAAGTAAATAGTGTTGAATAATTTCGGCGGGCTGGTTAGAACCACGATAGCTCAATTGGAAGAGCACCTGACCCGGTATGTCAGAAGGGTGCGGGTTCAAATCCTGCTCGTGGAAATTTTTTCAACATTTGTGTTTTTGTAATTTGTTCGTAGCAAAAATTGCTTTAAAAATTATATAAACATTTTATGACAACTTATTAGAAAATATGTTTTAAAACGTCGTAAAACGTGATAAAGGGATTGTCACGCTAATCAGTTTATCACACGCATGCAATAATTTATTGTCACCTTGAGTAAACTTAAAGCGTGTCGAATTATGTTAAAACCTTTTAGGAAAATAACCAAGAGACGGCCCTGGATAGTATATAAACTTCAAAAGCAGAGCACCAAGCTCATTCCACCAGCGCCCTTTCTTCGAATGTAACTTGTACTTTACACTTAAGGCTAGTTTAGTCTAAAAATTGTAACAAGTTTATTTTAAATAAAACTAAAAACTGCAATATACGCCGTGGTTCGTTAATTGCCTACCTTCGCCACTTTTTCCGCTTACACCGCCCGGACTCGACGGTTAACTAACATAGTAAGATCGCGTCGTTACTTGTTTCGAAAATAACGAGTTTTTGCTTGTATTGTATGTTTTATTATGTATATTTATGAATTAAGAATAGATTAAGGTATTGTTATTGCAATAATATTATGTTAAATAATTTATTAAAAGACATTTTTATCAACAATCCATTTATTTAACCTTATCAGTTAAAGACATAGTCGAACATCACCACTGTAAATGCATAAATCATAATCTAAAATTAACAACAGTATTTTAAAATAATAAATAATATTTTCTCACTCGTACTTTGAAAGTTGTATTGCAATAAGATTGTACAAAATTATTGTATTTTATTACAATTAAATAAAAACTGTTGACACGAACCACAATCAAGAACTCGTTCACATAAATAAAAAATCCCATTCGATACAGTAAGCTCTCTCGTAATTTTAAATAAAGGACATAATTATTACGTGGTTATAAAGATGATATATGAACTGGTTATTTTCAGATGGAATGTTAAGATTTATCAACGTTTTTATTTCGCCTATGAGAATAACACACCTGAAAATGATTTGCCACAGATGGGACGATTTATTTAATATATTATTTAAAAATACTCCTAGAGCTCTATTAGACGTAAAGTCGTCCAAAGCTAAATGTCGTGAGTGGTGAATGGAGTCCCACTGAAGCAGTTTCTTCAAGTTGTCTTACATTTCCAGTCTGTTAGCATGCAAATAAATACGAGTATTTACCAGCATAAAAAGAATTTGTTCATATTATTGATTACAATTTCTTTGTTATACAAAATTATATTTTTCTAAAATTACTGATTCGAAATCATTGTTGACTAAATGTGACAAAAGCAATACCTACACCACAATTATGTACATTCGTTACGAAGAAATTAAAAAAAATAAAAATAATAATCGGTAAATTACATTTTATTATACCATTATTTTATAAAATTTATTTTAACCTTTTCACCGCCCATCTATCCTGCACGCGATGTCCCGCTGTACGCCAACGTATAAATGTATAACAGACTCTATAGTACGTAAGCAAGGATGGCGGTAACCTCATATCGATAATAAATAAATAGATGTGTAAATTTAAGTTTGTATTTAAATTTACAAATATAAATAAACACTGATACATTATAATAGTATTTTGTTTTATTTTATGATCATTTTTTGTAAGAAAAATTAGATTATTTTTTGTAAGAAAAATTAATATCCATTACCAGAGACAAAAAGACATGCATATACTTGCTAGAGATATAAATATGCTTTATTATAATCAGCACTTCACTATTCATTTCATAACGTCGTCCGTTGACTTCATATCAAGTCTTTGGTTCTAGTAGCACGATAAATTTCTTAAGGAAAAGGGTTGTCTATGCTTTTATTTCATTATAGAGTTTTGTTGGTCTATACTTAAAATTGACGTTTCATGTATGTGTTCACGTTCAGTTTTAATGTTGATAGGTATACAGCTTATTTTGTTAAGTGGCTGGCTTACAGACTTACTTTAACTACCGCTGAGTTACCGAGTGTACGTTTTGATTTACAATAAACATTTGAATAGTGTTTTAGTAGCCGCTTTCTTGTTTATACACGCACGAACGAGAATGGACAGTAAGTACCTTCCTTTTGTACGTCATAAATAAATACATTTACCTACTAAAATAAGAAGAAAGAAACAAATAGATGGACGCTTGGAATTGCGCACAGGTACAAAGTATAGTCAGTCTAGTAATAACATTCAGTCAGTCATCGGAAGCGTTTCTGAATCAGGTTCCACACCTTCTAAAATCCGCAACAACTCATCAGAATAACAATGGGGTATTTGACTACAATGAAAATATTGATCAAACTGTTGACTTAATAGTAAACATGTTTTTAACCTTTTTACCGCTGAATCTGGAGTGACGTCACCAGTTTGTATACAGTAAATGTCAAGTTTTGTACGTTTAATTTGACAGCTAAAAGTTTGCTTACAAGCAGGTGACGTCACGACATCACGTGACCTGCATGCATGGCGTCTTCAGCGTTTTGGCGGCTATTATATTAATTTGAATTTTAATGGCTGTTCGTGCATCATCGAGACCGCTCGGGCGCCGCCGCCGCCGGGGGTTCCCGTGCGAACTTCGGACGATTGCCGGAGGCGCCGGGCGCCACACTTCACACCAGCAGAGACACTTCGCCACGGATCACGGACGACACCAGACGCGCGCGCGACATTATAATAATACAATATACCAGTTATACAGTCCACTTCTCTCTCATTTAAAGTCCTTTAGTTAGGACCCTAACAATGGCAATTTAAAAAAAAAATAAAGAAATTCATAACGAATTAATCAAATTGCAAATTTATTATGCTATAAATGAACCATTAGACATATTTTTCTAAAACCTGTCAAATACCCCATTACTCATTTTGAACTGTTTAGGTTTTACAACGATACACACGTGCGCACGTTTGTTTTGTTTGTAACGCCCGGCACTATGACACGATGACCTTGACACCTGTGCGCTTACGACGTCACGAGTTTTCTAGAAATGAAGTCGGTGGCGTTTGGTAGTACTGACATCTTGCCATTACGTAGAGTTGGGTGTTGCAATATCGAAAATCCCCAGTACACTTAATTAATTTTAATGAAGTGATTTGATACGTACATTAATTTTAAAATTTATTATGTAATACGTTATTTAATGACCGGAATTTATTTTCAATCATAGAATTTATGAACATTTGTATGAAATAAAACAAAGTAAATTTATAGGATTGTAATGAATGCATCTTTCGCGTCACATCACTGGCCTACTTGATATGAAGTCGTTGGTTAGTGGGACATACAAATATTTGAGACGTTTTTATTTATTTTAAAACACAAAAATAGCCTGTTTTGCCTGGGAAAATAAAAAATAGGCCTTCAAAAAATTACAAAAGAAACAAATGTTTTATGTATCGTAAATGTTATTAAAATAGGTATAATGAAGAACTTCTATAGAAGTGCTGGCGTGGACAGCACGAAAATCTCGAACTTCTATAGAAGTTGTTGGCGGTGAAAAGGTTAAAGTAATAGGGACATCACGTATCATTAATTTGGAGATGCAACTTCTTTTAATTCGGAGCTGTAGTCAGTCTCAGTTAAATACTGAAGCGCTATCAACTAAATCGTATAAAAATCTCAAACATTGGAAAGAACAAAATTACAATGTTTTTTATTTTAAAAACAGTTGCATCGGCTTCTTATTAAAGCCAACAGCGTAACCGGATTTATAGATTGCGAGAAACCGAAGGTTTCTCGAGCCGCAGGAATCGAACCGATATCGAAGTGTTTCCAGAGGCTGGGGTCACGTAAGCGAGTCCTCGCACCTTCCTAGATCCTCCGAGGCCGAGTCGATTGAGGTAGTATGTCGGGTCGTGATCTACTGCGACTTCTTCTTGGGCTGGCGCTTGCCGGCCGCGTTGACGGTGTTGACGATGTGGTCGATGCTGGCGGCGTCCAGCAGGTCCGGCCGCGCCACCCGCCCCCGCGCCCCCGCCCCCGCCCCCGCGCCCGCGCCCGCCCCCGCGCCGCCCAGGGTCGCGCCCGCCGCTAGCGCTACTATCCGTTGCACTATCGCGTCGCGGCGCAGGTAGGCGAACGCCAGCAGTCCCAGTAGTGGAACCACTAGCAACGACGTCTGACGGAGCTCTTGCTCGGACGATTTCACCTGGAAGGTTAACGTTTGTGTTTGAACACAGGAATTCGACGAGATTCATTTCCTGCTTTCAATTTTTTTTGAGCGATTTGAAATCAGATAAAACATATTGTATCACGCCAGATTCAGCATACGTATATTTGGCTCCTGTACATCTGTCGTAGGTACTATGTTATTTTCAGAGGATACTAAAATTTTGGTGTGATTCAGATAACACCAAATTTTTAATACAGAGTCGAAATTCAATTTTAGTCGAACTAGTTTTGAACCAAGCAAAGAATTAATTACAAAAAACACAAATGTTGAAAAAAATTTCCACGAGCAGGATTTGAACCCGCACCCTTCTGACATACCGGGTCAGGTGCTCTCCCAATTGAGCTATAGTGGTTCTAACCAGCCCGCCGAAATTATTCAACACTATTTACTTTTTACTTTGAAAGCCAAAGGCGCCCATTCAATGTCAACAACTACCGTCATTAACATCTGATCATAATATTTTTACAAATACTGAAGAATTCAAATCCTGCTTGTGGAATTTTTTCAACATTTGTGTTTTTTGTATTTGTTCGCAACAAAATTTGCGTTAAAAATTATATAAACATTTTAAAGAATTAATTGTTATGACAAGCATATTTTTTTCTACCTAGAAAGTAGTAAAAACACTCGTTTATTGAAAAACAGTGACGTCATAATTCGCTATTCTCGAACAATTTCCATGAATGAATTTGGTTTGAAATGTGCTATTATACTTTTAAGAGTCACAACACTTTCGTTATATAACGTTAAAAACGACAACTCACCTTAGGGTTAAACTCGATGTCGAAGCTCTTGTAATTGCCATCGGACTCAAAGTAGATCACCGTGTCTTCATAGGAGTGCGTGGACTTGGAGAGCGTGGACTCCAGCGTGAGGACGTAGGTGGCGTTGTCGGCGGGCAGGCGCGGCAGCACCAGCATGACGCCGGGGTTGCGGCCGGGCGCGGGGAGGGGGGGGGGCGCGGGGGGGTCCGGCCGCGCCGCGTACACGGGGGGGTGGGGGGCGCGCGCGAGGGCCAGGGTGAGGCGCAGGGCCTTGTAGTGCGCCAGCGCGGCGACGATGAGAACCGACCCGTCGGTCAGCTGGCGGGGCTGCACCGCGATCAGGGATACGCCCGTGATGTCCTTGTTGTTTTTAATCTATCGACGAAAAAGAAAGACATGTTACACTTCATCCGAAACCCTATGGAATTTTTCGTTTCGCTTCGCTCCCGATGTGAAATGTGCTTAAGAGGAAACACTAAGGTCGACTGAATTAAAAAACATGTATGAAAAGTAGACAAATATCAACGTTTCGTAGTCCCCGGATTCCTCCTCCAAAAATAGACCGATTTAATTAATTTTTCATGAAAAATTAAATAAAGGCTTTGTTTTTTTTCGTCCGTGACTGTCAAAAGTGAAACACGTATTGTTCATCGCTCGTACATTTTAAATCAAAATCACGTCAAAAGATAGATTGTTTTGCTGGCGCTTTACATGAAAATCTTCCTGGACTCACAAACTAGCCAGCAGTGTATGCAAATCTAAGTGGTGCAAAGTGAAAGTGATCGAAAACACGAAAACTGTGACTTTCCTGTGGGTACTTGCAAGTTTGGTGGCTAAAACTGTTAAACTCCTAAACAAAAGGATTGGACTTTGGACTTTGGACTCTCTTCTTTCCATTACCAAAAAATATGAACTTTCACAAGGACAAATAAAAGAACACATGTTGGCTATGAATGAGCTGGTAGAAACGTGTAATGAAAACAATGATAGATTTAATTCATTTACTTGTAACCACACTTGTAAATGTAAGCAATTACCAGGTCGTTTATCGGTAACATGTGATTCTTCCTCTCCATTAAAATTAATTAATACTGATGTACCTAAAGGTTCCCTTAGCCAGTGTAAAATTATAAATACACCACACTTAGTAAAAAATATCAATCAAGAGGATTTAAATTTAGATAATAAGAGTGACACTGTTATATTTAGCGATGAATTTGGTAAAAACATGGGCCGCTTGTTATTTGACTTAGGACATTCAATTACCAATTACTGTATGCCTGGTGCTTCTTATCAAGATATTTTAACAAAAGCAATTGATTATAAATATAAACCTAATAGTACTGTATTAATTTTTGTTGGAAATAGGGGTAAATTGAACAAATCAAGTTTGATTAAGAGTTTAAATAAGTTAAATAATTCAAATGTAGGGAAAATTATACTGTTTACTTTACCCTATTGTAATAGCTTGGTTACAATTGGTATCCACAAAAGTAGAAAGCGACTTTATGAGCTATATGATGAACGCAACTATAACACCAGTGAAGATTTTAAATTGTATGTCAAAAATTATTCTAAGTTATTTAAAATAGTATGTCGATTAGCAAAGGCAAAGTTCCTGAGTTCAAAGATTAAGCTAAGTGATAACAAAATAAAAATGACATGGAATATTATAAATAGTGAAACTGTAAATGTCAAAAGTCGTAACAATGAGTACAAATTGAGCTACGAAAATCAAACCTTAACTTCCGATGCTGATGTTGCTGCGGCATTTGAGAAGTTTTTTACTGATATTCCAGTTTCAACTACAAAGGCTTTAGACTCCTCCCCCACTGTAGCTGAAGCGGTTCTAAAGGAAAATGTCAAACCTAGTAAAAACTATTTTAGTTTTCAAAAAATTGATTTTAGAGATATAATTAAAACTTTTAATACTCTTAATAAAAAGAAGACTGCTGATCTGTGGGGTAATTCCGTCGACGTCACTAAATCCGTTATTGAGACAATAGCTCCAGTTTTAGCTTGCATATTTAATGAATGCATTGACTGTGGTGTTTTTCCTGACCTAATGAAGCACAGTAAAGTAATCCCATTATTCAAATCAGGTAGCACATGTGACCCCTCTAACTTTAGACCAATTTCTGTGTTACCCACATTTAGTAAAATATTTGAAAAGATAATTCTAGACCAAATTCAAGTTCATTTTTATAGAAATAAACTTTTACATTCTAGACAATATGGTTTCACTAGGGGTCGCTCGACTACTGACGCTGGTGTTGAGCTTATTCTTCAAATATTTAATGCCTGGGAGGATTCTCACGATGCCGTAGGGGTTTTTTGTGATTTATCCAAGGCCTTTGATTGTGTTTTACATGAAACCCTGGTCAGGAAGCTCTACCACTATGGAATTAGAGATGCATCACTGAATCTTCTTATCTCATATTTGAGTGATAGGGTTCAGAGGGTTGATGTTAACGGTAAAAGATCTCCGGGATCGGTGGTTACAATGGGTGTTCCACAGGGTTCAATTCTTGGTCCTTTCTTATTTTTAATTTATATTAACGACTTGCCTTACTTTGTAAAAGACAAACATGAGATAGTATTGTTTGCAGATGATACCTCACTTTTATTCAAAGTGAAACGACGACAGCCGATTGATGACGATGTGAACAATGCTGTCACAAAGATAGTTCATTGGTTTAGTGTTAACAATTTGCTATTAAATGAACAAAAAACCAAATGTATAAGATTTGTATTACCCAACGTTAAGGAGGTAAACACCAGTGTAAAAATTAAAGATAAGAATGTGGACCTTGTGGACACCACAGTGTTTCTAGGCATTACGTTGGATGCAAAGCTACAGTGGGGCCCACATATAGATAAATTGTCGAGTAGACTGAGCTCTGCGGCTTATGCAGTAATGAAAATTCGTCAGATCACTGACATTGAAACAGCTAGACTTGTTTACTTTAGTTATTTCCATAGCGTAATGTCGTACGGCATTTTACTGTGGGGCAATGCTGCCGATATTCAAACTATCTTTGTGCTGCAGAAGCGGGCTATTCGAGCAATTTATAATCTAAAAGCTGGTAATTCTCTTAGGGAGAGATTTAAAGATATTAATATAATGACAGTTGCATCACAATATATTTACGAGAACCTAATGTATGTATATAAAAATATTGAAACTTTTTCTAAAAACAGTGATATTCACAATGTAAACACTAGAAATAAAAACAAACTAGCAGTACCTAATACTAGGCTCCAAAAAGTAAATAATTCATTTAGAGGCCTGTGTGTACGTTTTTACAATAAAGTTCCAAGTAATATCCAAAAACTAGATATTAATAAATTTAAAATCGCTATTAAAGAAAAGCTTTATAAAAAAGCTTATTATAAAGTGTCTGATTACATTGAAGACAAAACAGCATGGGTTTAAAATGCTCCAATCTATTTCTAATCCAATATATTGTTAAGGTTTTTTAAACTTGTATAACTTGGTAACGTAACGGCATATAATTTTGTAAATGTCGTTACATAATGAATTAAAGCTGTGGAGTTTCTTGCGCCCATTCTTCTCCACAGCTAAAAATAGACGTCCTGAATGGGTAGTAGGTAAAAAAATTATGGACGATTCAAAAGCACTTTTCTAAAGTTTATTTGAATAAAGAATATTTGACTTTGACTTTGACTTTGTACTCCATTAGCTACAAGCACTTTAAAGCAATCACTACTCAACAGACTATATACTTAACTGTTGTTTTCGACACTCAAACTAAGTCATCGATAGCTCAGTGGATAAGCGCTTGCTAGCAGTTCCTGTGATTGTGGTTCCGACCCCAACACCAAATTATTTTTTATTTTCTGTGATTTTTTTTTTGTTTTTATTTTTATTTTTTTTATTTACTTTTTTCCTGTGATTTTTTCCTGTGATTTCTAAAACTATCCGGATCGCACTTCCAGACAGGGATGGCTACAAAAAGTATGCTATATTGTGGGGGATGTCGCGGTGAAATAAGCAGAGACGCCGCGTACATGACCTGCACTAAATGTAAGCAGATTTTTGACATATTGTGTACAAATTATTCTGAAAGTATGTATACATCATTTACATCTGAATTCAAAAAATCTTGGGTATGTGTAGAATGCCGTAGTAAAATTCCAAAAGGAGATAATACTCAAACTCCTGTACGTCAACAATACTTAATTCAAGACATGAGCATTGCTAGTGACTGCCCAGATGTATCTATGTGTAGTCCCGATAATGTCACCATGCGTACTGGAACACGCTGCGTGCAGCCTACAAACAAGAGTGACAACTCTGCTAAAGTCCTCGAGCTTACGCAACAATTGATAGTCAAGGAGTTGAAAGAAATTCAGGACGATTTTGAGAAACGGCTTATGACCAAAATTAGCAAATTACTTGCTTAACAATTTTTAACATTTAAAACAGAAATACTTGATATAGTAAACGGTCTTGGTAATAGAATTGACGAATTGGAGCGAAAAATTTATGCCCAGGTAACGTGAAGGACAAGTCAGTATATCATAAAACTACGGCTATGGTAACCTCCGAGGGCAACCGGGATCTCAATGGACGAGTGTTGCAGTCCGATGAACGGAAACCTAAAGGGAAAGAAGCAGTGAAACCGCAAGCAGTGAATCCGCAATCTAATCAACACCGGAATGTAACTTCTTTTGTTTCCGGTTCTGATAGAGTGTCTATGAGTTCAGCTCCGATTCCCGCAGACGACGGCAACAGAAGCGAAGGCAAAATGGATGATGATGATGGCAGGTGGACAGAAGTGAGGCGCAAACGTACTCCATTGCCCGCCAGAACGTCTTTACCTGGTGTACTTCGGGGTACCGCCGCTCCTGGTGCTACTTTGCTGAGTGCCGCTGAAAGAAAAAATACCTTCACCTTTATTACGTAAAGGAAGGTACCACCATAGAACAAGTGAGTACTCATCTTAAAACAATATGCGGTTCCGATGTTTGTATGGTTGAGGCGCTTAAGTCGCGGGGAAATTACGCATCATTCAAGCTTACAGTACCAGCGAAACTAACTGTGTTGGTAATGAATCCAGAGAATTGGGCTGTAGACATATGTGTTAAGCCATGGCGGCATAACTTTCATCCAGACAAGAAACTAAGTAAGAACTCCAATAAATTAAAAACACTCCAATGCTACTACCAGAATGTACGTGGCTTACGAACAAAGACGACTATGTTTTACAATAATATGACACAATCTGCATATGACATTATCGGCTTGACGGAGACGTTTTTGACAAGTTCAGTGACTGACGGCGAGCTTTTCCCTCCTGGTTATGTGGTGATTCGCAAGGATCGAGTTGGCGATGCCGGTTGGGGAGGAGTATTACTGGCTGTCCGTGATTGTTACTCTGTTCGTATGATTACAGACGTTGACGGACTAACACCGGACAAAGAATTAATATTTGCTATGATTAAGTCGATTAATATAAAGTTATTATGTTGTGTTGTATACTTGCCTCCAAATTGTACTGTTGAACATTATTTGAGTACACTTACCTGTATTGAAAATGCAGTATGTTCATATCCTGAGTTAGCTCTTTTAGTTTTAGGAGATTTTAATTTAAATTCATTCTCGGAAAATGTTAAAACTCAATTTGATTTTTTTTGTGAATTTTGTAAGTTAAAAGATTATAATAGCGTATTTAATATTAACGGCGGTAAGTTAGATCTAATTCTGAGCGATCTTACTTCCGATCAGGTTAATGTGTCTGTTTGTATCGAGTCTCTGGTACCGATTGATAAGTATCATCCTTCACTCGAAGTCGTTGTGAAGCTACAACGCTTCGCGGGACCACCACTATCCCAACCCCGTACTTGCCAACAGCAGAGCAGATCTGCTGATTGGAATTGGCATAAGGCCGATTTCCAGATGTTGTATGCGTCACTAGCTGAAATGGATTGGTCTGACTTATTAGAGATAGATGATGTAGATAGAGCGGTTGAGGTATCCTATTTAAAGTTGTACGGGAGTTTTAATCATTTTGTGCCTGTTAAAAACAGCAACCAGCGGGAGCAACGATATGTGTACCCTAAGTGGTACACTTCTGAGATTATAAGTAATCTAAAATACAAATATTATCATTTGAAAAAATACAAAGCAGAGGGTAAGGAATTTAACCATGAACTTTATAAATTCTACAGATGGTACACAAAAATATTAATTAGCAATGCATATAAGCAGCATATAGATCGTATACAAAAAACTATTGTCGATGAACCAGCAAAGTTCTGGGGATATGTTAGAGATAAGAAAAAGGATAGACGATGCATTAATGATTTTAAGTATGACGGGGTCGAGGTGTCGGGTCAGGCAGCTGCCGACGCTTTTTCCCGATACTTTAGCTCAATTTTTCAAACAAATGTGCCACGGCTGGACTCCACGGAAGCCGCGCGTGCTGCCCATTCACAGGTGGATGTTAGAAATGTCACTATTAATGACGTCAGTGAGGCTGATTTTAAGGCTGCAGTTAAGCGACTAAAACCCAAAGCAGTAGGGGGTCCCGACGGTGTACCTGTGTTTCTGGCGAAAGATTGTGAGTCAGTTATTCGCACTCCACTACTATATATTTATAATCTTTGTCTAAACACTTCGAAATATCCTGCGTGCTGGAAGCTGTCACGAGTAACTCCAGTGCCAAAGGGAGAAGCCAAAGGTGATATAAGACAATACAGACCAATCGCAGTACTTTCTGTGTTTGCCAAAATATTCGAGTCCATTATTAACAGTCGTATTATCCGGCAAGTTGGTGGTCTACTACATACTAGCTAACATGGCTTTCGTAAGGCTCGGTCGACCACAACGAATCTAATCGCATTGGTTGATTATGTCTATGCAGAAATGGACGCGGGGCGACAGGTCGATGCCGCGTATTTTGATTTTAAAAAGGCATTTGACTTGGTCGACAACGATGTATTGTTGAGAAAACTAGCATTGATAGGTTGTACGCCAAGGCTTCTAGATTTTTTTGCCAATTACTTGGCTGATAGACGCCAATTTGTGTATATGCAAGGTTTTCAATCTAAGGAGTACTACACAAGATCTGGAGTCAGTCAGGGTAGTAATTTGGGGCCTACATTATTTCTAGTAATGATTAATGATTTGCCTGAGGCTGTTCGCACTGCTCGATGTCTTCTGTTCGCGGATGACCTTAAGCTGTTCCTAGGTGTGAAAGATGTCTCAGATGTGGAGGATCTTCAAACTGATATAGATGCGGTGTTTCAATGGAGCTTATTGAATTGTCTACCCTTTAACAGCTCTAAGTGCAAAGTTATTACTTTCTCACGCAAGCGTTGCCCAATAGAGGTTATTTATAAATTAGGTGCCATGAATGTGGAAAGAGTTAGTGAAATAAAAGACTTAAGACTAACTTTAGACAGTTATTTGCATTTTCATAAACACGTCACCGCGACCTGTAAACAGGCGAATAAGTTGTTGGGTTTTGTCATGCGGACTTCCTTCGAATTTAAAGGCGTGGCTGTGGCCCAGGTTTTGTACAACGCGTATGTACGCAGTAAATTAGAATACGCGGCAATTATATGGGACCCACAGGAGGATAAATATTCTGTAATAGTGGAACGTGTACAGCGCAAGTTTGCACGCTGGCTTTACAAGCGTCGTTATGGGTACTACCCATATTTATATCCTTCGCTTTTCGTCGCTGGTATGGTAGACCTCAACACATTATCTTGTAGGCGGAAAGGCAAACTGTTTGCCCATTTCATTGCGGTGTTACACCATAGGCTAGACGGTGACTAGGTGTCTAAGATGAATCTTCAGGTGTCCTCACGCGTCCCTTGGGATGGGGTAGTGGTGAGTGCACCGCGCCGCCAGCCCAGATTGCTGCGCAAACCTGTCACGCGCACGAAGTATGCCGAGAATGCACCAACTCCACGTGCCCTTCGCTTGATCGGGGATATGCTCGCTCAGTGTGATCATGTCGACATATTTGCCGACCGTTTTGAATATATTTATGTAGAGGCTTTAAAATTTTTAGAAAGTATTGACGTATGATACAATTGATATTTGCTATTTTTTATTATGAACTTTTTATGTATTATTTGACATTGTATATTTGTAGTTTGTGTTGCAGTAATTATCTTCCATAGGTACATTTTGACATTTTGTATGAGAATTAATTTTGACATTTTTATATTTTATTTTGACATGAAATTATTGGACAATGTATTATGATTTATGACATTTCATACGTTAGACATAATTTATCTTGCCCTAATGATTTTTGGTAATTGTTAATTAATTGATTTTAGTTTTTTAATTTTTTTTTATTATTTTGGTGGTGGGTAATGCTTCTATAGTATTGTATTTAGCTTGCTGGCGTGTTGGTGTATACTGTAAGCCTGCAAGTTCACCTTTATACAAATAAATAAATTAATTAAAGACAAATTTGTTTGCTGGATGTCTGAACAAAGCAGAAAATCTGGCCATTTTTTAAGGTTTTCAAAGGTTCATATCTTTTTTGAAAAAAGGAAAACTTAGGGACACAGCCAAAACCTGTCATTAATTTTTAATGAAAAAAGTAATTAAATCGGTCCAGTTTTGGAGGAGGAATCAAGGGACTACCAAACGTAGATTTTGTCTACTTTTTATACATATTTTTCAATTCAGTCGACCTCTGTCGGAACAGGGATATTGCATGCTGTTATGGCAACATAATACTTAAATAAGATAATAGTAGCTGGTAGCTAGGAGAAATTAAAACGAACCCAGAAGCTAAATTGACAAAAACAATGTACTCTTTGCTAGGTAACGAACCCGGGACCTTCGAGTCAAACCGGAAATTTATTACTAGGGGCAGCAAAAAAAATAAGATTCTTTTCTATAGGATATTACTACTTTTTGGAGGATTTTACCCAGAATAAGAGTACGGACATTAAAATACCATATTCTGTAATTAACGGCCGTTACCCCAATACCACTTCCTGTAACAAATCAGCATTTTGTCGTGTTCCGGATAAGGGTAAGGTCGCTTTCCATAAGGGCCGTATGTTCATTCATTGGCTCCGTAACACTATAGCCACCTATAGCATACCTCGAACACCGGCGGCGCGTTGGCAAGCTTGAGCCCGGCCAGCTCGGGCTGCGGCGACGGCTTCAGCTGCACCGAGTACACGCAGCCGGGCAGCAGGCCGCGGATCCTGTACACAACGTTACAAAAATACCGTATAAACTGCTTTCAATGTCGCGAGTCACGACGGGACAAAGTATGGAGTTGTTAAGGGTGCGCCGACCAAAAAATGCCAAAAATGCAGTTACGGTTAAGTAGATATAATTGAAAATACTATCGTATTAAATGAACAAAATATATATTTAGTATCATATAGGGAACGTGTTTACAATTTGTCAGAACCATAAATTCATAACACGCTATAGTTTTTTCTACATAATCATTTAAAGTTGGGCATAAATCATGAAAACGAGTGGCGGCGTTTAGTAAATTTCTTATAGTTTATCTAAATTATTGTACCTCTGATTTTGTCTAAACAATCATCAATGGATAAACTACAAATTGCTAGACTACATTTTCGATTCATCAAGTGGTTATTTAAATAATTATTTTTTATTAAGCACCTTAAATTCCCCATACAAAATTAGTATGGCCGCGCGGCATCAAATAAATATGGACGACGACATTTCAAATAAAACATATGACACTTGTCACTTACGGACGGCGCACCCTTAAGGTCATTGAATTTAATAGCGGTGGTTATTTTTCAATTTTATCGTCTTTAGGAATTTTTGAAATTTTCGGAAATATTAATCATCAAATTCGATGGTTGTTACCGGTTCCATGTCGTGTCCTGTTGTGAAGCTTAGTTATGTTAAAGTGTATAGGTATATAATGACTCGAAACTGGGATTGCCGATGCAGATTTAATCACTTTATTTTCTGAATTGAATTATTAGCTTGAAAAAAAATTAACTTTGAAGTTTGTAGAGAATATTGATGTGTATGAATATCATAAAGATTAAGGGCCTCACTAATAAACATAATATCTTATACAAGTTATCGCTCTATTAATAGTATTATTGTAAAATCGTAATAAACAAAGTATTGTCTTCAAGCTTTAACATTCATACAAACAACAACAGGTTTCTATCAGCAAGGTGTATCGGGTATACCGAGCAAGAAGAAAGAGATAAAACGCGAAAAAAAAAATAACTATTCGAAGCATATACTCTTTTAATTGGTAGGGGTAGAGCGGTGTACCTGAAGGCGCCGTCGGGCTCGGTGGTGGCCTCTTCGGGCACGCAGGCGTGGGCGTGGGCGTGGGCGTGGGCGGGCTGGGAGGCGGGCGCGGCCAGCAGCTGCGCGCCGCCCCAGCCCACGCCGCCCAGCGACGCCAGCCGCCCCACGCACGACCACGCCACGCGCACGCCGCTGCAACCACGACACAACACATACCATGAGGCAGCCTCACGAGCTGGTTAGGCCCGCTTGGGCCCCTGTACTGCCACGGGCGGCCAGCGGGACAGCCGTTTCTACGGGTCTCCTTGGTCGGCGGGTTAATAAATAATAAATAAATAAAATATATAAATATATATTTCCCACACTCACACCAATTATCTAACTCCAAGAAAAGCTTCCTTAAG
The DNA here is from genome assembly GCA_947562085.1 of Eudonia lacustrata. Taxonomy (NCBI): domain Eukaryota; kingdom Metazoa; phylum Arthropoda; class Insecta; order Lepidoptera; family Crambidae; genus Eudonia; species Eudonia lacustrata. The sequence continues at coordinate 28,648,520 of OX387340.1, read as the reverse complement.
AAACTCGATAAATGGATAACTAGACAACGGATAAAAATACTTATTATATTTAAATACATAGGTACTTATTATACATAGGAAACACCCAGACCCGAAACAATATAGAAAAACAGATATTTCTATATTGATCCGACCGGGGATCGAACCCGGGATCTCAGAGATAGCGACACCATAAAAACCGGTGTTCATGCCACTCGACCAAGGAAGTCGTCAAACAAGGTTAACAAGTTCCTCCTGGCACTACACTGGTTCGACGGAAGCCTCCACAGACCAAATGCATCGCAGCATCATCCATTTGAGCTCTGTATACGCTGGCTAATCCCGAAACGCGACTGACAAGCGGTCACTTGACGGGTTTTACACCATGCGTACGGTGGTCACTAACCAGACGGGCAAGCCCTACCACGCAGTGGAGCATATGGAAGCTCGAAAATCCGTTAGTCGCCTCTTACGACACCCACCGGAGGAGAGGGGCGGAGAATAGTATTCTTTCTCCGTCTCCGCACGGAATAATATTGTATGTATGTTAGTTAGTCTGTAAAGTATTTATAATACGGGCCTTTATGTAACTTACCATCTGTACATTATTTGTTCTATTCTATTCCATATTACATCTTTCTCTTAGGCTAAGCTAGGACTTTGTATACCGTTAGTAAATTAGTATCGACAGCACTGTCAATCGAAGACACCGGGTAAAAAATTACCGGTATATTTGGTATCGTTACTACCGGGGTGGCATTTTAACCGGTAAATTATCTCTACGGATAAGCGCTCTACGCGAATTACGCGGCTAAAGCGCAATATGTAACGAAAAAAGCAGCGATACTTTTGTAGATAATGTTACCTGCATTACCGGTACTACTTTAATTGAGATAACGTTACTTACCAGTACTTATAGTGGAAATTTTGTAAAGGTTTCAAGCCCTGGGCTAAGCTACTTCAAAAATATACAACAGGAGCATTCTGCACACATACATACATGTGCGTGTACGTGTGCGATGATATGAATGAAAAGGGAGTGATTCTCGAGGTCACGGCTGATAGAGGAGAGTGGAAGAAAGGGTAATTTTGCACCGACCCTAATAGGGTAATACCTAGTAGTATAAGCTACCCTAATGGGACTCGGGCAGGCAGAAAAAGTGTATTTTATGTCATTTTTTATAAATTTCGAGATCACCGCTAAAATTCAAAATTCGTACCCCAGTTGCACTATACCCAGCAATCTATTTACGTTTGACATAGTAAGAACACATTAACAAAGTTTAAACCTATAATGTTAAATCAATGGCGCAGTGGTTAACGCGGCCGGTCTGCTATTGCTAAGGTCAAGTAACTTTCGCAAAGGCCTGCCATCGAGTGGGTGACCAAAAATTTATCTCTCGCTCCTCCGTGCTTCGGAAGGCACGTAGCGCTGTGGATCCCGGCTGCATTAGCAATCGTTAACAACCACCGCACTGCATCGGGCCCGCATGGTGGTTTGTGTCCCGTTCTCCCTAGCCATTCATACGGAACGCGCAACCACACTGAGCACTAAAGCGAGCGACATAAGCGAGCCTTAAACCAGTTTATTTTTTTTCTTTTATTATGTTTCTCTTTTCTGAATCTGGGATGACTAACACCCCCGCTTTAGGCTCGTGCCCCACACAGCAGTTCGTGGGGACATAAAAGTAGCCGGTGATGAATCTGTAATGTGAGTGCTCACCGCAGCGTAAGCTCCCTGGTCTCGCCGTCCGGCAGCGGCACGATGGTGTGCGGCGGGCTGAACCGGTACTCCTTCATGTTGGCCTTCACGTAGTACCGCTCGGGCGCCAGCGCCGCCAGCCGCAGCCGCCCAAAGGCGTCCGTCAGCGCGTTGCGGCGGTACGACCCGCCGCTCACCGACACCAGCCCGCCCTGGGGTGCGACAACGGTTTGCCAGTGAGTTTTCAGTGCCATATTATTTGTTGGTTGTTCTAAACCACTCGTAAAACTAAAGTAGTCAATGTCTTTCATGTCTTGTTTAACAGTTCATTCAGGTTTCCGATCAGTAATAGTATTATAGATAAAGGATCCGGATCAAAAATGTATCGCGAAAAATTCTGAAATTAATAAAAAAAAAAATATTGAAATAAATAAAAAATAATAAAATAAAAACAAACAAAGCGGCCTCGTTTGCTAACAAAATGTGAAAATAAAACAAAACTTCAACCATTTAAGCTTATTATAAAACAATAAACTTAAACGAAGTTTAAGTTAAGATTGCAAAATAGTAATATTTAATATTTACCATCATCGGAGATAAGGTAAAAGCTGTAATTTGAAATACCGCGACAAACGCATTTGTGGTCATATTTCTTGTTCTAACCTCATGGCGGCCGTCACCGTATACCATCGTCACGCGACTAGCGGACCGAAGCTGTGCAAATGCGCTGTCGATCCAATCTAAACGCTTCGGACAAAGTAGGGGGGGACGGGGGCACGCTGGTATCACGTCTCGACTCCATTTCCACTTAACATCAGGTGGGATAGTCATTTGCAGAGCCATCTTTAAAAAAATATATGATGCCATCGCCTCTAGAAACCCTCTAACGATTCTCCAACCACTGTGAGGTACAGTGGTTGACACATTAAGTGCGAATAGTCGTATGTGTGGATATGGGGATATATCGTGTCTATTCTTACGAGTCAAATTTATACGAAACCGCATCTATAGTGTGGTTGACCTAAACCACCCCCAATGCGCGTCAACTATCCCGGTCCTACGCAGTCCGTATAGTGCGAACCAAACTAAATGGCGGCTGTGAAGTTAGCCGTTATGCGTAGAAGTATGCCCCGCACCTTTCTTTCTTCCACCCGCTGACACCTAAATTAAGTGTCGCGCAGCCACGTGCGCCCAACTTCACAGTCGCCATTTAGTTTGATTCGCACTGTACCCACCAGTCATCCACTTCAAGTCGTCGGTTCTACCTTTTCAGAGCAAAGAGTTTTGTAATCTCAATATTATTTTAATGTGTCATTTATTCTTTATTTGATTCATCGTCTCAAAAAAGTACAATATATCTATCGCTTCACACATTATTATATGGTTATATTCACAGAAACACATCTGTGTTTCTGTGAATATAACCTCATATTGTGATATATAGGAGTGATCACGCTCTATCTATTATTATATGTGATAATTATTATATAATACACAAAATATTATATGTCCAATAAACAATAAATATAAATCTAAATATAAGAGGAAACATTGTTAATAGAAGCATAAAAGTAATGAGAAGCATAAAAGTAATGCAATAGTATTTTTATACAATTTATAGTTCCGATGTAAAACCATAGATGGCGTGATTAACAATCCTGAATCGCGCTATCAAGATGTTTATAAATTTGCATATATACTCAAAATGTTTTGTGTCAGTTGTTGCAGTCAGTTGTTGTTAATACACATTTTAAGAAACATCACTTTCATTGAATTCTCACTCTAGACCTGCGGTTTGTTCAAGGAGCTATAACCTCCTCATATCATAACTCCTACACTGCGTTTACATAAAGTTGACTGGTCAAAAACCTGTACAAAGGTAACGATTTGAACACAAAGGCCACCTGCAGCGGCGCGGCGTCGCTGTCGTCCAGCAGCTGCACGGTGATCTCGGCCAGCCGCCGCGCCGCGATGTCCCCGGCCGCGTCCGCCGCGCCGAACGCGTACGACTCCATGGCGGCCGACACCGCGTACCGCCGCGACGCGTCCAGCGGCCCGAACGCGTACGACCCGTCGGCGCCCGCCGTCTGGCTCTGTTGTTCACCGTCATCTGTGATTAATGCCCACTTTTCAATATGGCTGGTGGTTTGTAGGTGGCGACGAATTTGAGGTTCACAGGTAGTGACTTAACGACCGTCGGCGAGTTTGAGGTTGAGGGGATGAGGAGGTTGTCAGAGGCGTTCAGCGAAAAAACTGGCGGGCCAAAAGGCTACGACTTCGTTTCGGGTTCACCATGACGGAGTAGGTATGGATGAGTAAAAACTAAAGTTACAGCGCCACGGGCCGGTACAGGCGACTACTGGGACTACGGAGGAGCACGATGGCACCCGATCCGCAATTTAGATTAAGCAACTTTCGCGAAATCCTCGAATGGGTAACCAAAAATTTACCATTTAGAGCTTTTCTGAGTTTTAAAAACAATTTTTTTTTTTTAAGAAACCTTGCAGACATGTAAAGCCATTGGTCCCATGTCGTAGTCGTGAACAACATAGGTAAGGCTCGTGCCTTACCATTAGAGACATAAAATGTATTGGTAATGATATGATGGGCTACCCTCCAGCGCGGAGGGTTGACACGGGCCCCCCCCCCCCCTACCTGCGGTGAGCGTGACGGTGGCGCCGGGCACGGGCGGGCGCAGGCGGCCGCGCAGCGTGAGCGCGGGCACGGCGCGCAGCGTGAGCGCGGAGGGCTGGCACGCGCCGCGCCCCCACACCTGCTGCGGCGTGCGCGGATTGAACAGCAGCGTCGACGAGCGCGCCGACACTAGCGCCACCTCGCCCTGGCGAAATCGCACAAGGAAAATATCATTTTATATTACTTTATATAGTTCGAAACCTGTTGACAAATAAATTGACTTGTCAACACTGACTTGAAATACAACTTCTAACAATCCACTTTTAAAATTACTGATTAAGTTAGTACCTATTGTTGCGGAAACCCACAACACACACTATGCTACTGTTTAAAATTAGGTTACACCTTAAAATCTACAAAATCCACTCACAGTTCCATGCCGCTCCCGCCGTCCAGAACGGGATCCATATGGTCTGATGGGGCCTGAATCCGAGTCCGGGTCTTCTCGGGTTCCCTAATCACACCCAACGGCTACCCCAAGTGCACTTTCCCCCGAGGAAATACCTGTCTTCTCCAGCAGCGGAGACGCCGACATCCAACCACGGATGGCGAATTGTACTCCCGATGCGATTCGCTTACGACGTACACACACACAAGACACAGGTTGCACAATACACTTAATTAGAGTAATACGGCTCCAAATGCCCTTATTACTGCTTAAAATCTATTTAATTATCAACACACGATAACCTATCAACCAGCCATTGTTGCCTTCCCGAGACAAGTGTACCAACAAAGAAAAAAAGAACAATTAGTGATGGGGCCATTATGCCACCAAACAAATTGAATCTCGATAATCGATTCGTCCATAATACAAATCAAAGTTTTATTTCCAACAAAAATAAATGCCTGTTTATTTGCAACATCCCGCCACCCAAAGCGGACGTACCGCTTTCTAGCCTGAAATCTTAAACTAGTCAACCGGTAATCGAGCTAAGGTCGCGACTGCGCGATTTAGCACCGATCCATCAACCAACACTTGCGCCACACGCGGAGTCCCGTCCGCGCCCCAGATTAACTTTAAAATGCGACCTCGTCTCCAAAATAACGATGGCAAATTAGCCTCTTTTAATAAAACCAGATCCCCCTCCGAAGGGGGCGACGTCCGGTCTGTCCACTTTACACGATGCTGCAATAAATGCAGATACTCCAGTGACCAACGACGCCACAAGTCCTGACTCATTTGTTGTATCATTTGAAAACGAGACATCCGGTGTCTGCGTTCATCCTTCCAGGGATACTCAGGCAGGGCAGTGAGTGGCTGACCGACCAAAAAATGACCAGGGGTCAGGACTTCCATGTCATTTGCGTCAGAGGAGAGTGGACAAAGCGGACGCGAGTTGAGAACCGCCTCAACCTTACAAAACACAGTTGTAAGTTCCTCATACGTGAGGGTAGTTTCCCCGACTACCCGGCGCAAGTGGGTTTTTGCGGATTTTACCGCGGCTTCAAATATCCCGCCCCAGTGGGGACAGGCTGGCACACTAAATCGCCATGTGATTCCCCGCTGTGCGAGAGCTTGACTTATGCTATTACAATTTTTATCCAGAAAATCGTTCACATCTTTTAAGTAGTTGGCAGTGCCTCTGTAGTTGGTACCGTTGTCGGACCGAATGAGAGAAGATAAACCCCGTCGCGAAACAAAACGATCCAGCGTGGCGACAAGGGCTTCCGTAGACAGAGCCGAAACCACTTCCAGGTGGACGGCCTTAGTGGCCAGGCAGACAAAAACGCACAGGTATGCTTTCGTGACCCTAGTGTTACGATAGGCTGTGGTTTTCACCAGAAACGGTCCAGCAAAATCCGTACCGACCCCGTCGAACGGCCTAGTTGTCTGACAGACCCGGTCAGAAGGGAGATCCCCATCTGTGGCTGCATAGTGGAGGCCTTCACCCGATAACAAGCCACACACTTAAATAACACGCTGCGAACCACTCTCCGAGAGGACAAAATCCAGAACTCCCTCTGTAATATCGCCAGTAACGCATTACACCCCGCGTGAGCGTTTTTCAGGTGTCTATCCGAGACCACCAGTTCTACCAAAGGTCCTCCTTTGGGGAGTAGCAGAGGATGACGGCTACCGAAGGGCAGGTCGGCATTTTTGAGGCGACCTCCAACGCGTAACAGTCCATCCGTCAAAAACAGTCCGTAGTTTTCCAGATGAGGCCTTCAACACCGCGTGGTGAGGCAAGAAAAAATGATCTGTCGTTGTCCAGTCGACAGTCACCCGCAACATATGCCCCAAGGCCTCGTATTCTCGCATGAACTCGATATACTTTTCCCGAAGCACCGGATCGCGAGACATACGACGCTCCATGGACAAGAGTCGTTTCTCTGCCAACGCCCTCGATTTTCCCAAGAGAGGGGGACAGTCGATAAAGGGCAGTCGAGTTTCGATCCTACCCGACGCCATCCGGCGTGTGTGATTCTTATAAAAGGTTTCGCACTCCACATGCTCCGGATCCAGACGGGAGACCATGGGAGGCTCTTCCAGTTCCCAGAATTTTTGCATCGTCCTAGCGATGGAGGTAGTAGCGACGACAGGTGAGACATCCCGCGTCTCCTGGTCGAAAACCGGTCCCATTAAAACGTGTCCAAAGATGGTAGGTATAGCTACCAACGAAGAGCGGCCCAGAATCCGCTGAGGCCCTAAGAGGATCCAGCCCAGTACATCCGCTCCCAATATGAGGTCCACCGGAGCCGGCTCCTCGAAATGAGGGTCTGCCAGCATGAGACCTGATGTGTCAGACATTGCGTCCCGCGGAATGTCTATCGGTGGATGCCAACCCAGCAGATTGTCGAGTACGATCGCGGCCGCCGCAATCCGTATCGAAGCGGAATGCACAGGAGAGAAGGAAATGTGGGTCTGACCGGACAGACCCCCCACTTCTGTATCTCCGACTCCCCGAATCGGAACTGAGGGAGGCGCGCACTCCAGACGTAGGCGCCTCGCTACCCTCGTAGTAATTAAGCAGCCCTGTGCCCCAGTGTCTAGGAGGGCTCGTATCCGGACGAAGTCCCCCCTAGGTCCACAAACGCGTACCTGCGCGATGGGCATAAGAACCGTCCTCGGTTCCGACGTAGCCCGACCACAGCCTAGTCACGCGTCAGAGCCAGCAGCCGACCCTGTCGAACCGTGATGACTCGGCCAGTAAGTCGGACGCGTGCAGGCCACCATCCGGGGTGGTGCGTATCCAGCTGCCCTACCATACCGGTGATAGGGTGGGTGGTATTCCAACCTCGGGTACTCGTGCAGTACCGGTGAGAACTGTTGACGGTTCTCACGTCGTTGTTGTTCCGGTAACGGCGGCGGAGGATACGCGTACGAGTATCCGGGTGTTGGGTCCGGAGGTGGGGCTCCCTGTACCCAGTGGCCCTTAGAGGCACCAACTCCTGGTGTTGGTCGCGCCGGGTGCCGGGTTGTAGCCAGAACCTGGCTCCGTTCCGGCGGTCCCCAACTCACCTGAGCCGGGGTGTACGAGGGGTTGTAGTGTGGCGGCCGTGGCGGACTCCGTCTTTCCGGAGGCGGAGTTGACCCCGGCCCCAAACCGCCACCCGTGGGAGATTTCCTCTCCCGAACCGGTGCTGAGCCCTCAGCACTACGGGTGCACAGTAAGCGATGGTGCGGTCCGCCGCACACATCGCAAGGCCTCGCCTGGGGACACTTATTATACCTATGTCCTCCCAGGCAGGCATAACACAATCCTCGTGTCCGAACGAGGTTTCGGCGCTCTTTTGTGGGCAGCCCGAGAATTGCTGGACATAGCTGTTCCAAGTGCTGCTGTCCGCAAACCCGGCATCCAGAACCGGGGTTGATGGCGGCCGCAGCCACCAGCCTGCCGCGACCCTTCCCTGGGTTGCGTGGCGGCTGGGCGCCGTAGACTCCGGAAGTGCGGGCCAGCGCACTTGTCGGAGCCTCCTGGGAGGCTAGCTGGTTTTCCAGCAGGCCAGCCTCCTCTTCCAGGAACTCCAGAAGTTCCCCTATCGAGGGCAGAACGCTGCCGAGATCCTTGTGGACCAGTCGATTTCGCTCGAACTTGTCCCTCATCTCCTGCGACAACTTAGCCAGAACGATGTGCAGAAGAAGGAAGGACCACTGGTCGACGGGCAGTCCGAGCGTCCTTAACCCGTTTAAGGACACGGTGAGCGGGGTGATCAGCTGCGCCCTCAGCTGAGCCCTATGGTTGACCCTCGGCAATCCCAGCAAATGGGTCACGTGCGCGTCCGCCTGAAGACGCGGCTTCTCGTACCGCTTCTCCAGCAGCTGCATGGCGGTGTCGTAGCTCGCATCCTGCAGCTCCAGATGCTGTACGAGCTGTCTGGGTTCTCCGTCTAGGAAGGAACGGAGATATGCCAGCTTTTCGGCCTTGGTGAAATCCTTCCGAGTATCCACCAAGGCCAAAAACATGTTCCGGAATCCAGCCCAGTCCCGCATACATCCGGTGAAATGCGGGACCTCCAGGGCACCCAATCTTCCCATGGCGCTGGGTCCAGGGGTGTGGAGCGAAGCGGGGCGCGCAACAGGCTTCCCCTCCCGCAGTCGCTCGATGTCCTTCACCCGCTGAAGGACCTCGTCGTAGATGTCTTGGATGTGCTCCAGATCCTTGACATATTGGGCGTGGAGGGCCAGCTCCTTTTCCCCAACCGGGTCGGTTGACAACAGAGCGGTTACCGACCGCTCGGCCAACAAGAAACAAGCCTGCATTTCTTTCGAACGCGTCTCCAAGGCGTCCTCCCGGTTAGGCCGATCTATTAATGCAAGCAGCCCGGTGAACCACCGGAGCTGCTGAGCCAACTCCTGCCGTGACGCTGTCATTATAAATAATTTAAACTAAATAAACCTAAACACAAAATTAAAACGAGTCAACGAAAACACGGAATCGATTATCCCGAATCGACTCGATGCTTTCAATTGAACGAAATTAAATAACAATTAACGTTCCGAGAAATGTCCCAGCCCAAATACAACGAAAACAACGGTACTACCAACCTTACAATTCAACCGCACCTGTCCCGGAAGTGCGATTTTACACGAAATGAGCTTAACCTATTACGAACTAACAAAATACACAAAATTACACCGATTAACCTAGAGGTCCGGTAGTAACCACGCTCTGCTACCAAAATGTTGCGGAAACCCACAACACACACTATGCTACTGTTTAAAATTAGGTTACACCTTAAAATCTACAAAATCCACTCACAGTTCCATGCCGCTCCCGCCGTCCAGAACGGGATCCATATGGTCTGATGGGGCCTGAATCCGAGTCCGGGTCTTCTCGGGTTCCCTAATCACACCCAACGGCTACCCCAAGTGCACTTTCCCCCGAGGAAATACCTGTCTTCTCCAGCAGCGGAGACGCCGACATCCAACCACGGATGGCGAATTGTACTCCCGATGCGATTCGCTTACGACGTACACACACACAAGACACAGGTTGCACAATACACTTAATTAGAGTAATACGGCTCCAAATGCCCTTATTACTGCTTAAAATCTATTTAATTATCAACACACGATAACCTATCAACCAGCCATTGTTGCCTTCCCGAGACAAGCGTACCAACAAAGAAAAAAAGAACAATTAGTGATGGGGCCATTATGCCACCAAACAAATTGAATCTCGATAATCGATTCGTCCATAATACAAATCAAAGTTTTATTTCCAACAAAAATAAATGCCTGTTTATTTGCAACACCTATCTACCTCAAAATATTTAATAAATATATTTATTTTTTATAAATAAATTTTGTAATAGCACTCACATCAGCCATATGCATGGTGTACTCAAACTCGAACCCTCCGTCGGGGTGCGCGCGGGGCTCCAGCGGGCCGACGTCTCTGGTGCCGCGGCCGTCCGTGGTCACCTGCAGCACCAGGTCCTGCACTGCCACCGGCGACAGCACGCGCAGCGTCACCTCGTGCGCCACCGCCACGAAGAACACAGTCTGGCGACGAAAGGAACCATTACAAGTCTTACCTACAGCAATCATTATGTAAAATCCAAGACTAACTAGAGTTGGACGAGAATAGCAAAACACACTTAATTAGCTAACACCTTGCTCGGTTTTAAAACTACAACAACAATGAGAAAGACCTGAACCTGACCTTCATCTGACTTGATGAAAGATGGAAGTATACTTCACAATCACGTCACAAAGAATCATAATTCTCACATCGTTATTATGGCGACAGACATAGATGACACGGTGGTAGCTAGTTGCGCTTGCACTTAAAACATGCAAAATACCAATAATCGAACAAAATACAATAATATTGTACTCCCCTGCAGGGAAATATTCTAGAACGTACGGTATCCTAAAGAAATCGTATAAAACAAATTTAAACGAGTATTAACGCAAACTAATTAGTAAAAAGGTATTATGATACCATACCTTCTTTATACGACGTTTCGACCGAGTTACAACGGCCGTGGTCACGGGCGAACCGAGTCCGCCCGTGACCACGGCCGTTGTTTGCAGTAGTTTGCGTTAATGCCCGTTTAAATTGTTTTATTATGGAACGCGAAAGTTTAAGTGTATAAATCGTATAAAATTCAAAACTTAATACATTACATAAGCGTAATTTTGTAATATCTAAATCAGCGATGACATAAGCGGCGACGGCTTAAAGATACCGATCAGTCGACGCGATCAGTTACCGGCGGGTGCTCCCCCCCGGGCAGCGGCGCGGTGGCCCGCGCGGCGGCCGGCTCCAGCTTGTGGCAGGCGCGCGGCGTGAGCACGTACTCACCCGCTGCGGGCACGCACTGCTCGCTCGCGCCCGCGGGCACGCTCAGCGACCCGGGCACGCCCTCCGGACCAGTGTAATCAACCTACGAATGGAAAATTATCTTCAAATATGCGCCTTCAAGATAAAAAGAGAAACATTTATTGACCACACACATACACCTGTATATGAGTACCTGTGTATTCTAAGTGAGCAATTTGGATATTAATTTAAAGATTACACGATGCCAAATAAAACATTTAACAGATATCGGCAAATATGACAGTCGGCCGTAGCTGACTTTCTTATTCGTTCTTATCAGTAGAGAGCCTCTCACCCTGTAAACTTACATACCGATGGCGTGATTACATTTATTAGAGCTAATATATGTAGTGTCTAAATATCTAATCAAAAATGGAAGAGGAGCGGCCGAAATTTGTCAATACCAATCCCAACTCACATTCTATCTTTTTATTTTTCTATTTCATTTCATATATTTCATTTCAAATATATTTCATTTCATTTCATTTAAATTTTTCATTGCTTAGGATACAATCCGTGCAGCCTTAAAATTATGGTCGAATTTCGACCACTAGGCGACCACTAGTTTAAAATAAAACCACAAAAGATTATTAATTGCCGTTTTATATCTCGGACTGCTTTTAATATTATGTGGTTATCAGGAATCTAGTACTTTTATTAGTAGTGATGAAGTAGTCCCATCTTAAGTCTTATGTACGACAGTGCGTACACACGACACGCGGGGGATTCATGTCTTATGTACGCGTACATATGGCGCGTGAGGTGGCTAGTTCTAGCTAGTATGGCTTATTCTAGCTTGGGAGCCAGGGTTCCATAAAACGTATAAGTAACATAAGTATCGGTACAAATAAATATATAAAAAATATATTATTGATCGAAGCAAATAATTTAGAATGTACATTTGAATAGTGGAACGTACCTGTATGTCGTGCGAGGCCCGCATCCGCAGCACGTACCCGTCGTGCACGAAGTCGGGCGCGGGCACGGTCTCGCGCGCCACCGCCACGTTGTGCGAGCGCTCGCGCCAGCACAGCCGCTCCTGCGCCACCGACACCTCCGCGCTGCCCGCCGTCACCAGCGGGAACGAGTACGCGCCCTCTACAATCACTCTAGGTTTAAGAGCAGATATCTTTATAGATGGGTTTTTGTGCCTATACAACTCAAGCTTTTGAGACCACAAGTTTTTATTAAAATATAAACTATGTGTAAGTGTTTAAGTATATAAAATTCATAAAATGTCATTCTGTTTTGCTTTGCACTTTCGTTTTTTTGCAAATGCTGAGTATACTTACCTGTAATAAATGTCATATAAATATTTTTATACATTGTTACTAACATAAGAAAAACTGTATAAACATTGTTGTTGTACTATTACAAATAAATAAATTACGAACTTGCTTCTGTTTAAACTCAAACTCAAATTATTTATTCACTAAAATACACATTACACAACAGTGACAGTGTTTTGTAATAGAGTTCCAGTGCATAATGCTGTTATCGGCATGTGAATATAAAAATTACATTGTTAAAATCTAACATGCCAAAAACTCATTTACGGAGTAAAAACATTTCTTCAAAAGCCATCCACTTATTTTAGATTTGTATTCAGGCATCGGAGTTTCCTTTAGTTCTATTGGTAATTTATTGAATATAAAAATAGAAATACAATATACATTTCTTTTAAATAAAGTTAACCTTATATTGGGTAGACAAAGTTTCTCTTTGTGTCTGAACGTTCTTTGTAACATATCCTCATGCGTGCTAAATAATAGCTATATAAATAATTTAAAAAACACAGATCAGACAGTTAGTAGAAACATTTTATAGAAACCCTCAGTCAATTTGAAACTTTCCACACCCCGACACCGTTCCCTAGAGCTGACGATGATGGTGATGATAACTCACCAACGGCGGTGGTGGTGACCGGGCGGCCCGCGTAGGCGCCGTCGGCGGCGAGCGGGCGCAGCGTGACGCGCAGCCCGTCGCAGTCGGCCGGCCGCAGGCAGCGCACGCGCCCCGACACCGTGCCCTTCAGCTGGGAGAACGAGACGCCTTCCACGGCCGCGTTGCCCACGGAGATCTTGTGGGACAGCGGGTAGAACCTAACGTAATGAACCAGGGTTCGGGTCTATCAAAACAATTACGATTCCTGATAATTATCACAACTTTCCAGTGATATTAAATTTTATCGGGCAAAGTATGTGTCGAATTTTCAATGCTCGGGTTTGTGATCACCGGTCCTTATTTGGCAAGTTTGGTGATAAAGTCAATACCCAGCATTTGTAGCGATGACTTGATTTCAATGATGGAGACCTTTGCCCGGCCGTGGGACAATATATAGGCTATTTACTTATTTTTTATAACAGAAGTACCTATAATAATTCAGAAGATTCTAAGCAAATACAAAATAAAATTGCTTCGAAAGTATTTCATTAATTTGACGTAAGACGTAAGACGTTTGAGATAATATAGATCTCCTCAGTTACTGCAACTGAGGAGATCTATATTATATAATCTTCAGCGAGATGACGCACGTGCATGTGAGTGCGGTAACACGCGTTCTTCGTTCGAATACAGTTAACAATTTTGCAATAGCGATTTTTTTATTATTAATTATTATATTATGATATTTTAGATAATTAACTTACTGTAGTCCATCTCTTTGCTCCTGCTCCGTCAGAACCACATTAGCCGAGTACAGTCCGGGTGGCAGGTACGTGCACCATTTGCCTAAAACAACAATATGCTTTATAAAAATCGATTCCTCTATTTGAAAAACGTCTACTATCGTGTCTCAGAGGCCTGCTTATGCCCCTTAGTCGAAATGGCAAAACATTAGTCGAGACACGCCATTGTGATTATCTTAAAATAGGAAAATGAAAGCCTCGCGTAAGGCTGCGTTTCCATTTAGAGCTGTGCGAAGTTTTATATACTTGCCTCGTTTGGGAGGTATTTTGAGAAGGTAAATTGGAGGAAGCACAGCCTACGAGAGCAGCATCCGCTCACCCTGGCTCTCTGGCGCGACGTCGCGTCGTCGACGGTAAACGCAGCTAGCCCTTACCATCACGCACGGCGACTAATCACCTGCAGCTGGAGCGACGCGATCTCTCGTGACAAATGAACCGGCCCCCCTCGTACACAGTACGCCAACCTCTCAGAGTGCACGTCCGCTCACCCTGGCCCGGGGCCTTGACGTCGACGGTGACGCGCAGGTCGCCCTGGTCGGCGCGCACGGCCAGCTGCCTGGCGTCCGGCGGCGCCACGTGCCCGCAGACGCGCCAGCGCGCCGCCGCCGCCGCCGGCGCACGCGCACCGCGGCTAGTCACCTGCAGCTGTACCGGCGAGATCTCGCATTGCTCTGGAATACGACCGCATGGTTATTGTATTGTATTTTATTGATCTTATATCATTTTACAGGACTCACGAGTCACGTCTGGATGACAAAAGCAGAAAACAGACAGTTTTTGATTAAAATTAGAGAAAAGCCTATGTTATGAAATGGACTAAGTGCCTTACAAATAAACAAAGAATTAGCTCCGAATAGATATTCCGTAGCTTGCTCGTCGCTCGTCATAGCTCGCAGAATTGGCACCTTGAAGTGGAAGTAGACCGGTATGTCTGCAGAAGGACCGATGATCGTTAGAGCAGACATGTCCTAGAGTGGAGACCGCGTTTAGACAAACGCAGTGTAGGGCGCCCTGCTGCGCGGTGAACCGACGACTTAAAAATAATGGCGGGTGGTGGATGGATGGCGGACTGCGCAGGATCGGGATGGTTGGCGCTTTTCAGGGGAGGCTTACGTTCAGCAGTGGACGGCAATAAGCTGAAGAGAGAGAGAGTTATTCCATGTTTTGTCTCTTTTACTCTAATTTGAAATGAAGTTTACGTGACAGGAACAAAACATGGAATTACTATTTGGACCTTATTCTTTGTTTATTTGTAAGGCACTTAAGACTATAATAGAAAAAAATCACATGGAAAAAAAAAATTACTTACTACTCTGCTAGAGCTAAAAAGAGGTACTAGTTATCCTAGCTGAAAAACGAAATTGTTAAATAAACAGTTAAAAAAACCACAAGAAATGACACTATCGAATGTTTAGTTTAGTAACTTATTCTCGTAGACGAAATGAGAAAAGAACTAGGCCGGCCGCACTTTAGATGCGTTGAAAGTGACTGTGACGTTTGCCTGGTGACAAAATTTTTCTATATCCATGACGTTTATTCGTACAAACGCGTAAAAAATTCAAACAAGTTCGGATTGATTTCGGACATTGTAGCTATACGCGTGTACACGCACGACTAGCTTGCTTCTAGTATGCGAGGTAACAAAGGATTAGGATGTTCGTACAAAAACGCATCCAAACTGCGACTGGCCTTAAGTCTTTAATCGCAGTGGTGGTCACCGGTAACCGACAAACAATAACTTTTCTATTGTGTCTGATTTTGCGGCAGTCAACGTGTTAAGCAGCCACTGACCGTGCTGGAAGGTGAGCGCGTAGGTGCCCGGCTGCAGGCGCGGCAGCGTGAACTTGCCGGCGGCGTCGGTGGCACCCACCGCGCGCCCGTCGAGGGACACGCGCACCCCGGCCAGCCCCGCACCGCCCACGGACGAGGACACCGTGCCCACCACGGTGAACCCGTGCACCTGCCAAACAATGCCCAGGGATTCTTCGTTTTATTTCCTTCTCTGTGCTAATCAACAATCAGTCTGAAAACTATGGGAGCCCCAGTGGGAGATATCCTTTATCTTAACCTGAATATCATTGCGATTGAGGCGATAGGCAGCGAATTGCCAAAGATATTTTAAGAAAAGCACAAGTTAAGTTTTAAGTGAAGCACATTCCTGCACCATGGTTAACATCTGAAATCCAAAGTCTAATGGCGCGCAGGGACAAAGCTAAAAGACGACTTAAACGTTACCCTACTGATAGAAACCTTGGTGCTTATAAATCTTTGCGTAACCGCTGTAGTCGCATGTGTCGTGATGCAAAAAGACGCTTCTTCCATGAATTCCCTATCCAACCGCAATTCTTCTGACTCTTGGCGTTTCCTTAGGTCAGTCGGCATCGGTAAATCTCCTGTTCCTGACCATAAGGAAACAGATATAAATTCTCCCAATAAATATTTTTCTCAACCACCTGTGTCCTTTGACCATCTAACTAGAAGCGCTACGCTTCTGGAACTCTCCTCCTCTTCTGTCGGCAACATCATCCACCCTTTACCTTCTTAGCGGTTTGTGAAGATGACGTTAAGAAGAGCCTACTAGCCATTTCCTCTACTTCCATAGGCATTATTACATTTGCTCAAAAATTCCTACCACCCAGTTTTCGGGAGTCCACGTCGATTTACACGTTTAAGAAGCGCGTAAAGGAGTACTATCTTTCGACTTGAGTGTGCCATCGTTATTGTATGTATGTTTAATTTGTGTCGTAACTATTTTACTGTATGTTTAGACTTAAATACTTGTTTGGTTTGTTTTGTGCACACTTTTTCTACTTTCTTTGTATCTTCTCCTTCTACGGGCCTGCTGGAAGAAATTTCAATGTGAAATAAGCAGCGCCCTTGTACTTGTCTATTCTTACTATGTTCTCCCTTCTATTCGTTTGTGTTAACATAAATTATAAATAAATAAAAGATTATGAAATCTCAACACATTAATCATTAAAATGTTAAAATTTTCCTCAAAAACCTAAAAGAGACCACCATCGCCAGATCAAAGCCAGGTAAAATAGTGCAGGTCCAACTTATGGAAAATATTCAACACTTTTATGATGCAACCTTACCTTACCTTCAACTAGTAGAACACTCGGTAATCTATCTAGTCCATCAATTGGTTGTTTGAAAGAGATAACTTTAAATTATAAGATTGCTTTTTATAGTCTTTTTGTTTTCTAACAAATGTGTTTCTTGGTATACAATTAAGTATATTTTGTCAATATCGTTAGAATGTGTATTTAAGAATGAGACTGAACTCACCTCAAAAGCATTTTTTATGAATAGGCTGTCATGTAGCACACTGAAAGACACAGACTCCGGCTTCACATTATAGCTGATAGCACCCTGCCCGGGGGGTGAAGACAGCACCAGCAACTTGTAGTGGCCAGCCGGTACCAGGCCAAAGCTGAACTCTCCGTTGTTATCAGTCACTGAGTAACAGATGGGAGCATCAGGCACTCCTTGCAACAAGGCGGTCTTGCAGCCTTCCACACGCAGTTGTTGATTGTTCTTAACAAGACATGAAAGATTAATTCAAATACATTCTTTTACAAACTGTTTAGCAATACATCTAAAAAAAATTATTTTGTCATGTAAAATAAGATTGACATAAACATGTAGTTTAAGTGTTGATATTATTAAATTTATTTTAACATTATAAAAAATGAATTATAAAATTTTTAATACCTCTTTAGAGTAAAGGAGCACATAAAGCCCACTTAGCGGAGCTCCGAAAGAGGTGACTGAACCCTGCACGTCATAGCCCTTGACGGCCAACACTCCCGCAGGGAGAACTGTGTTTCCTTCTTTCACTTGCACAGCTGCCTGTGATGGTTCCAGCTTCCATCTAAAATATTAAAAAAAATCTTGTATTTTTAAAATATATTTATAAACTTTTAATGCTATTTGATTCTATAAGTTAACTCATGTAACATGATCAGTACACATTATGATAAACTTAGATTAAAACAAAAAAGGGAAGATACGGCATGCTCATACTTGTAGTCAATCAAAGTATCATCATCATCATCATCATCTCAGCCAAAAGACGTCCACTGCTGGACAAAGGCCTCCCCCAAGGAAAATCAAAAAAATAAAAATTAAAAAAAAATCAAAATAAAAAAAAAAAAAAAAAATCAAAATCAAAGTATAGTCCTACTCAACTACCTACCTACTACTATATGCAAAGATACACACACGCACACCTATAAAGTATAAATCGAGCGATCGAGACAGAGCAGTAAGTATCAACGTCAGCGCAAGGGAGTCAGCGAGTGACGTCTCGGTCGCTTCGCAACAGACAGGTACGACTGATTCCGAAGACGCCACTTTCACCGTATTCAGTATTTTAAAGAATCTAATTTCGAAAACGAATAAACATTTTTGTTTGTTACTGTACACTCATGGCAATAAGTACACGCCAAAAAAAGAAACTAATTATTTAGTGTTATTGGTGGTGGTGTAATCTCACATCATAGTATTTGTCAATGATTGCTTTTAATAGATGTGTTTGGTGGTTAAAGGTGGCTGGCTGATCTTGTGCATGTACATTCAAGTTCGACAAAATGTCAGATTGTACAAAAGATTTATTATTATTCAGTTTAAACCGCATAACTTGTTTTTCACACACAAATTGTTGAGACTGATTGATTTTTTGATTTTTGTTTGTTGAATACATATTGTGAAGAACATTCTCTGCTATTATTTGTAGCTATCCAGTCAAGTTCTTCTTTGCTTTTGAACTATACATAGCCATTTATGTCTCTACAATTCATCTTTAGGAAATCTGGGGACAAATAATATTTAAATACAAAATCAAAGCAAAAATTTTTGTTTCTGTTTTGCTAACCGTACCAACTAAAAAAACGCAGTGGGTAATACGAACGTCGGTACGTGTCACTTGTGCGTGTTTTCGTATAGTCTATCTCTTTTTCACAAAATTATGGCTGGAAAATAATTAAACAAATTGATTTTAATAAAATTTTATAATTATTTGAGTACTTAAAAATGAAAAGAAATTTCAGTTGACTTTTTTTGTTTCCCTGAATGATTTGTTAAGCAGTTGTCAAATGAACAAGAAGGCATTCTGATGCAATTAAAAAGTATTAAATCGCAGTGAGACTGCATGCCCTCACGAGACAACGTTCCAATGACAACTGACGCTAGTGCGTCAGCTAGACGCAATTTTATTGTCTCATGCACTGTTACTATGTTCCGTATCTTCCATTTTTTGTTTTAATCTAAGATGATAAATACAAAGTTTATTATTCAGCAACTCTGAAATGTATTTGTTAAGCATAATGTTATTGAATAATATCTGACTAACCTTGGATGAGAAGCCTTTAGAGTGTACTTTCCAGGTATCACAGGAGTAAAATGAAAGTCACCTCCGGTAGCAGTCAATGTATTTCTCACTTCTCCTTTCTCATTCACCAACTGAACATCTATTCCGCTTGGGCCTTGCTTTTGGCCAGCGGTTATAACTCGCCCTGTGATTCCAAACCCATTGAAGGCAAAGTTGATATCCTGACCTGTTGAACACTTGTCAGTTGTTCCATCAACTGCCAGGTTCACTTGAGACGGCTCGAAACTCCATCCCGCTGGAGGATGGACTTCGAGAATGTATTCTCCTTTCTCATAAAGCGGCAGGAAGTAGTATCCATTCGTGGGGGCGCATTCTGTCTTCTCTTTCAAGCTACCTCCTTTAGTGTATCTAAAATAATAAGTTGTTAAAAATTGTTATTAACTATAAATTAAGCCATGTCAAGAGAGTATAGTGTAGCAAAATAAATTTCTGCTCATCCGCTTGTAAAAGTCGTAAATCCAATTAGAAATAATTTATAGGTTAACTTACAGGCCAATCTCAATTTTTGAGAAATCCAATGGAACATGACTTTTGACGAATCCACCGCAGCCTAAAATATCGTTGGCGGCTACGTTAGCCACATTGTACAGAAGAAATAATAATACAAAATCATATTTCTTAACCCTACATGTAGCCATTTTTACTTTGACGGTTTTTTTTTTGTAATTCACAATTTGTTTTACAGCTCCGGATGAAATCAATCAAGCCTATTCTATTCGTCCGTTTTTATTGTACATAATGCAGTTTAATGTTATAAAATGGTAAATAAAGTAAAAAAAGAGGGTACAAACTATACTCTAGTTTCTTAGTGGTACAACTGGTACAGCTTCTTCCGCCTGGAATTACCACTCTTTTAATTTTGACTATCGCCATAGCAACAATTTTTAGTGGCTAAGTAGGATATAATGATAGGTTTCGCTAAGACCTATCATTCATCTAAGTAAGTAGCGTTAAAAGATATTCAAAATGTCAATGCTAAAACAATCCATAAGTTCTTGTTAGTTTATTCTAGCGAAAATGTATGGCTCTTTCATATTTGAACCAATAAAGTTGGGTGTCCTTTCCGGCCATTGACGTAGGCAATGAAGTTACGCCACAAAATAAGGAGTCTTTTTTTTGTATTGTAACATAATTTTCTAATAACTAGGCAAGCGATGAGGAATCAAAAAAAATTTGGTAGCGGTTTCGGCTCGGCGATGAAGAGTAATGCCAAATATGACGATTATGGGTGTCCGTTAAGGTGGCGTACACATGAACGATTTCGCGTTTATTGTTATGCCCTCTTTTAGTGCGTAATTAATTCGTAATTACTGCAAACACAAATTAATTAATGCTTCTTTAGTTTAAGCATCTTATCTATATGTCACCATGACATTAATGTGTGTAGTAGGTATTGTTGTGTTCGATACGATAGCCAATTCCTCAATAGTTTGGGATTCCAGGGCCCCGATCGCGGTAAATAATTTAAGATGAAACGCAAATGGAACACGAACGAAACACAACTTTTCGATGTTTTCGTATCGCGGTGCTGATTTGACAGATGATAGTTGAAATGCTAAACGAACTGCGAACGCAGATGAAACACAAGTGCTGTCAATGTCACGTTTATGCTATATTTCGAAAGACGCTACTTTTTCATAAACGTTCTACGACTTTTGTCTGCAAAGAGTAGATGTTGATACGCCTCTTGAGATTTTCTCCCAGTGATTGTGTTGAATTTTCCGATATTTGTTAAAGTTGTTGTTATTTCTCATTTCTGGTTAAAGTTGTTATTTGTTGCTGTTTTCTATTGGTTACTTGTTTTCATAACATGAGTGGAATCCAGAAAAAATATTGCTCATTTGGCTGTGAAAGCTCAGGTAAGCCTTTTATCATATATTAAAATCACGATACATAATATAATAATACTTAGATCAAAGCCGTATTCACTACAAATGAAGTGTTTCAGAATCAAAATCTATGTTTAAATACTGTTTCTGTTTCTATGCTTCCTGCTTGAAATGGGTTCTGTCTATCATTTGTTTCTATAAGCATCTACATATGGCTTAAGAAACAATGTACCTAACCGACATATTGTTTGAAGTGAATATGTTAAGTTTGATGCGTGACAAATTACACTAAACAATTCCCCACTTAAAGAGTGATGTACCTATTTATAGTATTTGATTAAAGGATAAGCCTAACATGACCATAAAATGTTATTCCTATTTCAGTTGTACATGGTGTACCTATTCATCAGTTTCCAAATCCTGAGAAGCGTGGTGAATTGTTCTCTGCTTGGGTTTCTGCTGTTGGCTAGAATCTCTGTGAAAGTGATCCTAAGAAAGTTTATAATAACAAGAGAAATGTGATCACCATTTTGACCCAAAGTTTAAAACTTCTGCTGGTCTTCTTATTTGGACAACTGTACCAACAATTCTCAACTGTAAGTATAACATAGTCAATTCATGCAATATTATCTCCAAGCTTTTATTATTAAATTACTTATTTTATAAAGTGAACCTCATTGAATATAAATATATGTTGTAGTGAGTGTATTGATCATATTTACCACTAATATTGTATATGTGTACTTTGTATGTGAGATGTTCTTAACAATCCTTACCAACATAAAGAAAGGACATTTGATAAATTTAAAACCCATTAAAGACATGATCAGAACCGTACAAAACAAATTACTACATAATGTATCTAAATAAGAAGGGAAGGTTTTAAACCACATTGCAAATAATGTTGTAGATATATGTATAAGAAAAATATCCTTACCCTTGTGTGTGGTGTATATAATATTAAACTTCTGTCTGGGATCCTTTTTAATAAAACTTTTCTTTAATTTATATCTACAACAGGTTATGGGCCTGCGCTGCTGAAGACAGTATATAAAACATTATGTAAACAAACCAATTACAACCAAAAGTCAATAGCAACTAACATTTTCCACAAGACAACAACTTTAGGTTTATTAAGATATAAGGTTGTTTGAGAATTAATTTGAAATTTAATTTTTAAGTTAGTTATGTAAGGTATTTAGATTAATTAATTCAAAAGTTTGTTTGTTGTTTTTAGTATTATGTGGGTTAGTTAGGTTGGGTTTTAAAGGAGTTGATGGGAGTTATAAGAGTTATTATTTTAGTTGTATTAAACATAAAATTCAGAGGGGATGTTGGAATATAGGTTTTATAGAATTTTATGTCTATGGTAGTTTACTGGCTGAAAGTTATTTGAGTTAAAATAAATATATGTATCGAACATTTTAAAATAGTTTGAAGTTGTTGTCTTGTGGAAAATGTAAGTTGCTATTGACTTTTGGTTGTAATTGGTTTGTTTACATAATGTTTTATATACTGTCTTGGAGAGTTATTTATTAGATATGTTATAATGAAAGAGTTAAATGTCATGGCATAAGCTGAGTGGTGACCATTTCGGTTGCATAATTATAAATTTAAAATGTCCATTATGTCAAGTTGTCATAGATGCTCCGAATAAATATTTTTCATTTCATTTCAAATAAATTATAGTACTATAAATTAAAGAAAAGTTTTTTTATTAGATATGTTATAATGAAAGAGTTAAATAAATTATAGTACTATAAATTAAAGAAAAGTTTTATTAAGAAGGATCCCAGATAGAAGTTTGATATTATATACACCACACACAAGGGTAAGGATATTATTCTTATACAAATATCTACAACAACAAAGACCTTAGACCAGACTTGACCAGTCAGTTGCTAAATCATTGTTGATTTATTAATTTTGAATGTGTATACTATCAATCACATAAAAACTTCTAATCAGTGTTGGTACTGATGAAATATGTTCTTAAATATGTTACAGGTATACATCAATCAGTGGTCACCCTTGTAGAGATAGTACACAACTACTGTCGCCCAAGAAGAGAATCTGTGCAGACTACACCTCTGTCTGATACAACAATCCAGCCTTCTTCAAATGAGATATACCATGCTCAAGTTCCAGGGACAAAATTTGATGCAGGTAATGTTTCTTTTTTCCATTTTTATATTTTTTTTAATTCACAACAATTATTCAGCTCTAATGTAAGTCTATTCTGTGAAAAGTACAGCTTGTACTGTAGCAACTAAATAACTAATAAACATCTTTGACTTTGTAATGAATGCTCATTGGTTGTCATGCAAACTTTTGCTCCTGATTCAAACACGGGATCTTTTGGAGCAGTAAGCAGGGTTGTGATGTGTGACAAATTGTAATATTATTTATTTATTTTTTATTTATACTATTATTAAACTGTTATGGGTCTGTGTCAAAGTAAAGTAAAAAATAATCAGTTACTCATTAACGCATACACAATGAATTAGCATTAAATTTTACACATAAATAAGCAACAACCCTAATCAATATGCTTTTTTATTCTGGTAATTAGTTTCTATAAGTAAGCATCACCCATCGGAATTAAAGTGAAAAGTGTGTAAAGTTGTAGCAAAATACTTACTAATCTAAAACTAATCAACTGAGGGCTACTTGCTTTCTCCAATATGACATTTTTATTTGTTTCGTTGTTAAATTTTCAAATTTGTAATTAAATTAAATTTTAGACAAAGACATTAGACCCTCTGGTATTTGTGTATTTAGCTGAAATTAAGTAGAAATTAATCCAAAATAAAATTGTTACAGATAAAACATCCAAGTTTGTCCAGAATCAAAAAATAAAAAGGATCAAAAGAAAAGGACTGCAGATGCAAAACGAAATTCGTCGATTGCGCGTAAAAATGTTAAAGTTGAAAACACGTCTCAAGGTAGCTGAGAAACAAGCGCTCAAAAAAGATTTTAAACTTTTAACTGAAAACATGTGGGACTCGTCAAAATTATTCACAAGAATGCAATTTGTCGAAGGACAAAAGAAAAAGGAAGGCGGAGATTTAGCCTCGATGAGAAAATGTTATGTCTTTCACTTTATAAGAAGAGCCCTAAATCTTACAGATTAATGTGTAAGCATTTTACACTACCATCAAACAAATTATTAAAATGCTTACTTTCAGAAATTAAATTATAGCGGGGATTAATGAAATCTTTTTTATACAATTAAAACTTACTGTTGAAAAAATGTTACAACAAGATCGTTTGTGTACATTAGTATTCGACGAACTGTCCATAGCTCCACACATTGACTACAATGTTTACACAGAC
Source organism: Eudonia lacustrata (assembly GCA_947562085.1). Classification (NCBI taxonomy): domain Eukaryota; kingdom Metazoa; phylum Arthropoda; class Insecta; order Lepidoptera; family Crambidae; genus Eudonia; species Eudonia lacustrata. The sequence continues at coordinate 28,624,125 of OX387340.1, read as the reverse complement.
GATCTTGTTGACTTTGAAAATTATGGCAACAAAAAAACGCAACAGAGTTAGGACGCGCACGCCGTCACTCTCTTGTGCAGCGATTGTGGGAAGATAGGGCAGTGCAAAATTAAAGTATTTATGTATTAATTTTTTTTAATATTTTAAGAAAGTGTGCAACACAAATTGCACTATTTATACTTATAACTAAGGATTCCTTTGTGCTGCTGCACAGTACAGAAACAAAAGAGAATGTTTTATGCAAATTTAAATTATACAATTTCTCATAATTTAATAGTTGGATACTAACCCCCTTATTCATATAAACTATTTAAGCATTATTTAGTTTTGTAGCGTAAACTGAATAAATGATTTTGAATTTTGAATTGAATTTTTTGAATTTTTTACTTGGAATACGAATGACACTTGCTAGGTCCACGCATGTCCATAAGTCATGACTGTAATGTAATTGAGATAGAAATACGGTTGTTTTTAATATTTAGGGATCTTTGATGAAAAAAAACGCATTTTACAAAAACTGTCTCTTGGTAGGTTTTGATTTTGGACAGCCGATAATGTAAACATTTAGCTGCTGACTCAGCCGGTCTACACTTTCAGCTAATAATTTGAACGCTTCTGATAGCATATTCAATGACTGTGCATTTTGACTTGCAGTTTGTGCATTTTGAAGGGCAGCTTGCGCTCATTTCTTCAATACGCAGCACCATAGCTCGCGACTCTTCTAAAGACACCCTAGTGGCTGAAAAAAAAATGAACAACATTTAATTGAATTTGTTTCTGGTAATTTAAATATTAAATATGAGAAGCCCGTGGCGCTGTGGTTAGCGCGCTCGGCCTGCTATCGTTGAAGTTAAGCAATTTTCACAATGGTCGTACACGGGATGGGTGACCAAAAAACTTTTCTTCTCGAGCTCCTCCGTGTTTCGGAAGGCACGTTATGCCGTTGACCCCGGCTGCGTTTGCAGTCGTTAATTTACCACCCACCGATCCGCATTGGGCCCGCGTGGTAGGTCATGGCCTAATTTCCTTATCCATCTATAAGGAAGGCCTGTGCCCCAACAGTGGGGACTTGTAATGGCTGATGATGATGATGCTTGACTTGACTTTGCTGCCAGGGTGCTCGAGGCACTTTTCACTGTACTTAACGAAAATTAGTATGGCATTGAAGCAGTGCCTCCTGGCGGCATATGAGAAGAGTTAAGGCGAGCGTTTCCGACTGTGAGATTTCCAAGGCGGGGTGCACGGGTAAACAGAGATTCCCCGTGCACCCACTGGTGGGTAAAGCTGGTGGGTAAACGGGTAGTGACCAGCTGAAAACATCGTTGTTATGGTGTCAGACTTAGATAGTGGTATCTAGGCAGGCACTGAGAACAAGTCCTACCACCAACCAAACCAACCTCTATGGGGGTATATATTGTTAAGTTTAATAGTTTTGATAGAAAATCACAGTGAAATGGTGGTTTACAAATTAGTACAATATATTACATATTGAACTAAAACAACATACCTTTGACCACTCTTTTCCCGTCCTCGCCGGTCCCAAAGCATTAAGGGATTCGGCGCACTCTCGCCACAGTCGCTGTGCAAATGCTCTATTACCTTCTAGGAACTCTTGCATCACCTTGAGCTGGCGAACTGTGTTGTGCCTGCGGTGGTCTTCCATTACCTATGTGTTATACCTTAAAAAAAAAGGATTACATGATTATATCTAAAAGTTTAACCATTTTCAATTTTAAACAAATAAGTAGTATAAAATCACATACCAAAGCTGCACTTCAATCACTAAAACTCTACCACTCAATCACTTGAAAATCATATACACCACTTCAAACTTTCGCGCCTCAGAATAATAACTAAAGTTATTGTTCTGAGTTTCGCGCTCTCAAAACAGCTGTCAAAGCCAGTGTGGCGACAAAAAATCCTAAGTCGACCATCGATTGTACTTTTAAAACATGTAGCAGTGTCAATACTAGGGTTACATCTCTAACACTTTTACTAACCTTGTGTTCCAGTTGCGTTCCATCTGCGTTTTGTCTTAACTTGCGCATGATCTTTACCGCGATACCAAATTTCGCATTGACTGAAACTCAAATGGAACGCAACTACAGCTGCAACGCGAACGAAACGTAGATATTTAGTCATGTTTTAAATTACCGCGATCGGGGCCCAGGTGAGGTATGCTGCATACTTATACAAAAAAAAAACTTAATAACTTATAAAATAAAAATACTTATATAAAAAAAGTGTAATCTGTTTTTTTTATCTAAAGTAAGTTCTACCATATCAAGTTTATAATGTTTGGTGTAAGTATAGTCTTATTAAAATTTATTAAACTTACATTGATTTCCAAAGTTTATAGGTAACAAATGTTAATTATCTATTGTTAGCTTAATGTTAAAAGTGACTATCAATGTTGTCGGTATTATAAGATTTGTATTACCCAACGTTAAGGAGGTAAAGAAAGAAAGAAAAAAGAAAAGAAAGAAAAATAAAGAAAACCTGCAGGCAGATGCTGGATGCGTCAAGCCGAGGACAGGGCGCTATGGCGCTCATTAGGGTAGGCCTATGTCCAGCAGTGGATTAATATAGGCCGATGATGATGATGATGATGATGAAGGAGGTAAAAACCAGTGTAAAAGTTAAAGATAAGAATGTGGACCTTGTGGACACCAGTGTTTCTAGGCATTACGTTGGATGCAAAGCTACAGTTGGACCCACATATATGTAGATAAATTGTCGAGTAGACTGAGCTCTGCGGCTTATTCAGTAATGAAAATTCGTCAGATCACTGACATTGAAACAGCTAGACTTGTTCACTTTAGTTATTTTCATAGCGTAATGGCGTACGGCATTTTACTGTGGGGCAATGCTGCCGATATTCAAACTATCTTTGTGCTGCAGAAGCGGGCTATTCGAGCAATTTATAACCTAAAAGCTGGTAATTCTCTTAGGGAGAGATTTAAAGATATTAATATAATGACAGTTGCATCACAATATATTTACGAGAACCTAATGTATGTTTATAAAAATATTGAAACTTTTTCTAAAAACAGTGATATTCACAATGTAAACACTAGAAATAAAAACAAACTAGCAGTACCTAATACTAGGCTCCACAAAGTAAATAATTCATTTAGAGGCCTGTGTGTACGTTTTACAATAAAGTTCCAAGTAATATCCAAAAACTAGATATTAATAAATTTAAAATCGCTATTAAAGAAAAGCTTTATAAAAAAGCTTATTTTAAAGTGTCTGATTACATTGAAGACAAAACAGCATGGGTTTAAAATGCTCCAATCACTCCAACAGGTATTTCTAATCCAAAATATTGATTAACTTAGTAACGTAACGGCACATATTTTGTAAATGTCGTTACATATTGAGCTGTGGAATTTCTTGCGCACATTCTTCTCCACAGCTAAAAAATAGACGTAGTAGGTAAAAAAATTCTGGACGATTCAAAAGCACTTTTCTAAAGTTTATTTGAATAAAGATTATTTGACTTTGACTTTGAATTCTGTTTATATTATTATTATTGTTAAATTAAATTATTTTAATACTTTTTATTTATTTTAAATCTTAGATTTAGGTATTTTATAAAATTATTATAAAAAGTAAATTAAATATCAAAATATCATACAAAAATACAACTTTTATAAAAATCTAAACCTAGAACGCCGCCAGCAGCGGAGCAGGACTCAAAAAGAAATCTCCTGACAATGCGTGCGCGTGCCTTTCTGTATCTGACCCTTGATCCAGCCATCCAGCGAAAGCCTTTTGAGATGTTGGTCGAAACAAATTACCTATCTGTATTATTATTATTATTGTCAAATTAAATTATTATTATTATACTCTTTATTTATTTCCTTTCTTAAAACTAGATTTTTACAATATTTTAATGTAAACACAATAAAACATTATAAAAACTTAATCCTAGAGTACCGCCAGCAACGGGGCATCAGGGCTCAAGCTACCGGTGGTCAGGGCTGCAGAGTGAGGAACCTCCTGACAATAAGTGCTGTGTCAAGGAGTACCTACGGCTTTCTGAATTTGACCCTTGATCCAACCATCAAGCGAGAGCCAGGTGTTGGTCGAGGCTCTTCGCTATCAGACCGATCGCTGAAACGACTATCAGGACAATGATCGTCGAATCAACATTCCACATGGCGGTCACCTCGTGAGCCAAGTCAAGGTACTTGCTGAAGGTGTCCTTCTCAGCTTTCACGAGGTTCTCGTCATGCGGGATGGTGATGTCAACGAGCACCGCCCGACGTGAGACCGTTCTAGCACCACGATATCAGGCTTATTGGCAACAATAGGCCTGTCCGTGATTATTGACCGGTCCCAATAGAGCAATGCACGAACGACCATTTTCAAGAACGGGCACCGGTGCGTACCTGTTTGTATTTGTTTTTGTGCAGGTCAATAAATGTTTCTTATTCTTATTCTTATTACCTACTTGTAGTACGGCACTTCAGACTCAACAAGGCCGTACTGAAGAGGAAGTTGCTGGTGAATGATCCTGGCTATAAGTGGCGGCACGTAAGTCTAGCGCTGAACGAAACTTGGAGGGGATTAGGCGCATGACTATTGTCACGCGACTAATGTGGGGCACGGAATGCGACTAAAGAGCCAATTGGCACTACGCACGCACGCCCGCCCTTCCCCAGCCCCCTCAGATACCTTAATTTTGGCTTCTGCGCAAAAACGGTCAGCGCTAGACTTACGTGCCGCTACTTATACTAGGTTGTGTCTGTGCAAATACTCGCTGTTGGCAAGATGAGAACAACCAGAAATAATATGCCTGAGGGATTCACCGGGACGGCAGCATGCCCGACATAAATGTCGACAGTACCGTCCTTCAGGATATACTTCCGGTAGTTGTTCGTCTTGATAACTTCATCAGCAATTGCACAGACAAAACCTTCGGTTTCACCAAAGAGGTCACCGAAGCGTCTAAGCTGGAGCCAAAATATTGTTTGCAACAATGTGCAAATTATTTTTTTCTCAGAATGAATGTAAGGAGCTTGTTTAATGTAGGCAAGCACGTGATGGGTCTGTAGTTCTTCGGCTCCGTGGTACTAGATACCGGATTTATGAAGCAGGAAGATGACACCAGTGGTCAAGAAATTTGGCAGGGTACCAATCTCGAGGGCTTCTTGGAATTGTATTGCTAAACGCTCGTGTGAACATCGAAACCATTTAATCCAGAAGTTATGCAAGCCGACCGGCCCAGGACTTTTCCAATACTGTGCCGTACGAATCGCACAACTAACGTCTGCGGGGTCAACAACTACAGACCCCATGGTATCGATTGGCTCACACGCACGTTCAACAACAATCATACAATCACCCTCCGTGTGTGCGACTGCCACCGACCAAATAATACTACGCCAGAAAGAAATCAATCATGGCGCTAGCATTAGCATTTAGTAGCTGCGCGTCAGTCGCACGTTGGTTGGTATCCTCCCAAATTTGATACACCTTCCTTTGGTCACTTTGAAAGAGGCGATTCTGTTGGTATCTATCTACACCTTCTTTTTTTAATGTAATATCATTGATCTACACGCTCTCTGTAGCGACGAATACGGTTTGCCCATGTTATTGTTTCAGATCATTTCAGATAGTCTATGCGTTCCTTGATTGACATTAGCCATATAAGTCTGGGGCCTAATTAGCTTTAGTTATTGTTCTGAGGGCCTAATTCCCGTCCCAGCAAAGGCCTGATTCACGAAATATATTAATATCCTAATCCTATCATAGTTTTGTGATTTTTGCTGTAGCACTTTTTTATTATGCATGTAGGTAGTTTACACCTATTTGAGGTGACACTAACTTATCAAGCGTCTGATATACCTATTTATGCAATGTTTTTTTTTGTCAGTGTCGCATTTTTTTTACAAGCTTTTATTTAACTTCACATGTTTGTATGTTTGTGGCGTACAAATCTTGCAAGCCTAATGTAAAGGTGCGGTGTTAGGAGATGATTGAAAGACAAACGTTGGTAATAGACTGTTTACTGAATAGCAACACACAGTTATATATTAGGCTAACATGGTACATAATATAAGGTAAACATATATGTATAGGTGTATATTCTCCCTTACACCTTCCCTCTTTTTTTTTTAAGGGAGAATATACACCTATACATATATGTTTAGGTGTATATTCTCCCTTACACTAATTTGACCCACTTCCCGGTGTTCAATTGAGCTGAAATTTGGTATATCTATGTAACTTGGATGACAATGCATTATTATGGTACCAGTACCACGGAGCTGGTCTGATGAAACCGGAAGGTGGCCATAGGAACTCTGTAGTTAAACGACACAACCCCATCGAGTTTGGACTCGTTTGATCCGTCTTGACCAGTACTTTGGTGCTAAATGGTAACCAGGGTCTGATGATGGAGCTGGAAGATGGCCATAGCAACTCGGTAATTAAACGACACAACCCCATCAAGTTTGGGCTCGTATGATTTGTCTTGACGAGTACTTTGGTGCTAGATGGTAACCAGGGTCAGGTGATGGAGCTGGAAGATGGCCATAGGAACTCATATCGCTAACGTTGTGCCTCAGGGTACCAGGGCGAACCCTGTTGTACTGAAGCCCCTAACTTATCCCCCTTTAAAAATACTAAAAAGTTAAAAATAAAATTAAAAGAAAAAAACTTTATAAAAACAAGCTTTATTAATTAAAAAAAGAACTAAAAAGTTAAAAATAATTAAATCAAACCCAATTTTTTTATAAATAAAAGCGTGTTACATTGTGATTGAAAAATAAAAATAATGAAGGTGTAATATGCTAAATGTTTTTAATGTTCAATCAAAATGTAACAGGCTTTTATTTATAAAAAAATTGGGTCTGATTTAAATATTTTTAACTTTTTAGTTCTTTTTTTAATTAATAAAGCTTGTTTTTAAAAAGTTTTTTTAATGTACCAACTTACAATGTCTTCTTCAAACGTGTTTCTGCTGTCGGCTAATTAACATAATAATAGGTATTAAATGCCCAAGGCTAAGATGTGTCCTTTAATAGCAACATAAGGGTGTTTACTTTGTTGGTGTAACAATAAAATAAATAAATTGTTGTAGGTATGTTTATAAAAATGATTAAAATGATCTTTGTGTAGTATATAAAGATAATTTTTATAATTTTTGTTGTTAAATACATGAACTATTTGATATGTATTGACTTTTTTTTTTGGCTTTGCACAAGCATTTAGCCAATGAAAAAGTTTAACAAGTACTTGTATGCTCTATATAGGATGATGATGAATGATAATAGAAATGAGAAGTGAGAAATGATATACCCCCTAACCCTTCGAAAATCTCAGTAAAGATGTGGGGCTTCACTAAGTCTTCACGTGAACTTCTTGAAAGAATTTGAAAAGTGCCGTTGCACTGTTTTGTTTCATTTGCCAACACTCATGGACACTCACGAACACTTAACTGTTAATAATCCACCATTGTTTCACATTAATATTCGCCATAACAATTTTATAAAATAAAACAAAACAGCAGACATGACACTCCACTTTCCCGCCAAGAACTCTGTACTGACTTCCAACAGTATTCTTACAGAAATAATTAGGTTTAGAATAGAAACTTCTAATGAAGATAAGACTTTTTCATAAGGCTGTGGCTTGATAAATTATCAAATGCATATTTATTGTGCACATTTATTTGTACAGAAAAAATACAATAAATTAATACTAAAATCAAATAATATAGGGGTGTATAGAAATGTACATAAAGTTACATAGAAAAACAAAAAATAGACTTAGACATACATTTACTATATTATTGACAACACACCATTGTTAAATCTTTAAAACAATTTTCATGTCGCAACAGCGGTCTTTGTTTTATTCTGAATTGGCAGGAAGAGTTTGAACTCTGCTGGTAGCTCATCTTCTGAATACAACCTGTCAGAGAAATAAACTCTTCTGATCCTACAGTTGGCATGTATTTGTACCCGCAGAGTTTCAACATAATTAGTGCCATACGCTCGTCGTGTAAAGTCCGCCAAGTTGAACTGAATTTGATTCCAGCCTTCATCTAAGCGCATGGGCATAGTACAAATAAAAGGTTTAACCCGGGTTGTTGATTGGTAATTGCTTGCTCTAAATCTTCTTCGCACATTTTTGTCATCCAAAACCTGTAAATAAATTTGAGGTTATGTTTACCTATGCTACAAGTAAAAAGTAACTAGGTCAACGAACATTTTAATCACTGCATTAAAACTCACCTGAACTTCGAAAGTAAAGTACTTTTTGAGGTTTTTTATGATCATAACCAAGAAGGGCAGTTTGATACCGAGAGTTTTTTTCGGATCCGCTGGGCATGTAATATACGTTGTGCTAACATTGGTCCCGACAATTTCGAGCACTAAGCTCTGAATATCGTTGTCCGTAATTCTCTTTATGTGCCCATTTCGTACTTTTTTGTCCCAAATTTGTAAAGGTTTGCTGCCTATGCTGTAAAGAATTGACAGGAAACCCGACTGAAAAGTGTTCTTGAACATTTTTTTCTATATCACCCCTATCTACTGTGTAGTCCTTACATTTAACACAAGAATAACTACAAAAGTTTAATCAATAAAGAATATCTTTCGCGGTTGCATTGCAACATGACAGAATGACAGTATTATACAAAACAAGAATTTTGAACGCGGCCATTGGCCATGCGTTTGTTATCAATGCAGGATTACCATAGCAACGAATTAAAAAAAAAAATACTACGTTCCATTATACGTTGCAACTGGAACACGTTTAGTGAACAAAAGATTGTCTTATTTAGATTGTTGATTGTTTCAACAATTATGGCTTCATTTATTTTATTTGTGAAATGATAGCCTTTTTTGTAAAGCTATTCAAGAAAAATAATTATTAGACACAGTGTCAAAAGTTTACATGTCAACCAATCAATCAATCCTCAGAATAATAACTGTTCACTCATTCATTTTCATTCTACCTACGATTTTTTTTATCTGTAGGTATTCAACCAAAATCGGCAAACGATGCATGTGCGGCGGCAGTGAGTGCTTAGTTTTAATTTTGTGGTTTTCAGTTGTTATTTTTAGTGTTTTTGCAATATGTAATAAAAGACTAACTTAATTATACATACCTACAAGAACAATGAAATTGGTTGGTGTATCACTCTCCTGAAGAAGTTAGTGCTAGTGGTCTAATAAAAATGACGGAGACGTCATCGAAAAAGTGAGTAAAGTGTTTTATTTTCTAAAGAACCATGGAAAAGTAATATTGGTACCTGATAGTGGACAATTATGAAGCTGCTACAATCGTAGAGGTTAGAATCTGACCGCATTTATATTTGTTGATATTTGTTTGTTTCTATTGTTGTTTTGATAAGGCTTTTGCACTTTTTTATTAAATTTATTCCAGCTTCAACCGAATTGGCAGTAGTTTATTTCATCAATTTATTCTAAAGTAGAACAAAATAAATATAATTGCAGTATCAAAATAAAGTCATTGTGTCGCTCGATTCATCTGTCATAGATGTTTCAAAATGAGAAGGAAAACTTTTTCGTCTTTGAAGCCAAACATGCAACTTCAACTTACGCGATTTTGCGCAAATTCTTCCTGACGACGTAGACTGCTGCGCAAGCCTAGATTAGCACAATATATATTTTTTTGCTTATAACTTCAACATTTTATCAGATTTTTTTGACAAGCAAAAGTTTTTGTTTTTTTTTTTGACGGGCAAAAGTAGGAAATTAGGGAAACCTCAGCAGGCCCAACTAAGATAAGATAATAATAAGTCATCCCAAGAGAGATTCAATCTGTAAGAAAATCCTTTCTTACAGATTTCTTCCAAAAACATACACATGAAAAAAAGTTTGCATGTGTATGTTTTTGGTATTTTTCAGATTGAATCTCTCTTGTGATGACTTATTGGATATATTTATTACATATTTTATAGTAAAAGAAAATAGAGCACCTCATCTTACTATATATCTTTTGTAAGAGGGATACCTAACCTTTCTGTAAACGCAGCTAAGTTACCCCATCACTAGCTTATTTTAAGTCCCCACTGCTGGGGTATGAGCCTTGCCTATAGACCAAAATACCACCGGGAGAACAAGACACAAACCACCACGTGGACTCAGTGCAGAGTGGTGGTTGTTATCAACTGCTAATGCAGCTGGGACCTACAGCTTCACATGCTTTTCAAAGCACTGAGAGGCTCAAGTAAACAAATTGTTGGTCCTATCTGTGACCATTAGGAATCCCAGAGCAAGCGCTTTTACCATAGAGCCCTCAAGCTCCATAAGTACCTAAAACTTTGTTTTGTAATTTTATTAACTGGATTGTTTTTTCCATCACTCTTAGAAGTTATGGTTTATTGTTTGATTATAATATAGGGCATAGAAACCAACCTCTCTTTACATGTTAGGTAATGGTGTGAACACTGGTTGCGGAGTGCACCGAGATCTTGTGCACCAAAAACTAACAGACCAATATAAGCAAAGCTCAGCATGCTAGCCCAGCTTTTTGGCTCAATGTGTACAGTGGGCAATATGCCCGTATCGTAATATACGATAGGTTAATAATGTGAAGTACAAAGTTTTTTTAAAAAATAATACAAAATTTATAATTATTTATTTAGTTTAGGCTACTAATAGCTTTAGTATATCACTATCTATGCCATCGGTTCGTAAGTCTATTCTGGGCTGAGACCTTTACTGAGAAGAATCGCCAAAAAACTCAGCAAGAGCATTTATTTTCTCCCTTACAGCATTAAAATATTGGAAAATGCTCTATCATCAAAGGACACTTTCCATTTCAAATAAATTTATAGTTTGTGTATCATATTCAAAAATATATTCTGAAGATAAAGATTACTTTTTTAATTTAATAATAATATGAATATGATGAATTTTGGTTTATTATAAATATTGGACAGCAGAATGATAAATATTAGAAATATATTTTTAAACACATCATAATACTGTAGACTCTCTAAACAAAGTATACACATCCTTGTTAACAAAGTCCGCTACTATAAGTTACAGCAATAGTTTGAAAACTATTGATTAAAAAACGTATGTACTGAAAAAATACAAAAAAATTGTGAGGACAGTTGTTGTGCAAGCAACAATATAATATGAATCCTAAAAAACCAATAGGCACAACTGGGTGAGTTTTGTAGGACTTTGTTGTATTTTCAATTAAAATAAGGACGCAGTTCAAAATAAAGTATATTTTTATAGCAAAACAGGTCTGTTACGTTACACACAACGGATGAGAGAGAGCAATGTTGTCAACAACAAAAAATAGTATTATTTTAATTCTTAATGTTGCCAACATAAGTTGGGGCCTCAAGTTTACAGATATAATTTAAAAAAATTAACAAATATTAAAGTAAATACAAGTTATACATTGGGCAAACTTCTAAGTGTTATTTAACTGGTTACTGAACACAATGCAACATCAGTTTGAATACTGAATGCTTTACAACTATGTTTAATCAAAACGAAGCTGATAACAGTTATTCACATAATATTAGTAAAGACATACTATGTTTAAAAAGGAAAAAACTATAGCATGCATCAGTGACACAAGTTTGAACTAATTATAATTTTCAAGCTAATTAATACAATAACAAAAATCTACTTGCCAAATAAGACAGTAACAGCATAACAAATGTTGACTTACCTAGCCCTACGACTTAGTCTTGGGATCGTTTGTAGAACTCTACTGAGTAAACACTAAGCAAGCCCTAATTATATGATCATCTTTGAAGTAGACTAAGATTATGATATAACTAAGTTTACGAATTAAACTTTACAATTATGACAATGAACACCCATTGAAAGAGTTAGTGTTTCAGGAAAAAAAAAATTTCAAGTATTAAGTTCATGACGATGATTTACTAACAAAATAAACTTTAAAACAGTTTGAATGAAATATTACTTTTAACTGCTTTTCTTTGCATTCAGAAGGTATAGTTAAGTTACAGTTGTAGTTCTAAACATGTTTTAAGTTTTTAATTAAAGATTCTAAGTTATGTAAAAATATACTATTTTTATCAATAAATATATGTACCAGCGTTTGCTTAAAATTAAGATTCTAAGTTACGAAAAAATATACAATTTTTATTAATAAATATATGTACCAGTGTTTGCTTAAAATTAAGTTTCTAAGTTACGCAAAAATAAATATTTTTTATTAATAAATCTATGTACCAGTGTTTGCTTAAAATTAAGATCTAAGTTATGCAAAAATAATATAACTTTTAAGATAACGTATAAGACTGAACTTGTACAAGTTACAAGTTTTCACCTCCATGAGGAAATAGAAGCTAAGTTATACAAAAATGTAGTATTAAGAATTGTAATTACTGTTATAACAATTTCAATAAAACGCTACATACATTTTTTATACCTCAATAGGGAGTACACATATCTTGTTAATAGATCTTGTATGGGTATGACCGTTTGCCGTACACACCTCTATCGCTCGGACATTGTTGTCTTTACCTGGAAAAATATTTGTTATACGGGCCATAGGCCATTCCAGAGGACTTGAAAGGAAATTATTGCTACGTAAAATTACTAGACTACCAACTTTAACATTAGACATTACATTCTGTTTTTTATGTGTGTTCGCGGATAACTTCGTCGTTTGTGAACCGATTTTGATGATTCTTTTTTTGTTGGAAAGGAGATATCCCAAGGGTGTGGTACCATGATAAGGGAACCAGGATCTGATGATGGCATCTCAGAGAAATCGAGGGGAACTTTCGAAAATCGTAGTGGTGACTAGTGCGTTTGTTAATGTTTTCATAAGTATTTTAAAGCACTACTACTTAATGAAGGTCTGGAATCGATCTGATGATGGAGCCGAAAGACAGTCGAGGGAACTCTTCAACGATTTTTTTAATTTTTAATTTTAATGTGTGAGATTTATTCAATTTTAATAGTATTATCTTAGTGTATTCATATTTAATTTAAATTAATTTTAATTCGGTCATCATCTCATCTCAGCCAAAAGACGTCCACTGCTAGACAGAGGCCTCCCCCAAGGATATGAGGGGTATTTGCCGTAATCGCCACGCTTGGCAGGCGGGTTGGCGATCGCAGTAGGTTGAGGGTAACCTCAGAGAGATGCTGCTGCCCATCCTCTGGAATGGTCCCCTACTCGGCTTTTACGACACCCACGGGAAGAGATGGGGTGGTACAATTCTTTAACCCCGGCACCACACAGGGAATTTAATTCGGTGTAGAAATGTATTTGTATTGTGTTCGAATATCGATTATTTATAATATTTCAATAATTCCTTCATTTATATTTTATTATTAATGTATCAAATTCAGAGTAGATTATGTTGCCTTGTTAAATATTTGTCATGCCGTGTACACATGTCATTGGAACTACGACCTGTCCTTGATACTAATTATATTGTAACATATTTAGCACGCTATGTTGTATTCTGTTTGTGTACCAAATAAATAAAAAAAAAAAAAGATTCACAGCAATTACATGGTGTTTGGGCTTGATTCATTTGTATTGATGAGAACTTTACACCTAGATGGGTTGTGACTTTGTGACTGTCATTAGGGGTCTGATGATGGAGACCATAGACAGTCGAGGGAATTCCTCAACGATTTACAGCAGTTACCTTTTGTTGGGCTTACTTTATACGCTTCAATATGCTAAAATGTTTAGTTCGTACAAAAATAATACCTAATTAAGATTGAGGTTTTACATAGAAATACCACTACCTACTAGGCCGTCGTCTCCTCATCCGAAAAGCATCCTTGTTAGGTCTACGTCTACCCATCACTAAAAATCGTATAATAAAATAATTTTTAACAAAAAAAAACCGACTTCAAAAAAGAGGAAACTTAAAAAGTAAAAACCGCTCTTAAAAGCAAGAAATAATATTGTAATCATATTATTAATTACCTAGATACGCATGTCAGTTTAAAAAAATGTCTACTGAAGTCGGGTGGGGCTTTTCCAATAAAAAAGTGGAGATAATGGAACAACTATAAAAGTTTAAATTAAACAAAGTTGTCCCCCAGCCGACCACTAACCACCCGACTTCAATAGACATTTTTTAAAACTGACATGCGTATCTAGGTAATTAATAATATAGATTTCAATATTATTTCTTGCTTTTTAGAGCGGTTTTTACTTTTTTTAGTTTCCTGTTTTTTGAAGTCGGTTTTTTTTAAAATATGTACTGTTCGCGTAAACTATATATCAATGTAAATTTTTGATGATGATGAGGTCGTATTGTGGTTGGTGTGATCAAGTCCATAAGTGGGCACCACGTGGGCACCATAACATAAATATTATATTTGGAGTATCGCAGTACATGAATTACTGACTTTTGTTTTGATCTCATTTGCATTGTCTGGCGTTTTTGTAAGTAACGCTTATCCATTGAAAATCAGAGTCTTGGCTTGGACGATAATTAAAACGTGCCAACCGATATTTGCTGCGTATCTATACTTATATTTATTTTTTCCATGGGTTAGGTTAGGCTACCAGGAAGCCAAAGCCTTCAGATGCATTAGCCTCTCCTCATTCCTACTAAAGACATTAGAGAAAATCCTAGATAGAATAATCAGAGAACAAATAGAGAAAAGCGGATCTCCACTACACCAAAATCAACACGCATACATGGAGGGCAAATCCACCGAGACGGCTCTCCACAATTTGGTGATATAAGAGTGCAAAGATCAATAAGCAATGTAGAATACGCAATGGGCTGCTTCTTTGACGTGGAGGGCGCATTCGACAGAGCGACCCCCGAATCAATAGAGGCTACCCTTAGCCGCGAAGGAATAGACAGAGACGTATCAAAATGGGTGAAAAATATGCTAAAACACCGACTGATACGCACAGAGATAGCAGGAACAACACGTACGGTGGTGGCGAAAAGAGGTTTCCCTCAGGGGGGATGTTTGTCGCCATTGCTGTGGTGCCTGCTAATAGACGAATCAGTTAACAGGATGTACATATACACACAGGTGTATTCCGATGATGGCGTGCTCCTGGTGACAGGCAAAATTCTCAGCGTCATGTGTGATATCATGAACAGAAGCCTAAAAGTAGCTCTAGGGTGGTGCAGGAGTAAAGGTTTGAACCTAAACCCTGAAAAAACCAAACTAGTTCTATTTACAAAGAAAAGAAAGATAGGGCGCGCTGAACCAGTGATACTGGACAACCAGGAGCTGGAAACAGTCAAGGAAGTCAAGTATCTTGGAGTGACTTTGGATAGCAAGCTTACCTTCAGGACCCATATAAGTAACACATGCTCCAAGGCAAAGATGGCAATGATGCAGTGTAAAAGTGTAATGGGTAGAACCTGGGGCATGAAACCAGCGATGGCACTATCCTGTGCCAAGAATCCTACACGGAGCCATCGTATAGTGGCACAGAGCCGCAGTAGGGAAAAACAAAGCAGAGTTAGACAAAGTCCAAAGGCTAGCGGCCCTAGTGACTACGGGCGCGATGAGGACAACTCCTACAGTCGCGCTCGAGATCCTACTGGGGCTAAATCCTCTGGACTTAGAAATTAAGAGAAGAGCCATTGAACAATGGTTCAAGCTAAGAAGCACTGGCATATGGACCGGGAACTTCACGGACAAGGGTCACGCCAGTATAGACAAACAAAACGGAGATAGGCTGTCAATGATCCTCTCCAACAACGACTTAATACGGAAGGAAAGGATTTTTGACAAAAAATATAGAATACTCATAGGTTCAAGAGAAGACTGGGGCGTAGAAACTGATGGCATCACTTGCTATACAGACGGCTCCAGAAAGGAGTCGACAAAGCTCTCTGGATCCGGCGTGCACATTAAATGTGCAGACGGGACGGAGATGAACAAGTCGATACCGTTAGGAAGATTCGCCAGTGTCTTCCAGGCGGAAATATACGCAATAATGGAATGCGCTGAGATGGCCGAACACCTTACTATTACAGGAAACGACGGCCAGGCGGCGCTGAAGGCACTAGGCAGAGAAGAGATGACATCAGCAATCGTCAAAGAATGCAAGGAATCATTAAAAAGACTGGCCGAAAGAACGGACCTGACGATAGCGTGGGTCCCCGGACACGAGGGAAACACGGGAAACGAACAGGCCGACGAACTAGCCAGAAAGGAAGCAGAGGAAAACTTGGTGGGACCGGAACCCCGGCTGCCAATAGTGCACAACATCACCAAGGGAGTAATCAGCCACAGTATCACATCAGAAACCAACCAAAGATGGAGGTCCTCGAATGGTATGAGACAGTCGGAGATCTTCATCAAGGGTATGGATAAGAAAAATACCAGCAAACTAATAGGACTCTCAAGAGAGAACATGAGGCTAGTCATAGAAATCATAACAGGACACTGTCGGCTGAACAGACATCTAAACCGACCCCATATGCCCGGAGTGCATGGAAAGCGAGGAGACCAGCCTCCACCTACTAGCTGAATGCCCTATGTACTCACTGATAAGATGGGAGCTCTGGGGGTCGGACACACTACACATAGAGGGCCTAAAGGATCTGAAGGTGGAGCAGATAGCAAGATTTACCAAAGAGACCAAAAGATTCGACGGGGCGCCGTGAAAGCTGGATTAACCTTAACTCCCTCAAAAAGGGAGAACGGGGAAAAGGATGAAATAGCCCACAACAACGCAGGCGGATCGTCCGTTCGGCTGGCGACGTCCCCAAGAGAAATAATAATACATGGCTTAGGTACGTCATGTTGTAAATATCTTCAAAGAGGCCAATCTTCGGAGATATTTTGTGTTTCATAGATTTCGTATATCGTTTCCTTTGTTAAACCCGTGTCATTAACTTTTTAATGTTTTTAAACGTAGTTGTCGTTATATCAATCTATTTTATCATTTTAGTATCTCCATGCCTTGCCCAACAATGGGCTAATAACAAACCTTCCGGCATTGCGAAACCAAGTGCCCTACTTTTAAATCGTGATAATTTTATCAACAGCCTAGCTACTTACTTTTCAAGACAAAGCGAGCCTTAAAGTAAAGCCAAAGTCGTATGTGTAGATTTAATTCTCTTTATTGACAGGAACTTGATTTGTTTTATGAGCGCCCGCCGCGCTGATTGTTAGCTTCGACACAGAATACATAATAGCTTCTGCAGATGGATCTAATGCGTGTCGTACGTATCGTGCGATTCGTGCGTGAGTCAGAGGATGCCCGCCGCCGCCGGTAAGGTGATGTCCGCGTACCCTACATACCTACTGGCTATTGTTAACTTGAGGGCTGCCTTCACAGATGATCTGGGCACACACCTTTTTGCAATCGGGAAGTCTCTATTTTCTCTCCATACCTACTTACCTTACTTACTCATCATTCAGTCCTAATGTGTTATATGCTTATTTTTGAAATCAGAAATTTTACGCGATTTGGTCATGTTTATAGTGTTTACTGAGCTAGTTTTTCGAATCGTGTTTAATTGTTCGTTCATTTTCGGTCTAGTAAAGCAAGTCTTGTTTATTGGAATTAAACATGTTTATATTAGTAGAAATTCTGTTTGCTTAAAAACCAATTAGGTAAAACTGAACCTCTACACTCGAGAGCAATGAATCCGAGTCACTTAAAGAAACCTATAAATCTCGGAAACTAAGAATGCTAGCTTAATTAAATAAATTGTGTTTAATAGACAATTAAATACTCCTAAATAAAGTCATAAAACTTCTTAGTTATTGTAAAGTTATGTCATAAAAAAATCAAATTTGAATAACCCTCCTTCTGACGCAGTCGGGTAAAAAGGGAGACTTTCGAAGATGGAACTACGAATTTACTGCATTTGTTTTTGGTTTTGTTTCTAATCTGTCATTAAAGTGGGTTTAAAAACCATGTTGATAGTGTTCAATATTTATTATTCAAGCTGTAATCATGTCGCATACACCTGATTCACCTGAATAATGCACCAGAATTCTCACAATGCTGGAAACCAGCCGGAGTCAGCGCGATACAGCCAGGACTGTCGTTGTGTCGCTGTCAACAGTACAAAGAGTTCTGCGACGTTACGAGGAAACTGGCTCTATCCTACACAGATCACAGATCCTTACAAATCAGTTTCGACGCCTTAGAGGAAGTAACCCAAGCGCGTGGACAGTAAGACGACGACTTGCTGAAGCTAACTTGAAACCACTTAGACCTGCAAACGGCCCTAAATTGGACTATTGAACATTGGTCAAAAGTTATGTTCTCCGAAGAATCAAAATTTATGCTCTACAAGCACGATGGAAGACACTGAGTGTATAGAAGACCAGGGGAAAGATTCAAGCAAACATCCATCGAAGAAAAAGGTAGCCTACGGTGGTAGGTCTGTACTTGTGTGGGCCGGAATTTGCTCTAAGAGTCGCACAGAACTGGTGTTCATAGAAAACGGCTCTTTAACTAGCGTAAGATATGTGGAAGAAATCCTTAATGAACATGGTTGGAATTGTGAACCTACCTAACTACCTTCAAGAGATGAACATTACTCGTATGGAGTGGCCAGCCAGCACGCAGTAGCACGAAGTATTCAAATCCAAGAAAATCGTAATGTTGTTCAAAAATGTCATGTTTCCTATTTTTGTTTTAAGGCGACATTAGCAGTTTTTTTTCTTTACTTATGTATTTTTATGTAAATAAAATGTAGTGACTCATAAATTTTATTACTTTCATTTAAGGAGCATTTAATTGTCTGTTAAACACAATTTATTTCATTAAGCTAGCATTCTTAGTTTCCGCGATTTATAGGGTTCTTTAAATAGGACCCGGATTCATTGCTCTCGAGTGTAATTCAATTCTTAAAGTATTTTTATTTCGGACATCAGAGATCCATCGTTTAGTACCTACTTCAGTACCTAGTTAAAAAGAAACATAGGGTTTTTTTACTTTTGTCATGTGCCTAAGAGGCACTGCTGATAACGATTGTATACCTACTTACCGAGGAGCTCGATGGCGCAGTGGTTAACGCGCCCGGTCTGAGAGTGCTGATGCTGAGGTTAAGTAACTTTCGCAGAGGCCGGTCATCGGATGGGTGACCAAAAAGCCGTTGGTCCCGGCTGCATTAGCAGTCGTTAAATATGTCTACTTCGCAGTCCGCACTATGACTAGTCTTAACGCGTCTTAGTCCCTCTACGCCTTAGGTGCACCAATTTATTGGTTAACAACCACCGATCCACACTGGGCCCGCGTGGTGGTTTATGGCCCGGTCTCCGGTCGGAATACTTGTCGTTTCCCAGCAGTGGGGACATTGAGCTGATGATGCTGATGAAAAAAGCGAGTCTTGTTTCATCATCAGCTCATTTTGTGTCTTCTTTAGTCTTGTTTATTGGAATTAAACATGTCTAAAATAGTAGGCTTCTGTTTGTTATCAGTTTTACTTTAAGGTTTTTTAATGTGTCATGGTGGGTGCTTATGAGAACTCCTGATAATGATCGTATACCTACTTAATTAAAACAAACTTAAAAAGTCAACCGCCCTTACGCAATTAATCGTATTTAAATGAGACTAGTTCACTAGTAGGAACGCTTCAATAACGACGAACGGCTCACCGGATTTAAATAAATAAAATAAATAAATTTTCCTACACTCACACCAATTATCTAGCCCAAGAGAAGCTTCGTTATGAAACTCGTTATATGGTTACTAGACAACGGAAAAACATACTTAAAATACTTAAATAAATACTTATTATACATAGAAAACACCCAGACCCGAGACAATTTAAATAAAACAATTATTTCTAAATTGACCCGACCGGGGTTCGAACCCGGGACCTCAGAGAAGGCGACACCATGAAAACCGGTGTACAAACCACTCGACCAAGGAGGTCGTCAAAAATTTTGATGAAATTTGGTAAACAGGTTTAGCAGAATAATACCTACCTATCCTAGATTAATATTAGGAGAGCATATTTTCCCCTTCGGTATTGTATGCATGCATTCTGTAGCACACCGAATTTCACGCATGCGAAACCACAAGCGGAAGCTACCTAGTCATAATACTAATATAATATTATAAAGAGGAAAGCTTTGTATTTTTGTATGTTTGCAACGAATAAACTCAAAAACTACTGCACCGATTTAAAAAATTCTTTCACCATTAGAATGCTACATTAGCACTGAGTAATATAAGCTATATGTATTAAAAAAGAAAAGTCCACTCGTGCGAAGCCGGGACGGGCCGCTAGTTGGGTCTGACGCAGAATGTGCATTTCGCAAAATGTACATTTGACAAAAAATGTGCGTTTCGCATTTGGTACACTTCTCATAATCAGCACTTCGCAGAATGAGCACTTTGCAAATTGTGAAAGTTGTTGATTTATAAAAAGGGTATCATTTAAGCTATCACCAATTTAATTAGTTTTGTGTTTCTTAAATAATAGGGTTTGTCCTCAAAATAGTAGATCTGTCACCAAAATGTAGTCACCAAACAATGCAAAATCAGTTCCACAATAAATCACCTAAAATCCTGAGATATAAGGTCTAGTACCAAATAAATGTTTTTGTATGTATTATAATAGGTGTGTCCTAATAAGTATTTAAGCAAACTAATTTAAAGAAATCACCAATAAATCATATTATGTTACTAGAAAATTGCATTAAGTTCAAATAAAAAATTAGGGTTGTCATCATCGTTTCAACCAAAAGATTCTGCTACTTAACTAGACTCCCAAGGTTTTAAATTTCCACTGATAGTATAAATTATATTTAAATAAAATTTTTAGCAGAGTAGTAAATAAAACAATTAAAGTCAAAATAATCAATATTTATTGTTTAAAATAATTACCACTGAACAATCAGCGCTGGTTTAAAATAGCTGGCTTATGGCTAGCAGAATAATAGATAAAACACTTAATTAAAGTTAAAATAATCAATATTTATTCTTAAAAAACAATAATCACTGAACAATCAGCGCTGGTTTGGATTTCGAAGGGCGCCCCCTTTTTCTTTTCTGGCCGATAAGCACATTTTTTGCTTCTGGTGGGGGGTGGGCCAGCTTTAAGCGTATGGCTAATCCGATAATATGTTTGCACATATATTTCTTGTAAAACGCAGGGCAGTTGCATTTCCCATGCATCCAATCAATATTGTGCGGTAGATCCACTCTCCATTTGCTGAACCATTGGACTTTGTATTCATCAAAATCAGTCCATGTATTTTCAAAGTTTTGTATTTTGTTTGCCTTACCAGCCGGTACTTCGTAGTGTTTAAAAGCATCGTCACTATACGTCAGTATTACTTCTTTAGGCAACTTAGCCCATTGGTAGGCTTCTGTCCAGTCTTTCAGAGTCATAGTTGGTAATGTCGCAAATACTTCATCGACAGCTAACGACCATCCATTTACAAACTCTGAAGCAACTGTCAAAAAACGAGACAGTGGCAAACGTTCACGGAGCGTGTATTCATCTTTGATTACTCGGTTATGTGATTCTAGTGCATTATTAGTCGCTGGTGAACCCATGTGAGCCCCCAAATACCAGTTACGGTTTTGTATGAGCCATTGCTCCTTAAAATACTGGATGAAAGTTGTCTCATCCTCCCATTTCTTCAAGAATGCTTGTGAAGCTAACTCGAACGTTTCTGAATCAGTCACTGCTTGGAGAGAATCCACATCTGTCAACAAATCTTTGTGAACATTTTTTCGCGTATCTTTCTCTACATGAGCCTGAATTTTTTTTTTAGCATGTGCCCAACACATTCGAATTGTGACATCTTCACCAAATACCTCTATAAATGCATTTTGTATTGCTTTCGCTGCGTCACATACTAGAACTTCTGGTTTGAAGGTTTGTGAGTACAAGTTAAAGATATTAGTCTTGATGGCATCGAACAACAACTTAAAGTCTTCTTTTGCCTCATTAGTGGCAACCCCAAGCCCGAATGGATGAAATCGTTTATTTTTGTCTGTACTTCCAACGACAAGAACGGGAAATCCTTGCCACACCAACTTGTATGTAGCATCAGCATGAATAACTTTTACGTCACGTGCTTTTTGCAGCAAATATTTTGTTGATAGTACAAATCTAAAGCGTGGTGAACTAGTTTCTTCAATCACTTCATACCCAATAACATAAACTTCATGTTCGTTGTCAGGAATTGGTGAATGAGACCTTAGCCAAGCTTCCAATTCGCCTTGGCTGATCGTGGGCTGTCCGTATTTACAACGGCGTCTGTCAATTAAATACGTCCTTACGCACTTTAATACCATCAATTTTAGTCAAATTTGCAAGTATGGCTTTTGGTTTGAGATGTAAGTCGTATAATTTGTTTATTTCTTCCTTTACTCTGTCACTAAGCCCATAACAAGCGAGCGTTTTTGAATCGTGGTCATGATCAGAATCTGTCCGAAACAACAATACTTTGTAGGAAGCGGATAGTAGGGTAGAACGTCGCAGTGAGGAAGGCAAAGGGAAGATCTTCCTCCGAGCTGGGTGGTATAGCTCGGGGACCGAAGTCCAACGGATGTTAGTTGGAGGTGCTATATATAGCGAAGGAGATAGTGAAACATCGCTACCGCGATGCAGGCTTCCCATACTATTTATCGTCGTAGTATGGCGACGTCGTTGGCTTGCGTTTGTGGCGCCATCTGTTTGACACGGTTGAGAAGGTGTTTTGCTTCGTGTCGAATAATGTGCGGCGTATGCGGTAGGTGGAGCCGCCACATCACTCCCCCCCGAGACCGGAGGTCGATATCAGTGAGTGTGCTCAGCAGTCAGTGCGTCAGAGCTTGCAAGTGCCAGTGGAGAGTGCTGCTGCAGGATGCCCCAGTCTACGGTGAGTCGAGACGGGTGGGGTGAAGGCGCGTTGCCAGTGATGCAGTGTGCTGTTCCTGTCTGCGGTGGGTCGAGACAGGTGATGATGACGGTGGATCCGAGCTGCTGGTGTGCAGGGCTGCCACGCCGGAGTGATGCGGCCGACATTGATGCACCGGTCGTGGGCTGCGGAGACCAGGTCGGGATGATGCCGTCGGGTGTGCCGGAGGTCCAGGAAGCGTCGTCCAAGATGCTGCGGTGGAACCTTGTGGCTCGATTGCTGGCTTGCTGTGACTGCTGGCGAAGGTAGATGATGGATGAGGAGTGATGGATGGGCGCTGCTGCGACGATGTTGAAGGTGCTTCTGTGCTCCGTAGGGGTCACCACTGTGGGGTGCGGATTTTTTTTTTTTTTTTTTTTTTTTTTTTTTTTTTTTTTACTTTATAGTAAGTTTGTATTGCAACATCTACACACAATACTTTAGAGGCATACACACAATGCAAGCTATATAAATAAAAGGTTGTAAGCAAAAGTATTAAGTAGTGACAGGGCGAAAGAAATAATGCACTACGTAAATCAGATTATAGCAAAGGCGCGCGCGCAGGCGGCACAGGTTTCGCGTGGAAGGTGTGGTTGCGGACTGGCGGCCGTCCGATCTCATTGTGCGCTCCTGTGGTGTCTTAACGCCTAGCTATAGCTATGCATACATTGCACCGTCCAGCCGCTACTTAAGCAGCATACCGCGGCGATGCTTGATATCAATATTTAATTATAATAATATATTTGTTTTGTACGTGTGATGCATGAATGATGAATGAATAAATTATAAGTGTATATATAGATAAATATGAATTATATTTATATGTTTATTTGCAATATATATATGTTAGAAGAATGTATGTGTGCATGAATAAAGAAATTATTATTATTATTATGTATGAAGTTAAATAAGTATAATTATAAGTATAAGTCACCTACAACACTCCCCTTCAGAGGCCGTGTCTACGGACGATAATAGTTAGGAAAGCGAACATGTCGCCCGGAACGCGTGGTTTTAATGTCAGAAGATGACTGTGCTTGAGGTTTACCTGGGTTTGGGGATGGCTGTGGACTTTGAGACGAGAGAGTTTCGTCAGCGAGTATATAGGCCGGCTTCAGGCGGTCCACAGATACGGTGATATCTTTGTTCTTAACTTTCAATTTAAAAAATTTTGCACCTCTCTTGAGAATTTCGTGTGGCCCTGTGTAAGCGGGCTGAAGTGCGCCTCGCAGGATGTCTTCCCTTAGGAACACATGGCTACAGGTGGCGAGATCTTTATACACGAAAATCTTCTTACGAGAGTGATGCTGAGTTGGGACTGGTTGGATTTCCTGTGCAAAGGTTTTCATGCGAGCCGAGAAGTCAGATAAGTCGGTTGTGTAGCATGGCACATCATAGCCAAAGAATTCACCAGGTAGGCGAAGGGTCTCACCATACATTAGCTCGGCAGACGAAGCATGGAGATCCTCCTTGTAGGCGCTTCTTATACCGAGAAGTACTAGTGGTAATGACTCAGTCCAATTAGAATCAGCATGGCATGTGATTGCTGCCTTGAGCTGATTCTAATTGGACTGAGTCATTACCACTAGTACTTCTCGGTATAAGAAGCGCCTACAAGGAGGATCTCCATGCTTCGTCTGCCGAGCTAATGTATGGTGAGACCCTTCGCCTACCTGGTGAATTCTTTGGCTATGATGTGCCATGCTACACAACCGACTTATCTGACTTACAACTATCCGCTTCCTACAACTTCATCCGAGAATGAGTACATGAGTAAATACAACTGAGCTGAACACTGTGGTCCCTTCCGCACCACTTTATTACATCTAAAGTACTTTTTTCTCCCTTCCTCTACTCTACATCATGCGTTCGCAGAAAAGACCAAATTTTTTCAGCCTTTATATACTCCTCAGCACTGTGTTTGTCTTCAAATTTTTTAACGAAAATCCAATCCTTGCTTTGCGACCGTTTCTTCTTTGGTATGGTGCCTTCATCAGTGTCAGTACCTTCCTCATTTTCCTCATCAGACTCCAATATCGGCACTTTCTCCACGAATGATTGCTCGACAAACGACGATAAACTTTTTGAATGACTTGCATTACCTTCACCACTACTTGATGCCATAATCAAAAATAAACATTTAAGAAATTAACTAAAACAACAAATTATCCACAACGATAATAAAATGCACCTACAACAATGAACGTGAAATCGCGAATGAAGTAAACTTGCATCTCTCTCGCACGCCGCCCGCGTCGCGCATCGTGTGATCGAACCTAGTTACCTACAACCCATCGTTGAGGCCGGATTGGTAAATTTTTAAAGCGCGCCAATTTGTCTCCGCCCCTTTGATCATTTTTTCATTAAAATTATAAATTGATGTATTAAATTGGTAACGAATACTATTAATTTAATATCTGAACGAAATAAAATGTTACTACTGTATTGGTGACAAAATATCAAATAAAAAGGAGTCGCAGTCAGGGATCGATAATCGATTTATTTGGTGACAGATCTACCATTCTGAGCACAGAGCTATTATTTAAGTAACAAAACTGTTATTATAAGAACGAAGTTTATATTCATGTAATGCAATATAATTTTATTGGTTATCGATCTCTTATTTTACACATATATTAACATTAATTTGATAATTCATACCTGGGAACAATTTTTGTTTATCTGAGAACGAAAATATTTCGTGGCGATAGATCTATTTATTAGGTGATACAACTTGATGACAAATATAAATTTTGGTGATAGAAAATATAGTTCCCTTATAAAAATATATGGTTCTGTATGGGTACTGTGTATTTAAAATAAAATAAACACTTTTACAAAGTAATCATTTATTTAAAAAGTATTAAGTCCACTAGGTTAGGTCGGCGGGCTGGTTAGAACCACGATAGCTCAATTGGGAGAGCACCTGACCCTGTATGTCAGAAGGGTGCGGGTTCAAATCCTGCTCGTGGAAATTTTTTCAACATTTGTGATTTGTAATTTGTTCGCAACAAAATTTGCGTTAAAAATTATATAAACATTTTATAATAGCTTGCTTACTTCTTAACTGATCTTTAGTATTTGTAAAAATATTATGATCAGATGTTAATGACGGTAGTTGTTGACATTGAATGGGCGCCTTTGGCTTTCAAAGTAAAAAGTAAATAGTGTTGAATAATTTCGGCGGGCTGGTTAGAATCACGATAGCTCAATTGGGAGAGCACCTGACCCGGTATGTCAGAAGGGTGCGGGTTCAAATCCTGCTCGTGGAAATTTTTTCAACATTTGTGTTTTTGTAATTTGTTCGCAACAAAATTTGCGTTAAAAATTATATAAACATTTTACCTTCTTACTATTAACTTAACTGCGTATCTCTTTTGTGATTTCATACTCAATGTTGTGTGACAGATTATACTGCTGGAATTTCGCCTTAAGCACTACAATTATTAGAATATCTTTAAAATGACTGAAATGAATAATTGATTAGATTCAGTCAGTTACAAAACTTCATAAAAAATATAAATTTTATGATAAAAGAAATCAAATTTGTAGCAACTAGCAAGGGTAAATTCTCCCCAGTAAGTCAGGTTATGTAGGGAACAATAATGAATGTTAATAAACCACCACTGCATTGGGGGAACGAACGTACCAAGTGACATTAAAAAAAATATATTTAGGTATTTCGTTGTAGGAACTTAACTATACGCCTGAACGCTATGTTAATTTGAAATTGGTTACGAATAACATTTGAATTCTGGATAAGTAATGTAAAAAAACCCTTTATCAGCATTTGTGGAAGTCTAAAGTAGAAGCACAGCGATTATTCTAAATGGTAATAAGTTTTAGCTTAAATAAATGCAGACGAATTTTCTGAATTGTTAATAATCTGTGAGTTTTATCATTTCAAACCTGATGTACTAAAGCAGTAAACGCTAAAATACCGACTAAGCACCTGCATCGATTTTCGGAACCGCGATTGAGTCATAGGATATTTACTGTTAGTTTTATCAATAACCCAACTAACTTGTTTAGGTAAATCATACGATAGGCAGATAGCGGTCAATATTTTGACGTGTTTGCTATTGCGAAATTTTCAATTAATTTCTGGCTATTTATGGTATCTTGCCAAACCAATAATATTAATCTTTGCCTGTTAAACGGGCACTTCGGTTGTCGATTTAAATCGCGAGCGTCTGAAATTCACCGTGCAAATAGTCGCGCGAGTCTATCGAAAAGCAAGATCGCGGCAGCGTTTGTTCGTTTCTGGGTCGTCGATCTTGGCTGACCCGCCCCGACCCACCGCCACTGTTACCCGCATATTTAGCTCATGTAGGTATATGGCGACAGCTCTGTTTTCTTCGCGATCTCTCCCTGCATTCAAAATGTATGGAATGCAACCGCGAACTTATTTGTGGAACATTGTTTCTGCACGTATTCGTAGGTACCGTGGGGGATGTCGGCAGACAGTGTGTCTTCAGTTCATTGTACGCCAGATGGCCCGCGCGAAAATATAAGAACGGAAACACGAGTGTGCCAAACGCAAGCGGAATGCGGTGGACATCCCAGGAAACGGCGCGTTGAGATATGCGAAATACCTATTAGGTACACTCGGCAGACTTGCCTGCATGATTAAGGCCTCCGTCTCCTTACAAGGTGAAGACTATTGGATTAAATTATACCTTGTCATCCTTTACTTGTCATACATACATCAAGAGGTTTGGGGACTGAAGCTAATTTAAAATCAAAACCGCGTAGGTAACATACGTACGTGTACTAATAGTAATAAAAGGTCGCAGCAGTGTCGATGTAACTAGTAGGATCCGTGTATTATTTATAGACGGACCAACACGCGGTTTTATTTATCTAGAGCCACCACGCTGCGCTGCCCTGCGTGCGCTCACGACACCGACAACGCGTTAAAAAATTTGATGTTGCTATGCGATTTTGTTACTTACTTCTTCTACATACCAACATCAATTTGTCACCCTAGCCGAGCAAAAGTCATATTACCAAATACCTATTTTATACGGAAAAAGTTGGAAAACTTTTCCGATATCGATATCAGAATTTCAGACATATAAACTTCCCGGAAAAATTGTTTCCCTTACCATGTAATTTTGTTACTAAAAATATACAAACTTTGTGCAATGATTTGGTCTCTTGGCCATTGCCAGTGAAAGACAGGCATATCCTGGTGGAATGAGAGCTGAACTTGAGAAGTCATAGAGGAGATCAAAGGCAGTGTTGTGGGAAGCGCAGAGTGGGACGCACGCGCCACTAGCCCATAATAAACCCGCAGAGGATATGAGTTATTTCGGGAACGAACTTAATTTTTTCATTTTTGAAGACTTGATTACGTAAATGTTTCACTCTTTTTTGTGACTGAAACTTTGTTAAAAGTTCAAACCGAATTATATAAACTTTGGAAGTGTTTGAAACAAATTTATTTTGTAGGGTTTGTTCGATAATATTTTGTTGATACCTAGCTATAGTTAACATTGGAAAAGTGATCACTCTGATAGGCAACTAAGTAAAGTAACTTTTACAAACTTAGTAAAAATTGTGAATTAATCTAATCCAATCATTATCATAATAAGTGTCCTCTGTGGTTTGTGAAGTCAGACAAGTGGTGACAATGTTAGATCCCCATGGATAGTGAGGGTCGCCTGGTGTTTTGGAAGAGCGGCGTGTGGGACGGGGGAGCGCCCACCCTCAACTGCAACACCTGTAAAAAGCGCCGCGCCGAAAGGATGGCTGCCAACGAGCGTCCTCAAGGGTGCGTTCGCAGACCGCTATTATACAAAATATTCAATGTAAAACTTTTGGTTCATTAAATGTTTAGTGTGCGAGACATCTGACATCGCCATCATCGCTGAATAGACTTTGCGATATACTTGGCGATTCTTCTCGTGGATTTGTTGTTGCGCCACATGCGTAGGTACCTACACCCTACTGAGTTGCTGAATCATAGTTTATTTTAGATGAAAATTTGTGTTTGCTATTTCTACATAAGTTATATTTTCAGTCTGCAATGTAGATGTCATGATGATAATTTCCGTTTTATTTATCTGCACGACACGTGTGGGCCCATGCTCGACATTATAAGTAGGCCACATAATGGATACTCTGTAATTATTGGAAAGAAATAGTAAAGACCGTACCTATAGTATTTTAACGGGTAGATTCCTTAGCGCATTAAGTCAGCTGTATATTTACTGTGTATTTGGCAACTCCTCCAATGCCATTGTGGAGTCTTTGTTTCCTGATCATTACTAGAGAGTTTCAAGTCCAGAATGGGCAGAGTACCCAGTACGAGTTTTCTTCTCTACTCAATAGAATTATCTACAATTTGTACGGGATCAAGTACTAAAACCAACGTGTCATAGTTAGTGCAGCTTTAATCCCATAGTACCTAGTGAAACAATGCAATGATTATTTCTATATAATTTATCCATAGTAAATGCTTCCGTATTCCCAATACTTTATTTAACAATAGGTAGGTACCTATTATATTTTACTCCACGAACGTCCGTTGCATGGTTGCGTTGGCGTCGTCGCTTGTTTTCCTCATACCAAACCAATCTTTGTTTGCCCGAGGTTCTCATTTGCCTGTTATTGTTTTAAATATTGACAATGGAACAAAGAACGTAAATATTTTATATAGTTGTAAAGACATTTAAGAGCGAACCGTAAACCATTGCCGTAACATCTAGATTCGTGTATATACTACTTCGAATCGCGAGTCTTGAGAGTTACTTATTTGCTGAAACAAAGTATAATTTAGGTAGATATTACAGTATTGTTTGGGATCAAAGTCAAAGCCGAAGTAAATTCATTTTATTAAAATAATCTTAAGAAAAGTGCTTTTGAATCGTCCATACATTTTTTACTACCCATTCAGGACGTCTATTTTTTAGCTGTTAAGAAGAATGTGCGCAAGAAACTCCACAGCTATATTAGAAGTAACGATATTTACAAAAAAAAGTGTGTCGTTACCAAATCATACCATATTTAACTTAATACACTACTTATCTTGCCTGCGTCAACTACTTCTATTGGTTTGTCAATATTTGGCATAATTCTATCTGAAAAAAAAAATTAAAAAAAAGTATTTTTGTGTTTATTTGTTAGTTATGGAGGTATTTATACGATTGTGTAAATCACACAAAAAGATCTGAATGGGTTTAACTAATTGAAATTAAAAGATTACCCGATTAACATGTAGGTCGTATTGCTTAAAAAGCATATGAATGCTAAGAAAAATAACTGTAACATACAGACGGAAGGATATGACGAAACTGTCAAACATGTACAGACGGCAGCACATAACCAATAAGACTATACAAAACTGTCAAACATGTACAGACGGCAGCACATAAGACATAAGACTGTCTGACTGTCTAATAAAAGTTCAATCATATGCGAAGAGATATAAAGTTCAAACTCTATTGAGTAACTCAGTTTGTGGTAGTCGGATGTCCAGCCGTGTGTAGGTGTACCTTGACGTTTGTAGGCAGGCAGCCGTGTGTAAGGTTTCGACTTCGGGACTTCGATCGCATGGAAACTAAACAACTTTCACTTAGCAGGCTGCCCTGATGGGGTGATCTCTCATGATCTCATTTAATCGTTTAGTGGTAAGACCACCATCGATCGCAGACCCGGAGATGCCGGATTTGATTGGGTACAGTGTTACTCGGTTGGTAGTAGGACTGCTAGGCGAAGCGCCGCCATCTTTTCTAAGTATGAGAACTTAACAATAATGTTAGTAGCATTGTGGTGATCCGACAGTTAAGAGATGAAAATCACCAGTTCCTCGTCAGTTCACGATTCGGTGTGTATTTTCCGTCTTATCAACCTTCCCGTATCAGTCTTACTTAACACATAAAATTCGATATTTTACAACTATGAGCGCCGAGCGCACCGTTGTGGCGGGTTTTCCGCCTATGGTCAAACGTGCGATTTGTAAAAAATATCCTTTTTGTCAAAGGCTCGTTTGGTCAAATTAAGTTTGTCAAAAGTGCGATTCGTCAAAATACTCTTTTTGTCAAAGGTGCCTTTGGTCAAATTGTGTTTGTCGAAAGTGCGATTCGTCAAAATATCCTTTTTGTCAAAGGCTCGTTTGGTCAAATCATGTTTTTCGTGAAAATACATTAAAATACCTCTTAAAACCATTATATCTTTTACTTTGTACAAACTCCAATAAATTGAATCGGCTTACTCGAAGAAGCCATTTTCTTGCAAAAACTTTGACTTATTATTGCATTTAATACTGACAATACTGAGCTAGTCGATAGGAAATAATGTGTCATATTAATAACGTCATTGTCAAGTACATAGATAACCTTTTTATTCAATAAGTGGCCTGCATCAAACAAGTTTAATCGACAAATGTCAGATTCTGGAAATGTCAGACGAGAATGAAACGCCAGATTTAGGTACTACGTGTTATTAAATTGACTGTAATTTTTTTTCACATTGGAAATCAATGATCGCTTCTTTTTGATATAAGTAAAAACTTTTTTTGTGACTGATTTTTTTAAAATAAATGATTTAACATTATACATGGTTTTTGTATCATTACTTTGCCAACACGTAACCTAATTTACTAAATTAAAACAAAGCTTTTCTAAGAGCGTGCATAAAATTGTATGTAGTTGAACCTTCAATATGGTCGAAAATTAAATGCACACTTAAACCAATTAATGCTTTTGCAATTGATATGAAATTTGACATTAAATAGAATCTGGAATTTATAGAATTTGGCATTATCAGAATCTGGCGTTTCTAGAATCTTTCATTTGTAGAATCTGCCGTTTGTAGAATATGGCATTCATAGAATCTAGCGTTTTATACTCGTCTGACCCGGTTTAGTCGACAAAAATGTCAAATTCTGGAAATGTTAGACGACGACGAGTCATTTCTAACTCCCACTTTGAAGTGTAGGTACTCTAAACAGATGTAGGCCGTCTCGTCTGTGAGCTTCATTTCGACGACGACCTCCACGGGGAAGGTGTTCAAGGAGGTCGTTTGAAATCACTCACTTTGGAAAATTCTTACCTTTGACCTAAAGCACCTTTGTCGAAAATTGTTTGACGAGTCGCGACTTTGGCAAACCTCACCTTTGATTAAAAGCACCTTTGACGAAAATGGGGTTTGACGAATCGCGACTTTGGCAAACCTCACCTTTGACCTAGAGCACCTTTGGCGAAAGTGGTTTGACGAATCGCGACTTTGGCAAACGACACCTTTGACCAAACGAGCCTTTGACAAAAAGGATACCTATTTTGACGAATCGCACGTTTGACCATAGGCGGAAAACCCGTTGTGGCATTGTATAAGTTGTCAGTTTTAGTTACCTATCATGGGTATATTACCAAGTCACCAGCAGCGGGCCGAATCAATAGATAGATAATAATATCCAAGTAGATGCTCACTAACATAAAATAGATATAATTTAATATTAATAAGTCTACCTATTCTTACTCCTAATGCGACTCGATAAGTGTCTTATTTATAACGATAGATTTACGTCAAACATTAAAAAAGCTTTCGTCTAGTCGGATATAGGTGGTTATTAAAACTGTCGGCAACGCATCATAAACCCGGCCATTATCTGCTTTAAAAGCAATAGCGGAGCTTAAAATAAGCATTATAAATCAATTCACTTGACGGGTTGCTAATTAATCTGTCTATTATTTTGATTGTCAATCGCTGAAATTTAAAGCAGTAAATACCTACTCGTAGGTTGATAAACTGCGACTAGTTATTATGTTACTTAGATATATATGTTTATTTACTACCAAACAATATTTAGCGCACTTTATATTATTAAATACATACATATAAAGTGCGCGCTTTATATACTTAAGTTATTTATTACTAAAAAAAAAAACACAAATGTTGAAAAAAATTTCCACGAGCAGGGTTTTGAACCTGCACCCTTCTGACATACCGGGTCAGGTGCTCTTCCAATTGAGCTATCGTGGTTCTAACCAGCCCCTCGAAATTATTCAACACTATTTACTTTACTTTTGGAAGAGCACCTGACCCGGTATGTCAGAAGGGTGCAGGTTCAAACCCTGCTCGTGGAAATTTTTTCAACATTTGTGTTTTTGTAATTTGTTCGCAACAAAATTTGCGTTAAAAAAAATTATATAAACATTTATAAATAGCTTGCCTACTTCTTAACTGATCTTTAGTATTTGTAAAAATATTATGATCGGATGTTAATGACGGTAGTTGTTAACATTGAATGGGCGCCTTTGGCTTTCAAAGTAAAAAGTAAATAGTGTTGAATAATTTCGGCGGGCTGGTTAGAACCACGATAGCTCAATTGGAAGAGCACCTGACCCGGTATGTCAGAAAGGTGCAGGTTCAAACCCTGCTCGTGGAAATTTTTTCAACATTTGTGTTTTTGTAATTTGTTCGCAACAAAATTTGCGTTAAAAATTATATAAACATTTATTTATTACTGTCAAAATTTATTTACAACATTAATGAAACTTGTATGAATTGTACTACTGACACAGAATAACTAATAATAGTACCTACCTACTATTAATGGTTAACTCGTTGTTTTAATTTAAAACTGTAACCTAGGTAAGTATTATGATTTGAATGATTTCGAAGCACGATGCCTACTATCACCCTTTTTGACTATTAATTACCTATTGACTTATAATTATTTCAATGTTGCACAAATGATAAGGTAATAAATTTTGAAGTAGGTGTAGTAAGCCTCAGACATCTTAAAACAGATGCTGGTGTAGTTTTATGATAAAGTAAAAGTTGAAAACTAAAGACATTGACAAAGATACCTATTCGTTAACCGCCAATTTTAATTGGAGTTTTAGCATTGATTAACACGATAGGCAATACTGTCGTTGGTTGGTTGGTTGGTATGTAATTCCAGATAGGTGCCCCGCGCTCTATTAAGCACTGTGCTGAACTGCGGAATGCTGTTACCAACACCACCCGATAAGTCGTAGGTACCTACACATACCAGTCGTCACGCCCGCCGCCGTCGGTTTTTCAAAAAATTTCAGGAATTAGGTAGGTAGGTACGTACCTACTGATACTACTGAGTTCAATAGAAATCTACTGACCAGATTTTTAATTTTCCTTCAATCCAAAGTAAGGAACTAAATTATAAACAAATAGGTAGGTAAGTAAGTACTTACTTTGTACATTTTTTTTGTTGCTATTCTAGCATCATTTGATTGTCTCCTCCACGGTTCTCCGTCGTTTATCTCTTACAACCTGCAAAACTATGTAGCTAAGTAGCTTTATAAATTGTTATGATACGTCGTTATTCATAAAATATATTAAAATTACTACCTATGTAAAAACATGTAATATCTACATTAATGTGGCTTTCAGTTTCACATTAGGGCCAACCATGCTCCGCTTCCTGTTCGCAATGAGTAAAGGTGAATCATTTGCGAAAGTTGTGTGTTAGTTTCGCAATCTGTGGGAAGTGTGTAACGGTATTTTAAAAATGACTAACCAACAGGACTTGCGCCCTATGCGTGCCGGTTATTTGTCTTAATATCAAAGGTACTCTTATCATTCCCAACAATCGATGTTCCCAACGTCTAAATAGGTTAGGGGGTGCTGTTGGCGATCGCGATAAAGGGTCGCTGACACGACTGACTCGTGTTTTTGAACTCATGCTCATGTCGTTTATGCGTCCGCGTGTCGCGCTGATAACTGGTGGGCCGTGGGAGTTGGCCAGCTGGCTGCTTCATGAACTCATAAGATGGCTACTTTAAATTATAAAGTTGGATGTTCGATATTCCTTCGCCCCTCCCATATTTTGATCAGCAACCTCGTTATTTATCTTAAATAAATACACACTTTATTACGAACATAAAAAAGGCATCTTTAGGATGCTTCTTCACCGAATTGATCGTAAATTCACTTAATCTGTTTAGTAAAAAGTCGACATGTATGAAGTTTATTTGAAAGATCATAACTCAGTTGTATTTGTATTATTAAATAATTGATAAGTATGTAATGAGCTTGAGTTTCTGACAAAATATTTCCGTAATAAAATCGAAGTGTAATTCATTATTTGACTGTAAAGGATCCTTTCCGCTAGTAACTTTAAATAAATGTTGATTTATATTTTTAGAATCAAGTTCCCACAGATTAAGTAATAGTTCCCATACTATTGCCCTAAGTATCTTTATTTATTTTAGTCCAGATTACTGAAAACGATACAATACATCTTTCAATTCAACCGGCATTCTAGGTATGTTGATTAATAAGTTGTATATTATGAGGGGAAAGTTTTTTAAAAACAATTTTTAGTAAGGTAAAAATTAATGGCTCTTGCCCTTTGTTCCAGTGAGCTGAAGAAGTTGTCCGAGGAGAGCCTCACGCGGCAGCCTGAGGAGGTTTTCGACATCATCTGCAAGCTCGGCGAAGGCTCTTATGGCAGCGTATATAAGGTACCATTTGTAACACTGTTTTCGTCATCATCGGCATACGAACGTGTTGGTTAGGCCATTTTGACCATTGACCATTGACCATTGATGCTGATTATAATTTGTCCATCTGAAGACTGCTCTTTCACATAATATGGTTGTGAAAGTTGATTCGTTCAAGTGATCGGCGAAAAGTTACTTTAGTCATAGAACGTTAATTCAATTAAAAATAAATTTATGTGAAATGTATAGGTATGTTTCCAGTATTGAATAGCTGTCTAGTCCATTCAACGAATAAACCCTCTCCTCAATGCTTGAAAATAAATAGCAGGGCTGCCTGCGAACAGGGCGCGGGTCGCTTACATGGAATCATTTATTCAAACAATTCCCATTTGCTGAATCGGTTATATGAATATCATTCGTTAGGACTAATGAACGATGGTTCCTTTATACTCTTCGTTAATTTCCTGTAAACAGTAGTGTTCACATCAGGCAATGAACGAAGAACTCCGCTATGTTAGGTATATTGTCTAAAATACCAAACGCCTAAACATTCATATCAAAAGACTTCGCATGCTTCAGGTTCAGGTCATAGTCACAATTTTACCTTATCTTATTTTGATTTCTTATTACGACAAATGGTTTTTCCTAACTGTTATAATACGAAATCCGCCAAAGTCGGAACCTGTGGACAATCCTGTCTTCAGTCGGGGCCACCCCCGCTCGCTCGCGTGATGAATGAGTTACAACCCCCGCCACTTTGTTAAAGGGTCGAACGACTAGTGTGCTTCATGATGCAATGCGTCCTTACATAATACTGATGCGAGGATTGCAGGGCTTACCAGAAGTCGGTTTGTTGAATCGCTGGGGCGGTGATTGGGACAATAGTGTGATGTGATCTTCAAATCAAATCAAATCATATCATATAAAATCAAATCTTTATATTCGTTTAGAGCGGCTGCCTTCGGCATCTCGAATACCTCGTTCTGCTGTCAAGCAGCAGACACTTGGGTCTTAAAAATTAAACTGGGCTAAGGCATAATTACTGTGGCCGTAGGGTCGACAACCAGCGATTCGTACCCATCGTGGTGTTGCAAGCGTTTGCTGCGGCGACTGCTTTACCTTTCAAGCAAAGCGTATGCTAATGTGTAGCCTAAGGACCTCAGCTAAAGAAAAAAATGTTGCATGGCGCCGTTTAATAACTTGTGCAGTGTACACATTACACGATAATCTAGTTGTAATAGCAAAGAGTTGCGTTACCAACAGGCCCTCCACAAAGAGAGCGGGCAAGTGCTGGCCATCAAGCAGGTGCCGGTGGACACGGACCTGCAGGAGATCATCAAGGAGATCTCCATCATGCAGCAGTGCGACAGCCCCTACGTGGTCAAGTACTACGGCAGCTACTTCAAAAATACAGACCTCTGGGTGAGTTGGGGGCTTGCTAACAGATGACACATGGAGCAGACCATAGCCTGGGTAAGGAATTGCTTCATGTACAGTCGAGGAATGAAAAGTTTGAACGTGCATAGCACTTTAATCTTTACTATTATTCCAATAACGATATTCTTACTATAATTCGTTTACGATAACTATACACAAGACTAGATTCAGTCTGAGTCATTCCCTTAAAATATAAATTCTGTCACAAATAATAACTTCTAAAAATATATTGCATCATGATGAGATTATTAAGTGACGAAACGTAATCACTTCTATGTTCATGCATCGTATCAACCTCACTCATCTGTTCAACCTTTTCATTCCGCCACTGTACTAAATACTAATCCCTTTTAACAATAACTATTTATCCATATTCCGTCTTCTTAATGTTTGTATATCATTTGATGTCTACAGATCGTTATGGAATACTGTGGCGCGGGATCGGTATCGGATATAATGAGGCTACGCAAGAAGACGCTGTCGGAGGACGAGATTGCGACCATCCTGTGCGACACGCTGAAGGGGCTGGAGTACCTGCACCAGCGCCGCAAGATCCACCGCGACATCAAGGCGGGCAACATCCTGCTCAACACGGAGGGGCACGCAAAGCTCGCCGACTTCGGCGTCGCCGGACAGCTCACGGTCAGTCAGTCTGCCTGCTGTTCTTGGGATAACTATCTATATATAAGGTCACATTTTATCAACTGCAAATAATTTGACAAAACATCTAATTATATC
Organism: Eudonia lacustrata; assembly: GCA_947562085.1. Taxonomy (NCBI): domain Eukaryota; kingdom Metazoa; phylum Arthropoda; class Insecta; order Lepidoptera; family Crambidae; genus Eudonia; species Eudonia lacustrata. The sequence continues at coordinate 28,586,726 of OX387340.1, read as the reverse complement.
AGAGAAATAAGGCCCTAGCATTAAAAAAATGCGCCGTTTGGTGCCGGCGTAGAATTGCACCACCCCAACTCTTCCCGTGGGTGTCGTAAGAGGCGACAAAGGGACAAAACCGGGGGGCGGGCAGCAGCGCCCCCTGTAGAACAACTCCATCACCACACACTGAACTGCGATCCCCAACCCGCATGCCCAGCTTGGGGATTATGGGCACTACCCCCCTTATGATTATACAAAAAAGGAAATGGCCCCTAGTTCCCGGCCGCCTCGCTATTCCTGGCCATGGCAGCGGCTATGGTAACGGTGGGGCAAGGGGTGCTAACAATCACCGGGCTACCTCAGGCTGCCACAAACAACTGACCCAACTGACTGCAACGTTCAACGGACGCACTCTGAGGCTTGACCATCATCTAGCGCAGTTGGAAGTGGAGTTAGAGAACATAAAATGGCATGTTCAGTACAATTATGAAAGTGTATAATATAAACCATTTTTGATTGTGAGGCCAAACACGAATTTCTGCAACTTAATAAGAAAATAAACTTTACACTAATGGAGCATAGTAAAGAGAGGTCTAGTTCGCTTTTCGTACCCAATCACTATGAAATAACTTTGTTTTGGCAAGTGCTAAAACGTGGCTCGATTGAGTAAACCTGTAAAATACAGTCGGCAGGAAAAGTCGCCAACTTCTAGTAAAGCTAGCTTCATTTATTCCATTTTATTGCAATTTAGCACGATAGTGCACATGAACGTCGAGTAGGTACATGTCTTAAAGATAAAGAAAAAATAAAATAAAATAACATGGGTACATATACATATAATGTAATAAACTACACAATTATATTTAATTTAATTCTACTGCTGGTTCGAAAGGTTGTTTCTTGTATTAAAGTAATAAAGTATTAATGTATTAAATTAAAGTACTAGTATTAATGACGACCTCCGTAGCCGAGTGGCTCGCACGCTGGGCTTTGGGCGGCTCTAACTCTGAGGTCCCGGGTTCGATTCCCGGTCGGGTCAATATCGAAAACGATATTTTCGATATTGTGTTGGGTCTGATTTCCATAAAACGAGTGCTTTACCTACTTACCTTGGGATCAGAACAATGTGTGTGATGTTGTCTAATAATTTAAAATTTAATTTTTTTAATTAATAAAGTAAAGTTGTCAGCGACTTCCGATGCTAACAGTTCCCTGTAGTGAGTTATACCGGTTCGCAGGACACGATGGCGAAACGCAACACTGTGATCGGCACGCCGTTCTGGATGGCGCCCGAGGTGATCCAGGAGATCGGCTACGACTGCGTGGCGGACATCTGGTCGCTGGGCATCACCGCGCTGGAGATGGCCGAGGGCAAGCCGCCCTACGGCGACATACACCCCATGCGCGCCATCTTCATGATACCTACTAAGCCGCCACCCTCCTTTAGGTAACATAGAAATAGAAAATATATAAATAAATAGATATAGACACACCTTTATTTATTCGATACATAATTCACGCATAATTATATTTGCAGAAAGCAAGAATACAATAATTTAGAACACGAAAACCAAAAAGATATTACAAAATGTAGAATAAAATTGCCCACGTCCGATAATCGGTGACCGTTTTTTTATTCGGTGAAAATTAAACGTATGGAGTTCTATTTTGTAACGCACACGTCCAACAAAAAGTTGGTCACAAAATAGTTGATAAAACTGCGGAAAAAAGTGGTCCGATTGTCGGTCCCACAAAATGTCGGTCCGTGGACTGCAGCGCGTAGACGCTGTTTTTCTACCAAATCCGCAAATTTTGATACAAGACGCATGTGCTATTAATTAAAAATATTTTATTTATTTTTTATTTTACGCTACGACGATTTACCTCGTATAAATGTCGCTACGCGATCGGTTCGTAAGTCCTTTAAGGGCGGGAGACCTTTTCATGAACAGAGCAAGAAACTCGGCAAGAGCATTTCTTGTTTCACATTCTTTTACAGCCAGCGTCAAGTGTTGGAAAATGCCCTACAACTTATTTTATGTACAAAAGTGAAGTTTTATTTTTAATTGTTAAATATAGTCACCATCATCATCATCATACAATCATCCCATCTTATAATGTCTATGTCACTCGCATAGAAGGAATTCAAAGGCGTTTCTTGCGTTATTTTCAATTTAGGACTAAAACCTATTTAACTGATTATGATAAGCGTTGCCAAAAGTTTCATATACTCCCGTTAAGTGAGAGAAGATACATTGCTGATATTGCTTATCTGCAAAATATTGCGAGTGGTTCAGTCGACTGCCCATAATTATTGGAGCGTATTGGTCTTCGGGTTCCGAGCGCTGGAGCCAGAAGATCTTTTTCGCTTTACATCCCCGCGGCGAAGACTAATTACAGGCAGAATTCATACATTGCGAGGGCGAGTGGGTGTTTTAATGAAATAATGAAATAATAAAATGTAATGACGTCGACTTATTCGGAACGACAGTTGATCACTTTAAGCGTTTACTTGCAACAACTTTTTCAATAATTAAACTTTATATTCTTATTCTACTTATACTACGTGCGTTTAGTTACAGTTCTTTTTTACAACAATGTCCGTCCTTAAAATAGTTAGTTAATTTCTGTGGAAACTTGTAAATGGCCCTCAGTAATATAGTTACATGTTATACTTTTATTTAGCTGTAAATTTTCCTTAAAATGTATAAAATATAATAAAAATAAAATAAAATAAGCAGCCCTTTTGGCCCACTGCTGGGCATACGGCTAGTCTGGGCCACGTGCAACCCACGGTCTTGATTATATCGTTATTGTATTTAACGACATATGGTTTGCTCGCAGAGAACCTGACCAGTGGTCGCCGGAGTTCATCGACTTCGTGAGCCAGTGCCTCATCAAGGCGCCGGAGGAGCGCGCCACCGCTGAGTTCCTGCTCAACCATGAGTTTATCGGTATGATATATTCCTATGTCTCGTTTATTTAACAATAAAATACAAGTTAAATGCTTTCCCAGACACAGAGGTCTGAAGAAGCAACTTGCTGACTTCGTATCTAATATTGAAAATTAGCCTTTATAGTTGTATTGTTTTGTTTTAGAGTTTTTTTTTTTAAATTACTAAAATTACTCATTTAATTAAAGACATAAACAATTAAAACAGATCTTGAACCTTTGCGAGGTCTGTGGTAGCCGCCCTGTATGGATACACAGATGGTTCGATAATGGTATCGAAACGTTGAAATTGTGATTATTATGGCTGACTATTGTCCTATACATTAAAAAAAAATACAAAATACTGTAATAGCTCAGCTAAGAAACGAGACAATGAATATGTTATCAAATAAGAAGAAATACGTGAAGAAAAATCTTTGTATCCCTTTTTCAACACATTGTGCGCACAGAAAAGTGTAAAATTTGGCATATAATATGTAAAAGTTTCTATGGAGAAGGAGTTGCGAAAGATAGAGTTTATGTACGATAACGATAGCGAAGTTAGAAAATAATAAAATGTATGGGATTGACATAAGCTGCGCTAAATCACGTGGTCAATCTTATGTCGATCCCATACATTTTTATATTTTCTAACTTCGCTATCGTTTTCTTAATGTTACTTTGACTACCGCCACTGGACCTGCTGATTCCGACTAAGTAAATGATGGCCTTTGCAATATTAATAAAATTTACATGTCAGTGTTCCATTTTTTATTTTATTTTTTCTGGGAAGTAAATAAAGTTAATAACTTAACTATAAATATTAAAATCATGGTCATCCTACTCCTCCTTGTTACAAATAAAACCTCTTCATAAGTACAGGTACAACGATGATAGCAAACCTGATTGAAGATTTAAAGTTTTTCATGTTATTACTCGTAGTAGTAAACTGTCAAATGGCAGCAACGTAAAAAAATCACTTCACAAAAATGTAGGAAGACCGTACATTCTAATTAATTTTGGTCACCTAATTAAAAATACAAAATTAAATTTATAAAAAGAAAACAGGTCGGAATCAGTAGGTCTTGATCACCGATAAAAAGTGTTCGTGTATATTTAGTGAATGACGCTCGAATTCCGAGCACGGGCGATGTGTATTGTTATGTCGGGCGTGCGCAGGCAACGCCAAGCACCCGAGCATCCTGAGCGCCATGATCGCGGAGGCGCGCGAGCTCCGCGAGACGCAGGCCTTCCGCCACGCCCACGCCGCGCACGCGCGCAGGGACGCGCCCGGCCCCGGCGCCGCGGTCAGTGCCGCCCTATTCTATACTATCTATCTATGTGTGTACTTGCAATTTTTCTGACATATTTTGGGATAAATATTCATTTTATCCCCCATCTCTTCCCGTGGGTGTCGTAGAAGGCGACTATGGGACCATTCCAGAGGATGGGCAGCAGCGTCTCTCTGTGATTATTCTCACCTTACTGCGATCGCCAACCCGCCTGCCAAGCGTGGCGGTTATGGCAAATTCCCCTCAAAATGATTTATCCTTGAGGGAGGCCTTTGTCCAGCAGTGGACGTCTTTTTGGCTGAGATGATGATGATGATGATGATTCATTTTATGACTAACTGACATTAATTCTACGATTTTTGAAATTTTTGTGTCTGTCTGTATGTCCACTTTTAACGCAAGAACGGCTTGACCGATCTTGATGAAAATTTGTAGTGTAGTAAGAACATGCGATTGTACAAATGATAGGCTATACATGATATTGGTAAAGCTAATAATTACTTTGATAAGCATTCATTGATCCATTATATTCGCGCAGCGAAAAGGGCGGGTGACGGCTTATACTATTTAAATCTGTAGGCTCTAAAATGTATGTCCTCTTAGAACTCAAGAACGGTGTGTGTGACCGATCTTGATGAACATTTGTATGTAAGAACATGAGATTGTGCAAATCATAGGCTATAAAAAATATTGAAATTTTATAAACATTTTCGCACAGCGAAGCGGGCGGATGACGGCTGGTATCTATATTACTCATTTATTTTATTATTTGGACAACAAAACAGATAAGTAGTTATTTATATTCGACATATTGTTAAATTTAGTTTTGTGTTAGATTGTATCCTACTAATGTATTAACACATCATATTTTCTGATTTACAAAAATACAAAACAAAATAAATTAATAATATAAACTGAGAGAGTTATATAAACTCACCAATTTAGCCACTAAAAAGTAGATTTTCATTCTTTTGTAAAGGTTAGGTTTCGTTTTTACAGTGCGTTTACAGTGTACAACGCTCAAATCGCATGCCGGCCGGCGAATAACGTAATGGCGGCTTGGTTCCTAATCCTTCCGCCTCGTTCGACATTTCCCGCTTGAATCCATCTTGCAGCGTTTGTGTGTTTGAGATGAGACGTTACTAGGTGGCTCGCTAGACCCCATAATGGCACAACCGACCCCGGTATGCCCTATTACACTCTACTACTACTAGGTACAGTCAACAGCAAAGGTAACTGATCATTGGTCATATGTCATACTCGTGAAAGGGTGCCGCCTGTGGAGGCTGGTCTGCTCTTGCATACTTATCTTATTGTTAGTATTAATTACTATAGTTTGACTTTGTTTTTCTTAAACAATTTTTGACTTTTATTAGAGTACTGTAGTGGTACTGTATGGTATGACATTGTGGAAATTGAAACTTTTACCGGATGTAAGTTTGATAACTTAGATTTGTTTATTTTTTTGTTTTTTTTACATGTTGTGGTTGTCTGCTATATTTTTGTGTTTATTTGTAATGGAAAGTGTCCTGTGATAGGGCATTTTCCAATTATTTTTTTTTGACGTTGTAAGGGAGAAAAGAGCTGGACACTTGCTGAGTTTCTTGCCGGTTCTTCTCAGTACAAGATCTCCCGCCCAGAGTAGACTTACGAACCGATGGCATAGCGACATTCATAAGAGCCACTTGTAGCCTAAACTGTTTAAATGATTTTTGAATTTGAGTTTGAATTCTCAAGTTTCAAAATATGAAATCAGTATGAAAATCAAAACTTTTTAAACGCATATCGTTAAATCTTCGAGAGTCTACTAGTACCTGCAGACTTTGACTGTAGTTATATAGAAAGTACCGACTTATACTATCGAAACTTAATTTTGAAATCTAGTAAACATCATCTACTTTTGCTGTTGACTGTACACTCGAAATTGATTTTAGGTGCAGTTGGATTTGCTTTTATCTCACGATTGCAAAAAACGCGTTCCACTTTGACGTTGACAAAATTAAATAAGGATGTTGCTTTGACAAATAACACCTACTTTTGTTATTAGCCCCCTTATTCATAAAAACTATTTAAGTATTATTTAGTTAATCATTGTTTTGTCCCTTTTTCTCAAATTCAAAATGACGTTTGTGTGACGTTGACAAAACAATATTTAACTAAATAATGCTTAAATAGTTTTTTATGAATAATGGGGTAAAAGTTCAAATACAGACGGTCTGCACATCGGATTATTCAAAACTGTCCATTCAATTAATGTTCAGGGATAGACATAAAGTTCAAAGTATGTTAAGGAATTGTGACAGTTTGTGGTAGTTTGATTAGCAGGCGTGTGTAAGTACAAGTACTACGTTGGTCGACGAGATTGGACTATGAGACGTTTCTGAAAGTGCTGAGAGTGTCTATGGTCTATCTATGGTATTTATAAGTATTATATAAAAATGATTTTTTTCACTTTGTATCAAAAATTATAATTTTTCCAATTTCTACTCTGTTTGAAAATGTTACAATATGAGGCATTTTTAAGTGTTAGGATCTTGTTAATTATTTTCTAAGAAATAAATTTGAATATGGTCACGAGCTTTTTTGGTTTAAGAGGACGCTTTCCACCATGTGGCCCGTACGCTCGTTCAAGGGTCAACAACATAATTGGGTTGTTGACTGGTTATAGCCAATAGAGAAACTTTTTAGCAACTGTCCAAACGATTTTTTTCAATAGAAATTGTATGGGAATGGTGTACTATGACGTCACTATTTTGTGCTATTTGAAGTGAGGGTTTATTAAGAACTTTTTAGGTTACAGAAATTCACCCTTAAGTTAAATAAAAAATTGGTTAATGTTTTAAAGAAATGTTACGTGATTTCATTTATACGTTTACAAATAAACAAAGAATAAGGTTCGATTAGTTATTCCGTGTTTTGTTCCTGTCATGTAATAGTATATTATGCAACTAGTGAATAAAGGACGGATTTAAAGCGAGCGTAGATGAGTCACGAGCAAGGATTCTAATGATTGAATCACGAGCGCAGCGAGTGATTCAACTGTTAGAATCCTGAACGACGCGAGTGATTCATGGCCCTCGATATAAATTCGTACTTTATTCAGGAGTTGCATACTATACTTTATACCATGACTACGAGAAAAGACATAATTTAAGCGAAAATAGAAATTTAATCAAGAAATAAGAATTGTTACATTAACTGAACTGGACATTAAAATTAGAGCAATGACTGAAATTAAGCGTAATTTTCTTATTATTATCATTAGAGTGGTCAACTTGTGAAACAATATTTGTTAATCTAATGCCAAACTCCTTGTCGCAAATATCGACCAATCAAATCTCGAGAATTTATTTGCACCAAATTGTTTTGAATTTCGAATCTTAGCGCAAGGAGTTTGTGTAAGCATTGAAATAGAGACCGGATATATTTTTGTGTTCCAAATTCAAACACCAAAATAGTGAATAAAAGGCCTTTTTATTCACTGTTTTGCGTGAATAAAATAAGCTTTTTAGAGTAGGGATGGTATAAACGTCATTTCAAAATAGAGTAAAAGAGATAAAACACGGAATAACTATTCGGACCTTATTCTTTGTTTATTTTTAAGGCACTTAATGTTCTGGAATTAATTTTAGTTGTTGTCAACATCTTTATTGTGTATGTCAGGGGGAGGGCTACGACGAGGAGACGATGAAGCAGCGCGCGGACGGCACGCTGGTGCCCTCCGACCTGGCCGAGCTGGCCGAGCTGGCCGAGCTGGCCGCCGACCTCGGCACCATGGTCATCAACGAGCCCGACGCCGACCTCGCCACCATGAAGCGTCAGTGGCGATGCATCTATATACTATATTATTATAACGTTTATTACATTCAACGAGGAAATGTGCAAACATTTCCTCGTTGATTGATTGATTGAAACGTACGTATATAACAAGCACAGGATGTTTTGAAAGCATCCTGTGCTTGGTGATATGTGTATAATTAGCCATGCAACCAAGAATAAAGACGTCGTAATAATTATGCAAAATTATAATTACGAATTTTTACTTTTGTAGGCATCGATTTAGAGGTATTTCTAAATCGATGTTTGTAGGTAATATTTTTAATTAACCCCAACATGTTTTGACTTTTGTTTCGTTTGGACTGACTGAGGTTGACTACCTAGAAAAATGCATCTAGGGTTCACTTGCACTTAGGGTTGTCGCTTTGCAATATTTTACTTAGTAACTTCGATATCTTAGCTACCTATATGGTGCTTTTCAGGCATGTTTATAAGTTTACACCAAAAATGTTTTTGTATTTAACCGTTTTTTGGTTTTTAATCAACACTACGAAAGTTAAACATTATCTTTATATAAAAAATAAATAAATGAAATAAAAAATAATCAATATTACACACATAGCTTTACCGTCATAAACATAAACATAAACATAAAAACACTTTATTGCGTCAAACGTGGTATAAAGATCTTGATAGTTTTACATGTTCTCATGTTTAGCCATTATCAAAATAGCATGCAAATCATCAAATTATTGAATTATTGTGGTGACATTTACAATGCAACAAATAACTAATTACACATTCACATTATATTAAATTATTTTAAATCACATTCATTATAATTAATAAAATATAGAATACAATACAATGTCAGCTCCGCTTATTAAAAAACTCCTTAATACTATAAAAATTGTTGCAATTAAGCCATTTATATAATTTCTTTCTGAACAACCCATATTCTAAAGTTTTAAATTCATTAGGAATTTTATTGAAAACATTGACGCACATAGCTAAACAGTTTCTTCTGTACTTGTCAGATTTAGGAATAACGTTTAATGTTAATTTAACATTTAACGTCGTCTACATTTTCACTACCTATTCACCTTCCGTAACTTTTTGAGCAGTTAAAAGAAGATCGAAACATCATTGTCGTCAACAATATCTAACTAATTAAGTGATCATTGAGGTTATTTAATATTTATGCAAACGATTATTGGCGTCGCTTTGATCGCATACTAGTTATAATGAGATCTCGTACTCGGTCTTATTCCGCCGAGTCACGTGTATACAGAATTTTTTTTTTTAGTGCACATATTTTATGGGGTGACTCAGAATCGGTAAGTAAACATTTATTTCGACATGGGTCGAAATAAAACAAAATTTTTTGGACTTCCTATACATTAGCGAACACACATATTTCAACCCATGTCACTATGAGAAAGTTGTTTGTTTACCGATTTTGAGTCGCTCCAGAAAATTTGTGCACTAATAAAAAAAATGGTGTATGAATGACAGGCCACGACACGGACCCGCTGGACAGCAGCCGGCCGCGCTACCGGCCGCTGTTCCTGGAGCACTTCGACAAGAAGGACGCCAACCACCGCGCGCCGCCAGCGCCGCCGCCGCCGCCGCCCGCCGACAGGTGCGCACATTTTTTTCTCTCTTTAGTTGATGGCTTCGTGCGGTTAGCTTATTTAACCAGTGTCAAAGTATTTTCTTTAAGCTAAGCCACTTTTCTTTTCCTTTGTTTCTACATGATGATGATTAATGATATGCTCTAAAAATGCGGGGCTTCACTGAAACCTCACGTGGATTACTTGAGAGGATTTAAAAAGTGACGGTGCACCGTTTTGTTTCATTTGCCGTCACATATGCACATTCGAGAACACTAAACGGTTATTGATCCACCATTTACCAATTACTTATTCAATAAATTTGCGTTTTACTATCTTTTCCTCTTTAGAACTCTACTTCGATAATATTTAATGTGGCATCGAAGTCGCTCATGGCGAGTTTACTCAAAATAGTTGATTTCGATGTTCTGTCAACTCCTTAGAGTATGTATGTACGATTAATATATTATGATTCGGTATAATATCCGTTTGGTCATGGAAATTTTTTTTTTGCATATCTATACGGCAACGGTAATATGGTTATAGGTGTAGCATGAACTATCGAAATGTTTTCTCAATACTGGTATTATCATCGGTAATGTCATTTTGAATATCGAAAACCTGACGTTTTTCAAATATTGATTGTTTTATCCTATATTCAGTTTTTTCGATGTTACCGAAAACCGTTATCCATGCTTTAGTTGTAAAGAACGTATACTTTAATTAATACTTATAATTATTATAAACCTTTTTATTTCCTTAATAAAATAAAATTTACATCAACAAAATTATAACTATATAAAGCATGCAATTTATGTATTAATAAATTTAAATAAAATTGAATTATATATTTCATATAAAATTTTGTCTGAATTCATTATTTTTCTTTGTTTATTATGGACCTCTCCATTGAATGAAGGTCTCCTCCATTTTTCTATTCATTATTCATTATTAATACTTACTCTGCCGTAATGATTACAGCACGGAAGGCGGCGGCACGCTGGTTCGCGCGCTGGTGGAAGAGGGCAACTTCGAATTCGTAAGTCAACTGCACGTCGTCGCGCTCCTGCCGCTCTAGCCGCTAGCCACTCCTAGCCGCGGCCTCTAGCCGCACTAGCCGCACTAGCCGGCCGCTGCGTAAGTCGCGCCCGCGCGTGAACTAACAGCGTGGGCGTTACCCCCGGTCTTAGAGGGCTAAACTAACCATAGAATATACGATATGACGACCACTTTAACACATAATTAAAGTAAAAAAATATAACCCTTATCAAATTTAAATGGACTTGATTGCGTAGTTTTGACGTTAAAAAATAATATTTTGAATAAACAATGTTTTTACAAGTAGGTATTATATCGTCGGTCTAGATGTGATAGCTCGTAACTAACAGTTTTTGGTAAAATAAGATTTTGATTCAGAAAGCTTTAAATAGTATTTCTGGTGATAACCCGTAAATGTCTTGAGCATAGACTACGTGATTTTGACGGCAAAAACGACTTTTAGTGACATCTTGTAACAAGCACTGTTACTAATTCAACTGGTGTAACCTCGTAACATCTACTAGTGACATCTAGTATCTGGCATGGAACAATATTTTAATATTATATATTAAATATAGTTATGGTGGGATCACGTAAATGACACAATGGGCTATTTGACTACAATGAAAATATTGATCAAACTGTTGTGAACTTAATAGTAAACATGTTTTTAAACTAATTTAGCCAGCACATAATTTTAAAATAAGTATGATTTTTATAAAAAATCATTAATAACATAATAATTTTTTTATGATTGACCACATAATCAAAAACGCACGGGATGACTCTGAATCTGGAGTGACGTCACCAGCTTGTTTACAGTGAAGGCCATCACACACGGCAGCTATAATGTATATTAATGTACATTACATCTTGGGATGTATAGCTTTATATTAACTTAAAGTATCACACACACAGCAAGTAATGTAATGTATATTTCCCTTCATTCCTTAAGTCTATGTCTTGATGGACGCACTTTCCAGCTACTAAGGTCTTATACAGAGTGTTCTTATTTTTAATACCTAAATACTATAGATACGATATGTCGAGTTACTTATTACTAGATTTACTAGATAGTTCATCAGAAGTTGATTCAGATTGCAAATTTGATACGCGTATTGCCACATGTGTCAAAATCAGAACAAAGTTGTTTGAAGATCACATAAAGTATAAGGAAATCAGCGAAGAGTTTAAATTATATAACGAATAATCAGACGGAAAATTTTGTGATTATTTCCGAGAGTCAAGATCAACGTTTTTTGAACTCATATGTAAGTATGTTTGTGTATATATGTGTATGTATGTGTCATAGGCATGTGACTTCAATAATCGAACCAAATCGAACACCCTACAAAATGAGATGTAACGTAATTATACGGAAATGTATAAAGATATACCGAGATGTAAATGTATATTTTCATATCGCTCTGTACATTCAAGATACGAAGATGTAAAAATATACATTATAGCTGTCGTGTGTGGTCTCCTGACATTTTCTATGGAAAGATGTAGTGAGATGTATCGTGCTATAATATACATCTGCTGTTGTTGCCGAGTTGCTGTATCAGTGTCAGGTGAACGTAACTGGACACAAAAAGTGTCTACGTCTACGCAGGGAGGGCTGATTTTATATTCACTGGTAGCTTGTGTCCCACACAAGACACAAAAGTGTCTACGTTTGCGCAGCGCCTTATAGCTGCCGTGTGTGAAGACCTTAAATGTCAATCAAAGTTTTGTACGTTTAATTTGACAGCTAAAAGTTTGCTTACCTATTTTTGTATCTATTTTCTATAAAGCTAAGATTAGAAGGTCGAAAGATGTTAGTCTTAAAAAGTTTTAAATGACATTATCATTAAGTGCCTACACTGCCTATTACTTTATATGTCAAATATACTATTGTGATTTAAGTGTCAAGTGCAATAATTATTCAAAAAATAAATATGATTTTTTTATTATACTTACGTGATTATTTAGTATTTTTATTTAGTTATAAGTACCTATTACCATCTAAGCCAGGTATGAAAATACCTCGTAAGTTACATCCAATATTAAAAGATATAGTAGTGAAACCACGTATGTGCATTTTCTCTAAGAAATCGGTATTGATGTAATTAACTTTTATAATAATTATATTTCCTATAATCTTTTAAGCCACAATCTTTAAAAAAAATAAAAAAATGTATTACAGTTAGTTTTAAAAGAAGTTTTTTGTCTCTCCTGTAAAGTTTGACAGTTTGCACATACGAGCTATCACGTCTAGACCGACGATACATTAGATCAAATTCACATTTTCTTAAAATAAATTGCACGTTCTTCGGATGGGAGGGGGAATATGCACTTTTTTTTGGATTTGTGGAAGAAAAGTTCACAAATCCTCATTGATAGGGAAAGTCGATGGGGATTACTGGAATAACTCGTTTTTTTACTACATTGATTATTTTCTTCTAAAATTTAATCAAACACAAATTGAATAGCCCAGCAAGACTTCTCGTTTCCTCTGTATTATCTGTAACCATTACATTATGCTCGTAAATTTTTATTGTATTTTGTGAAAATATTTTTGTTACAACATAATACTTTTTAAATTACGCTACTTTTAATATTCCAAAATTCACCAGTAAAATGAAAACCAAAACATAAAGTTTTTTTTTTAAAGATTTTAATAACTATTCGCGTTCATTATTAGCGATCAATATTTTAATATATGAAAAAGTGTGGTCCCATACATAACGATAATTTTTATTTAAATCCGAAGCCCGGCCAGTGCATGACTGCTTTTTGGTATCCTAACTGTTACCGCTACTTCTTTTCAAGTGGCGCGGCTGTCTGCTACCCGTAAACGCTTCATGCTTTTAGTGTTGTGTGTTCATTTCTATAATTTAATTCATGACTGTTTAAATATGAAACATTCATCACAAATGCATTCAGGGTCTTAGAGAGATATACTAATCACCTTTTAAGGTTTTTATCAGACCGTGATATGATATTGCCAAGAAATATGACATAAATATCCTCCGTTCTCCATACAAAAAAATTGTGATATCTCGATATAATTTTTTCATGTAATGAGTTTCTTTACAACCTGCCCCCCGACCGCCTAACCGATCGCTTTGACTACGCGTACAGTTTATAACGTCATCTTGCCACCTCGCACCGCCTATGAAAGCAATATCAAAAGTTAATGGCTATAGCTTTCGATATTGCTTTCATAGGCGGTACGAATCGACAAGATGACGTCATGAACCACGCATGAAGTCAAAGCGATTGGTTAGGCGGTCGGGCCCCTGGTTGGTATCACAGTCTGAATAAAATCTAGAAGGGTTGTAATAAGGTAATATTGCATTTTCATTAAATTGAGCTTCAGCAATTGAGGATAGATATATATAAAGGACGTGTGCGTTCCAGAATAGAATTCCATACGTTTTATTTTCATTTACAAAAAATTGGTCAGTGATTATCGGACGTGCCCACCTTTAGGCCAGCCGCACTTTGGATGCGTTTTCGTACCGAGGTACCATAGTCAAAAGAGCGGGATATATCGTGGGTATTCGTACAGTCAACAGCAAAGGTAACCGATGATTAGTCAAGTTTCAAAATATGAAATCAGTATGAAAATCAAAACTTTTTAAACGCATATCGAAAAATATGCGAGTGTATACTAGTATCTGCAGACTTTGACTATAGTTATATAGGAAATATCGACTTACACTATCGAAACTTAATTTTGAAATCTAGTAAACATCATCTACTTTTGCTGTTGACTGTACGCGTTCGTACGAGTCAAATTCGTACGAAAACGCAACCAAAGTGCGGCTGGCGTTATGGTTCCCATACACGGGCACTCCATCACTCCAAAATGTTCGGATATCCAACGCTCGGAGCGATCGATGTCACGCAATCCGCGTAGTAATGACGACCTCTGCAGCCGAGTGGTTCGCACGCCAGACTTTGGGCGGCGCTAACTCCGAAGCACACGTTTTATGGAACGGCCACCCCTTGGTCGAGTGGTTTGTACACCGGTTTTCATGGTGTCGCCATCTCTGAGGTCCCGGGTTCTTTTTCCGGTCGGGTCAATGTCGAAAACGAACGTTCCAATATCGTGTCGGGTCCGGGTGGTCGTGGTACCGTCGGCGTCGTTGTTTCCCATTTTCATAAATAAACTTTCCTACATTTACACCACCTATCTAGCCCAAGAGAAGCTTCGTTATGAAATTCGTTAAATGGTTATTAGATAACGGATAAACATGTTTATTATACATAGAAAACACCCAGATCCGAGACAATTTAGAAAAACAATAATTTCTAAATTGACCCGACCGGGGATCGAACCCGGGACCTCAGAGATGGCGACACCATGAAAACCGGTGTACAAACCACTCGACCGAGGGGTGGTCGTTCCATGAAACGTGTGCTTCAGCTACTCACTTTTGGATCGAAACAATGTACCCGAATTAATTAAATTTGGAGTGATGGAGTGAACCGTGAATGGGGGCCATGGTGCGGTGGTGCGGTGGTGGTGTGGTGCAGCGTGTCGTGTTGCAGCTGTCGTGCCTGCCGGTGGGCGAGCTGGAGGCGCGCGTGTCGCGGCTGGACGCGGAGATGGAGGCCGAGATCGACCTGCTGCGCGCGCGGTACACGCGCAAGCGGCAGCCCATACTCGACGTCATACACCTCAAGCGCAAGCGCCAGCAGAACTTCTAGCCCCGCACGCCCGCACGAGGGAAGGCGCGGCGTGTCGATACGTATCACGTATACCTATTTGTATTGTTGGTGACTTGTGAACGGGTGGGGGTCGCGGACTGAAACGCTCGGGCTCGTCAGCGTGTTGAGACAGGCGGCGTTGTTCTCTTGTGTGTTTCCCCGTTTTTGCGAGGCTTTTACATTTTCACGAACGGCTTACAGTAATGATAAAAATTAGAATAATTAATGATCGTTTAGTACCGTTGGAGCTGCTCGTTAGCTTCTCGGTGCTTGCTCTTTTGTGTTAATAATCATTACTATTAAAAAAATTGTATAATTGTAATAAGTGAGCGTCAGTTAAGAGTTCCCCGGTAGTGCTTTTTAACGAGAACTTAGCAATAAAGTGCCAAAAGCTCACCACTAAATCGTTCCTAAAGATTGCGTTCGGTAACATTGCTTTTAAAGGTATACACGAACGAATTTGGCCTAATCATTTTGAAATACGTGAAATAATGCTATCTTTTTAAGGTTTCGAGAGGTTTGTGTTCGAAGTAAAAGAGAACTTTTTCGCCTATTTTTAAGATAATTTGAACATAAAGCTCTTAAACCTAAATTTATTGCATTTCCGGTTGTGTAATTTTTGTAAATTCAAAAAGAACCGGCCCATACGTGGAATTTGGACTTTAGGTTCGAGCTCATAAGAGTGTTATGAAGTACGAAAAGTCAGCGGGTGTTTCATGTCCGTGGACCATAAACGACATAGTGCCTTACAAAATAAACAAAGATTATGCTCCGAAAAGTTATTCTGTATTTTGTTCGTGTCACGTAAACGTCATTTCAAATTAAAATAAAGAGACAACACGGAATAACTATTCGAAGCTTATTCTTTGTTTATTTGTAAGACCCACAATGTAGGAGAATGGCGGCCTCCTAGATGCAATGTAGTGTCAATCAATATGTAATGTAGGTTGTTGCGTAGCGGTTGTAACGTAAGATGAGACATATCTGACGGCGCTGTCCGTCGCCGTTGTTACTTGGCTGCGAGCCGGCTTTACTATTTAGAACTCTGATTGGCTTATTAGCAGTGACAGGAAAAGGAAGACTTAAATTTTACCTAACTTTACGACATGACACAACACGGAGCTGTTAATACCACTGAAATCGATAGGTACAGTCTGGTATTTTCCGAAAATATCTTATTGGGTGGGTTAGTCAATAGAGTAACTTTTTAGCGACGTCAAAAATTCATGCCTAATTGAAATGAAATGAAAAGTAAAATTAACTGAAATAAAACATTATTTATTCAGTGTCACACAGTACCAAATACATGAAATAAAATAAAATTGAAATATAATTAAAAGATGCAAAGTGACACAGAAAGGGTACCGCTCAGTATTTGTCAGAAACCAAATGTGTCCCGACGCTGATCTTCCGTGGAAACCTAAAAAAGATCAAATAGGTCAAATATTCTTCGTGATTTCATTTATAAGTACGTTTAATGTTCTGGAATTAATTATTGTTGTTGTCATTATCCCTACTCTACGATTGAAAGTATTTAGACATGTCGATTGAACATTCCCAAAAACGATAAAAGTTACCGGTAGCAGAAAAACCGGTGTCAATTTCGGAGGTTTTAACAGCTCCATGTTATGTCCCGTCATGAAGTATAGGTAAATATAGTGAACCTATTTCGATCACTAGCTATTATGCTCAAATTTGTTAATGCAATATGAGTACCAAAACCTGGGCGGTGCGCGAACGTGTAACCCCGGGAATATGTGCGCAACATGTGTGACCGCGCTAGGATATTGTTGAATATGTTTTGTGTAGCCAAAATGTTTTTATAGTCATAAAGGTTAAGCGAAACTCGAGTAGACGAACAAATTAGATCGATACAAATTCGATTTGAGTTTTTGAATGAAATGTTAATATAAGTATTTAGTTTTGTATGGACAAATAAAAATATGGCGTATACAGCGGTTAGGCTGTGATTTTTATTTTTTGCATTATTGGACGATTCTTACCTAAACTAAATGAGTTGTAATGCGAATGTATAGACGCAATAGATTAATCTAAGTTTCCTGACACATGGCTATTTATACTATGTTTATTTTTGGTGCTTACACTGAAATATATATATTAAGTAGGTATAACTCTGTCGTTCACATTAAGCATAATGTTATTTTCATGACAATATTTTGTAAATTAGATAGGTTTAAAATTGTAGCTGGTTTTTTGTCTAATGATTTGTTGTTAGGAAGTGAGTACGAGCGGTATATTTTCGTTGCGCGTTTGTATGTTTCAGAATATGACTTTAGTTCCTTACGTGTTAGATCTCAATAAATTTTATCTCGCAAATTGTATTATATTATAGGTATGTAATGTTAGACTATATCTATCTATATAGTCTATAGACTCATTGTACATTTTGAATTCGGTAGCAGGTTGTGAGAATGAATTTATAAAGAAATAGTTTAACAATATTGGTTCACACAGTGCTTGGATAGGGTTTGAAAGCAATACTTTTCTCGTGTTTAATGACTATTTTACTATAATAGTAATGCATTTTTCGAATACGTGTGATTTTTTTACTAAAATTTCCATTGTTGTGGGCAATACCCTTATGTATTGTAAGTTAAAGACACGTTTAAGACTTTAACGCGTCTACGTTTGCTATTAGGGTGGGTAAATGATCAGCGCCTCTAGCGGTTAGTAGTCGAAATGACATTGCGAGTGTGGTTCTCCATCAAATTCAAATCGCAATATTTATAATAAACCAAAATAAAAATGAGTCTTGGCGCATGGAACATAGAGCAATAAAATGTTTCTATCAAGTGAGCAAACGTTAAAAACAATATAATGTTTAAAAATCAAATCATCATTACTAGGTATCACTTGATTTAAAAGTATTTCAGTGTTATAGTGAATACAAAACACAATGAGGACTAGTTACACTAGAGGTACTGATCATAATAGGTTGTAAGTACTAAGGGCCCAGACACCTCACTGCGCGACAATCCCATCTGTGTAGCTTTGAGTTTGCAAGTCGCGACTCGAGTAGTGTCTGCGTTCTTATTTGGCTAAACAGATCAATTGTTAATTAATTGTCCATCACATTAAATTAACGTAACAGATACAAACTTTTAGAAGTGCCATTAATAATTAAAATATAGTATTTTCTTACTAGTAGCAATAGCGTAATGAAATTTTAACTTATTGTCTTCAGAGTAGAGATATAATGGTTGTATAAGAGATTATATTTTGTGCCATCGATATCCATGCCAACGAACTACGAACCTTGGAATATTGCGCGGTATTTCATTGACAGCAAATATGTTTTGCTAAATTAAAACACATTGTCATTTTTAGAGCCATTTTATTGTAACAAAATTGTAACTTATGAAGTAGGTATAGCAGTAATTAAAAAGAATCGAAGTTTTCGTTTGCATTACAATGGTAAATTCTTTACGATTTACATTGACATAGTTTTACGGCATCTTTACTGCTTCCTTCAAACAGAAATACATAGTTCGGCCTATGCATCTATTGGAATGAAATATTTTGTCTTCGTAAAATGTACAGGGTAAATTTTAAGGTAAAACGTACGTACATATTTTTGTAACGCTTGACCGAGATGCTGATTTGTATCAAAACATGAATTTGTTGTCTATTTTCTTATTTAAAATACAACCTATAAGAATTGTATTAATTGATATTGTCTTTGTCTTAAATAACAACTTGTTATTCTATCAAGAACTGCATTTAGAAGGGTAAGCTGGATAATATTGATTAATTTTAATCTTGTGCTGTAAAGTTTAATATCGCCAACGATGAACACGTTGCGCGCGCGCCTCTGGTTAGTTGTTGGCGATGACGCGCGTGCAGTAGACGTGCTTTTGTATTTAGTAAGCGCAAGCAGCACGCGTTCATAACAAGCAATGGGACGTTATTTTAAAGGTTTCTTATACCCTTACAATAAGCATAATACATACCAATATCTGGCCAAAAATCATTCGCCACAAGACTTTAGAAGTAGTTGTTAGTTCACTGTATAAACGTACATCCATTGCAGTAACGAGCGCGTGCGGTGTCGCTGCGTACAATTTGTTGTCGCGTGATGGAAGTGCACTTGTAATAGTAGCCTGTTGTTGATAGCTGCGTATGCATTATATTTTTGGAAAGACAACTCACTGAATAAAAATAAACTTAAACAAATAAATGACTTTTATTGATTTTTAATCTTACACAATGACTTACATTGTTATAATAATAATTATAGAAATATTGCTCAGTTTGCTACTAAATGTGACTTCAAGCAACTAGTTATAGTTTCTATAAATATAGACACTGGAAAAATGCTGTAGCACCATTTAGTATCTTATTCAAACATTTTTTCATTAGGTCTATTGGAGGTCTGCGCTTATTTTAGCAACCCTCTTATTTAGATAGTAACAACTATTTTACTTTAACCACATCTAAAGCCATATTACAAATGCATTTGAGTAAACAAAAATTTCTACAAAAACATTTAAAATTAGAAATTTCGATGACTAGTATTATTCCAATATAAAACTTTTATCAAACCAAAAAATTATACAAAATGTAGCTTACGTTGTACATAAAAAAATAAAAGATGACGAGATAAACAAGGCAAAAAGTGTAAATTAAAAAATATAATCACAGGTACAGTAGGATCATGAAATTTTACCTTACAATCAAAGATACATACTTCGTTTCATAATACTGCAAATTACATTCGGTGGGAAGTAGGTACTTAAATAAATAATACTTTGGTAACAACTACAGTCACAAAGCGACAATCGCTAAAATATAATTAATAAAACAAGGAACAAACTGCTGAGATGCAAATTCTAGTAAACACATTCTTTATCTTAGGCAGTCTATAATTAATTCCTTAATTTTCTACCAAACTACTGAGATTTAAATATAATACTGGTTATAAATTCGGGTCAATGACTGTGCATTTATTAAACCCCCATCTGAATATAGACACAGAATAAGGACACTGGAAAAAGTAAGCTGAACTAGCTTAGCTAACGCGCTCAAGCTGCATTCTTTGAGCGCAAACATTGACAACTTTTCAAGGACCCGGAATCTCGAGAGTTCCGCTGATGCTGATGATGATGATTACCCTCTAGTCTCCTTATTGTGTGATGTGGAGTAGTTGCGCCATGACGACATGAGATCCTAGCAAGAATACTGTATGAATGATATTTATAGGATTTTGTTTTTCTTCTGCTAATGTCAGTTCATACATTTAATATGCTTTGCCATTAAGTATTAACTAATTGGAATAGCACAGCACTCATTCGACAATGATAAGACATCAATTGTTCTACCACCATTGTTTCACATACATGGTAAAAATATTTCAATGGTATCAGTTTAATTTAATACACTACACCTATGACAGCAACCAAAATATTGAACTTATCCTACCGATAATTGTAATGATGGAAGGTTTCACTAGGTAGTCACTTATAATGTACGAAAGCTTATATTGTCTTTCCGCTGCTATTTAGGCTTTTGTATACATTTAAATTTAGACATTAGTTTCAACTATATTTCACTACACTTATTTAGGGTGCAATTAGATTGGACCAATAATTAATAAATACAACACGTATTTTATTAACCCTAATTAATCAATCACAGTTGTGGTGGAACGTGGCAGCTCACATTGTGTCGTTGCCATATCATAAATTCGTTTTATATTAACGAAGTTTTAGTTTACTAAACTATTAGCTACACATCATAATACAAATACTGTAGATAACTATATAAACAAAATAACATAATCTTTGAGAACCAACAAAATACACATAGAAAGTCTAGCCCCTTCTGGAAAACAAAAGCAGTAAATCCTATAGGATTAAAGAATATAATAGAAGCGTGTACTAGTGTCTGAGTATCATTTGGCAGTAGAGAAAGCTGTCCAGCACTGAAAAAGAAGAAATAAATTAAATAAAACAAGGTTGCCTATGCAACCAATGTATTGGCTACAATAAATGGAAAAATGGACATGGAGTTTAACTAGACGCGAAGACAACTGGTGCAGCAGCGTGACAACAACGCAGCATCAGTCACCCTCACTGAGCCGGCGCACAAGGTGCCTTTTCACGTCCCGTTTGACGGACCGCATATCATGGGAGGCATATTTGAGGAGCTCGATGGCGCAGCGGTTAACGCGCCCGGTCTGCTAGTGCTGAGGTTAAGCAACTTTCGCAAAGGCCGGTCATCGGAGGGGTGACCAAAAATTTACCATCACAATCTTCTACTTGCTTCGGAAGGCACGTTAAGCCGTTGATCCCGGCTGCATTAGCAGTCGTTAGCAACCACCAACCCGCACTGGGCACGCGCGGTGGTTTATGGCCCTTTCTCCCTATCCATCCATAGGTAAGGCTCGTGTCCCAGCAGTGGGGACATAAAAATGAGCTGATGATGATGATGATATCATCGGAAGGAGGGAAAACATGTGCTGGCAGACAATTCCATCTTTTGGAACGAGACGAGTCAATAACCAATGTACTGCCGCCTTCTGGGCAAAGGCTTCCTTCATTAAAATGAAATCATCGCCAAACCTGCTTAATGCAGGTTGGCGATTATTAAACTGGGGGTTGCTTTAGTAATCGGCGGCAGTCGTAGAGGGTACGGGAGGGGGGAGACGAGGAAAACGTTTTTTTTCCTTTACGCTCCCTCCTTCCGTTTGGAAAAAAAACCTTAACCTATCCAACAACACAGATTACGTAACTTCAAACACATGTAAAAAAAAAACCACGCATCTCTGCGGGGAGGGGGGGGGTTCCGATTGAAAGGGGTAACTAACCCCAATAAAAACCAACCCTTATTCCTAAACCCCAATTCCTAATTCCTGCAGCCGATTACTAAAGCCAACTCTTAACCTGGGCTGTGCATCGAAAACTAACTTCGCCAACCTAGGAATTAAACCTTAAAACCTCCACAAATCGCGCCAAGCTACTCTTTGCTTTAAGCAAAGTGATTTATGTACCAATTTCTACAGGTACATTGTTGGAAGAGTAAGCACTTGAATTGCAAATTGCAGTATTGGTTCAAGTCTCACCTGAAGCAAGTAGGTACTTAAATTTTTTCTACTTTATGATTTTAATAGTAATATTACTTAATTTTCTTTATTTTTTTGATTCAGTAATATTCAATAAATTATTAACATAGAGAGACAGAGAAACAGTCTTAAGCAATAGGTAATAATGTAATAACAATAAGGAAACACTTATTGTTTATGACAGTCATTATTTAATATTTTGCCCATTAACTCTAAGGCACATAACTTAAATACAATTTATTATATATGACAAAATATTGATTGTACTCACAATACTGTGCCGCGCTGATCAACAGCTCATACATTTGCACAGGCCCCTTCCCCTTCAGCACAATTTCACACACGAACACGTACACCACCCTACTGGTCTCGAACAACGAGTCCAGCAGCAGCCAAGTGGTCACATTTCGGCCAGTATTCAGAGCTGAGCTCCGGTTGATCACCACACAGGAGTTTAGGAAGCCAATACCACTGGTCACCACCATCAGACCCGATATGAAATAGTGGATGGCTGCAAAAGTATATTATTAGATAATTATTGATTTTTTCCATACCCAATAATGATAATGGTCATACTTCTTTAAGTAAAAATATAGTGGACTGGTACTCAAGCTAGATTACCCTGTATTTTCAGAGCCCAATTGTTCAGTCTCTTTTTATTTATTTGCTCCATTCCATCCATTTATTTCCATACTCTTTATATCAATAAATTTATAAGTAAACCAATAAAAAAAAGTATCTGATATTAGTGAGACTTAAAAAAATATTTCGCAGTCAATATTAAATAACTTTTCAGTGACACAACACCTTAACATAAGTACAACATATTTATATCACACAAAGGAGCACTTGGTCTTCTAAACACCTGATGTTAAGTGATAATAAGGCTGAGGTGTAAACGCACTCCACTCAGAATCCTTCACTACCTACCGGGATGTAGGGATTATGTAAGAAATTTTTAACACTTACCTAAATGAGTACCATTCAATGGATCCAAGTAAAATAACTCCGGATTCAATAAACGCAGTAAGGCCATTACAAATGCTGTTGTTGATGAAATCTGCAATAAAAATAATTTTACATAAGGGTAGTTGCACATTATAGTACTGCTTATAGTGCAAGCATAATTATCATAAATTTACAAAGGAGATGTGCTAAGCTATTGGATCATGTTTGATAACAAAGCACTTTATTTACTTTTCTGTTATCTTAATTTATAATATTTGATTTACTTTTAAGATGTTATTAAGACATTCATGTAGATGTTAGCCAAGTTATTTTCCATATTAAATAATTACAGTGGTATTGATGATTATCATTGATTGAAGGGCCTAGCTAGTATATAATTAAAATATTTGATTGAACTTAAGCCATTTCGCAGAGGTATCAGTGCAGCTAAATTGCTGGGCTTTATCATTAATGCTTCCGCTGCTGCCAGAACAAGTAGCAGTTGACATTTAATAAGCAGTCTTTGACTGCCCACAGTAATAAACAGTGAAACCGAGCTGTGTTTACTTACGGAGAAAACTGCTGCGACCACTCTGATGTACACTTTCAAGTCTAACTTAGGCATTGTTTTCGATTGTGTCGACATTTAGCACTGAGTTTCAAAGAATATCTAATATTCTTTATTTCTAATTTGAAGACATTGAAAGTGAAAGTCTGTATTGTAAATTTACCAATATTTCGCAAAAATCGATAAAAGTTTCTAGTCCATCAACCTGAAAAGTTTGAACGACTGATCGAACTGAACTGAACTGAATTAAATTCCGCAATTTCCTCAGATGGCTGAATTTAGCTGGAAAGCAAGTGTCTATTACTGTCAATGTCAACTTAACGCGTTTCGTTTTAGACAAAAAACTTAGCAAAAGAGTTTTGTTAAGTCAGGATAAAATGAAATTATAATATCCTTTCCTTTTTCTTTAGAGGCGCGTCTTGTGTTAAGGTTTTCTATAAACCAAGCCTACGAAAACATTTAAAACTTAATACGAAAAAAAAACTGTTTTTTGCGCCACCTAGCGATGCAGTGATGTTTTTAGTATTGTCATATTGTTATCATTGACTACCTAATAGAGGGCGTATGTAGTAAGTAGATACAATGATACATTATTTAGGTATACACCTAACGTTAATATTTACGGCAGTCTGTTTAAACTTTAAAGAACATTTTTTTACTAAAGTTATCAACGTGGGATCTCTTCCGTATAATTAGAAATAATTTAATTAATTTCTTCTCTTCTCTTTTTGCACGCCTTTACTAGTCTTATCGCCGAACAACAACAGTACCTATCCTGTTTTGCAATTCTGCGCTTGGAGGGTGAGATCTAAATCACATGGGAACAGCAGCATTCTTTGAAGCATTCCTCCACAGCAAAGTCAAAATCAAGTCAAAGCCAAATATTCTTTATTCAAATAAACTTTAGAACGAATAGCAAACCTTGAAACTGTTTGATGGGTAGTGGTAGGTTAGGTAGTTGTATATTATGTTACGTAAATCGACCCGATCCGAACCCTTAAAAAAATATAATTTCGTTTCGAGTCGGTCGGTAGCCCAATGGACAGAGAGTAGGTAGGGTTTCGGGTTGAACGTGATAAATCATGGTAGCACCGATAAACCACTGACGATGACGCTCTCTATTTCGTTGGGCATGCCATGAATATTATTATCTTTATAAATTACTTATTTATTTCAATAAAATTAAACACAAATGCGGTTAGAAATACCCTAAGTTTTTTAACTTGTAAAGCTTAACACGTTCTCTTTACGACTGTCAATACTAAGCAACTTTCGCGATGTTGGGTCCCTGGATGGATGACAAAGTATGTTGACTCTCGGGAATTAGGTATTAGTAGATATTCATGTACGGAATTATATTTGAACCGTTTTATTTTTATTTTTTTATTTGAATCAGGCAATAATTTCCATTATTATTGAACAGTGACATTATTTTAGGACAGTTTCTGTGCACAATAAAAGTCGCATTCAGACAGTAAAATTAATTTGCATTCGTCATAGACGTCACCGCTCGCCTGATTCTAACAATAAAACGTTACACACTTTAAATGCAATTAAAAACTGCTTCAAATGTTAGCTACGGCTGTCGCGAGCGCTTCACGGACCATTTGCATAGGGATAGTTGATTGACATCGCGGACAGGCTTATCTGAGACAGGCTGATTACAATATATTTTTTTACCTATGTACTAGGCAACGATTCAGTGCTTAGAGCTGTTTTTTTATTGATGTGTAACATCTTTCCTTTCGCCTTCTTTATATACAATTTGTGGGAGTGATTTCGTAGAAAAGGGACTGAAGTAGGGTCGTAACAGTGTGATCCTGTAACTGTTACGTGTTAGTCGTCGAAGCCACAAGTGATCGACCCTTTAAGCCCAATTTCCGTTGTAGGTCGTAATATTAGTGGGAGTGATTTCGTAGAAATGTGATCGTAACAGTGTAACAGGATCACAGTGTGACATGCCTTCTAATGAGTATTTACTGCATTCTCTTTATGATTTGTAAATTTATATTCTGTTTTCTATTGTAATATTGATTTCAACCATTTCGTGTGAAAGACTAAAGTCAAAGTCAAAGTCAAATAAAGAATTAAGAAGAAGAATAAGAAGAAGAAGGAGAATTAAGAAGAAGAATAATAATTGAATAAAGAATTTTATTCAAATAAACTTTAGAAAAGTGCTTTTGAATCGTCTAAAATTTTTTGTTACCTACTACCCATTCAGGACGTCTATTTTTTAGCTGTAGAGAAGAAGTCTAGGTACTACTACTGGGAACTATTAACCTTTTTACCGCCAACAACTTCTATAGAAGTTCGAGATTTTCGTGCCGTCCACGCCAGCAGTTCTATAGAAGTTCTTCTTTGTACCTTGAAAAGAAAAGAAGACAGACAATGTTATCTTTACATACTCTCAGTATGTTATGATAATGTTAATTTCATCGTATCCCGTAGCATTTGTAGATTTAAGGCTATTTATAATTTTAACGATTTATTTTTTGTCTGTTGGCTTCAAAAATAAACTGTTACAATTAAAATTTGAGTTATGGTTTTTTAATATTTTGCTGTTATTAGATTGAGCATCTATATTTTCATTTGTAATCATTGAATTCATTAGCAATAAAATAAAAAGTTAAAAATAATTTAATTTAAAAATCTTTACGTTTATATCACACACATATTTTTTAATAAATAAAAGCGTGTTACATTGTGATTGCAAAAGGAAAATAATGAAGGTGTAATATGCTAATTGTTCTTTAATGTTCCATCATAATGTAACACGCTTTTATTTATAAAAATATTGGATAAAATTTAAATTTAATTAAAATAATTGAATTTAAAAAGATTTTTAAATTAAATCATTTTTAATTTTTACTTCTTTTTTTATTAACAAGTAATAAAAGCTTGTTTTAAAAAAAAATGTACTCTAATCTAGGTAAATACTAAAGCAGAAAACAATACCAAGTTTTTATTAATATTTTAGAGGTAGTAATTTTTATGGATCTACAAAAAAAAGTTTTTAACACGGTCATAATCAATTCGAGCGCCCATGTATCATTCGACAAAATTTCATCTACTTACCTATTTTATTTTATTTTTCTTTTTAGACTGCCTACCTGCGTTAATTAATTATGTCAATATTTTTAGTAGCATAATATGTTTCTATAATTGACTTATGTTTAAGTAACATCTTCTGTACCTTGTGTTTAGTTAAATGCTGTTGAAACATTGTTGAATAAATAAATAAATAAACACCTATCCATTTTCAGTAAACATTTCAGAAGTAAAATTACTTTCGCCGTTACGGCGCGGCGCGTCGCGGCGGTGTGCGCCACCGCGACGCCCAATGTGTGTGTGCTGTGCGGTTGTGGCCTGTGGGCACTTCGCACTTGTGGGATTGCGTAGCACAATAAAAGAAACATTTAAAATTTGAATTTGGAATAATGGAAGGTAGGGGCCGGCCTCGCTCATTGTAATGGCCGCGGCACGCGTTGTCATTAGACGGCATTCATCGACCAGACTCTATTCGATTAACTCGATTCGGTTCCAATTAATTCGATTATAAATTTACGAGATGTTGACTGTTATAAATTTTGTTAAATTATTAGAGCGCACATTATTATTGATTTATGATTTGATTATGGTTCAATTATTTATGATGTTACTTTTATAGACACACTTGTAAAAGAGGTGTCCTATGGAGCATAGTAGAATGAATTGACAAATAAATGATTTTGTTATTTATTTCCTTACGAAATAAATAATATCATTGTTTAAAAAATATTATTTTTAGGTAAGCACAGCAAAACAAATTTGTCTCATCTAGCCTTAATTACACAAGCAAATGTAAATTACTGCTCTTATTGTATTGAGAAAAGAATTCATTAATTCATTATTAATTTCAGCTAATTATGAATTAAGCCTATGTTAACAATGCGTGGTTGTTTTTAACATCAGTACTAGTGAAACGTAACTTTACGTACATTTAAATAAATAATGAACAATAAAATTAATCTTTAGAAATACGATGGAAGCGGAAAAATATATTAAAGTTATTTTTTCCACTTCCATTTCGTTGTGTTATTATTTATCCAGTGGGTGCGGTCAGCATGTCCAGTTGAGCACCAATTCCGTCAAGCCAAGAGTTGTTATCTCAAGCCACTTGTCCGTCATTCACGTTCCTGTGGTCAGTTGCTTGGCCATTTGCATCCCCCTGCAACAAATCCACGTTAATGCAAAGTAGACTGTACAACCATCTAATAAGTTTCAAAATATACTTGGCCATAGTAGCCAATTGACAAAACTAATTGCTAAGCAATAAAGCGATATGGTCACCGAAAGCTTATATTGTGAGGGTGCCATTGTCGCAATTTACTTGATTGAATAATAATTGCAATTTTTTTTGTTAAGTACGTTTGTGACGTTGTCATTGTTAATATAGCGGAGTGATACCTGTTAAATTAAAAAAAGACAATTTTTTAAATGTATGAGGGTAGATTATGTACTTTGCTTGGTGGAAGGCTTAACACATTTTTGTAAGATAAAAAATAGGAAGTGTGGAAGTGGTATATCTATTTATTTACCAAATTGCCCTATTTCGTAAATAAAAATATCAAGCCGCTAGTGGTAAAATAACAAAAAAATATTCTGTCGCTAGTTATTAGGTAGTACAATTTGTTCCATATTGCAAACTAATAAAGTTTAATTTTAAATACACATCAAAGTAGCGTAGTGAAATAGTTCCTATAGCGGCAGACTAACATGACAAGCTATTCTGCCACAACTTATTAGTACCTAGGTACACACTTATTAGCCACAATTAAGAGTGTCATAATTAAAATTAGAATGTCATATCTAAAATATACTTTTATTATTTGCTCCCCCCTTCCGTGACTGGCCCTCGCTACGCTGCACTTCGCTCGGGGAAAAAAAATTAACTTAACCTAACCTACAGACCTACTGTGCTCCTACTGTGCTCGATAGCGGGCATTTTATCGGTCGCCCGATGCTCCGACGACGTCCACACATCAACCTAGATCACAACTTGTCAGGGGTATTAATAAAGCAATAAAACTAGTCGTTCAATATTCAAAATGTTTGCAGCCATAACTCACGCGTGCAATGACGCGAGGGACGCGAATGTGTCGAGCCATCATTGTGAAAAGTGAATGTTCGCTCTTCTATCAGTACCTACTCGATGATTATGATTTGTTTGCCACTTATTATTTAAATTATGCGAATCTTTTTTGTGTTTCGTGATTACCGATTTACGAGTATTTGGTATAACATACTAATGTAACTTCCTCAAACAAACATTACAGTGTGTAATTAATCACTGTGTATCTTAGATTAACTGTGTATGTATTTGATGTTCAAATGTGTTTTTATTTTGAAATGTCAACAAACTGTAAGTAAGACTTTTTTTAGCACTACCTGGGAAGGCTGCATATTAATGCCCAAGTACCGACATCTATTCTGTACGAATTTCATGGCAGAAAAGTTTTGTTATAGTAAATTTATAGTATAGTCGACCATGAAATTGCTTTATCACTTTTGACAAAAACTTCCATTCCAATAAAATTTCGCTAAGGCTCATTGTCAATAATGACAACGTATATGTCACTTGGTCTTTTAAACAAAAAAAGAACTTGTTGTTTTATTTTAAGCAAACAAAATTCACTTCTATGGTGGTAAAGCAATTTCATTGTCGACTATACATACAAATAGAAATGGTAGATTAAATCTATCGAGTTTCTTAAACGACTTTTCTTGATAGAAGATTGAATTTTTGTCTCTTTTTCTAAAATTCAAAATGACGTTTGTGTGACGTTGACAAAACAATATTTAACTAAATAATGCTTAAATAGTTTTTATGTATAAGGGGGTTAGTTTATAATATTTCGTGACACGTTTATTTTTAATTGTAAATGTATTCTACAGCGACCAGTTTTAAATTAATTGAATAAAAATCGTCATTCAATCATCGGTACAACTATGTTCTCAACTCTCGCGATCGCCTGTCGCGTAACATGATTGATGGTATTAACTATTATCGATTAATTCGATTATTGATAGCCATGCGGCATGTGCATGCAGTGTGTGCACATACTAATTTAAATTAGATCTTTCAATTAAGGGAAAGTAAAGAGTGTGTATTTTTTATTGCCGACGGGTAAGACACTTATCTTTCATCTCACCTAATGTTACGTTGAAAGGAAGGTTGAAGGTGAAATCGCACTCACCCGGAATCCTCAACTGCTGAGGCACTGGCTATCTCATCTCTAGCTGCCGAAACACGACAATGCTATGTAGCTAGACGGACAAACAAGCCCTACCCCCAACCAAACGAGTACACAAACATGTACCACCGCTGGGAGTCGAAACGGGGACCTCTGGGTCTGAGACCGGCGTCTTAACCACTACACCACAGAAGCAGTTAAAATATAAAACAACCTAAATCGTGTAAGTTATAAGACTAAATCGTGAACACCAATTAGGATTTCGGTCAAAAGAGACGTAACGAATCAATTAGTTTATTTTCGTTTGTAAAAACATTAACTAACTAACTTTTTATTATTATCAAAGCATTAAACGCATAAAAACTATTTAAGCTTTAATTAGTTGATCAATGTTTTGTCTCTCTTTCCCAAATTCAAAATGACGTTTGAGTGACGTTGACAAAACAATATTTAACTAAATAATGCTCAAATAGTTTTTATGAATAAGGAGGTTAGGTATTATTCAGAAATGATTTCAGATTTGTTTTCAGTAGAGAGAAGAAGTTCATACGTAATTTCGTCACAAACGCCAGCGGTCCCATGGTGTAATGGTTAGCACTCTGGACTCTGAATCCAGCGATCCGAGTTCAAATCTCGGTGGGACCTGTCTCTTTTGTCAGTTAATTTTATAACGAAAATAACGAGTTTATCCATATAGCATTAAACCAACAGTTTACTAGATCTTTTGAACTTTTAAAAATTATCCAATCGTTTACGAGTATAAACATATTCTTACAGGGTAATAATATTTTTCAAATATCGAATTTATATAGGGTTTATTACAGATAATACTAATGAAATATTACTTAACTTAACTTGAAAAAAAAAACAAAAAAATTAGAAAATTAAAATCTAAAGACCTACAAATAAAAGATGTCCTCCAACTGTGGGCTCGTGGGAACGGTCCCAAGAATGCTGGCAACATTGACCCTATGGATTACCAAACTAATACGCTGGCAGAGGTAGCTAGTAGAGGTACCTTCTTGTCACCGGAGGCCTCGATAAGGCGAGCACTTAACCATAGTTACTTAACTCTTTAGCAAGCTGCTTTGCCTCCGGCCCCCATGGACCCAGTGTTTCCACCGCAAACGGAACAAATAAATAATTTCGACCTAGGTTTGCGTATTTGCGCCGTTTGCGATTTTTAATCGAATTTAGTATTAAATAAAATTACAAGACAAAATAATTCGTAAAAATGTTAGTGCTTTTGGCTCCTAGCGTGGGAGATGAATCAAATAGCCAGTATGTTGTCTATAGGGCGGGGGTGTGGTCAATCAAGCGAGTCTTGAGTGATGACTCCCCTACTCTCAGCGTCTGTCCAAACGCTGAGATTGGCAAACGGTTTAGAGAGTAGTGCAGGTCGCGTAGATCCCCTAGGCAAGGCCAGTGGACTATCCTTCTCGAGGTTGCCGCCTGTTTTTGGCCAGTTACCATATGTAATTGGCATAACTAAAACCTCTGGCCGTTTTCCCCCCATACATCCAAACCTTTCCCCTATCCTAATTCCCTTCACAAATTCCTGCAGAGCCGAACAGTGGCGGCGCAAAACCACAATCCTTCAGGCATGCAGAGCCTTGGGGCACTAAATCCCCCCTAAAAGTTGTCCACACTCACCACGGGCGGGTAGTGTGTGTTTCCTTCAGCCCCAACAACCGTAATGTCAGCACAAGGGAAAAAATTACTACCCCAGGAAGGTACCGCTGCCTCCGGTAGCGGAGAATCCTTCACCAAGCCCAGCTTGGTCAGTCCCACGTATTCTGGGGGGGACAACCTGTGCTCAGGGACAGGCGCAAGTCTGGACCTGTCGGGCCTCATTGAGGCAATATCAACCATGGTAGATACTGCCATCGTATCACAATGGACCACGGTCGCTCACAAGCGCCCTTGCAAAAGGGGAGACACCAATCCCGTGGCCACGGCAAAGGAACCGCCGAAGAACCGACCGAAACGCAGTCGCCCCAACAGGCGCGCGAGATGGGAGGCTATTCAGGCAAAAACCACACCAACAACGACAGCCGACGCAGCAGCGGAAACGCAGCGCGAATCTGTACCGGCCAACTTCACGGAGTCGGCGACGGCGCAGACGGCTTCCTCAACGCAGCGCGAATCTGTACCGGCCAACTTCACGGAGTCGGCAACGGCGCAGACGGCTGCCTCAACGAACCCACCACCACCACCACCACCTGGCCAGCCGAAAAGGAGGCGGAAGCCGAGAGGTTTTCGCGGTCGGCAGAACGCTGCGGCGGCTCCCACTGCCCCTGAAAAGGGTCAGCCTGGGACTGGGGACTGTCCGGATAAGTCAGCTTCCTCGAAGCGGACTCGCCTGGATGAGACCCGGTCTCCCAGGGGGGATGCCAAACGCGCGAAGACCGATGCGAGACCGAGGCGGACGGAGAGCTATGCAGATGCGAGTAAATCGCATCTGAGGGTAGCGGTCATCACCGTCCCGCCGAGGGACCTCTCGCAAAGCCAGGCAGATCAGCTGAGGGAAGCCATCGATGATAGCATCCTACAGACCGTTCTGTCTCCGTCTCCGAGCACGCAAGCTCCATCTTTCCGCGGACGCCCCTTCCTTTTGGATGGAGTGTTGGCGATGTGGTGCGAGGATGCGAACGCTCTCAGCTGGCTTGAGAGAACGGTCAAGACCATTCCATCTCCGATACCAAGCACCACTCTGGCTGTCATCCGACAGTCCGAGCTGAAGAAGAGGCTCAAGGCAGGGCTTCTTTTACACACCCGCATCACCGACGCCGCTACGCTGCACAGAGTCCTTTGTGCCCAGAACCCGTGGTACAAAGTTGACTCCTGGCAGTGCTACGGAATGACAGTAGACGAGAAGGCAACGGAAGCAGGCTCCAAGGAGGCTGCCGTCCATCTCGTGCTGGGAATTCCCGAAGACCAGTGGCAGTCGATTCTCGACAGAGAACGCCGGATAGCCCACATGTCGGGTAGTGGGTATATCCGTTTCTTCTCCTCGGAAGAAATGACAAAAACCGAGGACGCAAAAACGGCAACGAGTTCAGTCGCGGCCACTGTAAGGGAGACCTCGACTCCCGAGCAGTCCACCTCAGCTCCCCAACAGGGTTTGAGCGAGATGGAGACAGACTCGATGCTGCAGGGTGGGGGCACTACCAGTGATGAAGATGGCATCCTGCGTAGCCCGTAACCACCACCTCAACATCATACAAACCAACCTCCAGCACAAACAAATAGCGGCGGCCACGCTATGCAGAGTGCTGGAGGCAGACAACAAGACCGCCGCTCTGATCCAAGAGCCCTGGATCAGAAACAACAGAATTTGCGGTCTAAATAACATAGGCGGTAAGTTGCTCCTAGATACAACCGTCGATAAACCAAGAACTTGCATTTTTATGCCTAAAACCATATCAGCCATTTTGCTTAACCAATTCTGTTCTAGAGACCTCACTGCTGTGAAGATTCTAACGGATAAACAAACTGTCCTAGTGCTAGCCTCAGTGTACATGCCGAGCGACGGTGAAGTTCCTCCGAGAGAGCTAGCCGAGCTGGTGCAACACTGCGAAGCACAACAATGGGACCTGATCATCTCTGCAGACTGCAATGCACATCACTCTCTGTGGGGAAGTAAGGATACCAATAAAAGGGGTGAGTTACTAACCGAATATATTTTCCAAACAAACTTGAACATTATGAATATAGGCACGGAACCTACTTTTGTTAGTTCAAGGTATCAAACCATCATAGACATTACTTTAGCAACACATGTGGCGGCGAACCTCATTGAGGGATGGCATGTTTCAAACGAACCATCCTTTGCGGATCACCGCCGGGTATGCTTTAAAATACAATATAAACTAACAGACCCTGTTCCATATCGTAACCCCCGCAAAACAGATATAACAAGGTATAAAAACTTAACAAACAAAGTACTAGGTAACACACAAGTAAATAACGTAATTCCAAGTACCGACAAAATAGAAGCAAACGTACAGCTCCTGACTTCTACACTCGTAAGAAGTTATGAGCTGGCATGTCCTGCTGTAACACCGAAACGCCTAGAGAAAAGCCGCTGGTGGGGGCCAGAACTTGACCGTCTTCGTCAAGAACTCAGAACACTTTTCAACAGGGCCAAAAATACCAGAGCCAATGAGGACTGGGACAAATATAAAACAGCACAACAGCACTACAAAAAACGGATCAGATTCCGGAGAACGGAAGGCTGGCGAAATTTCTGTAGTAGCATTAACTCATTAAACCAAGCCGCAAGATTAAAGAAAATCCTGGCTAAGGACAACTCTAATCTTTTGGGCTCCTTAAAAAAGGAGGATGGCTCCTACACTAATAAAGACGAGGAAACCAGTGCCGTACTGCTAGAAACACACTTTCCAGGATGCCAAATAACGCCAGCCCCTGGTTGGGTAGATGAGCAATACGGCACACCAACAGCACAGGATTGGGAAGTCGCAAATAAGATAGTAACCGCGGACAGGATAGAATGGGCCCTGAGCAGCTTCAAACCGTTCAAGTCCGCGGGGCTGGATGGGATATTCCCAGCATTACTACAGTGGCAGCCCAATCATGTAATTAAGCACTTACTACCAATCTACAGGGCCTGCATAGCCTTTAAATATATTCCCCAATCTTGGAGAGAGGCAAAAGTAATTTTCCTACCGAAGCCGGGTAAGGAGGATTACACACATGCCAAATCTTTCAGGCCGATTAGTCTAACATCATTCCTGCTAAAAACTCTGGAAAGATTAGTAGACCGACACCTTAGGGATGGAACACTGAAAAGTAAACCGCTTCACCCTCAACAACATGCCTATAGGAAAGGCAGATCAACAGAGTCGGCACTACATATGGTGGTGCACAAAATAGAATCGGCTATCACAAATAAAGCGTCAACACTGGCTGCTTTTATAGACATAGAAGGAGCTTTTGACAAAACCATGCACAACAGCATTAACCACGCCCTACGAAAACGGAACGTAGAACCAGCCTTGAGAGAGTAGATCACTGCGCTGGTTAGCAAAAGGGCGGTTCAGATAGTGGTGAACACTACTACGAGGGCTAAAGTAGTTAGAGGGTGCCCTCAAGGAGGGGTGTTATCACCACTTCTATGGAACATAGTAGTAGACAGCCTCATTAAAAAACTCAATGATGCGGATGACTTAGCAATACTGATAAATGGGAGCGCTGAAAATGTGTTATGCAAAGTGATGCGCTCAGCCCTTCAGATTGTGGAAGACTGGTGTGACGAACACAAATTGTCAGTAAACCCGAAAAAAACAGAACTTATCCTTTTCACCAACAAAAGGAAGTTACCAGAACTCCAACCACCAAAACTCTTTAACACCAACCTCTCTCTATCAACTCAAGTAAAATATCTGGGAGTCATCCTGGATAATAAACTGAATTGGGCGAGGCACATTGATGCAAAAATAAAGAAGGCCTGTATAGCGTTTGGGCAGTGTAGAAGACTTGTTGGGAAAAAATGGGGTCTAAATCCAAAAATCACACTTTGGTTATACACATCAGTTATCAGACCTTCCTTAACCTACGGATCAGTTGTCTGGTGGCCCAGAACCCAACTGGTCACGGTAAAAGCAAAACTCCAGAGTCTGCAACGCCTAGCAAGCGTAGCAGCCACGGGGTGCATGAGAACAACTTCATCAGCCGCTCTGGAGTATATATTGAACTTAAGACCTCTAGATCTGGTCATTCAAGAGGAAGCCAAGGGCGCAGCCTTAAAACTAAGATCTAACGGGTTATGGAAACAAAGCATAACTACACACTCAAAGATTCTGCAGGCAAGCCTGAAAGAAATACCGTTTCTTGAAGCGCCCATGGACAGAATACCATGTCACCACGTCTTCGATAGAAGATACAATATCCAACTTACTGCGGAACCAGTTGATAGCTCTGGCATCAATGAAGTTAGGATATACACAGACGGATCCAAAACCGCACACGGCACTGGAGCGGGTGTCTTCTCGAATGACTTAAATATAAAAATTTCAACAACTTTAGACAAGTTAAATACAATCTTTCAAGCATAATGTATTGGTATCACCAAGGCGGCACAGGCGGTTGCAGCCAGAGCTGTCAGAGACCTAAATATAAAAATTGTCTCAGATAGTGCATCCGTACTTCAAGCTTTAAAAAACAACACCATAACCTCTGTCCTTGTACTGGAATGTCATAACACTCTCCAATCCATAGCAGAGGCAAACAAAGTAACTTTGCAATGGATTAAAGGACACAGCAACTCACAGGGTAATGACGCCGCTGACGAACTGGCCAAAAGAGGATCGATGGCAGCAGTTTATGGACCGGAACCACTGCTGCCCATACCTCAGGCCCAGATAAAAACGTGGCTGCGCAAATTAACCGAAGATGAACATCTAACAGAATGGAGAAACAGTGTAGGTAGCAGGCAAACCAAGAATGCAGTTCCGGTGGCATCAAAAAAGCTTGCCCGCAACCTCCTTAGATTAAACAGGGACAGGATCCGTAAAATCATCGGTATTATTACTGGTCATTGTCCCTTAAACAAGCACCTATTTACGATAGGTGTGACCGACAGCCCTCTATGCAGAGGATGCATGGAGGCGGAAGAAACGCCACAACACGTGCTCATGGAGTGCAGGAGTGTGGCAGACGAACGGGCACGGTTTCTCCAAACACCCAGAACGCTTGCGGAAGCCTGCAGCAGCCTGAAAAGGCTGCAAGCCTTCTGGGATAATCTGGGTTGGTTGGAGTAGGCAGAAGGTACAATACGTACAATGGCCAAATCGAATGGCTAAGTGCGGATACAGCCCAGTATAACTAACTAACTAACTAACTAACATGTTGTCTATAGCTTCGTGAGCTGAGAGATAAGAGAATAATATATTTGTATAAATTTACATCTTTTAAACTAATTATTACTAATGTAGTATGTGCGTCAGCTGGAAACAGCGAGTGTATGTGCTCTAGATACAAAGCTTTTTTTGTTGAGAGAGATAGCTGATTGCCTCTAACGGCATTTTCAGCGTCATCGGGCTTTTTTGGGGGCGGCGAGGTACGTAAAGGGTACCTCAAGCCGTGTTGAAACGAATCACCTTCAGAGGATTTCTAGAGGGAACGGCATCGCACACTTAAAAGTGCGAGTCCCCGTGCCCTACTAGAGTCTCCGAAGGGTTCGGATCGGATCGGGGAGCGGAACCACCCGAGGGCGCCTCTAAAGGCACGGACCTCGGCTCGGGTAGACCGGGCCGTGGAGGAGGAGAGAAGCGCCCCGGTACGTCTGTACCTGGTATAGAGCTCGTGTGAACCGGTTCTTCGTACCCTTGTTCTACGAGTACGGTGTCTTGGGCCTAAACTAGTGTGCGTGTTTAGTGTATTCTGTAAATGTGTAGTGGCATTTAGAGGATCGGGCGGGGGGACGTTCGCAACTGTAATGGGATCGTCGGGGTCATTTAGGACGTGTTTAGGACGTCTAGATGTATACCGTCTTGTTGTTGGAAGGCCTTCAACATTATAGTTGGCGGCCGCCACAACAAGCGGGTTAGGGTGGTGGGGGGCGTTATCAAAGTAACGTCTGGAGACGTCCTTGATAAAGTCTTTGATAGTGGGAAGATCGAGATCGCGGTGGTTTACATTGCGAAGAGTAATACGGACAACCCGTGGCACCACGCAAGAAACGATTGTGGAGGGTTTGTAGGGGATACAAATAGGCGGGCGCGGTATGCGCGAAAGCTACGCTAGCGTAAGTCATGACGGGGCAAACGCAAGCTTTGTAAATTGAGATACAAAGCTGACGCTACATTGCTTTTTTTGGCAATTAGGAGAAGAAATAATTGACATTTTTGTATGAATAATTCAGAATTATATTAGAGTCACTAAAATAATACTTTATAATTATTTTAAACCAATATAAGAATTAAATTAAAAATAATGGAGAGTGTTATTCATAGGGCTACTAGGTACAATCGTAGCGCGGCGCGTGGCCGGCGCGTGCGGGCGGCGGGCGAGAGTGCATCGAGTAGGCACTATTAAAGTTTTTTGTGTAATGTAATGATCAAGAATGCTTAATTGCTTTGAAGCTATTGTGCCCGAAATAATCTTCTTTTAGTGCTTGTTAACTGTGATGAAGAATGACGTTCTATGATTAACATGTAGTTTTAATCAAGTTCGGAACCAAAGAATTTTCCCCAGTAGGTACATAGATAATCTAAAATTTCATAATAGTTGAATTTAAATTCTCTTAAAGTAAAAAAATAAGCAAATACCTTATAATACTGTATTATATCATCATCATCATCGTCATCAGCTCATTTGTATGTCCCCACTGGTCCACAGAACGAGCCATAAACCACTGCGCAGGCCCAGTGCGGATTGGTGGTTGGTCATTCTTCTCCACAGCTAAAATATAGACGTCCTGAATGGGTAGTAGGTAAAAAAATTATGGACGATTCAAAAGCACTTTTCTAAAGTTTATTTGAATAAAGAATATTTGACTTTGACTTTGTCCTGGCTGCATTAGCAGTCGTTAACGCTAATGTAGCCGGAACCAACGGCCTTACGTGCCTTCCGAAGCACGGAGGAGCTCGAGAAAATAAATTTTTGGTCACCCATCCGATGACCGGCCTTTGCGAAAGTTGCTTAACCTCAGCACTCGCAGACCGGGCGCGTTAACCACTGCGCCATCGAGCTCCTCGATATCCTCCTGTAATATAATATACTGTAGTATAATACTGCAATAGGCTCCATCACTGAATTCAAGTCATCGCTACAATTTATGGGTATTGGCTTATCAGATAACACCGCGCTTGGCAATGCGGGCTTGTGATTGCCATCACAAACCTAGGCTATGCATCAAATAATCCGAAACACTGCCTGATCTGGGAATTGAACCCAGAATCTTGAAGTACCTAGTTATAAGTTTTATTTATTATTTTTTAAATAAACTGTAGTCATGTCACTTTTCATTTTGTATTACAATAAAAAAAATGTATTTATTTCAGTTTCTCCATCAACATATTATACTATAATATGTTGATGGAGGATAAAGTCCTTTTGAGTTTTATAAAATCTTGTTTCAGGAGTGTCCGCTCTTCCTAAAATTACATACAATGACGAAAAGTTCGTAATTTTGATTTTGATTCATAATTTTTTATTAAGTTTGTCTGCTTGGCGGCGGAAATGAGAGCATGGAGGTTAGTGTGGTAGTCATTCCGACAGGTTCTACGGAAATTATCAGCATATTTTATTTCCTTTAAATCTGAAGACTCAAGACAATAATGTAGTCTCGATATAACCAGTAGCTCCAGAGATTACCAGCTACCCTCAACAAACAAAGTCACAAACGTTACCTCTTTATTAATAGTATAGATATACTATAATATACTATGAGTTAACTAAGGGTCAATTTTATAAATCCTAATTTCGAATGCCCCAACACCAACAGTAACTAACTCATCAAAAACTCAAAGTACTATTTTTCATATGACTAGTGGAACCCCTCTAACGATTTGCTAATGACGTCCCTATTGCATAAAAAATATGGTTGATAACAATTTGGTTAGTGCTGCGTACTACGATGTTTACAGGGGGTGGCATTTGGAGCGTTTTGCAGATTATCGGCGCGTGCTCGCCGCGTGGGAGCGGACGCAGGGTGCATTCCCACGTCACGCGCTACGTCACGCGCTACGTCACGGGGTGCGGGGTGCGGGGCGAGGAGTAAGGGGTGGGGCTGTCCTGGATTTGGTCGGAGTGACCTAATTTGATTGCGATCCGAGTGTCCGGTTGCGTTGTTAAGGCCTTATTGTCTCATAGCGAGCTGAGGTCACTGTTAGATAGATAGATAATACTTTTATTGCAACACTATAAAACATAAACATGAACAAAAAATAAATAATTTACAAAGTTACATTTTGGCGATCTTATCACTTTCAAGCGATTTCTTCCAGACAACCAGTCGGATGGAGAGAGCTAATAAACTCGAATAATTTGTATTTTATAAATGAAGCAAAATGATAATAATAATGATAATTCTAATATATAAAATTCTCGTGTCACAATGTTCGTTCCCATTCCTCCGAAACGGCTTGACCGATTCTCATGAAATTTTTTATGCATATTCAGTAAGTCTGAGAATCGGCTACCATCTATTTTTCAAACCACTAAGTGATAAGGGGTGTCCACCCCAAAATTTTTATTTTGTTTTTCTGATAATTTTTTTTAATTTTTTTTTATTATGTGGCATTAAAAAATACATACAACCCTACATTTTCACTTTTCTATCACCTACTCCTATCTTTTTGATCAGTTGTCTGTCTCCGCCGGGCGTCTACCGGTGTCACTTCTCACCCAGTAAACAGCACGAAGTAGGAATTACTATCAATAAGTCCCAAGGTCAAACGATGTCTGTGGCTTAGATTTGAGCACACCATGTTTTTCACACGGAAAATTGTACGCGGCATGCTCTCGAGTGGGCAAAACCTCCAGTTTGTTTGTGTTAGCTAAGGTGTTAGCTAAATATGGGCTAACAAAAAATATTATACACACTGTAGCATTAATGGATTGATATTGTTTGTTAGTGTTATTGTCGTAATTAATGATATTTAAACGAATAAATTATAATAATCATCCGCTCATTTTATGTCCCCACTGCTGGGGCACGAGCCTTCCCTATGGATGGATAGGGAGAACGGGCTTTTAAATAGAGATGTAAAGAACTCGAGTCCTTTAGTTTTAATTCGATAGTCTCGGCTCAATTTCACAAGACTCAGTGAACTAACTAAACTCGGAGTCTTAAGTCGAACCGAGCTTCGGTCCTTTCACGAAGACTCGAGTGCCAAAATATAACTCGAGTCTAAAAAAGAGCGCGAGTCTTAAATAGAGCTCGAGTTTTAAAAAGAGCTTGAGTCTTATAATGAGCTCGAGTCTTAAATAGAGCTCGAGTTTTAAAGAGAGCTTGAGTCTTACAATGAGCTCGAGTCTTAAAAGAGCATCTTCTTCAAACTTAAATAATCACTTCAATCAAAAATAATTTTTCATGATGATTAAAATGTTTTTTTTCTGTTAATAAACGCTTTTATTTTTCAAAATACTATTCTGGTTACAAATATATCCCACAAAAGTAACATTTTACGGCCTGCTTTATAAAGGAAGACTCCAAACGGAAAACAACTTGAGCGCGACTCGCCGCGTAAAAACGACTCGAGCGCTAAAAAAGACTCGAACTTTTTTATTTTTACTCTCGAGTGTTTCTCCCAAAAAGGGGAAGACAAAGCATCAACACCACCAATGTTGAGTAAACTCGCTGTTATTGACCTCGACGCCACATTTAG
The DNA here is from genome assembly GCA_947562085.1 of Eudonia lacustrata. Taxonomy (NCBI): domain Eukaryota; kingdom Metazoa; phylum Arthropoda; class Insecta; order Lepidoptera; family Crambidae; genus Eudonia; species Eudonia lacustrata. The sequence goes on along the minus strand of OX387340.1, from coordinate 28,545,216 downwards.
CATAATCTAATAACAATAATATATCTTTACCGTTACAAAATCACAAGATAAAAACGATTTAAGTTGTGGATACATATCACACTAATACTATAAATGGAGGAGGAGGATTAGGGGAGGTCTATGTCCTGCAGTGGACTTAGATAGGCCGATGATGATGATGATGATGATTATAAATGTGAAAGTTTGTGTGTATGTGTGTATATTTGTTGCTTCTTCACGCTGCAACGGATGCATAGATTTGGATGAAATTCGGCATACAGATAGTTTATAACCTGGATTAAAACATAGGATACTTTTTATCCCGATATTCCCACTGGAACGGGAACCACGCGGGGGAAACGCGAGCGGCCGCTCTAGTACAAAATAAATTCTACAACATTTAAACAATACGATAAAATAAAACATAATAATTGCTACGAAATACGAATGAGGAGTGGCAGTCTCTATAATGTACTATTAAAGCTCTTCTGAGTGTACCTAAAGCCAGTTTCATACAAAGCTTTTGGCATTGATCTTCTTCAGGCTTTCGCAAATTCAATTGAACAATGTCACCTGCCAACGCCGTGGGGTGCTATTTTTAAACCAGCGCCGGCGGCAATATTTCTCACATTGTGAAATCGATTACGAGTGCTCGGCCTTTCGTTTACTAATTACAAAGTCATTGGTGACTGTGAGACGTTTTTATTCTGAGGTTGACACTGAAAATTCTAAAACGATTTGTCCTTTCACAAATAAATTGTGTTAATGTAAAAATTATTACATTTCATACCGTATTTTTAATTTTTAATTTAAATTTTCCATTAAATTGTATAGTTTTTGTACAAATTAATTAAGTAACGTTACGATTGTGAACCACCATCTTTCAATGTTATTATTTCGTTAGTTCTTCTCAAAGTATATGCTTCAAATAGTTATTCTGTGTATTGTCTCTTTTACTTTGAAATAAAGATGTCGTGACGGGAACAAAACATCTATACATATAATAAGAACGTAGAAATAAAAAAATCTGTAATTGCAAGATATAAAAAAAAAATTACACAGGTTGCTTTAAAATCACTTACGGAACACGATAGAATAGTTTAAAAAAAAATTGTTTGTTTGTTTGTTTGTTTGTTTGTTTGTTTGTTTGAAGTCGATAAACTCGAGAACTACTGAACGGATTTTGATACGGTTTTCACCAAAATGCTAAGAAAAATCCGGAGAATAATATATGCTACATAAATACTCGAAAAATACAGGGTGTCTCATTTAAATCGGGCAGTATGGGAAAGTCTGAAACTATAATACATACGAAGATCTGTCCTTAGGAACCATGTCATCGATTTTAATAAGAAGAAAAACTGCATTCATACATTTAAAGAAAACCTGTACTCAGCTCGGGAATCGAACCCGGTTGTTTTGAAAAAATAAACTTATAGTATTTCTATTTAGATATCGATTGTGTAGGTCTTAAGCAGTAAATAGCTCTTTAAAACATGATGTCTAAAATGAATAAAATGCATTGTTTTCACGTACTTTAATTTATTTTAGTAGGTGTTCGAAGTGACTTCCGTTACATTCAACAAGTTCAGGCATGTAAAATTGTCTCTATGGATGTTTGTACCTCTTTGCTGGTTTTGTAATTGTAAGATCGTTACCTAAACGTGTTGAATATTGTATTGAAAAAAACGGTGGTCACTTCGAACACCTTCTAAAATAAATAAAAGTATGTGAAAACAATGCATTTTATTCATTTTAGACATTATGTTTCACAGAGCAATTTACTGCTTAAGACCTACACAATCGATATCTAAATAGAAATAGTGTAAGTTTATTTTTTTCAAAACAACCGGGTTCGATTCCCGAGCTGAGTACAGGTTTTTTTTAAATGTATGAATGCAGTTTTTCTTCTTATTAAAATTGATGACATGGTTCCTAAGAACAGATCTTCGTATGTCTTATAGTTTCAGACTTTCCCATACTGACCGATTTAAATGAGACACCCGGTATAATAAGAACGTAGGGTTAAAAAAATCTGTAATTGCAAGATATAAAAAAAAAATACTTTAAAATCACTTACGGAACACGTAGAATAGTTTAAAAAGAAATTGTTTGTTTGTTTATTTGTTTGTTTGAACACGATAAACTCGAGAACTACTGAACGGATTTTGATCCGGTTTTACCGAAATGCTAAGAAAATTCCGGAGAATAACATAGGCTACATAAATACTCGAAAATTGTTAAATTTTGATTTGGTCTAAACCGGGATTTAATCCTTGGTTGCTTGGCAACTGTTGTTTATTAGGTAACATAGGGGATTTTTTTTTAATGAGTTTTACGGCTCTGGCATTTGAGGCTCTGGCTCTCTATTGCTATCGTGTTTTACGGCTCTGGGTTCTTTGCCCTTTTGAGCCTGTCATTGATAGTTGTTGCCATGAGAATACCGATTTTGATGCGGTTATCACCAAAATGCTTAGAAAATTTCGGAGAATAACATATAAATCGAAAAATGTTAAACAAATTTTGAAATACGTATTTACGCGACCAACTGTTAGATACGTTCGTTGAGTTATTATTTTAGAAAAGTTTTGTTACTCTCTAAGTTTACCTACCCTTTATAAATCTGTGAGGCACCTAAGCGAACATTAGCACCGCAGTAGTAAAGCGACGGAAAATAAAAACAAACTCGAAATCACGCACATCATTAAACTTGGCTGTACATAGGCACACCTTTTGTTTAATTTTCCAAAATAACCAATAATAATATGGCTATTTAGTTGCGCCTGCGCGCGGTGCTTATTGCAGTTTTCTAATACACAGAAATGTTAAAAGTTAAAACATTACCTATATTTGGCGGTATAAACCTCTGTGTCGTTGCCCAAAATAATGTCTCTTTTTTTAGTTAAGCATAGAAATGTTACCTAGGTACTCATTAAATTTGGCTGTATAAAACTTTGTATCATTGCCCAAAATCATGTCTCTATTTTTTTAAATATTGCACATAGAAGATATCTTGAATTACATAGCTTGGCTGTATAAACCTTTAGGTCGTTGCCCAAAATACTTAATGTTATTTTTTTAAATCTATTTGGTGAAAAAACGCGAAAACAGGAAAATTAAAAAAAAAATTGGCGCTCAAATTTTGAAACGAACAGAAGGAAATTTTGATATTTTGCAATGCATTATGTACCTATTTTTATTTTGTTAATAATTTTCAAATTATATTAATTATTCATTGTGTAAAAGTTTTTTAAAACATTTTATGCAGGTACGTTAAATATTTCAGTACTTATTCAGTTCTTATTAATTTTCAAATAAGATTTATTCAATGTGTAAAAGTTTTATGAAACATTTGATGCAGGTAAGTTAAACACTTATTTCAGTACTTATTTTACATACTTTCGCGATGATCGCATTTTGTAATGTCACAACCGCCTAACCCGTGCAATACAAATAAAACCTTATCTGTGGGGAATAAAGTTGTATTTAATTTTTATAAATATGGTTTTAGCACATTATACGTTTTTAAATTGTCTACTATACACGTATACTTACAACTAAGCGAGTCGGGACACTTTTTCGACGTGAATTTGTAGGTGACGCTGTATCTAGGTATTCTTAATCGATGCATAAAACTAAATCGATGCATAAAACCTATAAAGAATGAATTTTGTACATACTTCTAGATTACAGAAAAATGGTTTTTCCATTCTTCTATCGCATAAGACGATGGCTACCTCTGTTATCAGAGTTGCAAAAATGTTTAAGTTTGCAGGGTACAACTGTATTAGAGGCACGAACTTCAGATTTTTTTTTATTAGAGGTAACTTTTTTCTGTGTCCTGTGATCTACCTCTAAAAAGCTACCTACCTAACAAGATGCCACGAAGAAGTTCAAATTTATCGCAAGTATGTAACATAAAATACTATACTGTATTACCTAATAGACAATAATATAATTCATTACAGTTTTCAATTTATTGATATTTTGTATCTACGAATAAGAACATAGTTGGTAAATAGTTTTTTGTGCCTTATGGCCGACAACCAATAATTCTGGACCGCTACCTGCTACTCGATATCCAGCTTCGGTGGACAAGGCAAAAAAAAAATTGAAGTCCGTGGTTGGACAGTATAACAGTAGACACATCTTAGCTAAGATACACCAGTGCCTAGGACGACTCCGGACGAGTACCTGAGCTGTAAAATACCAATTTTATTACATATAATTGAGCGTCAGTAAACCCATTTCAGGTTTGTATGACGTAGCAAATACGCGCAACCCACCGAGAAACGGTGTTGTATACTGAATGTATGTGGAGGGATAATTGAAACGGGAAACTGAGTGAGAATCTGTATGAACGGGACGATTCTGTGCTTCAAACTGAATATATGTATGTACATGGCAGAGATGATAGTCGAAAGAATAAGAGATAATGTATGAAAAATAATGATGGACGTAAAGGAGACACATGAAGTATGCCAGAACCTAACTAAATGGAGATCAATTGTCTTTGTCTATCTCAGCATTCCCAGCTGAAAGGATATTAAGAGTGAGCAGATGTACGTATGTCGGTAAATACAATGTTAATTTTCTAAATTTCCGATGCATATAATTTTATTATACCCTAATAAGCTTAAATAGATACCTACATAAAAATTAAACTGTACAGACTACAGCCTTTAGCTCACGCGGACGAAGTCGCGGGCAACAGCTAGTCAACAATAAATTCATCAACATATCTATTCCAAGCTTATATTCTGTTTATTAGTAAGGTCTACAAAATTTATGGTCTAAGATATATTATAAGGTAACGTATTTGTTTTGTAAGAAGGGAAGTTTTATGTACTGGTCTCCAAAATTCAGTTTGAAGATGGCACTTAATGATGATGACGACTGTTTGTAACTCAAATTAGGAGATAAGCACACAACAAGCATTTAGCATAGCGGAACTACTTTACTACTATAATGGTGGTAGCGGTATCGCATGTCGGTAGTGATTGCGCTAACGTGTGTACCGGCGGTGTTTGCTCATCAATCGGCGGCCCATTGCGTTGGTCGGAATACATTTGGGCTACGAGGGGTTTGTTTGATACAATGGCGCAGGTTACACAAACTTACTTACCCTATATACATCCATGTCATATGGTATTAATAATATTAAATTGCATTGAACTTTGATGTCTGTTATTCTTAAAATGAGAGCAAAAACATTTTTAATCCCGTTGGTCTCTTTTGTGGAATATTCATCATCATCACCAGCTCATATACGTCCCCACTGCTGGGGCACGAGCCTTCCCTAATGAATGGATAGGAAGAACGGGCCATAAACCACCACGCGGCGCGGATCTATTGCGGATTGGTGGTTGTTAACGACTGCTAATGCAGCCGGAACCAACGGCTTTACGTGCCTTCCGAAGCACGGAGAATCTCGAGATGAGACATTTTTGTCTCCCATGCGTAGACCGGCCATTGCGAAAGTTGCTTACGGCAGTTGCAGGCACGTAAAATACTGCGCCATCGAACTCCTCGTGTGGTGGAATATTGACAGAATTTTATTTGTACATAATACCTACATCTAAAATAGCGATTGATTTATTTATGACAAATTAAACACCGAGGCTGTAACGCTTAAATATTTACAATATTAAGTATTATCGAATTAAATGGATGCGAATACGTCATAATATAAGGTACTGAAAGTTGCCAAAATAACACAAAACTGGGCACCAACATATAGAACTCGCCAAAGCAATTTATAGAGATTAACGAAAAATTATCACGACCTTGGCCATCCAAAGATAACTAGAGCCTTTACAGAACAAAAGAAGTACACAGGAAAAATAACTTTATTGAAGTTACGTCTGTAACGGTACTTTCTGGTGGGCGTCGTTGACTGCGTAGCTTGCGTGTGACAGCCGCAGAAGCCTCGTCACCAGAGCAACGGGCAGGCCACGCAACGGAGGAGTACGGCGCAGTGGCCGGGTGGAGCAATGGAATATTCTTCGAACATACTTAATATATATACAGAAGCTCGATGGCGCAGTGGTTAACGCGTCCGGTCTGCGAGTGCCGAGGTTAAGCAACTTTCGCAAAGGCCGGTCATCGGATGGGTGACCAAACATTTATCATCTCGAGCTCCTCCGTGCTTCGGAAGGCACGTAATGCCGTTGGTCCCGGCTGCATTAGCAGTCGTTAACAACCATCAATCCGCACTGGGCCCGAGTGGTGGTTTATGGCCCGTTCTCCCTATCCATCCATAGGGAAGGCTCGTGCCCCAGCAGTGGGGACATAAAATGAGCTGATGATGATGATGATGATGATGATACTTATTATAAAATGTTTTTGTTTTGTCTATACAGGGTGTTCGGCAGATCGTTGAACATACGAAAATGGGGGGTAGGTGGGGTCATCACATAAACCATTCAGGCATTAAAAATAATCCTGGTCATAAAAATCTTTTATGATTTTTTCTTTGATTTTTTAAAGTTTCGCTACTGTCGTACCTCTATTTAGGGATTTCCCTATAACTTTTTATTTTTTATAGCTAGGCCCATTTTTTTTTCTTTATTGGAATCTTAGGGGATGGTAGGTCCTAAAAAATTGGTATTTGTTACAGGTTATTACTAAAAACAAAGTTGTGGTCTCCCAAACCTAAAAAAAAGTTGAAATAAAATTTAACGTTCAACTTTGCGTTGCATTAAAAAAAAGTAAAGGTGATGGAAGGCTTCAGGTTTTTTTTAAACATCTCTAAAGTGTAGGATTTCTAATGGTATGTTATTTGTATCGATATCATTTTCGTAACCGGAGTTATTAATTTTTTTAAAGTAATTGGACGTTTTCGATGAAGTTCTACTTATGCGGAAAGTTACCTACATGTTTTGTAAAATTTATCAATGCAAAAGTAAAAATAATGAAAGGCTAGCAGCCAAATCGCACTTTATAGATCTAGAACGGGCTCAAAGATCTCTGATTAAGGTGATATACCGCAAGCCCTTTTTGACCATAACAAACTTAGAAGAAGAAGGTGCGATATTGTTGCCCCTACATACTGTAATCGTACAATCTTTGCCACTCGACAATAAAAAGCTCAAGCCCCACACGCCTACAACAAAATAACAAAAGTAGACATTTTAGTAAGAACACACACACACACACACACACACACACACACACACACACACTAACACACACAGAGAGAGAGAGAGAGACACTCCCACACACAAATGCATACACACATTTTCTCTCTAATCTCTCCATTGAGTTGTCGTCGATGGATGCTCTTCGCAGGGGTCTGTTCTCTCTGCTACTCTATTTTTGCTACATATAAACGACATGCTTAAACCCGGTATCTATGGGTATGCTGATGACAGCACAGTATCAGAGAGTTATGTCTCTGATCCTCGGGCTGTAGAGCCGAAATCGAGTCTCTCAGAGAGAGTATGGTAGCACGTTTGAACTCGACCCTGATGGATGTTTCCCAATGGGGCAAGGCCATCTCCATTTTTCTATCGAACGACAAAACGTCGCGGGAGCCTCCACCGCTTTGTCGTAGATATTCCACCTTGCCGCACTAAGCGTTTTGCATCATCCTTCCTTGTGCGGACGGCGAAGTTGTGGAATGTTCTTCCGGCGACTGTGTTTCCCGACACATATGACATGGGTCTATTCAAGGTCAGAGTGAATGGGCACCTTATGGGTGAGCGCGGTCCATCTTAGACCACATCTACACTTTCCTTTAGGTGAGATTGTGGTCAATGGCAAACCTATTACCTACATTTAAAAAAAAAAAGATTTTTTTTTATTATAACTTATATTGTATAACCAATTAACTTACTACCCATTAATTTAGACTGTATAAACTTGTTAACTTACCTAATTTGATAAAATTAAATCTAATTAGTTATAATCAAGTAGGAAGAGCGAGGCTTCCCCAACTCAAGTATCTTTTGATTACCTTCTGGGGAGCCTCGGAAACTATATTGTAAATGATTTATAGAAATAAAACAAACATTTCAAAACTGGTATTTTTTATTAAAGCGCAGTGTGGGCAAGCCTCCGACAAGGTGGACCGACGATCTGACGAAGGTCGCGGGAAGCCGCTGGATGCAAGCAGCACAAAACCAGTCCTTGGGGAGGCCCTTGTCCAGCACTGGATGTCTTTTGGCTGAGATGATGATGATGATGAGATGATGATTATTTTTTATTAAAAGAATCAATGAAATGACAAAAACATTAATTATTTTTATGAACATTTAATTTAAATTTTGTTTAAATTGCCGTTTGTGATGAAGAAAAGTGAAAGAGAGAAAAGATACGATATGAGCGTGCTAGAGCGAAACCTATAGCTTAATTATTACCTGCTTAAGCGTTCCACAAACAATAAGCGAGAAAAAGATAGCTATTATAAGTGAGCAAGAATAAAAAAAATTACTTACCTGCTATGTGTAACCATCCTAAAAGTAAGTCGTTACATTATTTTCATAATTGCATTGATAAATTTTGCAACTAATATAACTTTCCGCATAAGTGGAATTTCGTCGAAATCGTCCAATTACATTTAAAAAAACATCTCCGATTACGACAACGAAACAAATAACATACCATTAGAAAACCTACACTTTAGAGATGTTTAAAAAAATCTGAAGCCTTCTATCACCTTTACTTTTTTTAAATGCAACGCACAGTTGAGCGTTAAATTCTATTGCAACTTTTTTTTAGGTTTGGGAGACCACAACTTTGTTTTTAGCAATAACCTGTAACAAATACCATTTTTTTAGGGTTTACCATCCCCTAAGATTCTAAAGAAAAAAAATTGGGCCTAGCTATAAAAAAGAAAAAGACAGTGGCAAAATTTCAAAAAATCATATAAAAAATCCTATAAAAAGACTTTTATGACCAGGATTTAAAAAAATGCCTGAATGGTTAGGAGATGACCCCACCTACCCCCCATTTTCGTATGTTCAACAATCTGCCGAAACACCCTGTATAATTTTCAACGCAAATTTGCTGCGAACAAATTACAAAAACACAAATGTCGAAAAAATTTTCAGGAGCAGGATTTGAACCTGCACCCTTCTGACATACCGGGTCAGATACTCTCCCAATTGAGCTACCGTGGTTCTAACCAGCCCGCCGAAATTATTCAACACTATTTACTTTTTACTTTATAAGCCAAAGGCGTTCATTCAATGTCAACAACTACCGTCATTAACATCCGATTTAATATTTTAACAAATACTAAAGATAACTTAAGAAGTAGGCAAGCTATTTAAAACATGTTTGTTTTGTTTATATAATTTTTAACGCAGATTTGTTGCAAACAAATTACAAAAACACAAATGTTGTCAGAAGGGTGCAGGTCATGGAAATTTTTTCAACATTTGTGTTTTTATACTTAATATAGTTTCAAGATAAAAAAAAATACTTGAAAATATCAACCAGCCTCAGGTAGCTCGAATGGAAATCGAACCCACGACCTTTGGATAACCGGTCTGACCGCTGAGCTACCGAGGCTAAAAATATATTATCTTGTAACAATATATAGCTTAGTGAATGCAGAATTCAAAATTTAAAAAAACACTTAATATTTTTTTTATGTATTTGTGTCACAATAAACGTTATTCTATTCTATTCTAATAAAATACCAAAGTGCCTAGTGCGGATTTAATACTGACATCGCGAATTTGTATTGCAAAGTTTCTCTTCTATCTTTTCGGGTCTGGGTGTTTTCTATGTATAATAAGTATGTATTTAAGTATTTTAAGTATGTTTATCCGTTGTCTAGTAACCATTTAACGAGTTTCATAACGAAGCTTCTCTTGGGCTAGATAATTGATGTGAGTGTAGGAAAGTTTATTTATTTATTTATTTATTTCTCTTCTCGTTCATTCCAGGCGTTGATTCTATATGCCATACAAATTCTTGTTTTAATGAACTCAATTTTTTCTTTTGGATAAAGTTTGTGTATTGCCTCAGACGGTATTTTTAGCGGCACTGTGACGCCCGCTGCGTTGCCTTTTTAAAGATAAATAAAAACTCTACACAGATACACAGATTATGTTGACAGTGAGGAAGAGACAATCTCACAGTATCATATCTAATTGAAATCCATTGCAACTAGACTTCTTTCGCGTGCACACAAGCGAAAGAATGCGTTCAACAACTTTCTAAAGTCTTAACGCAATCGGATGTTGGATGGTTTAAGACAAACAAAGAAACATACATTTTTATTTTGTCAAAGGGCTGCCTCAAAAAGTTTTTGCTGCATCCTTCTCTCTGTATCTTCCTGAACGAAAAAATAATAATTATATTCCTTTAGCTCATTTCTACTTACGCAATTATGGGATATTTATTTATACAGCGATTATATTCCTCAAAGAGCTTAGTGCCTAACTTCAAGTACGTTTAAGCACTCACAAAGTGATCGTTCGTGTCTAGCCAGCAACTAACGCACTGTATAATTCACCGGTCACAATAAACAATGGAACTCGTATGATTAACTATTTCTGTTTTAATTGTAGTAAGTAGGTAATAGTTATTAAAAACCACAAAATTTTCATAGACATATCCAGCATCTCACCTGGTCTGTGGTCACGGGGCACGCGGCGTGATCCTCTCGATTCCCCTCTTTCCTCAACAGCGGGTCACGTGAAGTGCCTGTAACATGTCTTTCTCCAAATATATTTGCCGATGTTACGATTGGAGCTCTGCCCGACGGCGATCAAACTGTATATGACATAAATATTGCGCTACCTCAACAAAATGGATTTCTCTTCATAATAATAGAACACGTTACCTGTATGGGTCATGTGTAACTCAAAATATATGAGGCATGTCTTATAAACACATTGATTTTATTAGAATGTCACCTTTCCTTTCTTTCTTTAGAATGTTGTTTATTTTAATTTATGTTTAACATTGCTTGTACGGAAAGGTGGAGCTCGATGGCGCAGTGCCCGGTCTGCGAGTGCTGGGTTAAGCCACATCGTAAAGGCTAATCATCTGATGGGTCACCAACAATTTATCATATCCAGCTCCTCCGTGCTTCGGAAGGCACGTAAAGCCGTTGGTCCTGGCTGTCGTTACCAATCACCAATCCGCACTGAGTTAGCGTGGTGGGCCCGTACCATGCAAATGTAACTTTATATACTTTGAAACCGCAGTGTCTCAAGACGAAAGTCTTTGACCAGTGTGTGTTGCCAGTGATGACATACGGGACTGAGACGTGGTCGCTCACTATGGGCCTCATAAAAAGGCTCAACGTCACTAAAAGAGCAATGAAGAGGGCTATGCTCGGGGTGATCGAATCATAAATGAGGAGATCCGCAGAAGAACAAAGGTTACCGACATAGCCCGAAGAGTTGCTAAGCTCAAGTGGCAGTAGGCAGTGCACATTGCTCGCAGGACTGATGGCCGCTGGGGCGGGATAGTCCTGGAGTGGCGACCGCGTACCGGAAAGCGCAGTGTGGGCAGGTCTCCAACAAGGTGGTCGAACGATCTGGTGAAGGTCGCGGGAAGCCGCTGGATGCGAGCAGCACAAAACCGGTCGTTGTGGAGATCCTTGGGGGAGGCCTTTGTCCAGCAGTGGACTTCCATTGGCTGAGATGATGATGCTGATGATGATACTTTATTTATTTATTTATTTATTTATTTATTAATAAGGCTTACCAACTAAATACATACGATTCATTTCAGACAACATAGTTTGACAAACAGATGTACTTATATGTATTTAAATTATAGGTATGCACAACATTTATATTCTTATCCATAACCATATTTAAAAAATACAAATAAAACATAAATGAAGAAAAACTGAAAAACTATTTCTAATCTATTTATAATGTTAATTAATTTTGATGTTATATAAATATATTTAAGTGGGTATACAAATTAAATTTTATCTTGTACTTTTGAGTAATCAAAAGCAACAAGCACATTTATAAATGAGCCTATAGTATTGGAGAAAATATCCAAATCACAGTTCCGGAATATAGTGCTATAAAGTTTCTGCATATATGATAGCGGTATATTACTTCCATATTTATTTGTGCTGTGAGTAGTAGATAATGGGATGTAATTACACAATCTAGCTTGTACGCGTGGTACCCTAATATTTATCTGTTCCAAGAGGGATGGACAGTCCACCAAATTATTAAGCAACTTGTACAGAAAAACTACTGACAACTGCTTTCTCCTGTCTTCCAGTGAAATCATGTTAAAAAAATCTAATCTATCCTCGTAGTTCCCAACTTTGTAATAGTTGCCAGTTACGTATGCTAATCTTTTTAAAAACCGTTTTTGTATTGTTTCAATACGTTTAATATTATTTTTATAGTAAGGATACCATACCACATTGCAATAATCCACGTGACTGCGCACTAAAGCAAAGTAAAGAATCTTTAATGCTGTCACAGATTTAAACTCTTTGGTATTACGTGAGATGAATGCTAACATTCTTAAACATTTATTGAGAACCACATTAATGTGACTAGTAAATCGCATCTCAGAATCTACCACTATACCCGAGTCTTTGACTTCATCTACTCTTTTTAATTCAACACCATTTATTTCATATCGAGTTTTTAATTGTTTTTTATATTTTCGAGAAAACCTTATGTGGTAACATTTATCTAAATTTAAATTCATAAAATTATTTCTACACCATACAGCCACTCTATCGATGTCCTCTTGTAATTTAAACTGGTCTTCAGTAGTTGCAACCGTTGCAGACAGCTTAAAGTCATCTGCGTATAGTTCAAAATATGAATTTTTAATGTAATATTTGATATCATCGATGAAAGCTATAAAAAGTATAGGACCTAGGTGGGAACCCTGCGGTACTCCAGATGTAGGCACAATTTCGTTTGAAATAAATCCGTTAACAGAGACCCTTTGCGTGCGTTTTTCTAAGTACGTTTTAAACCAGTTTAACATTGACCCATGTATTCCGTAGAGAACATTCAGTTTATGTATCAAGAGTGCATGGTCTACTTTGTCAAACGCCTTAGTAAAGTCACTATAAATTGCATCGACCTCCTTGCCATCACTCAGTTCTTTTAGAGTTCGATTTACAAAGGTAAGTAAATTACTAGCTGTAGACCGGTTCTTTACAAATCCGTGTTGGTTGATAGAAATTACTTGTTTTAAATGCCAAACAATAGAGGGACATAACAAACATTCAAAAATTTTTGCTAGCACTGGCAGTATACTAATTGGCTTGTAATTACGAACATCGGTTTTATCGCCTGACTTGGGTATAGGTATGACTATTGCTTCCTTCCAGCGCTTCGGGAAAACACCGTCACTAAGAGAACGATTGTAGATAATGTTTAATGGCTTAGATAAAACTTCTGCACATTCTTTAAAAAATAGGGGATGAATACCGTCACTACCCGCACCCTTACTAACATCTAAGTTCTCAAGACATTTTTGTATTTTAGGCTGTGACAGATAAACACTGCCCATGCTTGAAGTTATCAAAGGAGCACAAGCAACAGCGTCATTATTTCCCAGTGGAAGTACAAACGGTGAATCATAAACCGACTAAAACTCTCCGCAAACAGCTCAGAAATGCCATTCCCTTCATTGGCTACCTTATTATTTAATTTCATTTTACATGGTATATTGCTTTTAACTTTTCGTTTGTTTTTAATATAAGCCCAGAAGGATTTAGGATTCTTTATAATATTTTTAACAACCGTTTCTATATATTTGTCATAACAATTTTTTATAAGAGTGTTGGTTCTATTTTTTAATAATTTGTACTCTAATTCATCAAGATTATTTTTATACACTATCATTCTACGACGACATTTTTCTTTCTCTTTGAGAATTTTGATTAGGTTTTTACTAAACCAGTTAGGATAATTCTTGTTACTATATTTTTTTAGCGGCACAAAATCGTGTATAATTTTATTAACAATGTCATAAAACTTCGTAACTGCGTCATCTACTGTATCGCTCTTTCTAAGTTCCTCATCCCAATTTACGGCATGAAGGCGATCACGAATTTTATAATAATCTCCACGATAATATTGGCGTTTAGGAGCTTGCTTTAGTTGTAACATTTTTTCTCTGTCTACTAATATATTAATTTCAATAGGTGGATGGTAGTGATCAATTCTAGAAATAACACTACCAGAACTCGATACCGTTATAGTTTCTTTAGCATTTGTGAGGATCAAATCAAGAATCCTGTTTTGGTGATTACTTATATGGTTGTATTGTCTTAGATTGTGAGTAGATAAAAAATCCACAAGCTCATACCCGACTGAATGATTAAATTGAGTGGGTTTTAGAGACCCATCTTTTTCCTTAACCCAATTTATGCCACCCATATTAAAATCACCAATGATCATAACATCTTCTAAGCTGTCCAGAAACTTGCAGGAACTTTCCACAAAATGTTCAAAATATATTTTTTTTAAGGGCGAGGGGAAATATACAGCGCAAAGATGCAAAAACAAATTTCCTTTTATTTCTAGTGCGATCCATAAATCTTCACATTTACTTTCAAAACTGTAGTTTCTGTATGCGTTAATTTTTTTACTAATTGCAATAAGAACTCCCCCTCCATCCTCATTCTGACAAAATGTATTTGACTGTCTATCCCTCCTGAAAATAGTATACCTAGAATCGAAAATTTCACCGTCCAAGACACCATCTTTGAGCCATGTCTCAGTTAGTACAATAATATCAAAATCATTAGCCATAACTTCTACAAAAATACTTCTTAACTTGGTACGCATCCCCCTAATGTTCTGGTAGTAAACAATTAAAGAATCGTATTTTATAGAGTAAAGTACAACAAAGACATTTCCAGATAATTATGATTAAACTAATAATGTCTTCAGAGCGTCGATATGATACACCACTTTAGCAGGATAGTTCTCATTCTTCCTTACAAAAATTTTGCCGTTTCGCACCCAAACGTACTTAAATTGGTTTTCCTTTGCCCAAATTCTTGTAGCAGCGTGAAGAGACTTATTCGCAGGAGTAAGATGTTCTCCAATGTAGATAGGCAGTTCAGCATCACCATAACCAAGCAGCTTCGTATTTACCTTCTCCTTCGGATGAGAACGATTATACTTAATTATAGCAGCCAGCAAATTATCGCGTTTTAATCTGTTAGACAACTTACAGACAACAGATCTAGGTGCTTTAGTATTCTGATTTTGCTTCTGAACTCTGTTACAAGCCATGATATCGCCCTCAGAAAGAGGATAATTCACTACCTTACCAACCTGCAGAATTGTATTTGCCAGATTTTCATTTCTGTGCTCCGGTAAATTATTTATTTCAATGTTATTCTGCCGAGAGTCCTGTTCAACGATAGATATTTTGTGTTCCATTTCTTTTACTTTGCGTTGTAATAGGTCAATCTCCTTATGTAGTGATTTATTATCTTCAATAAAGAAAGATATATTCTTTTTCATGTCTTCAAATTGACTATTAAAAAATTTTAGCGATTCATCGAATGATCGTATTTCTTGCCTCATTGACGAAAACTCTTCTTGCACTACTTTCCGGATTAGTGGTCGTAACTCAGCTTCCATAATAATTAGTATTTCCGAACGCAAACTACCAACAACGGATTCTTCACTTCGATTCACCGCCTCCTCCGCATGTCTACTAGGTACAGCAGACCCACGCTTCGAATTCACATTTTGCCGATCATCATCACTAAGATCGTAGTAAGGTTTGATAGGCGTTTTGTCTTTGCTTTTGCTTCTTTGCAAAGCTAATGATTGCACGACACAATCGGGACATTTCCAATTCTGAGATTTTTTTAAACTTGCCAAAGGTACCTGAACGCATTCATAATGAAAATGTTTTTTGCAATTATGGTGGCTGCAGACGACTTTCTCAGTTGGTTTTATAATATTATTACAGCCACACTGGCACTTATTCATTTTTATCAAAATAATACCCTTCTATTTTTTTACTTCCCACAACGGGGAAAGTTATTAAAGTGTGGCAACACTAGAGTAACGTCACATTCAAAATTTAGCTGTCACTTGAGTTTGATAGTACGATCTATAAGCTTTTGGAGGGTATCTTTAGCTTAATCAATGACAGTTCCGAAATATCACAATTAAGCGGGTATAAAAATCCAACTTAACTTATCATTTTCTGGTGTCTCAGGCTGGAATTATTCAAGAATAACAATATTTCATTGTTAACCCATACAGCACTTCACTTTATCAGCACTTTTATTAAGTTTTATTGAACTAATTACAAATTTTAGCGAATTATAAAGATAAGGTGCTCCACTAACCGAGGCAGGGTTGCCAGTTTTATTTACTTACTTTTTTTATTTACTTTAAAAACACTCAAACCATATTTTTTTATTTCATCTCTTTTTTTTGTACTCTGCAAATATAAATTGCCAGTGCACAGTGGCAATCACCATTATCAACCTTCTCGTAGCGTACGCATGCGCGTGCCGTAGCACGGCCGGCTACGACACCCGCTGCCAAAGTTATTCCAATTTTAAAAATTGGATTTGTTAGATGAATTTCGCGAACTCATTATTCAGTTGCAGCGAATTTTACAATCGCATTTTTTAGTAAATCAATATTTCATGTTCGATATATTTTGCGAACGCCTTATTTAGTTGCAGCGTTCCCCCCTTCCATGACTGGCCCTCGCTACATACGCTGCGCTTCGCTCGGAAAAAAAAATTTACTTAACCTAACCAACAGTAAGGATTTCTTATGCTGACCTATTGAAGAAAAGTAAAATGGCGTTACTCCGAAATTTATTGCAACTAAAAAAGGAGATCGCGAAATTCATCTAATAATAAATTAAGGGAACATAAATAAAGCTTTCGCTAAAAAATGCGACCCTAAAATTAGCTGCTACTTAATAATGTGTTCGCGAAATTCTTCTAACAAAACGTATTTTTTTGTTTATTTTATGTACACAAATTTCTACAATCGATTTTGAACTTTATTATTTGGTAATAAGGATCAATGTTCATTGGAGAAATTTGACAGGTTTGGGTAGGTTGATCTGCCGTCGTGTGTACATTAGAGTGTTCTATTCTATTGTTATGAATTCTCGACGGGGATACGCTTGTCTTCATCATCCCCGATGGTAACTGACGACAAGGCTGAAGGTGAACGCGCGCTACCGGAATCCTTCACCACTGAGGACACACACCAGGGGATCATATTAAAATTAAAATATATTTAATAAATAAACACTTTTATTAAATGCTCGCAAATAAGGTCTTACCCCGTGTTATGAGATACAGATTCCTCCTTAAAATACCAGAGGAAAACTGGTGCGACTATATAACCTACTTTATAAAGATACTTGTTGTACTGTTATTAAGTTTTCTACGTAGTATTTATAAATGAAGTGCGTGTCGATCGTCAGCTACGCTAGTACGAGCTACGTGTCGGCGCGAGTCCCTCTGATAACAACACAACAGGCAGCCATTATCACAGCTCTTTTGGTCTGTGGGCCATATCAATAATGAGCCGGGAGCAGATAACGCATCTCAAAGCAGATTAATTATTTTCATTAATTATAATTATCAGTTAACTTTATTATTCAAGGTGTAAACAAAAAGTATCTACGTTAAATGGACAAATTGAAATAAGTACCGTCGTTAATTATAATTTTAATGATCTACGCTCAATAAGAGGAGCTCGATGGCGCAGTGGTTAACGCGCCCGGTCTGCGAGTGCTGAGGTTAAGCAACTTTCGCAAAGGCCGGTCATCGGATGGGTGACCAAAAATTTATCATCTCGAGCTCCTCCGTGCTTCGGAAGGCACGTAAAGCCGTTGGTCCCGGCTGCATTAGCAGTCGTTAACATCCACCAATCCGCACTGGGCCCGCGTGGTGGTTTATGGCCCGTTCTCCCTAGCCATCCATAGGGAAGGCCCGTGCCCCAACAGTGGGGACACAAAATGAGCTGATGATGACGCTCAATAAAATTGGATGAACATCTTAGTTTGATGTACAAATATTATTTAGGATATACAAGCGTTTCCCTACCATATTATGGTAAGTGGCGTGAAATGTATGTTACCCACATATTTTATTATCACTGACAAAATTACCACATACCAACAATAAAATTGGATATTTTCTTACACCATTCAACCGTGGATCGCCAGACATCAACATCAAACCCGGACCTTTGATAACGACAAAACCAACTTACCCTCGAAGGCTTCGAGGGGTGTTGAGTTATCACCAGTGTGTTCATTAAAGCCGAGAGCCCGGCGTTAGGCCGCGTCAGCGTTTCCCAGCCAGGCTAATTAATTACAAATATTAATTGACCTTTAGGAATCCCAAGAGTTATTATTTTAAAATGTAATAACAAAATAACAAATAGGCAATATTTGAAATGTGTAAACTGCAAACATAACTACCACTTGGATTGCACTGAAGTAACAGAAAAACGATTTTACTTAATGACTCCTGACAATAAAAATAACTGGAAGTGTAATAATTGTTGGGAAATAAAAAATATGGTGCCATGTGATAAGGAGGATACCTCATGCAGCAATATCACGCAGCGTACAAAATATAAAGTCAACATACCTATCGAAAATTCTTTTGATTCGTTATCCGACGAGGAATATTCTTCCCTTACAGCTGACACGCCATTGCACAGTAACAGCCCAGACATAACAATTAGAGAAGAAATCAATAACTCACAAGAAATAGAAAATAAAATGTTACTACTGGAAAATAGACTAAAGTCAGCTGAAAATAAAATTGATAAATTGCACGCGGAAATTTTTTCTCTAAGAAAGAGAATTATAGAATACGAACAAATAATAAACACATTATGTAATTGTAACCCAAAAAAACTAACTAAACAAAATAGTTCAAAAACCTCAACTCAAATAAAGCTCGATGTTACGCAAGAAGCAAGCTCCCAAGGTAACACCTCAACAAAATCAATGTTGCACAAAAAGAAAAATTACAATAATCAAAAAGAAGACACAATAAAATCAACCTGTAAGGACAAAAACAACTCCCAAGAACCTGAAAATCTTTTAAAGAATTTAAATAAATACGAATTACATGCACATAGAATACACTTATTAAGTGATGAACAAGGACGTGGTCTCTGCAGGCAACTGACAAAACTGCTTAGTAATAAATACAGAATTTTTAGTGAGATAAAACCAGGAGCTACAACCGATACAATACTAAATGGCATTATGTCCGATTGTTCTGACTTTGGAAAATCGGATTACATAATAATCTTAGTGGGGAAAAATGATAGCAACATTATGAAAATGAGCTCTTATCTTTTCTATTACCTTAGCCAGCTGGCAAACACAAACATTATCATATGCGAATCTCAATTTAATACAGTGCATAATTCAAAAAGAATCAATAACACGTTTGAATTATGCAGCAATCAATTATCACACGTTAGCTATGTGGACCTACGCTATTCATACTTAGGCATCCCACGAAACAATATCAAGCATATATGCCAAAATGTATTACAAGAACTTTTAAGACTTGACTATAAATGTAGAGTAAAAAATTATCAAACTCAAGAGATACAAAAAAAGTTGAGACAGGGAAATCAGCCAAGTGGAAACAACCACAGTATTACTTTACTGAATGAGCCACAGTGTGTACAAGAAAACCCCACTGTGAATGATGAAGATACGCAAAGCAACCATCTTTTTCGTGAATAATATGAAGATACTGTACCAAAACATGCAAAGTTTGAACAACAAAGTCCATTTGCTAGAACAAATATTGCTCGAATCCCCATATGATGTCATATGTATGTCAGAAACGTTCCTGAATAACTCAAAGCTTAACATAATAGAAATAAACGGCTATACAATGGCGGCACACTATTGCAGAGAAACTCGCTCCAGAGGTGGAGTAGGAATATTGATCAAAGAAAACATAGATTATTTAAAACGAAAAGACATTTCTGATTTATCTGTTGAATTTGTTATTGAATACTGTAGTATTGAAATAATGTGTTTGAATATTTTAATATTATCTATATACTGGAATGAACGTGAAACGGATACATTTTTAGAGTCCTTTACAAAGTTGCTAGTAAAATAAAAAAAAGAAAAACATAAAAATATAATGATAGGAGGAGATTTTAATATTGATATGCTGGGTAACAAAAAAATATCTACTGACTTCAAAAATTTACTTCTTTCTTACAATTTTATACAACAAGTAAAATTGCCGACAAGGATATGTACATCCATAGCTACATGCATAGATCTTGTTTTTACAAACTTTAGTGGGACCCAAACAGAAGTTTGCGAATTGGGTCTTTCTGACCACCATGCTGTTGTCGTGACGGTAGAAACTAATAGTCTCTATAAAATAAACACAACACAAATAATTACAAAACGATTTTTCTCAGACCATCAAATAAATGGTTTTAGGAAAAGTCTTAGTGAAATAGAGTGGGTAAATCTATTTTCTAAGCTAAACTGCGTAAGTAAAAATTATGAAATATTTTACACTTGCCTAAAATCTCTATTGAATACTTATTTCCCTGAAAAAACTATTTTAATAAAATCAAAGTCAAGAAATCATAAACCTAAATGGATAACAAAAGGCCTAAATCTATCATGTAAACATAAAAGAAAGCTACGAATTTTAGTTAATCATACAAATAATGAAGTACTAAAAAAACACTATAGAATTTACAGGAAAATTTTAAAAAATCAATTATTATTTCTAAATAGAAAGAATTTATCTCAAAAATGGCGAAATCTGATAATAAAACAAAAACAATGTGGCATATCATAAAAACAAAAACAAACAAATCGCTTTCTAAAAATCATAAAAATATTCTATTAAATATTAATGGTGAAATCATAAAATCACCCACAGAAATTGCCAATTGCTTTAATAATTTCTTCGTCTCCGTGGCAGAAGGAGGAAATTGCATAAATAAATCCGGCAAACCACCCACATATACCACAATAGAGAACAGTATGTATCTAAGACCGGTAGATGAGAGAGAAGTTAAAACTTTACTGCAAAACCTCAAAACCAAGTATAGTTCAGGAGCCGATGATATACCACCTATTCTTTTAAAAAAGTGTGCCTCTGAACTAACAGTTCCCCTAGTTAGCTTGATAAACCAGTCCTTTGATGAAGGCAATTTCCCAGACTTACTAAAAATTACAATCGTTCGTCCAATTCACAAAAAGGGTAGCAGAAGAGACCCTAGTCACTATAGGCCCATAGCCCTAACCCCATCAGCCTCAAAAATATTTGAACGAGCAATGGTGGATCGTATGTGTTCCTTTTTTGAAAAATATAATGTCTTGGATGATCGCCAATATGGTTTTAGAAGAAATAGATCAACAGTTTTAGCAGTTTATCACTATATTCAACAAATACAAAAATACCTTAACGAAGGAAACTATGCTGTAGGAATCTTGCTCGATATGACAAAGGCATATGATAGAGTAAAGCATGAAATACTCCTTTCTAAATTATATTGTCATGCCATGCGGCGCAGCGCGGCAAGGAATGCAGAAGCTGTTAAATCCGAGACGAGTTCCAAATGTATAGCTTTCGTGGACATGCAGACAAATACTGCCACATATCCTTTGGTGGTCTTGATTCCTCGACCCTTGTTGGCTTTAATCAAGACATGACCAGTATAATCCACACCCGTATGGTGAAATGGACGTGATGGATTAGATCGTGATGGTGGCAAATCACCCATAATCTGACTGGTTTGTGGTATAAGGGGTAGCGCGTACGCATGGCTGGTGTCATACCTAAAAAATAGATTACAGTATGTTCAAATTGACTATCGGGACCCACAAACTGGTAAGTTGACGCTATTTAGATCTGACCAAGCAACACTGAACTGTTCTATCCCGCAAGGAAGCGTTGTCGGTTGTTTACTCTTTCTTATATACATTAATGACTTGCCTAAAATAATACATACTCCATGTGTTCTCTTTGCGGATGACGTCTCAGTTTTGGTTAGATTTGAAAATGAATCAACGTGTCCGACAGAATTAAAAATGATATTAAAAAAAATTACAGAGTGGTTAAAAGAGCAAAACTTACTAGTCAATTACTCTAAAACAAAACTGATTGAATTTAGACCCTATCAAAAATCCCCCTTGAACGTAGATTTAGAAATAAATGACTCTCGCTTAGAAAAAGTAAAAACTTGTCCTTTGTTGGGCCTCGAAATTGACTCCCATCTTAACTGGAAAAAGCACATCGAAAAAATTAAAGCAAAACTAAGTCGTTTCACTTATGCGCTCTATGAATTAAAACTAAGTACAGACCAGAAAACTGCCACCACAGCATACTACGCCTACGCCCACTCGTGGCTAAATTACGGAATTATCCTTTGGGGAAACAGCACAGATGTACACGATCTCTTTGTGCTCCAAAAAAGTGTATTAGGATAATTATGAATATAGACAAAATGGACACTTGCAAGCCCAACTTTATTAAATTAGAAATTTTGAGCCTTACTTGCACAACTAAAAACAAATTTAAAATACCAAAGAGTCGTATGGCTATGTTTAATTCTAGTTCCTATTGTACAGCATTCAAAATACATTTTAAATTACCTACCGAACTGAGATCAGATCCTAATCCAAAAACATTCCTAAGAAAATTAAAATCTATATTAATTAAAAAATGCTACTATAATTTAAATGAATATTATAATGACAATGAATTCTATTTGATATAAATTATTTATTAATTGTTGTAAAATAGTAATATGTCTTGTGTATTAAATAAATAATTTTATTTTCATTACAATTTAGAAATATATTTTAAAAATAATTAATTCCGTTGCACGTCCATTCATTCATTAATTTGCTAAGCCCAAATGGGTATCATGTTGTACTGGAATACTATTGATGACTCTACCTTTGTATCACATTCATGAACAGCAATAAATACTTTGAACTTTTAAGTTCATTTTAATTACAATGAAAACCAGATGGTGTGGTTGGCCAGTAGAGTTTGCAGCTTTACAAAAAGTATATAATAATCTGCGAATCTAAATAAATAAATAAATGGTGACACTTAAATATATAAGATCAGATAAGAAGGTAGAAGCACCACATATCGGTTAACATGAACATCCAGTTTTAGGAAACTAGACTATATAGCTGCAAATGACCGTCAGAGATAAAATCTTTTCCCATTTTTAAATTTTGTTTTGAAGTTTGTTTATTTTTTTTATTATTTTTACTTTATATTTATATTGACGGCCTCCGTAGTCGAGTGGCTAGCACGCAGGTTTCTGGTGTTGCCATCTCCGATTTCCGGTCGGGTCATTGTAGGAAAACGTTATTTTTCTATATTTTCTCGGGTCTGGGTGGCTATGGTACCGACGTAGATCCTGTTTTCCATAACACAAGTGCTTAAGCTACTGTTTTTGAAGTCAGAGCAATGTACGAGGTAGTCGAAAATTTAAATATTTCTTAAAAGACGTTGGTAAATAAATAATAATAAAATATTCTGTAGAATAGGGTTTTGTATGATAAAATGCATCCGAGATGTTTTATCCGTGCGGAGACGGAGAAAGAATACTATTCTCCGCCCCTCTCCTCCGGTGGGTGTCGTAAGAGGCGACTAACGGATTTTCGAGCTTCCATAGCTCCACTGCGTGGTAGGGCTTGCCCGTCTGGTTAGTGACCACCGGACGCATGGTGTAAAACCCGTCAAGTGGCCACTTGTCGGTCGCGTTTCGGGATCAGCCAGCGTATAACCAGAGCTCGAGTGGATGTTACTGCGATGCACTTGGTCTGTGGAGGCTTCCGTCAAACCAGTGCCAGGAGGACTTCGTTAACCCGCCGACCAGGGAGACCCGTAGAAACGGCTGTCCCGCTGGCCGCCCGTGGCACAGTACAGGGGCCCAAGCGAGCCTAACCAGCTCGTGAGGCTGCCTCACCATGCCACGCATAATCTCGGGGTGGTCCGTCGTGCCGGTTGGTGACCGGAAGGTGGGGTCCCGGCGGCCATTCCCGGGGGGGTTCGAGGGCCCTTCCGTTCGGCGGGTTAATTATACTCTTCTGTAGGCAGATCCCTGGTGAAACAGGCCGCTGCACTTTGACTATTTGCATCGCGGTAGCATTTCCTCGATTCACGCCTCCCTCCTTTTCTCCACCATGACAGCGCCTCACAATAAAACTGGTCCTACAGCGGTGCACACCCCCACCACAACTATACCGTTTGAGGTCGAGTTCGCTAACATCCGCGCCTACATGCAAACCTCAATGCCTTCCACCACCATCTTGAGACGGCACGGCCAGCAATGTTGTTTTTGACGGAGACGCAAATAATCTGTCCGGCCGACACCAGCTACCTGCACTATCCGGGCTTTGTGCTTGAAGAATCCTTCAAAGCCAAAGCCGGAGTTTGCTTGTTCGTTCGGACGGATGTTTGCTGTCGCCGTCTGCGCTGTCTGGAGGACCCTTCCTTTTCCCTCCTTGTGGTACATGTCGACTTGGACTCACATAGCCGTGTCTACGTCTGCGTCTACCGATCCCATAATGGCGACATGGAGACAACTCGACTTTTGGACCATCTTAGTCGGGTAGCAGATGATGCGCAGGAGCGGTTTCCATCGGCGGAATTGGTGTTTTTGGGGGACTTCAATGCTCACCACGAGTTGTGGTTAAGTTCCTCCAAAACTGACCATGCTGGTAAAACTGCCCATGCTTTCGCTCTCACGCACGACCTGACTCAACTGGTGAACCAGCCCACCAGGATCCCAGACGTAGTCGGTCACGCGCCCTCTTTGTTGGACCTTCTGCTGACGAGTCGCCCAGCTGGCTACCGAGTGGAGGTTCGAGCTCCTTTGGGATCTTCGGATCACTGCTTGGTATCCAGTAAAGTGCCTCTGGCTCCGCTACCGCCTTCAGCGGTATCGAAACGCCAGATTTGGCACTACTCGTCGGCAGATTGGGATGGTATGCGGGACTATTTCGCATCCGTTCTTTGGGGGCAGCGCTGCTTCAGTGGGAAGGACCCGACAGCTAGTGCGATTGCAGTTGCTGATGAGATAGTTTTAGGGATGGAATACTATATTCCGCACTCCTATCTCATCAGCAAAGGCAGGCGCGACCGTTAGTTCAACCGCGAGTGTGCCAACGCTGCTGATAACAAGCAGGCGGCATACCGCGTTTGGATCAGGGGTAAAGCTCTTCATCATCATCATCATCATCGGCCTATCATAGTCCACTGCTGGACATAGGCCTCCCCTAATGAGCGCCATAGCTAAAGCTAAAAAAAAAAAAGCTAAAGCTCTTGGGGATCCCGAAACCCGCTTGCTGAAAGCAGCCTATAATAATGCCACCAAGTCCTGCAAAAGAGCTTACATTAGAGCGGATGCCCAGCGCGTTGCACGAGTCGGCCAAGAACTACTGACGCATCCTACGGGCAGCCGTAGCTACTGGCGTCTGGCCAAAGCCGTGCAATCGAACTTCTGCCAACCCTCACTGCCACCATTGAGATGTCCTGATGGAACTTTAGCTCACAAGCCGCAGGAGAAAGTCGATCTCCTGGCCAAACTCTTTGCGGCTAACTCCCGAGTCGATGACTGTAATGCACAGCCACCTACAATTTCTCACTGTGGCCACACAATGCCCGATTTTAAAATCAGGCAGCGTGACGTCCGTGCGGAGCTGCAGTCAATCGATGTCCGGAAAGCTAATGGTCCTGATGGCATCCCTCCAATAGTCCTAAAAATGTGTGCAGCGGAGTTGTCCCCCGTGTTAACGCGCCTTTACCGTCTCTCGCTCTCTTCAGGTTGTGTGCCGGAATCTTGGAGAGAAGCTAATGTGCAACCGTTCCCCAAAAAAGGAGATCGGTCAGATCCATCGAATTACCGCCCCATGGCCGTAACTTCAGTTTTGTGCAAAGTAATGGAGCGCATTTTAAATAAACAACTTGTCCACTACCTAGAAGAACACTCCATAATTCACGATCGCCAATACGGGTTTCGGCCGAAACGGTCAACGGGTGATCTTCTAGCGTACGTTGCACATCTTTGGGGTGAGGCTATTGACAAGCGTGGTGAGTCGGTGGCTGTTAGCCTTGACATAGCCAAGGCTTTTGATCGGGTCTGGCACAAAGCTCTTCTCTCCAAGCTCCCGGCATACGGTCTGCCTGCTCAGTTCTGCAACTGGGTCGCTGGCTTCCTGCATGAGCGCAGAATCCGTGTTATATTTGATGGATGCGCTTCGCGGCTCATGTCAGTGAACGTTGGTGTCCCTCAGGGGTCCGTTCTATCCCCCACGCTGTTCCTTCTGCATATCAATGATATGCTTCCACTTGGAAATATTCATTGCTATGCAGATGATAGTACGGTCCATGGAGGATATAACGGTCACCCAGCGGCTGGGCGGGTCGAAACCGAAGTGAATCGAGTTAATCTTGTCATTGAGCTTAATCGGGTATTCATATCTAATTGGGGCTTCAATAATCTGGTTGAGTTCAATGCCAAGAAAACACAGGTGTGCGCGTTCACGGCAAAAAAGTCACCATTCCTTCCCCTTCCATCTCTTCAGGGTACATCTCTACGCCTGCAGAGCAGTATCAACATGCTCGGTATGACGATACGCTGCGATCTGAACCAAAGGGACTACATCGAAGCCGTGATCAAAACAGCCTCACGAAAACTCGGAATTCTGAACAGAGTGCGGCGATTCTTTACGCCGGACCAGTTGTGCCTTTTGTACAAGACACAGGTACGGTCTTGCGTGGAGTATTGCTCGCACATCTGGGACGGTTCCGCTAAGTACCTTCTCGATGCCTTGGACAGATTGCAGCGTCGCGCTGAACGCATTATCGGCAATGCAGAAGTGGTAAATACTCTCGAATCTCTGCAATTGCGTAGAGACGTTGCGTCACTCAGCGTGTTTTACCGCTTATACCATGGCGAGTGCTCTGAAGAGCTCTTTGACCTCATCCCACCTTCTCCCTTTCTTCATAGGAGTACACGTGCTGCTCTTCGGAGTCACCGATTCACTGTCTCAAGTATCCCATCACGCACAAAGAAATTTAGTGACTCGTTTCTTTGTCGCACCTCCAAAAGATGGAATAGTCTACCAGCACACGTTTTCCCTCCTTCCTATGATATGGGGTCCTTCAAGAGAGGCGTGAAGAAGCACCTTGTGGGCCGGCAGAGTGAAGTTAACTGATGCTACGTTTGTTTCCACGCTGCACCAGTTGTCTTCGCGTCTGGACGTCATTTCCACTTAACATCAGGTGGGATGGAGTCATTTGTCGAGCTAAGTATAAAAAAAAAAAAAATGACGTTATACGTGTGCCAATTCCTAGCATTTCAGGCTTCTGAGGGGGTTATGGGAGGAATGCGCAAGGCATTTCTGATTACAATATCGCGGCGGGTGGCGGCGGCGGCGGCGGGCAGGCGCATGAAATTGTGTGGTGCGACGCGTGCTCGTATGATACCGCTTCAGTAGATAAAGTTTTGACGAGAGAACACTTAAAATGTTTCACGGAATTTAATGCAAACTCCTTAGAACAAGTATCTTGAATCTAGAGATACTTTTTTAATTTTCTTCCTCGGAATATGTATTTTATTTATTTATGGGTTGGCAAACAATCGAGCGAGAGATTGCAAATTAATGAAAAGATAAATGTAGACACCACCAATTTAAAAAAAAACAAAGTGCGAGTCGGACTCGTGCACGAAGGATTCCGTACCATTATCTATATATATATTTTTTAATGTTAAAAGGAGGCAAACGAGCAGGCGGGTCACCTGATGGAAAGTAATCACCGCCGCCCATGGACACCCGCAAAACCAGTAGTAATCGCGGATGCGTTGCCAGCCTTGAGGAAGGAGTTGGATCTTGAGGAGGGAGTAGGAATTGGGGGGGGGGGGGGGTGGGGGGGGGGGGCGAGAGATGGGCCTCCGGTACTTACGGTACGGCCCATTTCGTGCTGCAACGCAGCGTGGCTCTACCACTCAGACAGTGTCCACTCATTTAGCACCACCCAGGGATCACGTGTAGGGTCTCAAGGGTAAACCTACGGACGCGAGTAACTTTAACCCCATATTAATATTTCAAGTTTCTAGCTGTTATCGTTATTATGACCGAGAAAAATTATAATTAAATAACCTCCCTTAAACATTAATTTTATTTTAATTTAATTATTTATTTTTATAGTGAATACATAACTTAATATTCTGTGAATATTTCAAGCGTCTACCTGTTAACGGCTTATCAATATCGGGCAAAAACGAGCAAAAAATCACGTACTTATTAGTATTTATTGTTATCGCGGCAACAGAAATATACCATCTGTGAAAATTTTAACTGTCTAACTATCACGGTTCATGAACCGTATCTCATGAGATACAGCCTGGTGACAGACAGACAGACAGGCGGACGGACGGCGGAGTTGGTCCCGTTTTACAATTTGGGTACAGAACCCTAAAAATTATGTACCAATGGAAGGGTTAATACTTGTAGCAGCAGCCAACAGCTGTACACAACATCGTCACCTGTTATCGCTGTATTGAATTGCTTATTACGGGATTGCTCTTCAAATAGTGTATGTATTGGGAAATGGAAATTGAAATGAGTAGGAAAGTATGCGCACCATTCAGATCTAATTTTATTAACAATGTCTTTCTTTGCCTAATGTATTACTGAGAAGGCCTTCCACCAAGTTCATTACTCATCAGTTTAGTCTCTGGTTGCATAATTATCAATAAAACCTAATAGCTTCCCCTACTTTAAGATGGCGTAAGGTCAGCACGTGTCGAATGAAACACAGGATTTGCACACATTTACAGATAAACTTATCTTATCTTCTTGATTTGTATTTATTTTATTTTGATTTTGTTTTTGATTATGATTTATTATTATTGTATTTATTTGATGTTGATGTATTACTCGTATAATAATCTTACTAACTTAGTTTAAGAAACATTGTTACTAATTACTGACAATCTCTATGGACCATGTGTCTGAAATAAATTGTTTTATTTTATTATTATTATTAGCAATATCATGCAAGACTGATGCTTCATCTTAAATCAAGAGATTGAGATAGATATTATCAACAGCTCATTTTATGTCCCCACTGTTGGGGCACGAGCCTCCCAATGGATGGATAGGGAGAACGGGCCGTAAACAAACGCGGGCCTAGCACGGATTGGTGGTTGTTAACCTCGGATTTGAGGACCTCGAGCTGATAAATTTTTGGTCACCCATCCGATTACCAGCCTTTGCAAAAGTTATTAAACTTTAGCAATCGCAGACGCCATCGCGCTTCTCAAGATATATCAATGAAAAATGATATGTTTAGGTTTGTGATTCCACCAGACCACCAGACATCACCACGTTTCGTCAGGTATCCCCAACTGAACTTTAGGTTCATCAACATCATCTCCAGTTCATTTAGTCCCCACTGGGGCACGAGCCTACCTAGATGGAAACACCGCAGTGTGACTCGTCCGTAAACCATCACGCGAGACCCAGTGCGGATAGGTGGTTGATAACGACTGCTAATTAAGACGGGACCAATGGCTTCGCGTGCTTTTCGAAGCACGGAGGAACATTCGGTGACCGGGCCTTTGCGGAGGCAATTGCACACCGAGCGTGTTATCACTGCGCTATCGAGTTCCTTTTCCTCCATCCTCTTCCTTCCTCTTCTCGATATTAGGACTCGGTCTAATATGTTTGGAGCTAAAACTTGTCGCACTTGGTCGGTACACAGTTGAATGCAAGATAGCACATAGGGTCCATTAATCAAAGAGAAGAAGATTGCAGTTGAAGAATGATAGATTAAAAATCTTTATGTCATCTTCCACTTAAAGGTACATAACATTTTTAATACAAGCAGTGATTTCTAGTATTTTTAGATAGAAACACGAAATCTTATCACATATTTATTATTTAATTACTTCACTACGTCTTTTAGTCTTATCGCGAATTTATGACGCTGAAGGATGTTACAGACAGAGACCGGACAGATAGTAATAACACAGAAATAAAATATAGATTTATTCAATGAAATCGCTTTGTAATATAAGCAAATGCGCATCGACGATCTTTGCCATAAATAATAAAATACGATTTTTATACGGTAGGATTTTAGTATACACCCAGCGCTGGTTTTGTAAATTTAATTACTTTTGCCTTCAGTTCCAGTGATTTAATTTTACTTGTAAAATTAACGATGTTTTTTTCAGACTTTGGTAAAGTTGTCGCTTTTATCGACACAATTTTTTCTGACTCCTAATTGCTCTGGCTAAAGGTGTGACAAGTTAATATTTATATAAAGTGTAGCATACCTATTATTATTTATACCAAAGTTTTATTTTAATATTTTTGGGCACAGTTATTATAAAAACTGATCTTTTTGCCAACTATTTATAGTAGAATATTTAGATGTACATTGAATCAAATACGTACACGGTGTTAGGTATTAATTCCACATGCTGACATGGCGAATATTATTTATAAAATGAAATTGACGTAATCCCTTAGAAATAAATGTCTGACGGATTATCAGTTATTTGAGAACAAACAATTAAATGTTTACGATGGCATAATAAACAGTATAAAAACAATCAAATATAAAATTTATTTACGTCATATTAGTCGATAGCCTCGGTGGCCGAGTGGCATGGCAGACCGGTCAGCCCGATATCCTCCGTTCTTGATTCAATTCCCATGTTGGGCAACGTGTGTTTCGGTTGTTAGGGTGCATAGCCTGGGTTCCTGGCACCAACCAGCAATTGGCAAACGTGGTGGTTAATCCAATACCCATCGATTGTAGCGATGACTTCAATGAGGCTTATCCCAGCAGTGGGACAGTTTGGTATTTACTTTACTTTACTATTTAATTCGAGCCAAAAATATTATATTGCCATCAAACCCTTATTTAGTAAAATTCATCTAATCATTATTTAAGATGAGAAAGTAATATGATTTTGCTTAAATATTCTGTAGGTAGTAATTTACGGCATTATACACAAGTTAATAGCGATCCCATTCTCGTAGGTTTAGGATTTCGTGTTTAGGGAATTTCAAATTCCGGGATCCCAAATCCCTTGATAGTGAATAGCCTAAATAGCAATGGACGTCGTATCAAGAACAAAAGTTTATGAACGCTTCGACTCGACGGTACGTCAAGTTAGATTACATGATACAGTACTTTTTTTTATATTGGCACGTCATAGTGACTACATCCTGCCAGATCGTAAGCAGCCAATGCAGTCCAAAATAATGAAAGCGCGCCCCACAACAAGCACGGTAACAAACGCACCCATTCATGACGGCCTGCATAAATGCCGTTTCACGCCCCGCTTTAAAAGACCCGGGACTATAGGAACTGGGAAACACATGCGCCGGCAAAGAATTCCAAAGCCCATTTGTCTTACAGACGAACGACTTGCCAAATGTTTTGGTACGAATACTGATTGTCTGTACACTATGTTGGTGGTTCCTAAGACCAGCACGTGTAGTCCGGGAGAGGAAAGGAGAGGGCGGGATTAGATCATAAAGCTCTTCAGAACACTCTCCGTAGTGATTCCGGTAGAAGACACTGAGAGAAGCAATGTCTCTACGCAGCTGGAGGTCCTCAAGTATTTAAAAGTATTTTTATTATTTTTGCGCTCACAAATCTAAATGTAAGTAGTTTACAAGATAAAATTTTACTAAAAAATTATAATATTAATAAAATAATTTTATCTGGTTTAAAAGTATTTAGGTACTTACACAGTTTGTTGATGCTAATGTTGTTGACGTAGTATTCGCAAGGGATGCCACCTGCCGGGAGTCGACCGTGCGACCCCACGCTCCACTGCCTCGGCCGCAGTCAACCAGTCAACCACGTACTTATATGGGGTTATATTTTTGCCACAAGTTTGCAGTTTTTCTGGCAACAACTTGTTCGTCTATTTTTTACCGTTGAAGTCTCTTTTTTTACACGTTTGTTATAAGTATCTCAGCTTATTAGATTGTGGGTTTCAGATGAAAGTATTTTATCTGAATTTTTTATCAAATAATTAAAAGACTACAATA
This sequence comes from Eudonia lacustrata, assembly GCA_947562085.1. NCBI lineage: Eukaryota > Metazoa > Arthropoda > Insecta > Lepidoptera > Crambidae > Eudonia > Eudonia lacustrata. The sequence continues at coordinate 28,513,203 of OX387340.1, read as the reverse complement.
GTATATGGTCGAAAAAGTGAAAAGGACTTGAAAAAAAACAGTAATTTTTAATTTTTCAATCGCTTTATAAACAAAATAACATTTAAAATTTTATATTTTTCACATTATGTATGCAAACAAATGTTGTTAGTTATAATGTTATAATAAAACAATAAATCTACTTATCACATGATAAGCAGTCATCACAACAAAAACAATTCATAGTTTCAAATCCTCTCGTGATTTTCAGCCAGCCAGGCTTCAGGCGTCACAAACAGTTTACCAACTATTCCTGATTAACCTGTATTTCTTTTGTAATGAGGTTCGAGCAACCCGGTTCTTGGACCGCGAGGACCCGAGAGGGCTGGGGCGCGGGGGCGTCATAAAACTGTGCCGGCGTCCCTCCGAGCGCCATTCCGACTGAGTGCCGCGAGGGAAGCGCACGTCCGACCTCTCTCATACTACTCGCGAGTTTGTGACAACTTGGTGGAACCAGCATGGTGCTTGCCGACTTCTTGACGGAGACCAGAAGGCGCTGGTTAAAGGTGAGTCTTCAAAATCATGTTGTTTTATTTAAGCGTTTTAATTGATACAACGTTATCCGATAAATAACTATTTTGATAGCTCTTGATAAACTTAAACAAGTTTTCTGAGCTTAGATTATACAATTGAAATGATACATTTAATAATTTACATCACATGATTGTTTAATTTAAACACTATTGCTGGACTTTTTAACGTACCTATAATTTAAACTTAAAGTGATAAACTATTTATTTGTGCGATAATGACCGCAAAAGTAACAGACTTGCCCAAACTTTCTTGTGTTTAGAAAAGACAATGCTACAAACCTTAAACACTTTAATTTTAGGCAGTTGAGCGTGTTTTTTTAACTATTTTATTTAAATAAGTGTGTGTGAGTGAATGTCAATATGCACCTGCTTTGTAAGGTGTAATCTTGCACTTTTAGTGAGTTTTCGGTCTCCTCATAACTGAGTGAAACTGTGAAAGTAATCAGTTTTTTTATTTAAGTTTTATTTTTTTTATTTTTATATATTTATTTTAATAGCAACCAACAGTGGTTCACATTAATACTATTAAAGACTCTTACAAGTTATTTAAGCTGAATGTAACAACTAATTACAGGTAAACACAGCATGCTTAGAAATAAAGACAATTAAACACTAAAAACGAATTAGACTAATTTAGACCAGTTTTAGTGTAAACTTGCGTTAAAATACGTAAATTTCAGACACCAATGTCTAATAATTAAACAAAGTTAGACTGATAACTTTTTGTCAATGATGTGAAAGTTTAATGGTTTAAAGTTAAAAAAAAACATTGAGTAGATAATATCAATTAGTCTTAATAGACAAAACTACGTCCCAAACTAAGTAGGATTACAAACAATCAACAAAATCCTGGAAATGAGAGAGAGATCCTTGGGGGAGGCCTTTGTCCAGCAGTGGACGTCTTTTGGCTAAGATGATGATGATGATGATGATGAATCAACAAAAACTGTGTTCTATCATCAGTAATTTATCATTTCTGTGTCGGTGTCTCAGTAAGAATCTTGTACACGAGCAGTTAACTTTTACACATCATCATCATCATCATCATCAGCCTTCACACGTCCACTGCTGGACATAGGCCTCTCCTTTTACACATAATTTTAGTATATTTTTATTATTCTGCTTGCAATTAATATTTACAAAGAAATCAGTTAAACAACAAATTTCGGACACTGAGAAAATAGAGCAAGCTTGATGAATGCACTTATGAAGCCATTTACCGTCATTATGGACAATATGCTTTAACCAACGATATCAATTACTTAAATGAATGAATGACACAGATTCGTTAGATAAGTGAGAACCTTGAGCTCTGCTATCAATAGAGATTCTTTAGAAATTGATACAAGTACATAGTTAATTTGTAGAGTAACGGTAGAGCCCGTAGATTGGTTATGAAAAGCTTAGGACCGGATGATGTGGTGCCAATAAATTGGTTATGGCCGGCCTGTGCCAGCGAGTACATAACATTGTTTGACACTTACTTGTTATGACCTGCAATGGAGCTACTTCAATTACATACCTACCTATTGAAGTAAATTTTTTTAGGTATTCGTATTTTTATAATAATGTCAACAGAGTCATATCAAGGCAATCACGGTAAGCGATCAATTCAGTAACAACCTAACCTAACAACAATTCAATACCTATTTATCAGAGGAGCTCGATGGCGCAGTGGTTAACGCGCCCGGTTTGCGATGATGTAGCCAAAAATGTATCATCTCGAGCTCCTCCGCGCTTCGTAAGGCACTTAAAGCCGTTGGTCCCGGCTGCATTAGCAGTCGTAAACAACTACCAACCCGCACTGGACCCGCGCGGTGGTTTATGGCCCGTTCTCCCTATCCATCCCTAGGGAAAGCTCGTGCCCCAGCAGTGGGGACATAAAGTGAGCTGATGATGATGATGCGATGACATTACCTATTTGTAAGTAAACTATCAATAGAATATTTATAAGATTTATAAAATACAGTGAAAAAATTAAACGCCTACCCGACCCAGCCGCACTGTGCCGTTATTAGCACTCAAAAATTTAAAAAGCAGTAACAAAATTCAGCGCTTACGTCAGCCTTCCCGGTAGCATAACGGTCAGTGCAGCCGGATTGCGGAAGACCCAGGTTTGATTCCTGGCTGGGTGGGTAGGCGTTTAATTTTTTCACTGTATTTTATAAATTCTATAAATATTTAATTTAGCTTCAGTGCAGCAATTAGCACTTAAAACAAAAAGTAAAAATTTACTATCAATAGAAGATCAAAACCTTATAACGAAAACAAGTGTCACCTTACCTCTTGCGGGTGGGGTTCTTGCGTAGGTAGAACCAAGAAGGTTTTTGTGTGTTATGCCTCGTAAGCTTATTTGGCAAACAGTTTGAATATCAAGAAAACTGTAATGAATTCTTACTTCGTTTTACCTTTTCAAATTTTAAGATAGGTATAATGCGTTAAGAACAAATATGAATATAACGAACGCAATCTTTATAGCGGCATCAAATCAGCTCTTAAAAGTTGTTTGTTTTTTTAAAGCTGACAATAAAACGCACGCTTCATAATTATCTACTGCTCCGTGATAGCGAACATTGTTGTTTGCCTGTCAAGAAAAGGAACTAACTACTCTCGTACGTAACATTTATTGATTAGGTATTTTGATTGTATTGTAACTCAATATTGTTTTCTAAAGTTTACGCGAACACTGCAGATTTAAATAAAAAAACTTTTACGTACAAGGACTCTAACCTGTCAATTAAAAAATAATAATTAAAAAAACTGCTCGATAAATCAAAAATGTGAGACGAACGATTTGTAGTTAAGACATTGGTGATTGTTTAGACATAATTAGAGGTATAATAATTTAGATAAACTATATTTAGGATATTAACTAAACGCCGCCACTCGTTTTCATGATTTTTGCTCAACTTTAAATGATATTGTAGAAAAAATTATAGTGCGTTATGAATGGACTAATTGTAAACACGTTCCATTTGATAGTAAATACATATATTTTGTTTATGTAGTACGATAGTTTCTTCATCAATATCAACTTAACTGTGACTACACTTTTGGCTTTTTTTGGTCGGCGCACCCTTACCTGACGCTCGTGACCCTTTGAAGGATCCGTAGTCACACGGAGACTAAGGTGTTGGTCATAAAATAACGAGGACCCAGTGTATAGACCCGTTGCACGTACACGGATCTCGGAGAAGCTCGGAACAGTCCGAGCGCTGCTGTCGCGAGTACCCGTGCCGCGAGACGTTGTCTGCGCGTGCGCTGCTCGACCGCGTTTATGAAGCTCGCCTGCTGCAGTCTCCTTATTGTTTGTGTTGGTCGTCTCATAATTAAAAAAGTCAATAAGAGACGTCAGGATGAAATAATATACTTAAAACAATGTGTAAAATAAACTTGATTTGATCCGAAAATAATATAAATTATATTGTAACACAATATTTTTTATCAATATAGACTGACCTATGTACCTACTACTATCAAATGTGAAATACTGCATAATGATTGTTAACAGCTTCTAAGAATTCTTATTTAGAGCCTTTCACATGAAATATACTTTGAACCGAATATTTCTTTCGGAATTTAGATTTTTTAAAGTTTGTTAAATATTTTTTTTATTGAATAATTATATTCGATAATATAATTTATCGAATATAATGTCTATAAAGAACCCTATTTTTGCAGCAGCTTTGATTGGTATGAGATCTTGTCCATAAGTTGTACCATTTCGTGTTGCAAGCTACTATATGCTGCGGGGTCAATAATTTTTGTCAACATCCATTCACCTTCTATCTATTTATACTTTGTATTGTACCTACACATACTTGATAGCTCTTTCTTTTTAATTTACAAACGACTGTGCAGTTAAGAGTATACTGTCGTAGGCAGAAATCATGTGTTATCAAATAATTTGACCAGATAAGCATGATAACGTCACTCTCACTTCACTGATAACGATCGGGCTGCTGTGACGACGGACGTAGTGAAGGCACTGAGCACTGTCTGGAGACATCTGGCTGTTGACAGAGACGGAAGCGCAATCAACCAACCACTATTTGTACAGTCTTTGAATGTGCGTGTGACATGTTTGGGCTACGCACCACGGCAGCCTCCTGCCTGAGTGCGGTTATTAACGAAGACAATTAGGTAAAATATACATCGGGAAATCAAAAGCCAACACTTTTGATACAGAAAAAAACTTGCAAGCAGGACTCAAACTCGCATCTTGTACCTTTTTATCATTGAAGGACTGGTACTACAAGCAAATTATGCAAATAAATAAACTAATAAATAATAAATAAACTTTCCTACACTCACACCAATTATCTAGCCCAAGAGAAGCTTCGTTATGAAACTCGTTAAATGGTTACTAGATAACGGATAAACATACTTAAAATACTTAAATACATACGTATTATACATAGAAAACACCCAGACCAAAAATTTCTAAATTGATCTGACCGGGGATCGAACCCGGCACCTCAGAGATGGTGACACCATGAAAACCGATGTACAAACCACTCGACCAAGGAGGTCGTCTACTCGTATTAGTTTGACCTCTACAGATATACTTTATTTTGCGGAATCGAGAACGATTCTTTTTATGCGTTCTTTCCACAAAGCGCGCCGTATGCAATGTAAATATTCACGTGAAAAAAACCCCGTAAAATTGCTCCTCGTGTACCCGTGTAAATTTAGTCAACTCTGTTTAGTTTTGTCGGCGATGAGAACCTTATCAAGTATCAGTTAAGAATAGGCCAACTTTATTTATAGATCCTTATATTTTTGAGAATGTTTCATCATCAGCTCGTTTCATGTCCCCACAGCTGGGGCACGAGGTTTCCTATGGATGGATAGGGAGGACGGGCCATAAACCACCACGCAGGCCCAGTGCAGATTGGTGGTTCGAGATGATAAATTTTTGGTCACCTATCCGATGACCGACTCGCAGATCAGGCGCACCGGTTCGGCAATTGACATTAAACGGAGTCGGTATTTATATTATAAAATAATACCAGCTATTCACGGTTTGGAAAGCCTTGAAAATGAACTTACGTACCGTTACAATAAGTATTACCTACAGTTTTCAGACATCAAACATAATTTGCTTTCATCCTTTCATGTCATTAGCATGACATTAAAAAAGCCAATTAGCAGGTTAATATTACGCTTTATTATTATTAACATTATTAAGTAAATTAAGAATATTGTAAGTGAGAAACTTCTACAAAAGTCTCTCCTCTTCTTAAATTAATTAACTTTAACTTTTGATGAAAATGTACACTGTTCTCAGAAGCAAAGTTACATTCTGCAAACATAATGTCTACGTCGTCTACGTCGCAGTTCTATGAGGAAAGTTTTGTCTAATATATACTAGTAGGAACATCAAATAGTTTACAACATCAAACAATGCAAATACCTCGTAATATGAAATAGTCTGACATCATTACGTCCCAGGAGGGACGCGAAGATCGATTACTATCTAACAACAGTAATCAACATATTTGTTCTTGAATAATAGTAGATGGGCGCATGGGAACCGTGTAGTAATGAAGTAATAGTGTACTTAATCAGCTCAGTACTAATTAGTGCTTAGTACTAAGAGGGATTGCATGCACACACGTGATCCTGCGACCACGTGACTGGTCAGCCGATAGGGCTGGCTATCGGAGTCAACGACTCATCTATCATTGCTAATATGGTCAGTTAACAACAAAAAATTAAATAAAATAAAACCTTTTGCTAAGTGCGGATTTCTATTACATAACAAAACCAAGACTTGCTATATGTCTGGGGAAATTTCAACAAAAATGATATAGAATGAACTAAGTTTAAAATTCAAAATCAAAATATATAAACGTTATTTTTAAACTACACTTGTAAGGCGACTGTTTCCGACGACGGAAAACGAATTGAGGTATCAAAATTAAGAAAAAAAGACCTTACAGAAAAAAAAAATATTATAGAAGAGCTACTACGTGATTTTAAATCTAATACCTTTTTTCATATTGTCACACATCCGAGGCAAGCTTTGATTTTGAAGAAGAAAAATTCTTAATTACTTATTTCGTCTTTTGTCGACTAGGGAGTCGATGCAGAGGCTAGCAGAACCTTGTGTGTTTGTTCGTCATTATGTCAAGTTGTGACTAGCAGCGGCAGCCCTGTCAGGCGGCGCGGGCGCAGGCGGCGGTAGGCCGTTGCCACAGCGCCGCTATTGCTATTCCGTTACGACGCTATTCAGATTGGATGACAATGTATCGGGTGACGCTTTGGCAAACGCTAATGTTTTCTATTATTGCCTCAACAATGCACGCGAGACGAGTTGGGAAACAGTCGACGGTGACTTCATGTAGACACCGAAATATCTGTTGACAGCAGCTGTTATGTGAATTAGATTATGAAAAGACGTAGGTGTTGCGTTTATCAGCTATTTAATTTGTGTTTAAACAATTCAATGATAGTTTGTTTTGGAATAATATTATGTTTGATTTGATTAGTAATGGAATTTTCTGAAAACTGTGCTGTAAGTATAAGGAATATGACTATGTTTCATTTGTTTTTGTTTCAAGTTGATGGTATAAACCAAAGACTAATTACCTACATAACGTAAACACAATACAATATTATTGACAAAATAAAATATAGATAAATGATATAAAAATAAATAACGACAATTCCTAAAGTCAAAAGGTTCAGAAATGAAAATAGTGTGTCCATATTTTTGTAATAAAACCCCCTTTTTCTATCCATACTTTATGATTCCTATCTTATAAGTCCCAAATGAAATTTCTCGCGTCCAAAAAGAAAATTCATGCTACAGAAAATGTAACCGACTACTCGACTCTCTACGACGAAGGGTCGCGAGATTGAAACCCATTCATGGCTCCATCTGAAGCCGGCGGATAGTGAACGAGTTATTTGTGAGATGAGTAGTACTCACTAATAAAGTGTCAAATCCTGAAAGCCGACTGAATGGTTGTTTCTTTAATACCTTTGCATATAAACCCATGCCTAAAAAGACAATGAAAAAGCTTTTAGAACAAACGAAAGAACTAACCAAATACATCATTAAAAATGAAGCAATTTTACAAAGATAACCGCCCTTAGATCAATAAGTAGTAAGTAAATTAGCCTATAAACTGTCCCACTGCTGGGCAAGGCCTCCATCATTGAAATCAAGTTATCGCTACATTAATGGGTATTGGTTTAATCACCAAGCTTGGCAGATGCCAAGACGACCTCCTTGGTCGAGTGGTTTGTACACCGGTTTTCATGGTGTCGCCATCTCTGAGGTCCCGGGTTCGATCCCCGGTCGGTTCAATTTAGAAATTATTGTTTTTCTATATTGTCTCGGGTCTGGGTGTTTTCTATGTATAATAAGTATGTATTTAAGTAATTTAAGTATGTTTATCCGTTGTCTAGTAACCATTTAACGAGTTTCATAAAAGCTTCTCTTGGGCTAGATAATTGGTGTGAGTGTAGGAAAATTTATTTTTATTAAGTTTATTTTATTTATGCGGTTGGTGATCACAAATGCTATGCATGGAAAATCAGATACACACTTTGCCCGACCTGAGAATTAAACCCAGGATCTTCGGGTATCAGATAGAGCGTTTGGCCAATTGGCCACCGAGGTTTATAATAACGGAAGCATTATTGTTCTGAGTGATTGAGTTGAGTAACCACCATTTGAGTTATTTTAGATTAGAAAAGTGATTGGCAATGGATTAGGTTGGTTAATACCAGATAGAAACAAATGACGTGAAAACGTTTAAACCTACACCACCAACACTAGATGTCAGTCTGACAGCTAATATACAGTGACAGCAAGTAGGTACTCTTTTCAAGTAATCGTAATTCATGAAAGTTCAGCTCATGGAATCGTGATTCAAGTATTTTTATAGATTACCGATGGTTACAGTTACGGCTACGGTTATCAGTGAAACAGATTTTATGAAGTGCGAAAATACTAATATAATTTCTCAAGCGAGAAAAGAAAATACGTTAATAAATTTTAATTTAATTAAAAGTTAATTATGACGCAACAGTTCTTAAGCATACAGTCTTTATCAACTATAAAGATTTCAAAAGATTTACGTTGTAACCAAAATTAAATAAGGATTAATTTGGAATACTGGCAATTCAAAGCACTCCAACGTTTTTGAACCTAATACATTATGTATATACTATATATTAACAACATATTCTAGTAACTACTCTGCTATCAGGCGTTTATATTTACGAGCTGTACTATATAGTCCTGTGCAGATACTATATCGTTGGCATAATAGTAATTTTAATATAGTATAATGAAGTGTGTTAACGATAACGAGCGCAGGGAATGAGACCGGGTGGCGCACTCAACTTTGATCCGTCTGATTTGTTCGTTCCCTTTATTATTTTGAACCACAGCAGCGAAGCGCTTTGCTTTCATTTCACCTGTAGGCTTAGCCAAAGTAACATTAAGAAAACTATAGCGATATGGGATTGACATAAGATTGACCACGTGATTTAGCGCGGCGTAGGTCAATCCCATACATTTTATTCTTTTCGAACTTCGCTATCGTTTTCTTAATGTTACTTTGGCTAAGCCTACTGGTAGTGAATGAATGATAAGACCGAAGGTGGAAGCGCAGTTTATTTGAAATCATCAAACACTCAGGCACTAGCTATCTTGTCTCTTACTGTGGAACACATCAAAGCTACTAACATTCTTGTTAAGGCTACAGACCTAAATAAGATTGTGGTAACTAGCTAAGTGGACCTAAAACAAGCCCTGCTACAGCCCCGCTTGGAATTGAGGGACCTATGGGTCTGATGGTACCACTAGGCTACAGGGGCAGTTCATATGCTAGGATTTCGTCGGAATCGAATCAATAAGAGCCATATTGCCATATCACAACAATACAAATTACTTACATGTCTAATGGACTTTACTTAGCAACTTGTCATCAGTTCATCATCCTTTTTAGGAGTAGGAAAGTGGTTAGGTATGTCCACACATTGTTTTAGTTAATTATGAACGTTATTTATAAATCTCTATTGTTCTTTGTATTCCCAACAATATCACATTACAATATACATAAAGGTATCCTGATGTATTCTTGTCTCCCGACAACAGTCAACAACCTGTTATTCAGTTATGTACATTTGACATATCTTTATGAATTGTCTGAGATGTGTACCCCACGGGTCGGCTTATTTACTTGCTGTACATCGATTTAAGGTAAACGAAGAGAGTGTAAGTGCTTTGTTTTATTTGCAAAGACTTATATTGTGGCATACGCCGTGGAGGTATGTCATTATTGTTATATTTAAATGATAAATAACGTGACTTAAAAATGTAACACATACAAACTAAAAACATTGTTTCTTAAACAAAAGTTTTGTTGAGGAATGGTGCAGTTATATATTTTTAACCTTATAATAGATTATTATTTATTAGTTATGTACTAAAATAGCAGTATAATTTGTATATAGAACCTTTTGTTGCAGTCAGTGGGGTTAATGCTGACTCCTGTATTTCATACGCAAAATACTTCTAATTCACTGCAGTTGTTTAATGTTGCTTTCCTAACAATCATTTGCAAACTCTTATCACTGTTATCAGCAGCTATTCAGCTCAAGATGTGTCTACTTGACAAAATTATCATAAAGATAATTAAATATTTAATATATTATTTACTTTTCTGAGCTATTTGAAAATAGTATTTAACATCTCTGTTTTTATAATAGCTATAGAGTGAATAAAATTCTTTTATACTTGTAATAATTGCTTTTTAAATACAATAAATATCTTACCTTTTAGTATTAGGGAAACTTGACTGCCACAATAATTTCATTGTGCGTTATAAAATTGTTGGTTTCCCAAATATATTTCAATAAATATATAACCAAACTTCTTTCTATTATAAAACTACGTTAGGTCTAAACTTCATCCTAAAATCATGTAAATCTATAATCTGACCTAAATCTATAATCTAACCTAAAATCTATAATCTAACCATGTAAATCTATAAGCTCATACTTCAAAATGATAATTTTCCTTCAGCGGTGTTTGCTTTAGTTGCCAATTAAGATATGAATAATGGTAATTGATTTCAAATCTGAGTCTTGATAACAAGACGTCTGAAATTTATCCCACAAGAGGCCGGAGCGAGTTAGGCTCAGTAAATTTATTAGCTGAGACACGGAATGATTAATAGTAGATACTACCAGTATAGTTGAGTGCGAACACTGTCAATTTAAATATTCCCGCAGATTGCTAGCGAAAGGGGTCGCACTACTTTGAAATGATTGTAAAGTGGCATTAAACCTTTCGCAAAACATTAAAACAATATAATATAATTGGTGTTTCAAAAATACAGAAGAAGCCATGAAGGAGCAAACCAACGTGGTATCAAGTCCTTGTATTTAGCTAGAGTGTTTGTAATGAATATTATTCACATCGTACTTAACATAAAATAGTTGAAGACTTTTTGGTCTCAGTCGTACCGTGGCAATGTTAATTCCAAATAAGCATTAATAAGCATTTTTCTATTCTTTGTAACCATGAAATTTGTCTGTGTGTTTTACTTAAAGCCAGGAAATTATTTACCTTGAGAAATGATAAAATGTACAATAAGATTGCGCTATAATTATCAGAGCAACGTGAAATCTTGATCATTTTTATCAAGGCCCCTCCAGCCTGCCTAAACAAATGCCTCCGTGACGTCACAGGGCTTAACGAGGCTCGAGCGGGCTTTCTCACTTCCACTCCAATCCCCAATTTTTCGGCGGCAGACGCAATTTTGATCTATTTTTAACACGTTTTCATATGCGTGTCGTTTTGTCCCTCAGGAAAATGATGTCGCTTTGATACCGATGCTTTATCGCGGGACCAGCTGGGTATGTAGAGCTGTTTATTGTCATTCAACGAATTGCCGATGAGAACCAGATCACATTCCTTAAATGCTTGTACCAAAATACGGAATATTAAGATCAGAGATAAGTGTCAGTGGCGCGACTGAAAATACGTTTTAAAACAAGAGCTTAATAAGAATATAAATAAGAAACAAATCGTTCTTACGGACGTTAGGTAGGTACTGCAAATTGGCATTAATCTAGATTGGTGCTTATTGAACGACCCACATGAATTTGAATCTAGATTAAGAATTTAGCTTAGTAAAAATATCTATATTTTTTAATATTACAAAGCTGAAGAGTTTGTTTGTTTGAACGCGCTAATCTCAGGAACTACTGGTTCGAATTGAAAAATTCTTTTTGTGTTGGATAGTCCATTTGTTGAGAAAGGCTTTAGGCTATATAACATCACGCTGCGACCAATAGGAGCGAAGCATCAGTGAAAAATGTTGCAAAAACGGGACAAGAGCCTAAAAAATTAAAAATGCTCCCGAAAGTCACTATTCCACGCGGACGAAGTCGCGAGCACAGCTGAGTAGTCTATTATATATTTTTTATTTTTTTTATTTTGTTAAAGCGCTCTTTGTTACAAGCTGCTAGGAATTAATATTTGTCCACCTATTTTAAGTACAACTACAAGCCTCGGGGGAAATTAATTCATTGTTGCGAACCTTTTTAATTTGGCACACCACCAATAATTATGTAAAACTAGTACAAAACCACTTAATAATTTAATACTAAGGAGTGGTATACTGTAGTTGTACAGGGATCAAAACCCCCTATGAAGTCATCTACATTTTGTTTTGTTTTATTGGATTGTAAATTGTTACTCTGTTTAGAATATCTATACTAATATTATAAAGCTGAAGAGTTTGTTTGTTTGTTTGTTTGTTTGTTTGTTTGTTTGAACGCGCTAATCTCAGGAACTACTGGTTCGAATTGAATAATTCTTTTTGTGTTGGATAGTCCATTTATCGAGGAAGGCTTTAGGCTATATAACATCACGCTGCGACCAATAGGAGCGAAGCATCAGTGAAAAATGTTGCAAAAACGGGAAAAGAGCCTAAAAAATTAAAAATGCTGCCGAAAATCACTATTCCACGCGGACGAAGTCGCGAGCACAGCTAGTAATAGAATATAATAGAAAAACATTTATTCAGTATCACAAAATAACACATTCATACAAATAAAAAAAAACATTAATAATTTAAAATACATGGTACATGATACTGAAAAGGCATCTTCTCAGCATATCTCATAGCACTTTTGTAATACTTTCAGTTTTAATTTGTCATAGTAGATGTATACTCGTAATAAACAAAAAAATATGTATATTTTAGTTACAACACTTCTAATATCAATATATCGAGATTGCGTTGCAAATTTAAATAATTTTAGTAACAAAACAAACAGACGTCACATTCATCCGAGTATTAGGTATCTCATTTCCTGAAATGATATATTATTATTTTATCAGCGATTCGAAATGTTCACTTGTTGTTGACGATGCACTATTATTACATAAAAGTACACACGGCGGCAGATCAACCTACCCAAAACTGTCACATTTCTACAATCAATTTTGAACTTTATTGTTTGGTTATAAGGATCAATATTCGTTGGAGAAATTTGACAGATTTGGGTAGGTTGATCTGCCGCCGACTGTACATAGTTATTACCTTTGTGTACCTACTTCATAAAGATTCTTTTAGGCAAAATAGTAAGAAAAAAAGGAAGTAAACAGCATATACCACTGTCCCACTGCTGGGCAAAGGCCTCTATCATTGAAATCAAGTCATCGCTACAATTGATGGGTAATGGCTTAGTAACCACGCTTGCCAAATGCGGGTTGTTGATCACAAACCCGGGCTATGCATCGAAAAATACGAAATACATTATGTCCGACCTGGGAATTGAACCCGGGACTTCGGGTATCAGGCCGAGTGCTTTGGCACTCGTGGCAGAGCGCTCGGTCCTTACCCGCCCGATACCCGTTACACGGCAAAACAGTAGTCTACCAAACAGTGTTAAAGGAACTACCTACATGTACATACTAGGTAAAAATGTGAGTACGTATATAATTTTGTGACACTACGTTTTAGTAAAATATGGTCATTGCGTTTAATTTCCGCTGCGATTGTTTACGATAACCTCCTTCTTTTCTATTTCTACAATGCCTGTTATTAAGTTACTTGCAGAAATGTTTAAAGTTAAAGTCAAAGTCAAATATTCTTTATTCAAATAAACTTTAGAAAAGTGCTTTTGAATCGTCCATAATTTTTTTACCTACTACCCATTCAGGACGTCTATATTTTAGCTGTGGAGAAGAATGGGCGCAAGAAACTCCACAGCTTTAATTCAATATGTAACGACATTTACAAAATTATATGCCGTAACGTTACCAAGTTATACAAGTTTAAAAAAAAAAAAAAGAAACTAATAAGTGTTAATTTATCCGAGTTGGATTGGGCCACGATAGCATAGTTGGTAATTCACCTGCCCGGTGTGTCATGGGGTGCGGGTTCGAATCCCGCTCGTGGAATTTATTCAGCACTTTGTCTTTTTCCAAATTGTAATTTGTTCGCAACAAGCGTAAAATATATCATCTTATTATCCGTCAGTTACATCCAACTAATTATCTCTCAGTTCTTTTCTTGATTAACGACATTTTGTATGGAGACCGGCCCGAGATTACTTCTCAGTAAATGAGGGCTTAAACAAATAACTTCTTTCATTTATGAGATTTGTGTTGAAGCCATCTCGGGGTTTTAGGCAAATAAACCTTCATCTCAAAGCGAACTTAATGCGACGGAGTTTCTGATTGAAATAAAAAATTCAATTTCATTAATTCAGTTACCTACGCAATTTTATATTTAACAAAGTAATAATTTACAATTTGCTTCTGTTACGAAGATGAAAATATTTTTTTTTTGTCAGTATTAGAATCTCTGCGACCAAAATTAGACATGAAATTAGAATAAAATTCTGTGTAGTTATGTTCTTATATTATACTTTATGGATTAGGTTGTCTGAAAATAGTTGTCCTGAAACATTATTACTTTTATTGAGTATGATTATTTTGACAATATGGAAATCCTCATTTAATCATTATAAGTACCTATGATTTTAACATACCTATTATAATTATAATTCTTATTGAATAATTATTCATGTTCAAAGTGAAGTCGAAAGACGCAATCCTGAATTCGAATCCGCTATTATCTTGTAAGCGTTTATTAACAAAATAAGTTAGTTTGCAAATGAAGACTAGAATTTGTGTTTGAGCTTGACGTGTTATGATTATGGGGTGATTATGACATGTGTTTATTTTGGTGTAGTGGTTTGCGGCAGAAAATGAGAAGACCCCAGCAGACAAGCTTATGAGGAAATACTATGGTCGACTGAATTGAAAAATATGTATCAAAAGTAGACAAAATCAACGTTTCGTAGTCCCCAGTGGCGGTAGCCAAAGTAACATTAAGAAAACGATAGCGAAGTTCCAAAAAAAAAATGTGTGGGATTGACATAAGCCGCGCTAAATCACGTGGTCAATCTTTTGTCTAACACATACATTTTATTCTTTCGAACTTCGCTATCGTTTTCTTAATGTTACTATATGGCTACCGCCACTGATTTCTTCTCCAAAAAGGGGACCGATTTAATTACTTTTTTATTAGAAATTAAAGAAAAGCTTTGGCTGTGTCCCTATGTTTTGCTTTTTTTATATAATCTCGTCAAGTATGGGAAACACAGCGGAAAATCTGGCCAATTTTTAAGGTTTTTAAAGATTCACATATTTTTTAATAATTAGTTTATGAAAAAAAGAAAAACATAGGGACACAGCCAAAGCCTTTCTTTAATTTTTAATGAAAAACGTAATAAAATCGTTCAGTTTTGGAGGAGGAATCAGGGGACTACGAAACGTTGAGTTTGTTTACTTTTCATACATATTTTTCAATTCAGTCGACCTTAGTGTTTCCTCTTAATACATACTGCGGTCAAGCATGTGTGCATTGCTCGTGCGCATTTGTACGAAGATTACCTTCTGCAGTATATTTTTGTGCGCCTGCGGCGTACCTGTAGGCGTATTGTAGGTCGTGTCTCATTATCGTGATGCCAATGCGACAGGTGTCGTTGATGTGTCCCAGTACTTTCCCACAGGCGACGGGCGACGATGAATTCTCATAGTCGATAGTAGAAAAAGTGACATGTGTGGTTGTAGCAAAATATCGTATAATATAAGAAAACTTTATGTGGCATTAAAATATTCATAGTAACATGTATGAAGAGCAAAAATAAGATTGGTCGTTAATAGTTTTGGTAGAACAAAAGGGTATTATGCGAGTACAACCTTAATAAAGTTAATTGATTGTCGTTTGGACACATTTCTGCCCTTTATTGTACCGTGATCTTCAATTACTTCTGGCTTGATTCATCCAATTCGATCCATGATCTGGTTTATTTGATGTTTTTTGTGCATCATCATCAAAAAAAATATCGTCAAATTCTGAGCCATGCTTGCCATGCCAAGTCCCTACGATGCAACTGGATACCTTGTGCCGAGAAGAAGTTGCTTTTTACAATCCCACTGCTGGACCCCGGCCCACCCGTGGACAATATCATACCTATTAGAAGATCGGGCCTTATCTAAATAGTTTAATATGTATATAAGGGATACATATTAAACTATTTAGGTAAGTTACAAACTGCATATATATGAATAAACTATTTCTAAAAGGACGAAGACAGTAGACATGCTGTCTGAAATGAAACACTTTCCCTCAGTCACTTGTCATAGATATCGTCCGTCAATAAATACTAGTATCAGCCGTCACTCGATACAGCACATGAATATTTATGAGTAGGAACTGTGATAGCCCGATGTTGTCGCTTTATGATTTGTGCTTCAGAAATTCGATGAACAGGTCACAAAGGACATAATTATTTCCCTAGGCATAGGTATATCTTTGAATTAAGATAAGATAAGATAATTTATTGCTGTATAAAACTTGGCCTAGATACAAAAACTTAAACTATGTAATTAATGTTAGGGTATACAATAAAATTAATTATGTAATACCTAAGCTAAGCAAAAAGATTGCCTGCGTCTTAGGTACCTGTCAAACAGTCAGGTTAGCCCTTACTTAACAATAAATATACTACTATAAAATAAATTACTAGTAGGTACTATATTGAACAAAGAATTGCACCACACCATCTCTTTCCGTGGATGCCGTAGAAGGCGACTAAGGGACCTTTCCAGAAGATAAGCAGCAGCGTCTCTTTGTGATTATTCTCACCATACTGCGATCGCCAACCCGCCTGCAAAGAGTGGCAATTATGAATTCCCCTCAGTCCTAGCGGAGACTTTATAGTCCAGCTGTAGGCATTTTTTGGCTAATATTGAAGACTACAATGAATGGCAAATAGTTTAAAATAATTAGATAATAAATCATTTTGTACGGTTTGTGATGCTACCCACTAAGTCCTACCGGCTGTTATAAAGAACACCTCTAAAAGTAATAGATCTTAATGTAATACTTTTAAAGTTTCATTTAGGTACAACCACACACAACACGTGGTCGGTTTAAATGAGTTTAAACAAGCTGGAGCTTTTTAATTTCACAACACTGAATCGCTTGCCCTTCACCCCACCATTGTAAGTGACGATAAGACCTAAGGTGGAAGCGCACTTCAACCGGAGCTGTTTTTGTGATTGAAGATACTATAGTTATCGTACCAAGATAAGCGTGAATTGTACGCACATGTCGTGTTAGTCGCAGGTAAATACTAGCTTTACTACGCGTCTTGTGATTTACGTTTCAATACTACGTAGATGACCATAATTTATAGCCCACCAACCCGAATTTGGCCGAATCATGATATGTTGTGATATTTGGCAATAAAGTATAAATAGGTACAGTCATGAGACGTAGATATACAGCTTTATGGGTAGGGTGGGTCCGAATAATAATTTCCATTCGAATCATAATTTGAAATCAGAAAAAAGTGTTTTATTGTTTTTTATTTTATTTTCGTGTGAACTATATGTATAGAGCTGTATGATATATTACGTATGACACAATAGTATTTCCCCTCATTCTAAAATAAATTGATAATAATTAAAAGGAGTAGTAGCAACTCTATACACTTTGTAAAAAAAAACCCTGTCCGATCGGAAAGGGGTACATAGGTATACAAATAACTATAACAAAAAAAAATTATGAAAATAAAACAGTTATCGTTTAAAACGCAAGTTTTTTTTGTACCGAAATTGCTTAAATTACCCCAAAATTATGCTAATTTTATAAATGTGACCACACTTTCCATCAATGGCGGGGCGGCGCCAAAAGTCCTGCCTACCGAAGTGCCGACAAAAGTGTAAGCATGTAAGTTTTTATCGGGGTAATTTTTTTCACTTATTACTTTAAATTAATTACGTAAATAGCACTGAATCTCGATACCTAATAACACCTTTACGGATTGGAGTGGGATTTTGTTACATATTGTATACTCTATAACTGATAGAAATCCGACGACAGCCGTAACACAAGGTTTGCCGGAGACATAAAAAAATAGATACAGAGAACGTACATCCCCTGCAAAAAAGTGAATCAATTAAAACTTGAACCTGTATTTTACAAGCTTTCTCACATTTCATCATGAGTATCGGTCAATAATTTATCAGAATATGTACTCAAAGTGGCTTTCCAAATAAATGTTACTATCACCGTGTCAATTATCACATAGACGACAGTTATTTCCTATGTCCGGTTCTGCAGCGCTAAAATGGCATCAACATTGGAAACAAAGGCCGCGGCCTCTAGCGGCAAGTTAGCACCGCGACATTAATAAAATAGAGAAAAATTATACAAAAATTGTTGGTACAACACAAATGCGAAGAACTAAACAATTATAATAATCTTTTTGTTTTTGGTACCAAAGGGGCTTCCTCTCTATTTTTTCGTGATCTTGAGGCCCTCTATGCTGCACGGAACTTCGACGCACCACCAAAAAAGGACTAAAAATTAAAAATTAAAAATTAAAATATTCATCTCCTTATCAGAGGTTGACTTACTTCTATTAAGCGATTGCTCTCCCAGCACTGGTTTCTTTTCCTACAACATAACCGCCTCTATGGTCTAGTGGCTAAGACCACCGGTTTACACCCAGAGGTCCCGGGTTCGATTCCCAGTGGGGGTACATGTTTGTGTACTCGGTTTGGTTGGTGGTAGGGTTTGTTAGTCCGCCTGGCTAGCTACCACCATCTTATCTAAATATGTCGCCATAAAATCAATGTTGTAACATTGTTGTGTTCCGGCAGCTAGAGATAAGAAAGCCAGTGCCTCACTAGTTGAGGTTCCCGGGTGAAGTGCTCTTCCATCATTGGCCTTATCATCACTTTACATCAGGTGAGATCAAGGCACTGTGCTTACGCGTAAAATATAAAAAAAAAACATAAGTTCCTTTAAATGAGGTGTGAAAAAGCAACTCGCACTCGGGTCGGCAACGTGTCTGGACTCTAATTCTGCTTAACATCAGGTAGAACGGAGTCATTTCTCTACTTATTCCTTTATAGAACAATAATAACGTTAAAGATTAATTGGGTCTTGTAAAAATGAGCTTAGGACTATGATGGCGAGGCAGTTTTGTTTCTATGTTATGTTCACTCAACAATCAGACTAGCTGCGGCCGAGATCGTGCTGGCGCCTCGCCTGGCACCGACGCGGCCTCCGATCGAATGTCAACGGCCGCTGCCAATTGGCTTATTAGCTGCTTATTGCGAAGGCCTTGGTGTTGGCCTTCGTTCACATGTTTGAAGGTTATCCTATAACTTTTATTCTTGAATCCTCTTAAGATTTCAGTTTGAAAGGCAAATAATCTTTCTAAAATATTTTGCACGACAACTTTTTGGTACAAGGCCTCCCGGCGAAGGGTTTTTTGAAGCTTTGTCGTAGATTATGACTTGGATAAAGTATTGTAAGAGCTGATAAATACAAGAAACTTAATTCTGAATATTATTATCACGAATTGCAAAATACCAAATCGGTCCGTTGCTAATCAATCCTAACCGTCAGCTGTAGTTAAATTTCGATTATTAGAAAATAACGAATATTATTATAAGATATCCATTTTTTTACTAAATTGGAATATTCAAATTCGAAATTTAATATTTCTGCGTATTTGGGAGTTTGTTTCCCTTCAATCACAACGTGAACAAATTATTGTAGCAATACTGTTATGAGAGACACGCATATAATAACATAATGTAAATAGGTGTAGGCATCACACCGAGCGTGAAGGTAGATATTTACGTACCTGATAAATACTGGCATGGCTCAGTAATTGGAAGCCCCGCTGCGAGCTTGTCATTGGAAATTTGCGACTGTATAAATACGTTCAATTACTAATTCATTTTATACCCAGCAGAAGGTACTGATATAATTTTGACGAGATAAATTTATTGTAGTGTAAGTTTTTCAGTTTTTATTATCATTAAAATATATCGCGTTACGGACAGTGCCATTTAAGAAACTGTCATTTAATTATGGTTATAAGTCAATGATTTTAATAATGCACAAAATATAGTCATATAAAATTATCACTTTTATGATTTGTTATCTAACCAATACCTCGGGTTAAAATATTATGTAAAATAAATAGAAGTAGGTCTGTATAAGTATTTCAACGTTGCATAAGAAATGTAGGCTGATGGATAGTAATGCCGAGGAGCATACTCCTCAGAGCGTCAGCGTCGGCAAAATACGCTCAATGCTTCAATACTTATGGCTCTATGTTTTGTAATTTAACTGCATCTAATAGAACCTTTAAAAACGAAACACAGCAATGCGACAAAAATCGAAATTACGGTGGTGTGTGGTGTCAGTCGGATTCAAACCAGTTCCACCACCATGGTAAAACGATATGTAAAGATCGATATTTTATGGCAGCTCTCCTTTGGTTCCAGGCGTTCAAGCTGTTCAAGCGCAGCCGGTCCCGCAAGAGCGGGCGCAACCGCGTGTCGCCGGCGCTGGTGCGCGCGCCCGCCTACAGCGGCACGGTGGACGCGCGCGCCGACATCGACCTGCGCTTCTGCGCCGCGCCGCCGCCGCTCCGCCTCGACGACGCCGCCTCCTGCCACAGTGGCTACCACAGCGGCTGCCACAGCTACAGCTCGCGCAACGAGTCCGAGAACGAGTCCAACTGCGCCCGCTCCGACTCCGCGTACGACTCCGCCCGCAGCAGCCCCGCCCACCACCGCGCGCCCGTCTGCTACGCCACCGTCACCTACTTCAACGTCAACGACAGCGAGGATAGCAGCAGCATCCGCACCGAGTACACGCTCCTCGACTACGAGCTCGACGACGACCACGAGGACGAACTCACCCAAAACATGATCAACGAGAGCATAGAGCTCGTCAGCACCTTATGAACTGGCTCAGGACGAGTGCGGCTATAAATAGGCTTCGTGTGTTCCGCTGGGGATTTACAGAACTTTCCAACTAGTTTCGTATTCTATTGTTTTCGGATTTCCAATCACACGAGTATAACCCTAGAACAATATGTGGATAGTGTTCCACCGAAATGAAAACGATTTGTGTTGGAGCGAAAGCAATTCCTTTATCGTGTGTACTTAGCGCTTCCTGAAATTGATATCAATCCAATATCACGTATAAAATGAATATTATGATTACCTATATCTCGTGTGTTGCGTTACATAAATCATAAATTATAAATCTTTTAGTGGAGTTAGCGCGTGATAGGTTTACCAAAGTGTATGTGATAATAAGGAACGAGTGTATTTATAGTAAGTTAGTATAGTTAGATGTTTATGTACGTTGATCTCAGACAAATGAATTTTATTAGCGGGTAAGTCACTGAGTTCGTGTTAACAATGATGTTCCATAGAGTCTAGTTGGGGGCTTGTTCACGCGTCGGTTCTCGGCTGGCTGGCTAGGGCCGAACCACTGTCAGCTTTAAACAAAACAGCTTTATGATCGAGGAACTATGAAGATTGGTTACAACACCGGCTCTAGGCACAGCTCCTGCGACATGCCGTCACGTAAACAAACCTTATTCCACATAGATGTTGATTGGAGCTAAATAAAACTCAAAACTTGTACACAGTACTCTTTTATGTTATTGTGTCACATTTTACCTTTCAAAATATGTTTATTTATCTCGTATTGTAACCTGACATTTAAGTTCTTAATTTTGTCAGAGAGGACTTAACTCCACAACAATTTAATATTTTGTTTTATTTTTGTATCAGCATCATTATCTACTATAATAATTCAGTGAAACTATTCTTTTCCTTTTTAAATTTGTAAATATTATGAGCTAAGAAAACTCAAGACATAAAGTAGGTATACGTGATGTTTATTTGTTTGTAACTTGAAGCACTACATGTAATTTCTTAGTGATTAAGTAGATTAACTAATGTAATTAATTGTTCATATTGAATGATGATTAAAATATCTTATATTTTATTTGTGTGGTTTATCTTAACTATTATTTTCCTCTAATGTCGTTAGTTTTGTACTTATATTAAAATTGGGTCGTGTTGCTATTTAAATTACCAAAAATATTAGACAATATTAGTTAATTATATATATAAATAAGAATACTTAATGTCATCTTTAATTCGGAATGGAAACGATCAAAGAAGGATTGCTTCGACGCAGTTATGTTTGCTTATGATAAATATTTACATGGTTCGTTTAGGTACTCATAATAATATACACAAAAGATCTTTCTCTTGTATAAGTAAACGTGAAGACAATTTATTAACTACTAACAGTATTCTTCTAAGCACTACAATTGAACACTATTCCTTCAGAGAAAATTGATTACTATCATGGCAAACTAGGAATTAAAATATTTATTACTAAAGTAAAAGAGTTACCATTTCTTATTTACTAATAACGTTGTACAAATTATAGTGCGAGTATGACCGTCTTACTTTTGATTCTTGTTTTATTATAAAGTGGCTTTAAAGAAAATCTCTGGAAGCAGCATTTTCATTTTAACATTATCATCATAATGAGTACTTGTAAGCTTTCTTTTATTTGTGTTCCAACCATTATCACATGAATGTTAGTGTGTATTATTCCCATAATGCCACAAACCGGTCGTAAGTACCCAAACCCATTGAGTGTATTGCAATTATAATATTTTTGCCGGCGACAATGGCCGGCCGGTTGTCACCGCGCTTTGTGCCGGCCGTGTTAGCGAACAGGTTTCCTTTCAAGATCACTCCAGTACGCCACGGAGAAATAAGATGAGGACTCATTGTTGCGACTCTCTATGTCCAGATACGTTTTGTGCATAAAGGACGCACTTGAAAAAAATAAGTAAATATAGAATCATGTTTTTGCGGAGCCTGACCGGCTCATCTTGGTGTAGTTTATTTTTTGTTGTATTGGACGACTCTTAGAAAGTGGCAAACATTTTTTGTAAGTAGTGTAATGTTTTAATGTACATTTTAATAAATCTTAAACATGATAAAAAGGATCATCTCATAGACAAACATAATCGAGACTAGCTGTTCGCAATTCAATATTCTATATTATTATTATAGGACAAATGTAAGGTAGATAGAAAGACTCAAGACTCGGATCGTAATGAAACTAATCGCTTCACGACGCGCTTTCAATCGTAGTTAACGAACGATAATTTGTACATCGTCTTTGCAGGAAAACGATACACAAGAAATAAAGCGGGTGGAATTGATTTACGACGATGACGATGTACACGTATTCGTTCGTTAACTACGATTGAAAGCGCGTCGTAAAGCGATTAGTTTCTCAAGTATCTTCGATTTAGTGACATTGCAGACGCTAATATTAATTTGTGCTTGGTTTCATCAATCTGTTGAGACTATTTTCGTATTCAAGCTAACTGTCGAGCTCCACTTTCGTGTGGTTTCGAATGGACTTTGCCTGTGACATCATTGGCCATACAGCACCATCATCAGCTCGAGAACTCCCGGCGCAGAGACTACAAAACAGAAATAAAGGTTGTTAGCAATCATATTGCAAATCCTGCGTAGATCTTTCTGTATTTTGACCGACTTCTCTATCATTTCTATCAATAAGAGGATTTGAGGACTAATCGCTAGGTGATCGCAGTGGCTACTATTTTTGTATTACCTTTTTCGCGATAAAATGAAGCAATTGACGACGTCATTTTTGTACAGATTAGTCTTGAGTCCTGAGTACAAGAGAATGCCATATGTTACTTTTCATTCCGAGAAAATATCTTCATACCAGTGACGATCTTATGCGTCCCCAACACTAACACAAAGTGCCTATCTACATAATATTGGACTCGACTATACATAAACGTGGTTTATTAAAAAAAACAATATTACGATAGTGAGGTTACTTCCCGCACATTATCGAGTAACCCTCTCTCCGCGGATCAGGATTCGGGATCACAAAGAGAACTCGTTTAAATCCCGGGACTCGTTAGTCTGGTTCCTTTTCTGCAGTGAAAATATTAGGTCGTATTTTGGATTATTGCATGAGTTAGTCTGTAAAAAGTATTGTTATGGCGTTGTTAGTATTGTATAGATTTTATTTGTTTGCACGGTGGCGCGTGTTTGCGGTCGCTGAGTATCCGCAGATCACATAATAGTGCACGTGTCTTCGTTTGCGTTAAACGAAGTTTAACAAAATGGGAATTATAATTTGTGGATAGTTAAGCTGAAAAGTAAAACTTTTTACTAACAACCTAAATATTCGATTTATTCTGCACTTAGACGTATTTAACTTATCGGGAAAAATTTCCAAAATAATATGTTAGGTATTATTGACTTGAAGTTAGTACCCACTTATAGCTATTTCCAATTCGTCTTCAGCCTATAAACGTCTCATTGCTGGGCTTAGGCCAGCGCACGCTGGCTCAACCGGGACCAACGGCTTGATGTTACTTCTTCGTCTAATGCATTATCATCTATCCAGTGACTACTAGAATATGTAAATATTATTTAATACTTCCGAAAAAAAGCCAAGAGAATATAATTTATCTACATTAGCTGTTTTTTTAATGAGTACTTACTTACTTCTGATGTATACCAATTAAATGATGTTAACTCATTAGCTACGAAAGTTTGTGTTTGTCTGTGATAATATAATGATGTCTAGACTGTGACGGCGTTATGTTTGTTCGTAAATAAGCAATTATCACCGACTACTAGCAAGCGGTCATGGACTAAATTGGTGTGGAGTAGAACGAGTAGTATGGAGGGATGATACGTGGTCATGATTCGTGGATTGATCTCCACTTGTAGAAACTTCAATGAAATGCACTTAGTAGGATAATAACTGTTTAATAAGTGTTTGCAAGGTTAACTACAAACTAGAAATTTAAAATTAGGTTTATAAAAATGTGTCACTTGTGCGTGTGCCCAAGATAGAAGCCGACAGCAGTGTTGCCAACCTTTTTACAGTTCGCGCGAGGGGTGCGTTCACAAACGCCACACCACCCTCCACGGAGAAGAATAAGTTAACAAGAACAAAAACTTATGCGACTAATTCATTGATAACAGCTCTGTTACATCAAAATTAATAAGAACCGAATAAGAATTCTAATCCAATTTTAGTTATAAGTTTTTTAATCAAAAATACAACTTTATAATTAATATACTTTGACAACTTTACGCCTATAAACCTAAATGGTTCGTCTAGGCGTTGCACGTTCGGTTAATTCGGACGCAAACATGATCTTATCTATAATAAAACACAATAACAAGAGTGATAACATGCGTGTAGTTATCAAAACAGCAACAAAAATGAAGTCAAGTTACATTAATGCAGAAAGAAAGTCCACATAGTTATGTTCCCAGCATGATACAATAACAATTGTAGGTCCCACCTAACACTAAAAAGCAGTGTAAAATAAAATGTTATGTTGAAAATCGAACCCGGGAGAGTTAGAGGATCTCAGACCGGAGATGTAACTGCTAGGCATCAGGGGCAACTGTGTTGTTGTCCTTTTTCCCGACAAAATGAAGCGACGTGACGACGATGACGGTTCGACGTAATTTTTGTAGAGATATAGTCGTAAGTAGATATAGTCTTGAGTATAAAAATTGCCACAGGTTACCTACTCTTCATTCCGAGAAAATTTATACCTTTTTTGGCAAAAAGTATTCAAAAGCAATCGTGCATTACAAAACTTCCGTTATGTGTAAAGCAAGTCCTTTACGCTATACCATTCAGCTCTACTTTTCAGTTTGCAGTTCTACGAAATGTTACAAATTACAAACTTTTTTATTTTATCTTAGTAGTTTGTTTGTTTATTGTAAATTAAGATCAGTTATTTATAATGGTTAAAATGTATAGTAGTAGTAGCGGTTTAAGGTCACGATAATTATGTAACTTTCACAAAGACTGTTCCGCAATTATAAAAAACAATTAGAAACATGTGTTTTACAAAACACATCTTTTTAATGTTTTTGTAAAAAAAACATGTTTATTGATAGCGTAATAATCATTGTGCAAGTGTGCAATTTTTCTAACACTAGTAAAAAAACCATCTAAGGGGAACCTTCATAGTTTAATCAAACCGTGAAGGGCAGTATCACGCAGTCAACAAGTCAAACACGCCGCCACACGGCGCACACACGAACACACAAAAACATCGCGTTTTTGCACCCTGCGCTCGCGCTTCCTACGGAAGTACGAGAGAGCGGGACGGATGCATCACCGCGCCCGGAGCGACAGAGACAGAGCGCGTGGGAAACACAGGGGTGGCGATATCCCATACGATCATTGAAGTGGCACCAGTCATGTAGTATTGAATTTATTTAATGCGCCCTCTCGTCGAATTATTGCGGTTCTTTGTGGGGTCAAAGTTACTGTTTTAATTGCTTTAATAGAATCCGTATGCCGCTGGAGCACCTGTGCGATGTTAATCGTTTAATGAGCCCGGCAAATGGCGCCGTGTTATGGTCAGACACCTTCATGCCCACAGGTGGTGTTCAAAACTATTTAGCTCCTATAGCAGTAACGGAATTTTAACGTAGCCGGCAGTATTTTAGGGTTGTCATTCAAAAGTATTTATATGTTATAATTATGTGATACCGGAAAGTATTAAAATGCCCTGAAATGAAACCCAAATAATACGATGCAAATATTTTGTGGTAGGGATTGCTTAATAAGGATTTATTTATTAAAAAATGCGCTATATAATTGTACAAAGGTAAAAAATGATTGTCTGCAAACAGCCCCTTACAAGGCCACATTCTGATAAATTTTCCTGAGAGGTAAAAAAGGTTAAGGGGTAAAGATAGATCAATAAGAAAAAAACCAGCTGAATGATTTAAGAAAATAATTTAATCTCCTTTCAAATCACTTCGTATTCTGTAAATATTTACAAATTTACAATATTTATATTATGTGAAAGTTCACACGGATCACACTGTGCAAAGCGTATTATTTTTATGTAATTGAGCTACTCTATAGGCATGATTGGCACTGGCGGTATACCTTAGCACATTTTTTAAAAGTAAAACACACTCAATATGTAAACTTGTTAACAAAATACATAGTATACAAGAAACTTGGCATACTAGAACAACGAAAATAAACTCGCGTTTATACAATTATGTTATAATCGATTCCCCTGGCGAGTGCCCCAGGTGAAGATTGCTTAATAAAACTGTAATAAATATTAAGAGGAAGCTTATTAACAAAATTGAGAACAGTACAATATGTTTCCACTTTGGTATGGATGCTAAAATTGACTTCATTTACAATTAAATGCTGACTATTTATTGTAAAAGGTAAATTCACAACCGTATTTTCTATATTTGGAACCCATTAATTTTATTATTATTTTATTTTGGTTATTACATTGGAACATGAGACACTTAAAAACCCATCGTAACATATAAATTTACTAAGTAGGTATTTGCTTTTTCATTTTAAATATTTTTAAAGACAGATAGCGTTAAAATTAGGTAAACAATATGTTTTTATTTTTCTAAATAAATTGTCATCTAATTCTGTTATGAATCTTCCGGTCAGTAAAAGTGAAAATACTAAAATACTCGTATATTTCAGACTTATTTTGAGATGAGAGCCAGTCCTTTTCAAACACAGGTTTTGGGTCAGTGGTACGATTCAAATTCACATTACGATTTACATATAAAACATTAAAGCTTCATTTTTGGTACTTAACTCTAGTGACTATTATTAATAAACTTAATTCATATACTATATTGCTATCACACAACTTACGTAGCATTTATAAACTCGTTAAATCTACACAACAGTAAAATCTCGAAAAATATTTATAATTTAGTTATTTTTGATTAAACTCTGAGATCTATCACAACATTGGCTTTTTTTGACTCCAATTGCATAAAAAATAATTATAACGCAACGATTTTACAAGTACATCGGTATCATAAAAAAGAACATAAAAGTTCATTTCTGAAAATATAAAAAAAACTAACGAAGTTGGAAAGTATGGCAAAACGATGTATGTTGTTTTATCTCCTTAGTTTTTCAAATTTCTTTTTTGTACTTGTCCACAAAATACACTGTACAGAAAAACTGGATGGAGTCACATATTCACATGGCTAATATTTACAACTAGTACGCTAACTCTGCTCCCCAAGGCCTATAAGGTTTCGAGCTATTTTGTGAATACTGGTGATGTGGGGGGTGATGGGGATACGGCGCTGGATAGTGGGGCGCGGGGGGAGCAGCATGTGGGCCTGGGGGCGCAGGAGGGGCCGGAGGACCCGGGGGGTAGTGGGGGTAACTGGGAGGGGCAGAAAGAGGGGCTATCGTTGGCGCTGACACCGCAGTCACCGCTGAGGAGGTAGCTGGCTCTTGTCTATGCCCTAATTCTGTGTACCCATGCTGTGGCTGCGGCGCTACCGGCGTCGACGGATACTGAGGGTAGCCCCAATTAGCTGACTTGGCAGCCAACTCGCGTTGCGCGGCAAAGCACTGAAGGTGGCTCATGAGCCTCAGCCGCAACGGGTCTTGGATGTCCAGCCCCTCGCAGCTCACCAGGTAGCGCGCCACCTCCGCCGCGCACTCCCGGAACCCGATGCTGTGGTAGTCCATCGCGTACCTTTGAGGGTCGTACGCGAACGTGTCTAAACCTGCAACAATACGAAAATTTATTATTATTTAACGATCCAATAGATTGTCAAACAAGGAAACAAGTTGAAGTTTGTAGTTATTGTAATAAGGTAGAAAATAAAAGTTAACAGAAAACTGACGGTGATGAACGATCAAGATTGATGCAAATGACCCCACGTGGTCCAGATGCACGTCTGAAGAAAACAAAGCAGCTTGACTCCATTCATAGCGCCCCTCGTAAGAACCCTTACGCAACAAGTTAAAGATGACAGAGATAGCTTGAGTACACCATACGGTGTAAAAGAGATGGATAATGGCATGTGTAACGGCACCCCATGTGAGCGTCTCGCCAGGGGTTGGCAAAAAGATGGTCTGCTATCCCCTTCGGCGGGCGCGTAAGAAAGGTCGAGCGATCTGAGTTAAATGGTTCACTGGGCCACCGGAACAACGCCCGGGGGATGCAAATATAAGAGTTGTTTCTTTCTTTAACAAATTCTTGTTTTGCTTTTGTTCTTTTTATGTGAGTAGTAGGTTTATAGCTGTCCCTATACTGCCTATACCCTGTCAAAGTCTAAAATATTGCACAACTAAATTTCGTGCCTGATCCCGCCAATAGCAGATATATCTGTAGATATATAGATTGAGCACGCAAATGTTGTCTGGTATACGTACTAGATTGACGTTGAAAAGATTAATCAAAATTGTATTTTCTTCTAGTAGTCTAGCAATAATACAAGCAATAAACATGCTATCTAACTTAATCTAAATCTGTGATTTACATCAAATTTCAATCTCAGTCACACTCACATCCTTTTTTTCTTTGAAACTAATTACGGGCCTCACTTCTTCCGACCAAAACGAGAAGCAATCCTTTGTGTTTCGCAGCTATTTCAATATCAAAGTAAACCACTTATACTTGTACGAATCGTACAATGGTTCCCTTCCTTCCGCTGCGCAGTTGGCCTTGTAATGCTTTTTTAATATTTCTATATTTTTTTATACGCAGGTGTGACAACCCTTCGCCTAAGCGTCTTGATCCGCTTCCGCCTGTCACTGTACACTGTTTAGACGAAAGTGGATTATGAACCCGGTGTTAAACTAATGTCTTTTTAACTCTTTTATATATTTATTTGCTTTGAAAATTTATTTGTTTTGAAACTATTGAAACTTAGGGAACCATAGAAAGAAAGAATGAAAAATACTTTGATTTTATTTGCATCATTAATTGTAGTGATGACTTGATTTGAATGATGGAGGCCTTTGCCCAGCTGTGGGACAGTTATAGGCTGTTTAGTTTACTTACTTTTTATTTGCATTTGAATACCATAGGCGTTAAATAGGCGTAATAACATCAAAGCTTATTAAAGTTCAACAGTTTTGACTACGAGAGTGGTTTTTATATATACAAATTAAATGACTACTTTTATCATTTCCACCTTAATGGTATGGCATCGGCTTCCCACGGCGCTTAATGCGTCAAACATTGCCGAATATGAGCTGGGAGTCAATGCGGAGGGCGCCAACCCTCCGGCGGCGAGTCCCAGCAGAGGGCGAGTGGGACCGGCCGCCGCCGCCGTTCCCACACGAACCCGCCGATCAGTTGTTATCTAATATTTGTCATTGTGGGATATAGGGTTACTACAGTCACTGGATGTCGCGATAAACGGTGTAATTGTTTTGTAAAACTTTATTTATTAATTTCTACTTTAACGGATTGACTGTGAAAAACCTGTTATCTACCGTTACCGATGCTATTTACCGTTGCCGCGAGAAGCATATAAAGCCTTTTTTATATTTTATATCAATGTCAGTATATACTTACAGGACAGGGCGCTATGGCGCTCATTAGGGGAGGCCTATGTCCAGCAGTGGACTAATATAGGCCGATGATTATGATGAAGTATATACAATTTTCTTTATGAAGTACATTTAAGTGTCAAATAAAACATTTACATTAAATAAATTTTAGTATTTTATATTTTTTAGATTAGACACATTTTTTTGTATTGTTTTAGTGTTGTGTTTACGCTATTCCTTACGCGAATCTTATTATATAGATTATGTAACTTATGTTTTCAATTCTCATTTTAGTTTTAATAAATTATAACAAAAGAAAAATAAAACTATCGATAATTATCCGGCGGTTAAATAGACAAACAAATTCCAATTAAAACCATTTAAAGGGTAAGTGGCCGCGTCCAGCAGATCATATCACTTCCTGTTTGTAGTTTTTGTCGGCGCCAGGTGTGTCCGTCTGTCCGTCCTACCTGGTAAGTGATTCGACAGACGCCGCCGCCGCACCGCAGCATTGTGCCCAAACGTGATTATTATTGAACCTTAACAATAACTTACAATGTTACTTTGTAAGCTATGTGCGTGCGAATGTTGTGATTATGAACTTTAAAAAATGTTCGAATGCCTACGAACTATCAAAAAGTATTTAACAAAATATTAAATCGATTAAATACGCTACACTGTGTATTAGAAAATAAATATTTAGAAGTGTGTTTTATTAAAGAAACAATTACCTATTAGATAAAACTTTGGATAGGTACTTAGAACTAGTATATTTGCATAATTATGTGAGTATCTAATTAAATTATATTCCCCATGGTAATGCTTGGTGAGTTCGGTTTCTGAGTCATACCAGCTGACCGCAGACAATTTGGACGCGTAAACCACAATCGGTTCCTGACTTTAAACGACCGTAGCGGAAGGAAGAGCAGCCAATTAGCTCGTCGTAACAAAAGGCAACGGACTTTTACATGTCAACTGATGATTTAATAATAAAACGATTTTCTGTAAACTCGAACATTGACTTTAAAAAGACAGTAGTTTCTAAACAGTGACATAATTTAACAAAGTTTTTAAACGGGGGGTTTATTAAACACTGAGGAAATAATATTTAATATTAATAAAAAGGTAACGTTTGTGACTTTGTTTGTGTGTCGGGGCTGATCTCTAGAACTACAGGTAGGTACAATTCCAAAAAATATTTTACTGATAGAATGCTACATTACATCCGGGTAACATAGGCTATTATTTAATTTTATAAAAACATTTTAACTTCTCAAATCCACGCCGACGAAGTATTAATACATATAGGCATAGGTAAATATGTATGTAATGTAAATGGTAATCTATGTATAATAAGTATGTATTTAAGTATTTTAAGTATGTTTATCCGTTGTCTACTAACCATTTAACGAGTTTCTAAACAAAGCTTCTCTTGGGTGAGTATAATTGGTGTGAGTGTAAGATAGTTTTTTTTTTGCCCGACGACGTTTCGGCCGAGTTGAAACGGAATAAAATAAACATACATAGTTACCTATATAATTTTTCAAAAAGTGTTTTATAACAAAAGAATTTAAGCTACAAGAAAAAAGATTTGTTTTTACACAAGCAAAAAATACAGTTCCAGTGGCGCACTAGGACAGGGCGTCCCAGCTTTGGTCCACCTGTCGCACCCGGACACGGAAGCGGCGTGGGAACACGGGACCGCGCCTCGCCCGCGCCCGCGCACCCGCATGCGACAGGATCCTCTGGGGATCGCTCGTATTTGGAATTCGATGTTAGTTAGTTGGAGGTAAGTTATTGGGTTTCGATAGATTAACTTTATTGGAAATTGTTTAAAGTGTGTCCGGACATAAACAAACGATACTTTAGAGTACTCTGCTTCACCTGAGTGGTTAAAATCTTCTTAGAGATTGACAATTTTATGTACTGCCTGTTGTGTGATTAAAAATAAAAAATATATCACGCTAAGCTTTGGTGCGTTAATATTATTATGGGCTTATTTATTGGCAACGAAATTGTATACCTAGTGCATAATCATGTCATTGTAAAATGTTACAAAATGCTCCACAAAAGTTACTGCGGTGGGAGAGTTCGTAGGTATTATAGTTCACTGTAAAAGCAAGACGTTTTAGTTATGTTAACGGATTATTGGTAAGTATGTTATTTACTGTAAAATCAGGTATCTACTACAACAAATATATTACTAGTTTACATCCGGACATACTATAGTTTTTGTCAGTTATGTTTATTACAGTTTTAAAAATGCATACATTAATTTCATTAACTTTATTTTCAATAAATATGATAATAATATGATTTAGCTAACGGTGCCAGTCAATTAAATGTTACAGATAGTTGAATAGCGAAAGTAACAGTGTAAAATAAAAAACGATGCAATTTCATTGAAAGCACAGGATAGCGGAACGGAAGCAACCTTACCTTGCGCTTTTGATTCTTGGAGGTTTTTTAAACATATCTGCGGCCGAGTCCCGTTTAACATTTTGCGCTTTTTATATCGATCGTTTCAATGTTTAGTGTATTTCATTGGAAGAGGAAGTAAGTCGTTGAGGGTATGAATGGCAGGTTGTAAGACGTAACGGGAATGATTCTGCACATCCGACGACGAAGGCTCGATTAGAGGTTGCGAGGCTGTCACTTCCTGTTTTTTTTTTTCTGATTGAATGGAGTATTGATAAAGACTTTCTATAACTGTCCGAGACTAACTTAGAATAATATTCGTTTTGTAGTTGTTGTACGGAGTTACTGCTCGTAGCAAGTTTTTTTATGTTTCAAATAATAATATTTTTTATTGGTATAACTTGTTTTTAGATGACTAAGCTTAATAACACTACTGCTTGGCGGCTCAAATACTTTTTATGATCTTCTAATTTTCTAAAAGCATTTGTAAGCTTCCTTTACAAATACTTTATTAGTAAACTTCCTGTTTTTTTTAAAGTTATAATTTACATAGTTTTACGCCAAGAACGTATCGAGGATTTAAATTTAATGATGCAAGAAATGCTGGCTCAACAAAACCTAACACTGATCAGCAATCGTGAGTAGCAGTCGTTAGCGCGGTGCTGATGCTTGGGGGGCACTGACCTTTGGCGTGCAGCGTCTTGCGGTGGTCGACGGTCTGCTGCAGGATCTCGGCCTTCGCCATTTTGGCACTGCCCTGCTTCTTACAGGCGGCCGGCACAAACTGCTTGACCTCGATTAGCGAAGTGTTGATGCTTGGGAGGGCACTGACCTTTGGCGTGCAGCGTCTTGAGGTGATCGACGGTCAGCTGTAGTATCTCAGCCTTCTCCAGCTTGGCGCTGCCCTGCTTCTCGCAGGCGGCCGGCACCAGCCGCTTGAGCTCGGTGAGTGAGGTGTTGATGCGGTCGCGGCGCTTCTTCTCGATGACGCCGCGCCGCCGCTTGCGCGTCATCAGCTGGCACGAGTCGCCGCCGGGGGACCTGGACAAACGAGCTGGTTACTATCACAGGCGCTGAAAAGGTCAAGGAATGAGGAATTCGATCGAAACTTATCGTTTTTCAATACCTATGATGGTAAGTGACGCTAGCTGAAGGTGGAAGCGTGTTTAACCCTCAAGTACTGAGGAATGCTTGAATGGCTTTCGAAATGTGGGCATACGGACGCATGATATCTATATCCTGGACTCAGAAAATTACAAATGAGGAAGTTCTGCGACGAGTAAGCCAGACGTAAGCTTTTGCACACTGTCAAGTAGAGAAAAGTTACATATCTGGGTCATGTGCTGAGGCACGACAGACACGAACTCTTGCAACTTATTATGATGGGAAAAGTGGCTGGAAAGAGGAGACCTGGTCGCAGAAGAAAGTCGATGCGGAATATTCAGGTGTGGACTGGAATAGCGAATGCCACTGAACTTTTTCGCCTTGCCTAAGACAGGACCGAGTATGCAGAGCTGGCTGCCAACCTTCACTAGTTGGAGAGGCACCCTAAGAAGAAGAAGACTGCGGAACTAGCTAATTCATTCCAACAATGTCATACTAACATTGATGTTCTTGTGTTTTGAATTTGTATGATTGATGTACCAAATAAAGATTTTTTCTATTTCTATTTCATTGATGAGTTGTTAAAAACAAGTTATTTTTTTAATTCTTTTGTTTAGTAGGTGATTACAACCACATCTAAGTCCTTAAAACATATAGATTGATATATAAATTAAAATCCATTTCATCATGAATCATTAACCAGTCACACGGCACTAATCAAACCAGTCGCAATAAGTTGTTATTCCCCTATAATATGGGGATTACAAAACTTTAAGTCACACACATAAGCTTTATATTAAACTAAACGTAAATCCATTTACAATGAATTGAATTGCAAATTAAAGTTTTGTTTTAGTTGATTAACTAACCTTGCTACATCTACGCGTTGGGAATTTGTTAATTAAAACTTTCTTGCTTTCGTTATGTATATTCAAAATTATACACATAACTTTCAAACTCTTGGGAAAATTGCCACAAAACAAATACTCTACAGAATGCTCTCTCAACTACTACATTAGTATCTTTAGAGAACACTGATAGCTTTGCTAAGGCTTGTTAGATAAAATGTAGCCAGATAAAGAATTCGGCTTCTGGAAACAGCAAATCCAAACACGGTAGACTAGCAACTCAAAGGTAACTAACCTTTGAGTTGCTAGTTTTTTAGCTATTTCCAAAAAAATATTATAAAAAGTTTCCTACATATTAAAGGATAATAATGATAAAATAGGGTGGCATCAAAATTCTAATATGTCGCAGTGTGCGCTGAAAGACACAGAACCTCCCTACAATAAAAGAAAGAGAGGCAATAAATTAACTTTGAGTTATTACTCAAATTTAATTACGTAGCAAAGTAGCGGAGCAAAATTTCAAAGACTCGTAGCACGCGCTACGACTCGTAGAAGCGGTAAAAGCTACGGAAAGTTATTGTTTTACACGTGTTTACCATTATTTGTTATCAGTAACTGTTATTAACTTATTTTACCCATGTAAAGACTGTTCATTTCGTTGTTTTTATTAAAATTATTTACTTCTTAGTAAATAACACTAAATTATTTTCGCAATTAATAGTTCAGTATTGAGATAATATAAAACTATGATGATGTATGTACATACAGTAATGATATGTTATTTTGAGCACAAAGTATTTAAAATACCACAAGAGTAAAAAAGTATTTTAAATGTGTTAATACTCACTGCGCATCTTTGCTGCTGCTTTCTTCAGAGAAGGCATCGTCTTCACTTTCGGAATGGGTTCTCTTGTTCCTCTGCGCAGGAGCAGGGGGTGCGGGGGCAGCCGGCGGGCCCCAGCTGTACCCCCACTGGGGGGGCTGCGTCTGACCCTGGAGGGCCGGCTGCTCCATATGACGATGATGATACTCCATTACACAAGAAAGCACTTAAAATTGTATTCGAACAACGAACTTTATTTTTAATTAGTCAATAAAACTATTAAAAGTTTGCCAAACTTTTCTTCACTTTCGATGTTATCACTTAAGAAAACTTTTGCAGGCACGTGACGTTGGCGGTAAGGCTCCGTGCACACGGGCCACGTGCGCGCGCGTGGACGGCCGGACGCGGAGTGCGCGCCGCGTGCGCCCCGCGTGCCGGCGCCCTACGCCGCGCGCCCAGCGCAACCGGCCGCTACCCGCACTCGCATCACCCCAAAACACACCCTAACCCTTACCAATAAGCTCAAATCGAACGCATTTCCAAACGGTAACTAATACTGCACCGCAAAAAAAGTTTGATAGCTGCGCTGTGCCATAACTGTTGCTATTGCAGTCGCATAAGAGTCACGCGTTACACATTATATAGTTTAGCTGCATATTAAACGACTAGATTATTAGATTTTCCAAAACTGACAAGTATAATAGTCTTTTAAGTGTAGAAGATAGAGTTCAAATTCAATTGTTGTGAAGTAATTTGGGTGGTTCAGAGGGCCACGTGTCGGGCGCACGGTGGGAAACTGAGGAGCAATTAGGAACGCAATTTCACTCGCGAACTATTGGTGTGAACTCTTTGTCGGGGGCCCGACCGTGGGACGGCTCAGAGTACATGGCTTAGTACATACATAAAGTTCTAACTCCGCTATTGTGACCACCCCCTTATGGTTTCCTCCTGAAATGGGAATATTACCTTTGCTTATCGCTGTGTTTGAATGCTTGTTCATTCGCAAACATTTTTTTTAAT
This sequence comes from Eudonia lacustrata, assembly GCA_947562085.1. Classification (NCBI taxonomy): domain Eukaryota; kingdom Metazoa; phylum Arthropoda; class Insecta; order Lepidoptera; family Crambidae; genus Eudonia; species Eudonia lacustrata. The sequence continues at coordinate 28,476,638 of OX387340.1, read as the reverse complement.
TATAAATAGTTTGTATTTTAGAATAATATCTGAAAAAATAATATTTAAGAAGTCGAACATAAACATACTATAAAACATTTCAATCGGCCAATCACCATTAATAAAATAAATCTGTATGTTTTACTTCTTCTGTGTTCATCCAAAAAGCATTTTTTTATATAGAAATTAGTTTAACTGATAACAATTGAAGATTGTATAAATGTTAATGGGAATACAAATTGAAAGATATTTCATCAGGGCGGGCGGCCGGCGGCGGGCGGCCGGCGGGCGCCGCGCGTGTGTCGCTGGCCTGAGCACTCGTGCTGGTAGTCTGGCCTTGGGGCATGCTGCCTGACAAGTGGGTCACCTACTGACGGAAGGTCGTGGTGATAACAATCTAAAGATTTGTTTATCAATTTTATATAGAAAAAAATATATCAACCTAAAATAATTTTAAATTAATAATTCATAGTAGCGTTGTCCCTACAACGGACCCTCGCTTAAAATAATATGTTACATTAGACACGACGCGAGTCAATCCGTAAAAAGTGTTTCAACTCAATATGTGCAATAAGGGTTCGCGAAAAGTTTGTAAAAAAGTACCCATAAAGATCCGTAAGAGAAATAATATAAAAATGTATGTATAAGCAGATTGTCAAGCTTTTTATAAAGCTGTAGACTTGGTCTACTTGCATTTTCATGCTGTTATATACTAATAAAGTGGACGGTCGCCGCGTACGCGCCACGCGCTCTCCAATCTCTTTGACACGCCTCGTCTACGCCGATCACAGGGTTGATGACAGCATTAGCATATGCGGATGACACAAACGCCATCATGTCCGCAAACTCAATAGATGCACTGAATATAAAAGCAAACAGTACGCTTGATTTCTTTAGCAATTGGCTTTTGACTAATGATCTTTTGTCAGAAGAACAAAAGATCATTTTGAAGCAAAACTAAAACGTACAAAGAAGGGACTTCTTTGTACGTTTTAGTTTTGCTTACTCATTTAATCAAAAATTTGAATAAAATTGAATGTAATGCAGAAAGGAAAAAGAGAGAATTAACGCGTCGAAAGGATCTGAAATGTGATTTCATACCTAAATTGAACGTTGCAGGTCACTGAGTAAGATTCCAGTCCATCAAGCTGTATAATGCTCTGCCTATAGGCCTTAAATCCATATATGATCTGTATAAATTTCAAAATAAACTCAAGACGTTCTTGTTAAAAAAGTGCTATTACTCAGTTGATGAATTTCTAAGTGATCCTAATAAGTTTTAATATTTGACATAGGTACCATTTTATATTAGTTATTAAGTTAATTTTCATTATTATTGTATATTTGCTAATTTATTTATAATAATTTGTCAATGTAATTAATTTTCTTATTGTAATCTGTATTATTTTATTTTTATGTAATTTCCAATACAATGTAAATTGTTTTATGGAATAAATAACTATGAACTATGAACTATTTAATCAATTTTATTTACAGGCACCTCCATTAGTTCCTCAAAATATAAAACATTCAATTGATACGGTACGAGTGTTACGGTCATACTTCGCAGGTGTTAGCTGGTAATTTTAGCTAAGCTTTGACGCAAACTATTGGCAGTGAAAAGCTCTATGTGCATTAGAACTTAAGACATTACAGAGTCGCTGAGGAGGCTAGAAAGGACAAGCCGCGCATGCGTACTTGCCACATATCCTTTGCTTATCAGTGCAGCGTGCTGTAGTGTATATAAAATTACCATAATCTAATTAAGGTACCTCGAGCTTTGTATGCTTTCAAAGGCTCACATGCTTGTCCAATTGTTATAGTAAGATGGCATTTCTTAAAATCCATCAGTCTTATGACATGGCGTATTTTTTCCTATGCCCGTGTTGTTTTTTTTAAATAAAGGTTATTAATACTGCGCTATTAGCCCATCAACTACAACAACAACAATAAAGCTCGATGGTGCAGTGGTTAATGCGCACGGTCTGCGATTGCTAAGGTTCAGCAACTTTCGCAAAGACTGAGCATCGGAGGGTGACCAAAAATGTATTATCTCGTAATTCTCCGTGCTTCGGAAGGCACGTAAGGCCATTGGTCCCGGCTGCATTAGCAGTCGTTAACAACCACCAATCCGCATTAAATAAATAAATAAATAAACTTTAAAAAAAAAAAAAATATTAATTAATTATTTTTCTATGCAAATAAAGATTTATTTTTATTTTTTTATTTTTTCCTACACTCACACCAACTATCTAGCCCAAGAGAAGCTTCTTTATGAAACTCGTTAAAATGGTTACCAGACAATGGACAAACATCTTAATAAATACGTACTTATTATACATAGAAAACACCCAGACCCGAGACAATTTAGAAAAACAATAATTTCTAAATTGACCCGACCGGGGGTCGAACCCGGCACCTCAGAGATGGCGACACCATGAAAACCGGTGTACAAACCACTCGACCAAGGAGGTCGTCAAAAGGCCGTATAAGAAGGCACATAAGGCCATTGGTCCCGGCAGCATTAGTAGTCGTTAACAACCACCAATCAGCACTGGGCCCGCGTGGTGGTTTATGGCCCGTTCTCCCTCTATTCTCTATCCATAGGGAAGGCTCGTGCCCCAGCTGTGGGGACATATACCTAATGGGCTGGTGATGGTAATGATGATGTGTACACATTAATAATAGCCATTATTACCTATCCAGCACGCTTATACAGGCACAACTTACACTCGTAGTATAACAGAGCTGCGAGTATTTCGCGCATTCAACGATTTAAGTCAAACATTGAACCGGTTTAGTCCTGACAATTTGTTTCTATGTGGGAATGTTTGCGCCTATTTACAATGTCTATAGGCTGATGATAATGATAAAACCCGATTAAAGGTGAGCCTGACATTGGGTTCCACCCTGTAAGTGAGCACTTATGATGAGACTTCATTCTAAAAATAACAGGGAAAGGTTAATTAATTCATAAATCCATTAAAGTTCTTAAAATTAATACACAAAGCACCGTTTGAATATTCATGACAGATTTACGCAAAATTGACGCACGTAATATTTGTGAGACATCCTAATAGTTGCACGAATATAGCACTTATTGCTCTACGAATAAAGTGCAGATGTCGTGTGTAATTTGAGGGTAACTATAGGAAAAAGGAGGGCAAGGTTGACTAACACTTCGTACGTCACATTATTTCCATACACGTCAGCGATACTTGTTGCACGAGCTACTGCTATATTATAGCGACGACTTAGTTAGTTACCGATGCATAATTACCACTTACAACTTAACCACCGATATCTACCTAATTAGGGTTTATTTAGTGTAGTATACATTATTATTGCACCACCCCATCTCTTCCCGTGGGTGTCGTAAAAGCCGACTAAGGGACCATTCCAGAGGATGGGCAGCAGCATCACTCTGAGGTTACCCTCAACCTACTGCGATCGCCAACCCGCCTGCCAAGCGTGGCTATTACGGCAAATACCCCCCCTGATTATTTGGGGGAGGCCTTTGTCCAGCAGTGGACGTCTTTTGGCTGAGACGATGATGATGATGATGATACATTATTATATTATGAGCAATGAAATTAATTTTAAAAAGTTTACGCAGACACCCGTGCGCCGTGCACGCACTATCTAACCAACTAACCAGGAACTAATTTGCAAACATGTTGCCCATTTTAACATGTTGTTTTCCTTTATATTGTGTGTTTATTTGTAATGGAAAGTGTCCAGGGTCTATGTTTTCATATATTTTAACGTTGTAAGGTAGAAAAGAAATGCCCTTTGTTCGGTACTTTTGTATATGTACGCACACAATACTACGTATTTTCTTTTTATTATTTTTAATTGGTTAATATATATCACTAGCATATTCCAAAGCGGGACATGCCTGAAACGGAACGTTTTTTTCTAAGCGCGCAACACTAGAAACTCAAGTGTTGCTATTTTTTTTTCTCTCAACGTTCTCCAATTCGAAAAGGCACCGTCGCTTAGCTCGCTCCGATAGCTTGAGCCTATAAAACTTAAATCAAATATCTTCAAGTGTTTAGCACAAATAGCAGACGTCCGTCGACGCCAGCCTGTGAGATTGCGTTTCTTGCCGGTTCTTCTCAGTACATGGTGCCCCGACCTGTGTAGACTTGCGAATCGATGGCATAGTGACATTCATAAGAGCTAATTTTGAATTTTTTGAAGTTTGAAACAAAACACGACTTTTTAAAGCAGCCCATCATCATCATCAGTGTTCCCTCATGAACAATGTCACTTGAAGACCTGGATGGTGATGGACCTATGCGCATTGCAGGTTTGACGAGTGATCACACCAATCGAGACCTAAACGTGTCTCTCGAAACACGCAAAATACTTCAACGTTTTATTTTATTTCACGTCGTTTTTTGTTTATTTTTTTACATGAAAAAGTGCCGCTTGCGTTTTGTATGCGCTTAATCCCTTTAGGTTCGCCTTCAATCCCACTTGTAGGCATTGTTCTGCACTTAATCCGTTTTCTAATATGTCTTTGGGGTGGACTATAAAAAATAGCTTGCATTGAGCAAGCAAAGCCAGCATTGTGACTTTGTAGGCTGTCGCAGCGAGGTTCTTTGATCAAGATCATATGTTAAAGACATTGTTGAGTACAATAAGATTAACTGAATCTCAAGGACCCTCCTCGAGTTTAGTTTAAAAATAGCGTAGCTAATCCAAAGTGTATAAAAAAAAAGCACATCGAATTTAATCAAAAGCCTATATTTTGAGAAATCATAAAAAGGTTGATGCAACTGACATAATTATTACGAAATTTAAGTCCACTTCCATTACCTACAGGAAGTATATAAAGGTGCCTTTAAACTAACCATAGTTCTTTGGTTTTTTTTTTTTTTTTTTAATGTTTGTTACCTCTGAACTTTTGACTGAGTGAACCGATTTTGATGATTCTTTCTTTATTTGAAAGCTGGTGCTTCCCGTGTGGTCCCATTTTAATTTGGTCCAGTTCTGATGATGGGATCCTCGAGGAATTGAGGGAACTCCTCGAATATTGTAGGCATACCTATCGCGATTTTGGTATTTTCAGAAATAAGTCAAGCATTTGCATTCAGAAAGTATCATTTGATGAAGTGTAACTGATGAAAAAGACCATAGATTGCCATCGGAACTCCTCAATGATAAGTATTTTCACGGGTGGCGATAAAATATCTCGATTAAGATAGTTAAGCGACTATGACGAAGCAAAAGAAGACAGGCACCGGAACTCAGTTTTTGATTTCCTACTTTGAGATAGGCGTTTCTCGTTTTCTTCGCTTGTCTCATTTAAACGGCGCTGTCTCATACGAGCAGCGTGTTTAGTAGGTCTACCCATATTCGCTTTTGATAAATAGATCGAAACGAATCACTAAAAAGCAAAAAATAAACAAAAATTTTAACAAAAAAAAAAACCGACTCCTAAAAATTTGACTGATAAAATTGCACTAAAAAGTAAAAAATAAGCGTTAGACTTCTACAGACAATAACTTTATTAAGAAAAAATATAGGTACAATTATTGTTACTTTTGGAGTCGGTGCCATGGTTGGTTTTGGCGTTGCCGTTGGTTTTTTTTTTGTTAAAATTTTTGTTAAACCTAGTAAGTTCCATAACATATTATTAGCAAATTGGTTTGATAAAATATTTAACTTTAAAGTTTGATATGGGATACTGAATTCCATTCATTGTAATGTGGTGTAGTGTACTACGTAAAGAATGTGGACATATAGAAAACAACAGGAACGTCAAGTGAAAAAATAATCTCATATGTAGGTGGTACGCATTGAATTATTTTTTTACAAAAATGTAACCCGTTTTTTGTGGGCGTGAGAACACTCACTGCGGGTAGGGCAGGTGCCGGATCCGCCCTACTATTGTGTCTATTCACGCTGCGGACTAAGGTGCTATTGTTGACTATCCTACAAACTTCATTTTGCACGATCAAGATCGTCATATGTACGGTATCGAACTAGCACCATTTCTAACAAACGCATTGATAATTTTGTCGACGAGTGTACATTTTAAATGGGTCTTTGCTTGAATGGTGTTTAGAAGAGCTTTTTTCAGGTTTATGCGAGTTTGATTAGCCATTGGGAGCCAATTTGCCCACAGCTTGTGGGATAAAGTCAATATTATTGATGTTTTGTTGATGGAAGTATAAAGGAAGTTGTCAAGATAAATAGAAAACAACCAAAGACAGGACAACAAAAATATATAAGTACGAGTGTGTTGCTAATAATTGCGGTATGTATACGTAAACGCTTACTGTATTAATTTTGATTAATTTTGAGGATAGAAGAAATGAGAAAAGCTTATAGTGGTCACTTGCATTAGAGTCAATATTAACGGGATTCTTATCATGATTTGACGACCTCCTTGGTCGAGTGGTTTGTACACCAGTTTTCATGGTGTCGCCATCTCTGAGGTCCCGGGTTCGATCCCCGGTCGGGTCAATTTAGATTTTTCGACTACTCTTAGTCTGTTTATTTGACCGCGCATCACGTGAAAATGGCTTAACGGATTTGGATGAAACTTTGCACGTAGACAGACCATGACCCGGACTAGGATATAGGATACTTTTTATCCCGGTAACAGGTTTGTTACCGGGATAAAAAGTATCCTATATCCAGGAACCCCTGTGGGATAGTGTAGTCTTCGCGAACGAAGTCGCGGGCGACAACTGTTACTGATAATTAAAGAAAAAGCTGTTGTTCACTGGTCCCTGTCACCGGCCCCTGTCGAACACTGACCCCTGTCGAGCACTGGTGCTACTAACCTACGAATAGTATTTTTCTTAATGTTGGGATTATGTCGTGTCGGATTATAAGGTATCTACTGCTAGCGGCCCGTCCCGGCTTCGCACGGGTGGACATTTCTTTTTTAATATAGCCTGTGTTACTCAGCGCTAATATAGCATTCTAATGGAGAAAGATTTTTTTAATCGGTCCATTAGTTTTTGAGTTTATTCGTTGCAAACACACATATATACATATATACAAACATATATATACATAGATACAAAGGTTTCCTCTTTATAATATTAGTATAGATATTAGTATAGATGATTTGATTTGTGTTACTGTGCCACCTGCAAATAGAAAACTTTTGTTTTTTTTTTAAACTTTGAGTTGCTTTATTTTAGATGGTGTTTAACACTATCTCCATCTCATAAGATTCCAGTTTCCTTTTCTTGGTAAAGGGTTAATGTCAAAAGGTAAAAACTCATCTAATGTTTGAGGTAACTTAAAGTGTATATATAAAATACATCTACCTAGCTACCTACTTACGTAGATTTTTATGTTACAGTCCATTACAGCCTAGCCTACAAGCAAGAGTTAAAATTGAATAAATAAATGAAATATGATGATTATTTTAAATCTTAGTAATTGAGGATTCCGGGTGAAGAACGCTTCCTCCTTCAGCCTTATCATCCTTAACGACAGGTGTGATGAAGGCTTCCACGAAACAGATAAAAAAGTAGTTATGTAAGAACGAACCTTCGTAATCGACGTTTCGACGGCTCATGCTTTAATATTGTTTTCAAAAACATTTTGAATTGTAAAGAGTAGGCTACAAAGTTTATTGTTTTCCAAAGTTTACACAAACGCAGTGTTCGTTTGATCATTTATCACCATCGGTGTTTTTTCTTGGCAAAGTCAAAAACAAAGAAAATTTTTGTTATTCAAATAAACTTAGAAAAGTGCTTTTGAATCGTCCATACATTTTTTAAAGGTACTACCCATTTGGGACGTCTATTTTTTAGCTGTGGAGAAGAATGGGCGCAAGAAACTCCACAGATTGAATATATGTAACGACGTTACGTACAATAAACAAAGGCAAAGGATTGAAAATGTCAAGATAAAATAAATGAAACGAGTAAATTAGACCCTTAATAATGTTTCATTTCTTTCCTTTGTCCGCAGGCAATATTAGACACATAGCATCTACTTAACTCAATCTCAGGCTGTGACCTATAGGTAACAGTGCTGTATTTCGTTTAAGTGTTGGTGCATGTTGCAGCCCACTTACGCGAAACTCCGACAGGGGTATTAATTGAACGCTTGGGCCGCGCTGAGGTGAACAACGCCGGTGCCCGGCAGGCCGGGGTGGCGAAAGGTCACTGGGTCGCCGTCGCCGCCCGCACTGCACCCCTGCCTCGCCGGCGGCGCAGCGCCAGCGACCATTCATAAATACTGAGCTTCATTCTTATATTAAGGGTCGACTTTTCAGCCGCCAAAACCTCAAATAAAACTTGTAAGTGAACGTATTAAACAGATATTTTGAAATACGTTGTCGTATCGTGTCTTTTCTTGTTTTATTAGGTAACATTTTCATTTAGTTTTAAGATGTTACTTTATCGAATAATAAAATTTTATTCAAGGATTGAAGAAACTCTATCGGCAAAAAAAAGAAAATGCGCAAAATGTTTAGTTTTTTACGGCATACTTACATATTTGATTTGAAACATGATAAGTTTTACTGTTTGTTTGTTTGTTTTACTGTTTTACGTGGTGAAAAGACTAGACTATCAGAGCTATTAACATTACATTTTACCTTATTAATTTAAAAATAATAAATTTTTACTTTTTATTTTTAAGTGCTAATTGCTGCACTGAAGCTAAATTAAATATTTATATTTTTTTTAAATACAATGAAAAAATTAAACGCCTACCCGACCCAGCCAGGAATCGAACCTGGGTCTTCCGCAAACCGCCCGGATTGCACTGCTGCACTGACCACTATGCTACTTGGAAGGCTCCCCGGAAGACCCAGGTTTTTCCTTGTTATTTAAAAAAATATTATTTAGAAATAATACATTATAACTAAATAAATTATTCAGGTTACTGAACAAATCACTAAATAAAGTAGTTTCTAAGAATTATTTTAAAAGGGTTACACAAACGTGAGTACTAGATACAATCAAAGTTTCTAAGTATGTATTACTAATAAATAAGTCACTTGATACATGCTTAGGCAAATATAGTGCATTATTTATTGTACCACTATGGTAATTATCCTGCCATTAATAAAAATATTATGAAAACTAAAAGCAAAAAAGCTTCACTACAGTTATCATGAATCAGTCAATACCCCTGAAGTTGTTGAATAAATACGATTTACAATAAAAAAAAATGTTGGGCAACCCTTTGTGTGCCAAAGTGACGTTGCGTGTCCCGCCGCGCGTAAGTAGAACTACGCAAGTGTGTTTATTGTGGCTTCCGTGCGTATTTGCGGTTGCGAAGTTGCGAACGACAGTTTCCCGTGTGAATGCGGGTTGTGAGGGGGTGGACAATGCCTTTGTGCGTCTGTTTGACGTACGAATTGTGTGATGGATGTAGGTATGTATACGTCGGTAGATGCGCTCAACAAGCTTTTTAGGGAAAATAATTGTACCGCTTATTGAAAGTGTTTGAAATGTAACCACAAAAATTTTGACTTCAATTAGATATACAGGGTGTCTCATTTAAATCGGTCAGTATGGGAAAGTCTGAAACTATAAGACATACGAAGATCTGTTCTTAGGAACCATGTCATCGATTTGAATGAGAAGAAAAACTGCATTCATACATTAAAAAAAAACCTGTTCTCAGCTCGGGAATCGAACTCGGTTGTTTGAAAAAAATAAGCTTACATTATTTCTATTTAGATATCGATTGTGTAGGTCTTAAGCAGTAAATGGCTCTATGAAACATGATATCTAAAATGAATAAAATGCATTGTTTTCACATACTTTAATTTATTTTAGTAGGTGTTGGAAGTGATCACCGTTTTTTTCAATACAATATTCAACACGTTTAGGTAACGATCTTACAATTACAAACCAGCAAAGAGGTACAAACAACCATAGGGACAATTTTACATGCCTGAACTTGTTGAATGTAACGGTGGTCACTTCGAACACCTACTAAAATAAATTAAAGTATGTAAAAACAATGCATTTTATTCATTTTAGACATCATGTTTCATAGAGCCATTTACTGCTTATGACATATACAATCGATATCTAAATAGAAATAGTGTAAGCTTATTTTTTTCAAAACAACCGGGTTCGATTTGATGCCTGGGAGAAGTCTCAAAACGCCCTTGGAGTGTTTTGCGACTTGTCCAAGGCTTTCGATTGCGTTGAGCACAAAACTCTGGTGATGAAGCTAAATTACTACGGTCTCAAAGATTTCGCACTAAATTTAATTCAGTCGTATCTTAGCTCTCGAACACAAACTGTCGATATTAATGGAACTAAATCATCTGGTTCTCATGTAAAAATGGGAGTTCCACAAGGGTCCATTCTTGGTCCTTTTCTGTTTTTGATTTATATTAATGACTTGCCATTCTTTGTAGAGAACTTCTGTGAAATCGTATTATTTGCAGATGATACTTCACTCATTTTTAATGTAAGTAGGTGTAAGAATAATTACGACGATGTAAACAAAGCTCTTTCAGATGTACTCAGTTGGTTTACTATTAATAATTTGCAGCTTAATGCTAAAAAAACAAAATGTATTAATTTTAAATTACCAAATGTCAAAAATGAACCAACTGATATAAGAATAAACGGTGATCGATTAGATTTGGTAGACTCAACAGTTTTCTTAGGTATAACCCTTGACTCAAAACTTCAATGGAATCCTCACATTTCGAAATTGGCCGGCAAACTCAGTTCTGCTGCTTATGCCATTAGAAAAATAAGGCAGTTAACAGACGTTGAAACTGCTAGAACAGTTTACTTTAGTTATTTTCATAGTGTCATGTCGTATGGCCTCTTACTGTGGGGAACAGCGTTGAAACTATATTCATTTTACAGAAACGAGCAGTAAGAACAATCTATAGACTAGGTTCACGAACTTCTTTAAGAAATCTTTTTAAAGAAATTGATGTCTTGACAGTGGCGTCTCAATTTATTTATAATTGTATAGTTCTTGTACGTTGTAACATCAATTCATTTGCTAAACACAGTGATGTACACAATTTTAATACTAGAAATAAGTCAAAACTTGCAATGCCACTGTTCAGGTTACAGAAGGTGCTTGGTTCTTTCTTGGGGCAAGGTATACACTATTACAATAAAATACCAAATACTGTACTAGATTTACCTTTAGATAAGTTTAAAAAACATGTAAAGTCTTCTTTATTAAAAAAAGGTTATTATACAGTCAAAGAATATTTAGAAGATAAAACAGCCTCGCTATAATAAAAAACATATACATAATACTACTTATAAATAGTGTCCTGCAGATAACAAAATAGCGTTGCATTGAACATTACAATTAGTTTTATTTTTATTATTATTAACTATAGTTTTTTTTGACTTTTACTAGTACTGTATGATATTGTAAAAAATTAAACTGGTAAATTATGTTTTTGCTGACTTAAATATTTTATTTAGTTATTTTTTATTTTTTGTGTTATTTTACATGTTGTGATTGTCCTTTACATTTTGTGTTTTTATTTGTGATGGAAAGTGTCCTTTATGATAGGGCTTTTTCCAATATTTATGACGCTGTAAGGGAGAAAAGAGCTGGACACTTGCTGAGTTTCTTGCCGGTTCTTCTCAGTACAAGATCTCCCGCCCAGAGTAGATAGACTTACGAACCGATGGCTTAAAATGACGTTCATAAGAGCTATTTGTAGCCTAAACTGAATAAATGATTTTGAATTTTGAATTTTGAATTTCGATTCCCGACCTGAGTACAGGTTTTTTTAAAATGTATTAATGCATTTTTTCTTCTTATTAAAATCGATGACATGGTTCCTAAGAACAGATCTTCGTATGTCTTAAAGTTTCAGACTTTCCCATACTGACCGATTTAAATGAGACACCCTGTATATATATATTAGATTGGGTAAAGTCTTTTCGCATATAGTATGTATGAACTTGTAATTAAATCTCTTTGGCTATACTATTTGTATCTGGCTGGTTTTAGTATCGTTAAAAGTTTAAATTTAAAAGAACATAATTCAAAATTCAAATTAGGAAAATGTGTGATTTTCATTTGTTTTTCTAACTGTCAAGATGAGTGAATCTAATGAAGAAACTCGATATTATTTTATTTACTACAAAAAGGTAAAAATGCAACGCAAGTTGCGAAAAATAATTGCGATGTTTATGGACCTAGTGCAGTGTCTGTGAGAGTAGCACAAATTGGGTTTAAGCGTTTTCAATTCGGAAAAACGGTTTTGGCGCATTTGAAAAAACTGGGTACCTATACAAAAAAGCTTTGAGTACCTCACGAGCTCACTGAAAGAAACCTAATGAACCGTGTACTCATTTGTGATTCTTTATTACGACGTAATGAAACCGAATCATTTTTGAAGAAGCTGATAACTGGTGATGAAAAGTGAATCACGTACAGTCGGCAGCAGATCAACCTACCCAAATCTGTCAAATTTCTCCAATGAATATTGATCCTTATAACCAAACTATAAAGTTCAAAATTGATTGTAGAAATTTGACAGTTTTGGGTAGGTTGATATGCCGCTGTGTGTACAACAAGAACGTGCGAAAAAGGACGTGGTCAAAGGCCGGTCAGGCTTTACAGACTGTGGCGAAACCCGGGTTAACTCGCAACAAGGTGATGCTGTATGTGTGGTGGGATTGGAAAGGCATTATTCATTATGAGCTGTTACCACCAGGCAAGACCATCGATTCTGAACTCTACTGCGAACAACTGATGAGATTACAGCAAGAAGTTGAGAGAAAGCGGCCGGAATTAATCAACAGAAGGGGTGTGGTTTTTCATCATGATAACGCTAAACCTCACACATCTTTAGCCACTCAGCAAAAATTAAGAGTTTGGCTGGGAGGTGTTAATGCATTCGCCGTATAGTCCTGACCTTGCACATTCAGATTTCCACCTGTTTCGGTCTCTTCAGAGTTCTTAAGGCAGTGTCAGGTTAACATCATGAGAGGACTGCCAAAACCACTTGTCGCGGTATTTTGATCAAAGCCCCAAAATTTCTATAGCAATGGGATCATGTCCCTACCTACAATATGGCAAAAAGTTATCGAACAAAATGGCGCCTTCATACTTTAGTTAAATGTAAATAGACTATATTAAAAAATGTTTTGAATTTTCTTAAAAAATGCGAAGAAACTTTTTCCCCAACCTTTATATCAAAATTGATATTATGCATTTATTATGATTATGTATAAGTAACTGCTGCATCTGCTAACTACTGGACAGTTATGACTTAACCGCACTAAATTGTTAATTTATTAATTTCTTATGTAAGTGACTGTGGTTTTTAATAAGTAATAAATATTCTTTAAACACAACTGCTAATAACATATTTACCCATAAAAATTATCAGTAGGTATACTGAGAATTTTTACATGAAAGCAAAAAGTAAAAGTGCCTATGTAATACCTATCGGTACCTACATACATAACAGTACCTACACAAAAAATATAATAGTAGGAACTCGTACGTTACCGACTTGCACCACAACTCACTAAATACCTACCTACCTAATTTTTTGAGTTTCTATGCTCTATTTTTTTTAATTAACAAATCGGGGAATCGCTTTGCCTATATCTCATCAGATGGTAAGTTACGGTAAGGCGGTGGAAGTGAAGTAAACTTTACCCGGAATATGCAACTACTAAAGAACTTTGCTTATTTTATAACAGACTGTCGGAAGACATAAAAATAATAAGCTACGCTTACATATTGATGTTGCGATATCGATAAGATGGTACCTACAATGCCAGACAGACTTCAAACAAGTCGTTTTTTTTTAAATAGGAACATAATAATGAGTATTAGGTACTATACCGTTAATTTGCATTGGGCCATCGTGGTGGGCTGCGAGCTACTGAGCTGATCTCTCCGTGCGTTCATATGGGAATGCATTTATGGTGATGATGAAAGAAATATAATTAACGTTAATTGTGATATGATTATGATTAAATAGAAATTATTGTAAAGCTAATTATACGTACAGTGAGTTTTGTTGAGCCTCCCTTTAAGTTAATTTTGTTTTTATCGATACTAAGAAAAACAATGCTTTTACATCATGCAACGTCATGTTTCTTCGTGCAAGTATACAAGTGGCATTATTTGCTAGCCCGCCTCCCCCGAGCGGCGCGTGCGGTGCGCGTGCGAGTGCGGCTGCGCACGCGCTCCCACACGTCCGCGCCGCCGCCGCCGCGCCGGCACGGGAGCCTACGGAAAGACTGTTTGCATTATCGACTCTCACTTATTTGCATTATTGACAGTTCAACGGGTTTGTAATTGAATGCCAACCTCGGCGTGACGTTGATGTGATTAATTTGCCCGGTGTCATCCAGTGCAATTTTCAAGGTAACTAAGTTTGAATTGTTTTTTGCTAGCGTTTCGGGTTGTTGCCGTTGTTTTGCATTTTTGTGAATAATGTTTTTTTATATGTCAATAATCATTAACATTTATATAATTAAAGATTCACTTTAATTCACAGCTATAAAGCGCGCCTTATCATTAGCTCTGGATACCTGTGGCGGTAGCCAAAGTAATGATAGACGATAGCGAAGTTCGAAAAAAATAAAATGTATGGGATTGACATAAGATTGATCACGTGATTTAGCGCGGCATAAGTCAATCTCATATTTTTATTCTTTTCGAACTTCGCTATCGTTTTCGTAATGTTACTTTGGCTAAGCCTACTGGTGCGAGTTTCATTCGCCATTCGATTACTTTAATAAAAACGAAAATTAGTATGGCATAGCAGCGCCTCCAGGCGACATAGGGGAAGAGTTTAAATGTTACCATACAAATTGTCGTTTTCGTTATCGTAGGTAATCTAATGAATGAATGCCTAGTGTACGTTTTGTTTACTATCCATATTCATTCGATAACGTTAACAAAAATGAATTGTACGGCATTGAAGCAGTGCCCCCTGAAGTCCTGTGGCGGTAGCCAAAGTAATATAGACGATAGCGAAGTTCGAAAAGAATAAGATGCGCGGCTTATGTCAATCTCATATATTTTATTCTTTTCGAACTTCGCTATCGTTTTCGTAATGTTACTTTGGCTAAGCCTACTGATGGCACAAGCATGTAGAGAGTTAAAATTGTCATACAAATTCTCGTTTTTGTTAAGAGCGTTTACGCCGCACACTAGCCCGCCAATGAAAAAAAATACATATCAAGTAATTAGAGATAGCAAATCAAATTATGCTCAAAAAACTATCTTTTTTTTTTTAAATTCAATAGGTTTGCGCTTGACCACTATCTCACCTGATGGAAAGTGTAGATGTGGTCTAAGATGGACCGCGCTCACCCATAAGGTGCCCATTCACTCTGACCTTGAATAGACCCGGGTCATATGTGTCGGGAAACACAGTCGCCGGAAGAGCATTCCACAACTTCGCCGTCCGCACAAGGAAGGATGATGCAAAACGCTTAGTGCGGCAAGGTAGAATATCTACGACAAAGCGGTGGAGGCCCCCGCGACGCCTTGTCGTTCGATAGAAAAATGGAGATGGTGGAATGAGGTTATGGAGATTTTGAGCGCATTCCCCGTGGAATAGCCTGTAGAAAATAGACAAGCATGCGATTTGGCGGCGATGGCTCAGGCTATGCAGCTTTTAATCTGAATGAAGTAATTTAGCATTTTTACGTCACCTAATGAACACCTGACATGTTATGGTTTAGTTAAATGAGACGTTACGGCCACTTTTAACTATAACGCCATATTTAACTAAACCATAACATGTGAGGTGTTCATTAGGTGACGTAAAAATGCTAAATTACTTCATTCAGATAGTTTTTTGAGCATAATTTGATTTTCTATCTATAATTACTTGATATGTATTTTTTTTCATTGGCGGCGCTAGTGTGCGGCGTAAACGCTCTTAACGTGATCGAATGGCGAGCGAAACCAGAGGCACCCAGAGCGCCTAGTGCGAGAGTTTGTATGGCAAAATGTTAACTCTTCTCGTATGCCGCCAGGAGGCGCTGCTTCAATGCCATACTAATTATCGTTTTCGTAAACGTAATCGAATGAATACGGATAGTAAACAAAACTCACGCTGTAGTTTAGATGTGAACATGACATGAACGAAGCGAAACCGATCTTCGTTTCGCTTGGCTCCAAGTGTGGCCTACGCTACGCTTTAACCAAAGTTACTTATCAATCATATACTTAGTAGGTAGGTGTTCTAATACTTTCAAAGTATTAAGGTACCAGCTGCGATGAGTGAACATTGTACAGTCAGCGGCAGATCGACCTACCCAAATTTGTCAAATTTCTCCAAAGAATATTGATCCTTATAACCAACAAATAAAGTTCAAAATTGATTGTAGAAATTTGACAGTTTTGGGTAGGTTGACGCCGTGTGTACCTATGTAATTATTTGCATTTTATGTTATACTAACGGCCGCTCGCGGTTTCACCCGCGTGGTTCCCGTTCCCGTGGGAATATCGGGATAAAAACTATCCTGTGTTAATCCAGGTTATAAACTATATGTATGCCAAATTTCATCCAAATCCATTCAGCAGTTTTTACGTGAAAGAGTAACAAACATCCATCCATACTTACAAACTTTCGCGTTTATAATATTATAAGTATAGTAGGATAACAAAAGCCGGTTTACCAGTGAATCTTATTTTGTGAAGTTTTGTAATTATGAATGCAGTGCAACGGCATGCAGCCAGGTGATACATTCTTGCTCGGCTTTCAAAGTTGTGTAGAACTTGGGTAAGTTTCAGCTCAGTTTTAGATGTATAAATATCTTGACTCTTGGGTGTTAATAATCTGTGACTGTAAACATATAACGAATTCGTCACTAAAAGCTGTTTTTGCGTGCTTGGGTCTGACTTTTTGTTTAAAGTCATGTTGCGTTTGCTAACTTGAAATTGACGTTTTGAAGAAAGAAAGAAATAGTACGTTACTGCAGCGGACGGCAAAACAGTGCCCCGGCTTACATTTTCACGTTCATCCGTTATGCATGCCTAATATTGCAGTCAAGGTTTGTAATGTACTTTTCTCAAATAATGCGCGGAAGTTCAAACTAAATACATAGTAGATACCTATCGTGTACGAGTAGAACATCTATCAATTAACCAGTTGATGAGTAAAACAACATTTAACACGCATCAATTAATATTATCATTATCTATTTCATTCACTGAGGTACCTCAGTACTATAATATGATTATACTAGCTGACCCGGCGGACTTCGTATCGCTTTGACAGTTTCTATGTCAACAATACAATCAAATCGTTTCTATGACAACAAAACAAACCAATCGTGGAACATTTTATATTGGAAAATAAATGTTTGGGGTGAACCACCCTTATCACTTAGAATCACCTATGAAAAATAGATTACGACCGATTTTCAGACCTACCGAATGTGCCTATAAAATTTCATAAAAATCGATCGAGCCGTTTTGGAGGAGTATGGCAACTAACACGTGACACGAGAATTTTATATAGGTACCTACCTACTTGAAGATGATTTCATTTATTTCCATACTTAAACAGCTTTCTATGTGCAAGGCAGTTCGAAATTCAAATGAAATCCTTGGTTGCCAATTTGCCATGTTTCGGAGTAAAAAGTTCGTTCCAGTTTTAAATAACAGGATATAGATACCTATCTTCGATACATTTATTGATCGAAGATAGATACCTATAGATTTTCATACTTACATTGCCGGCCGCTAAACGCAACAGATTTGGATTTTCGCACAAAGTTTGCCGGCCGCTGCTCGGAGGTATTTTGCCAGTTTTTTTCGGGGAGTTTGATGATGGCATCTGGCGGCAAACTTGGCCAGTAATGTAATTTCGATTTATCTCCAAGAAGTTTGTCGAAATAATGACCTCATTTCCAAGCCGACCGAAAAGGCTACAATTTATAATGTACGTTTTTTGTACTAATTACGGCGCTTATTTGCTGACGTCATACGCGTCAGTGCGGATTGTATTCCAATTTGCAACGCGCTTAGCGTGCGCCGGTCGCGTGTCCGCGATAATCGCTATCACACTGCGGTTACTCGTACATTATATCAAACCGATTATGTAGGTATTTACTTTGTTGTAAGTTGTACAGAAAAGAACGCGCCATCTAGAATCAAATGTACTTATGCAAAAAATATTCTTTACCATAACCTATTATTGGTTTATCGTATTACGTATATTCGCAGTTTAACTTGACATATATATTTGATAATGATACCAAACTGTGTTTCATAGGAAATAGGATAATATTATATTTTTGATGTGTAACATCTTTCCTCTCGCTTTCTTGCAATTTGTGGGAATGATTTCGTGAAATGGGACGGAAGTGTGTAACAGGAAGTCGGGAAAGCGCGCAAGCGCTCGCCATTTGATTTGACGAATGAGCGCGCGGTGGTAGAGTTGGCCGTCGGATGGTACCAACCAATCGGGGAAGCGCGCGCCATTTGATTTGACGAATGAGCGCGCGGTATTGCATTACTCTTAGTGTCAATTAAATCAATAAAATACATTTTTCATTCAAAAGAATTATTCTTTGTTATGAAAAATCATTTCAAATAATACCTGACCCATTTTTTTCAGAATATAATGTTAAAATTGCTTATTACTAAGGTGAGATGTCAAATATTACTAAGGTGAGATGTCAAATATTACTAAGGTGAGATGTCAAATATTACACATCATATGTGACTACTGTAAGGCTCGCTAGTTTTTTTTAATGAAGCTGGACGATAATTAAAACGATGTAAGACGTTTTTAAAAACTCACATAACTTGTAAGAAAACTCAAATATAAATAGGTAGGTACTACATTAACTACCTTATTTCATAACTATTTTCTCTTTATTTCAAAAACCCTAAATCTTATTCTGAACCCTTATTGCATTCACACCTGATGAATGATTAAAACATGCCGTAATTTTAAGGAGGCCTACACAAAAATGGTTGAGGAAGGCTAAGAAAAATAATGATTAAAATATAAATGAAACAATATATTTGTTCTTAAATACTTTTTATAGTCTTAATTTCTATAAAAGTATTATTAGCAAATGAAAATTTGAGAACAGTCGGCCAAATATGTGGTCTACCATAATTACTTCACGATTAATTTTCGATTGTACGTCACAAAACAATAAGTTTTATTTTCACTCGTAATTTATGCGAAATTTTTATTTACATTTTTTTACATCATGTTACACCAGTGGGCCTAACACGAACTTTTATCGAAATCGAGTCGATGCGTAACTGAGGAATGTTGTATAGAAATTGGTACAGCGCCATAACGTCCGTATTTACGAACTAACATAATTGATAGACCTCATTTCATAAGATTTACATGTAAAAAAATGTTTGATTATTAAACATTTTGCATGGGAGTTTCACCCAAGTTCTTTATGTAATAACCCATGTACTTATGTTGAAACTCGCATTTTTAACTCAATCTTATGTACAATTCTGAGTTTTCTATTATCATAACTACTTGTTATTGGCTGAACGTGTTTACCACGAAGCCATTCATTCAGATTAACCCTATGGTTTTCTATTGCAACTACATAAGGTTAAAATTATGAGGGCATCGATATTGCCAACAACAGTGAAAGGGTAGACTTTCGCTCGCATGTCATTATTTCGATAGAAGTTCGTGCTTGACCCACTGATGTCAGTTTCTGGACCGACTGTGCTTTACTATCTTCAGAAGGTGGCGACCAAGTACTCGTTACCGTGGCCTGCCGCTGTGGTCTATCGCCCTAGTTCGCCGCTGCAGTCTGCAGTCTGCTGTCGTGGTTTGCCGCTGTGGTCAGCCGTTGCTCGTACGATGGCTACTTGTCGTGACTGGAGCGCGAGTCGCGGTCGGACGCGTCGGCGGGCTCCAGCTCGAAGTCGTCCACCGCCAGCGGCGTGTCTGCAAAAAGGGGTATAGTTATAAGTGAATCATACTATAGCGGTAGGGCGAATTCTATTTTGAATTCGATGCTTGCCATTCGTGATTCCTTGCCATACCACCCCTCTCTACGTTGAGTTTTTAGTGGTGTGACGCGAGAAGAGAGAAGGGGAGGGAGGAGGGGTTTGCAAAAACATTAGAGTTCATCAATTCGTGTGATCGAAACAACGTTAGAAGGTTTTTAGAGGGAATGGTGTTACGCAAGCGTGGTCCTGTTTACTACATCCTTCGGGTCGAAATTCGAGCGGGTAAGGGCACCTCTAAAGGCTAGAACCTCGGCTACGGCCACGGCGGCGGGGGCACGCAGCCCGCACGGCTGGGCAGGCGGGTCGAGGGCGGGGGGCGCGCTACTCGCATGGGTGGGCAGGCGGGGGTACTGTCACATTTAAGATTTGCACTCACCCAGATGGTCGAGCGTGACGCCGAGCGCGTGGCGCAGGGCGGGGGCGGGGGCGGGGGGCGGGGTGTGCACTCACCCAGATGGTCGAGCGTGACGCCGAGCGCGTGGCGCAGGGCGGGGGCGGGGGGCGGGGGGCAGGGTTGCGCACTCACCCAGATGGTCGAGCGTGACGCCGAGCGCGCGGCGCAGGGCGGGGGGCGGGGGGCGGGGGGCGGGGTGTGCACTCACCCAGATGGTCGAGCGTGACGCCGAGCGCGCGGCGCAGGGCGGGGGGCGGGGGCGGGGGCGGGGTGTGCACTCACCCAGATGGTCGAGCGTGACGCCGAGCGCGCGGCGCAGGGCGGGGGCGGGGGCGGGGGCGGGGTGTGCACTCACCCAGATGGTCGAGCGTGACGCCGAGCGCGCGGCGCAGGGCGGGGGCGGGGGGCGGGGGGCGGGGTGTGCACTCACCCAGATGGTCGAGCGTGACGCCGAGCGCGCGGCGCAGGGCGGGGGCGGGGGCGGGGGCGGGGGTGGTGCACTCACCCAGATGGTCGAGCGTGACGCCGAGCGCGCGGCGCAGGGCGGGGGCGGGGGCGGGGGCGGGGGCGGGGTGTGCACTCACCCAGATGGTCGAGCGTGACGCCGAGCGCGCGGCGCAGGGCGGGGGCGGGGGCGGGGGCGGGGGCGGGGTGTGCACTCACCCAGATGGTCGAGCGTGACGCCGAGCGCGCGGCGCAGGGCGGGGGCGGGGGCGGGGGCGGGGTGTGCACTCACCCAGATGGTCGAGCGTGACGCCGAGCGCGCGGCGCAGGGCGGGGGCGGGGGGCGGGGGCGGGGTGTGCACTCACCCAGATGGTCGAGCGTGACGCCGAGCGCGCGGCGCAGGGCGGGGGCGGGGGCGGGGGCGGGGTGTGCACTCACCCAGATGGTCGAGCGTGACGCCGAGCGCGCGGCGCAGGGCGGGGGCGGGGGGCGGGGGCGGGGTGTGCACTCACCCAGATGGTCGAGCGTGACGCCGAGCGCGCGGCGCAGGGCGGGGGCGGGGGCGGGGGCGGGGTGTGCACTCACCCAGATGGTCGAGCGTGACGCCGAGCGCGCGGCGCAGGGCGGGGGCGGGGGGGCGGGGGCGGGGGCGGGGTGTGCACTCACCCAGATGGTCGAGCGTGACGCCGAGCGCGCGGCGCAGGGCGGGGGCGGGGGCGGGGGCGGGGTGTGCACTCACCCAGATGGTCGAGCGTGACGCCGAGCGCGCGGCGCAGGGCGGGGGCGGGGGCGGGGGCGGGGTGTGCACTCACCCAGATGGTCGAGCGTGACGCCGAGCGCGCGGCGCAGGGCGGGGGGCGGGGGGCGGGGGCGGGGTGTGCACTCACCCAGATGGTCGAGCGTGACGCCGAGCGCGCGGCGCAGGGCGGGGGCGGGGGCGGGGGGCGGGGTGTGCACTCACCCAGATGGTCGAGCGTGACGCCGAGCGCGCGGCGCAGGGCGGGGGCGGGGGCGGGGGCGGGGTGTGCACTCACCCAGATGGTCGAGCGTGACGCCGAGCGCGCGGCGCAGGGCGGGGGCGGGGGCGGGGGCGGGGGCGGGGTGTGCACTCACCCAGATGGTCGAGCGTGACGCCGAGCGCGCGGCGCAGGGCGGGGGCGGGGGCGGGGGCGGGGTGTGCACTCACCCAGATGGTCGAGCGTGACGCCGAGCGCGCGGCGCAGGGCGGTGGGCGGGGGCGGGGGCGGGGTGTGCACTCACCCAGATGGTCGAGCGTGACGCCGAGCGCGCGGCGCAGGGCGGGGGCGGGGGCGGGGGCGGGGTGTGCACTCACCCAGATGGTCGAGCGTGACGCCGAGCGCGCGGCGCAGGGCGGGGGCGGGGGCGGGGGCGGGGTGTGCACTCACCCAGATGGTCGAGCGTGACGCCGAGCGCGCGGCGCAGGGCGGGGGCGGGGGCGGGGGCGGGGTGTGCACTCACCCAGATGATCGAGCGTGACGCCGAGCGCGCGGCGCAGGGCGGGGGGCGGGGGCGGGGGCGGGGTGTGCACTCACCCAGATGATCGAGCGTGACGCCGAGCGCGCGGCGCAGGGCGGGGGCGGGGGCGGGGGCGGGGTGTGCACTCACCTAGATGGTCGAGCGTGACGCCGAGCGCGCGGCGCAGGGCGGGGCGCGCGGCCACGGCGTGGGGCGGCACGCGCGCCAGCATGCCGCGCAGGCAGGCGGTCACCTGCCGCGCCAGCTCGCGCTCGATGGCGGTCGGCCGCATCGCCAGCGACAGGTGCCACGGCGGCGGCGCGGACAGCCTGCCGACACGAACACGCATATCGTTAAACAACCATAACTACAAGAGTAGGTACTTAAAAAGCAGTCTTTGTGGGAATTCTAAAGCAGGTCGTAGTTGGACTATGAATCGATCGGAGGCCAGAAATTTCGAGGTCCAGAATCCATATTTTACTCAATTCGGTCAGTCGTAACGTCTCATCCGAGTCCGTTATCTCAACTATATTATTAGCATCGAGGCATATGCCGTAATGGTGCTGCAAAGCGAACCCTCGTTCTTTCCGCTGTGCCAGCCGTTACCTGTCGCGCTGCTCCTTCTCCAGCCGCTGCAGCAGCTCGTGCGTGTGCCGCAGCGCCGGGCCGATGCCGTAGTCGTGCTGCGAGGCTTGGATCTCTTCGTCCAGCTCTGCCAGCCAGTCCACGTCCAGCCCCAGCTCGCTCAGGCTGCGCAGCTGATCCACGGATACTTTCACCTTGGATATGTCCTGCGAATAAAATTAAAACTTTCATCTCAACCAAAAGACGCCCGCTGCTGGGCTAAGGCCTCCCCCGAGGACCTCCAAAGAGACCGGTTTTGTGTTGCTCGCATCCAACGCATTCCAATTTAAAACTTGAAGCACTAAAGATAAAAATAAACAGAGACAGCTAAAGGTTCAAAACGTAATGTTAAAATAATTTGTCAAATAAACACGAATAGATCTAAATAAATTTGTCCTCTACGTATTTCCGTACCTTTTAAAAAACCATAATTTTTTTTTATCATTGACATCGCTTTGCGTTAACAGAAACTAATGGAAGGAAATTTTATACGTTATTTTTTTAACTTTTTATATACATATTTACAAACAGACTTAAATAGTCGGTCATATCGCGTCTGGACGGCTAAACTAGAGGATAGCTCATTACCTAATTCATTGTTGTGTCAAAGTCAAAGTGTTTATTGCGACTTGTAAATATATAAAAAGGTTTCATACATTGTCATCGGCAGGCGCGGGTTCAGGCTGGTTCTTCTTATCAGGAAATAGCGCCTCCATATCATAGAACAGGTTCCAGGGCGAATCCGGCGCGAACCGCAGCATCTCCTCGTTGCCTTGACCAGTCTCCGACGCTGCATCAGGATGAGACACCGTTAGAATACAAGCTGAGTAGCACCGTCACAAGTAATTTTCATCCTATCATCATACAGAGATGTATTTTGTAGCTATTTATGAATTACAAGAACGCTAAATTTGGTACATGACTTAAGGGTAATTTTAATGGTCAAACATCTCTAAAAATTCGTTACAATTAATGCACAAACGTATATTAAGGTCTCGTTAATTAGACATTAAAGTATTCTGTAAGTAGAATCTAAGGAATTCCGGAAAAGGAATTTGTCCGAGTTACCCAGTCTGATGTGTTCTTGGCTATACACTCACTCATGACGAGCTGTACGAGCACGAGCTGAACGGGCCGTAGTTGAGCATTTCATCTGGGCCCTTGCCCATCATCCTTATGACCGCGCCTAGACCGCATCATCACTTACCATCAGGTGAGATCACGGTCAAATACTTGCTATATAGAAATAAAAAAATATGGTGTGTTAGAAGAGTGGCAACTTCACCTTGGTAAGCGATACGAGAAGGTATCATCGTACAAGCTGAACGGGCCGTAAATGAGCGGCTACACCCCTGGCTATAGGTGGGAGGGGTAGCACTCATGTTTGGTGTGGTAGATGAGCTGCGAATCCTCCTTGGTGACCGATGCGAAGGTATCGTCGTACGAGCTGATTGGGCCGTAGTTAAGCGGCTACACCCCTTGGCTATAGGTGAGAGGGGAAGGACTTACGCATGGTGTGGTAGACGAGCTGCGACTCCTCCGTGGTGACCGATGCGAAGGTATCGTCGTACGAGCTAAACGGTCCGTAATTGACCGGTTACAGGCCTTGGCTAAAGATGGGAGGGGAAGGACTTACGCATGGTGTGGTAGATGAGATGCAACTTCCTAGGTGAGTGATGCGAAGATAGGTATCGTCTTACGAGCTGAACGGTCCGTAGTTAAGGGGCTAATACACCCCCTGGCTATAGGTGGGAGGGGAAGGACTTACGCATGGTGTGGTAGATGAGATGCGACTCCTCCTTGGTAAGCGTGGCGAAGGTGCCATCGTAGGAGGGCGCGTACGAGCTGAACGGGCCGTAGTTGATGGGCTTTACACCCTTGGCCAGGTTGCGGCGGTCCTCGCGGGGCGCTGTAAGTAGGGTTACTCGCTTATGGCTAATTCTTCTTCTTATCGTGTCAGCGACATATCAGCTGCCAGATCAATAGCCCTTTGTTCAGCATCGACTAAATCGTCCATAGTGCAAGACGTAAGGCATAAGGGACAAGTGAGCAATATTGCATTGGCTGCGGGGAGGGTCCAAACTCGCATTCATTTGTGCCTGCAAGGAACTCCCCACTTACAAAGGTTCTCCTTGGAGCAATCAACCTGGGCCCGCAGACGGTATACGAACTTCTTTCGAAACTTCTTAAGGGTGCAATAGTGCCTGTGCAATCTATACTTTATGTTATAATTGTGAACGTATAACTTAAATATCGGCTGGCAGCTGACACAAAACCGTCTTGTTGTCCCGAGGCAGTCGGTGAGCAATCCCCTACCGCCCCGCCATCCCGCGGCTTGCGTTTGCGAGACGACAGTTAAATAAACTTAATAGTGTGATCTATGTTAGCATATTGCAAGATAACTGCATACACTACAGTGCACTCCATAATCTAACGTGTCATAATGTTTTGGGACATAATCATCACGTGTCCGAATGATAAGTAGCCCTAACTTAATGTCTCATAATATCACTTGCCCTAAAATGAAATCCCTAAATATAATATGACTTAAATTTTTTTGCTATAAATATTACAATTTATAATATTTAAAAGACATAAAAGGTTTTTCTATAATAGTTATAAGCCCTAACGTAATGTCTCATAATATAACGTGCCCTAAAATCAAAATTATGAAGCTAGATTTCTGTTGTCTAATAAAAAAAAAACACGTCAGTGCGTCTCCTCTTTCTTTTTTATAAATTTATTATTATTATTATTTGTGACATTTATTTGATTTGATTTTATTTTATTGATTATTTACTTCTTATTATTATAATTTTTTTTTGTTTTTATTTATATGTAGTAGTAGGTAATGTAATTTAATGTAATTTAATTTGATTGTATTGGATTATTGTATGTGTTAATTATGGGTATTGATATCTGAAATAAAATGATTTATTATTTATTATTATTTATAGCAAGAAAAATTAGGATATCTAATTATTATAGCACCCGATATTATGACACAAAAGCATTAGAGTTAAAGACGATTAGGTAAAATAAAATTTCGTATACGCGAACATTATGGATAGCGATGATTATAGCAAACGCGTTAGGGATTTTGATTTTCGGACGATCGATATTCGGAGAAGAAAGGGACACCATAACAAAGTGTGGGTACATACTGTGCAGCGTGCCGGAGCCCTGTTGCAGGCGGCCGAGCAGGCGGCCCAGCGTGAGCGGGCGCTCGTCGGCCGCGTCCGCCGTGCTCGTCACCAGGCACAGCGTCGTCTTGCCCTCCGCGTCCATGCGCGGGAACGCTGCGGCAACGCACCAATCACGATGTCGATACACAATGCACAAATCGCCATATCATATATCTCTTACCTGTGTGACCTTGTGAGATAGACCACCGCCAATATAACTTACATAATAATTCGTATAATTGTACGTAAAAAGCTCTCAATATTAGGTAATATTTTTTTATAAGTTAGCATTAGTTGAAACATCATGTGACATGCAGTTGTTGATTTGATTCGATTGACAGCTCAATATAATTTCCAATATATGACTGCCACTAAATCCGTCCGTGATCACAATAAAAAAAAATGAATCCCGTTAGCAATGAATACTTACTAGAGAAATTAACTGAAACCAAATTGCTTAAATTCATTTAATATATTAGAGCAGTCGTATTTTTTAAATATATATTGCATTGATTTGATAGCAGCATTTTCTTATATTCTATCACATGTTGAGTCACAAAAATACATAGAGGTTGGAAATTAACGACTTAGTTGTTCTTAAACCAGACACAATAGAAATTCAATTGTTCTATGGCACTGTGGTTACATTCGGCGTCCAAGTATCTACACACAGAAAAGGCTGAAAACTTCGCCACTGAGCTATAATGCCGTGGCCTGACATTTATTAAGTAATTTTTGTTCATTAATGACACATACTTTTTGTAGAATCTTTTGATGTACTTACCTACTTAGAAGATTCTATAAGAAGTACGATGTGATGATGTGATAATGCACATTTCAACTCACCTTTCTTAGCCAGCCTGCGGCGATGCAGCTCGCGCGCGGCCTCCATCTGTATCTTGACGCTGTCGCCGTCGGGGCGCTCCAGGCCGCCGTCGGACGCCGCCTCGGCCTCCGAGCCGCCGCTCTTCATCGGGCTCGTGCGCTTTAACACCTTGTGCTGTAGGGCGACGGTTCACATTGACACGGCCCGGCCGGCCCGACCCTCTATAGTATAGTACGATTGTTGAACTTGGTACTTTCAATGGGATTTTCAAATAAATATTTTTTACCGTCTGGCTTGTAATTCCTAGTACACGTACCTACGTGCTATTAAAGTAACAAAAATCGTAAATAAAAGCATATTCCGAATGCAATCACCCCGTATACGTTTATATTGTGAAAATTTACATATTAAAACAAAATTCTGTTGTTCCACATTCTAATAAAGGATTTACAGTATTCTTTTTTTGGAACAAATACGTAATTGTATCAATAAACTGTATATTGCAAAATGGAACACAAAAACTCAAAAATATCTCACTGGAATAAATTAATATTATTAGGCATTATTTATATAAATTATCAGGCAGGCAGTTGAAACAACTGATAAATACCTGCCAACTGTATACTGCAAAACATCATTTTAAAAAATCAAGTTATTTTAGTTGTTTGCCTCAACCGTCTGTATGGCAATTATCTAAGTTACTTTCGTTTCATAGTTCATTTCGACACGAATTTTCGATGTTTTATTAACACTGATGTGTTTGTGTCTTCATACCAGACACATTCGGCAATGAAATCTAAAACAGGGTCGGTTCAAAGATCGTACTTATCCAAATCACTTTACATGCAAACACTAGGGCACTATGTTCTCACGGATTCCTCTAGTTATGAAAACTTCACAAAACAACATCGAATTTTTTTGAAGCAAAATAAAATGGCTATATTCTAACATTCCACTACGGAACAAACTTTAGTTTTAATGAATAATTGTAAATGTTCACCTTGCGCCCGTATGTCCTAAGTGGCTGCGTTGTAAAAAGTGATTTTTCAAAACTTTAGTAAAGCACTTTTGTTCAAAAGACAATATTTACACTTACAAAAGAAATTATACAAAAATGAATGTAAGCAAACTAACCTAAGGTTAGAAAAAGCTGTCTTATTGTTTTCTTACTACCTTCATAGAACTTTGTTAAAAAAGATTAGTGTATTAACTACTCAGTTTGGTCTTAAACCAGACACAATAGAAATTCAATTGTTCTATGGCACTGTGGTTACATTGGGCGTCCAGGTATAATACATCGGTGTTCTTGGTCTTGGTATATCGGTGTTATTTAAAGTTGAATGTTTTACAAATTGCATTTGATAGGAAAATAAAACGTGAGAAAAACTTTTTTGCTGAAACTGTTCTAAACTTAATTTACCTACGTATTCTGTTTACTCAGACTTAGAAATAGAAAACTTTTCAATCTTAAAATGAACTCTAGACAATTGCTTTAATTGTCTGGGAAGAAAAGAAGTGCCGCGGGGTAAGTTCAGAACTAAAATATTGTTCCTTTGTTATATATCAAGTTTACATAATCACTTCATTTTTGAGCTGCAATTTTTTGTATCATTTAGGGTTCATTTACAATTTGTTTATTTATTTAGGAAGCTTTAGTGACAAAATATTGGTGAATATATTTTAGTATTGAATATGAATAGGTGACTTTGAATATGTTTGAAATTCCTACATAATCGTATCAACTATCTATTAATTGCCACTGTTTGTTTAAAAACTGCAATCCAGCAGGGCTAAGATGAACGCCGAGACATATGTCGTGGACGAGACGAGAAAACTGCCGCGCAATTTATGAACGCAGTAAAGAACATGTGAAAAGTTTCGACAAATAGATCGTAATGTCAGCACCTCAAATGTCACAATCATAAACACAGTAAGTGGTACTTACTGCGTTCATAAATTGTGCGGCAGAAATTTTGTCGACTTCGATTCATTTGTTGTTTACCCTAACATATACACCACGACAGAGAAATATCTCGTCATGACATCGGCTTGTCGATCCGATAAACCAATGTTGCCGTTTAGAGACTTTTACTCCTTAAAACGGTTTTCATTCCTTTCCATAGCTTTTCATTCGTTCTTTTCTTCATGAACGCAACCTTTTTTTATGGACGCTGCCATCGCTAGTCTATTTGATGCCGATTGTTGTCAGTTACTTTGAAAATTTAAAAAAAATTTAACTTTTGAGTTTTAGATTCAATATGAATACAACAACACCTACGACATCGTGTGCCAAGAAAATGTAAGTAAAGTGTAATGTAAAGGTCACTACATATTCTCAATCTCAAAGATTAAACAGATTCTTCATCATCAGCTCATTTAACACCCCACTGCTGGGGCACGAGCCTTCCCTATGAATGGATAGGGAGAACGGGCCATAAACCACCACGCGGGCCCAGTGCGGATTGGTGGTTGTTAACGACTGCTAATGCAGCTAGGGCCCAACGGCAAAAAGCCCCAAAGCACGGAGGAGCTCGAGATGATAAATTTTTGGTCACCCATCCGATGACCGGCCTTTGCGAAAGTTGCTTAACCTTAGCACTCGCAGACCGGGCGAGTTAACCACTGCGCCATCGAGCTCCCCTCAACAGATTCTTATTTTATATATATTCTGCGACGATTCCTGAATCGAAGCACTAATTATCCTCCGGTGTTGTAAGAAAAATACAAATAAAAATATAAGGATATACCGTTAATAAATAGTTAAAACAAGGCACTTACTTACTTACTTACTACGCCGGCTCAGCGATCCGAAGTGGATCTTGGCCTCCGACATCAGAGTGCGCCATTCCTTCCTGTTTTGTGCCAAATGAGACCAGTCGGGCACTTCCAGCTCTTTCAGGTCTTTGGCAACTTCATCTTTCCAGCGGTATCTTGGACGACCAACTGGGCGTCGTCCAGATGGTTGACCAAGATACGCTCTTCTGACAGCTCGATCTTCACCCATTCTCTCCACGTGCCCCAGCCAGCGAAGCCGGGCAGCTTTTATTTCCCCGATAATATTCGGTTCGGACACCAGCTGTTCTATCTCCCGGTTAAACCTCAGCCTCCACTCCCCGTCATCGCCTCTTGTTGGTCCCAGTATCTTTCGTAGGATTTTCCGTTCTGCGACTAAGAGTTGGTTTTCCTCCCTCAAGGTTATTGTCCAAGTTTCACACCCATACATTAAAATCGGTCTAATGATCGTTTTGTAGATGCGGATTTTTGTAGCTCTGTTTAGGAGGCGTTAGTAAATTTAAGTATCTTGGATGTACGGTCACTGACACTAACCAAAGGGAGGAAGAAATCAGCATCCGGATAGTTAATTCGCTAAGATGCACTGCAGCCCTTCACAAACTACTGGTATCCAAGTTGATAAACAGAGCTACAAACAAGGCACTGCCATGATGAAAATAAAAATTTACTTAAGTCGCGGACAGTCTTCAGTGAGATACTATGGCGATAAACATGTCGATTTTAAGTGTCAGAATTCGACAAAATTATGGCGCTCATGTTAGAGTCTGTCGACAAAAACAACAACAATCACTACGAATCACGATTTGATAGAACGAGTTAAGTTTGGTGGGCTGCCATGGTAACACCCATAGACATACAGACATATCTCTATTCTGCCGCACAATTATGAACGCAGTAAGTACCACTTACTGTGTTTATGATTGTGATATTTGAGGTGCTGACTTTACGATCTATTTTCTCGAAACTGTTAACATGTTATTTACTGCGTTCTTAAATTGCGCGGCAGTATTCTGCACGAGATAATGCGATGACAAATTATATTGCGGCGTTCCCCGACGACTAATGAATCCACATCGACAAATTTTCTCGTCTCGTCCACGACATATGTCGCGGCGTACGTCTTCGCCCTGCAGGACTATCATTTTCCATAATAAAGGCACCAACAAGTTTTAAACTATTTTCAAATGTTTCGAATCTAACCATACCTAATTTGTACTGTAAAACTAAGTTAACCTCAACTCCTTACAGTTTAGTGGTCAGATTTCTAACCACTACTTCACGATTTTTTAGTGCATTACCGCGCCATCTGTGTTTATAGCTTTGAACTACATCAAAAGAGGAGAGCCTAATATAGAACTCTCAAACAATATAGAACACTTACCACATCCATCTTGCCGATGTCGAAGCCGAGCTCCCGTATGGGTATCTCGTACATATAGGTGAGCAGGCCGCCGAGCGGTCGCAGCTTCTGCGGCGTCAGCTGCTTGAGCCCCGCGTGCAACAGGCGTCGCGCCGCCTTGTGGTACACTGTGCCCGGCTTGTTGTACTTCATTGCGTTGTTGCACATCAGCTTGAAGTCGCTCTGGTAAAGAAGCGAGTCATTTATCAGGTGACTGGCTACAATTCAGCTTTTTTAATCTCTGTTGTACCCAGAATACTGGACATAGAAATGTGTTACTGGGATGTGAAATATTGGGTCCATATATTGACGTTTTTTCTCACTTATTAATAGGTGTAATACTTCTAAGTCAATACCGGTTGTTAATATTATTATACACCTTTAATTAGGACTATGTTACTTAGGCTTCAATAATAACAATGATTATTCATTTTGTGTCTTTATCACCCAATTTCTTTTTAAATTGAATTCTTTTTTTGTTTGTGGAATTGATCTTTTGTTTCATTGTAGCTTTGAAGGGGTCTTGATTTTTTTTCTTTTTAATGTCTGCTATATTTAGCTAGTGAAACAAACACGCTACTCTACAATTTTCATAGTGTTAACATAAATAGATGCTAAGAAAATTAAAAAAAAGTTAGCATGAAAAATATAATTTTATAAAAAAAATTCATACAAAACATCAATTTCATAGGTACGGTTTCATAGGTACGGTTTCATAGGTACGGTTTCATAGGTACGGTTTCATAGGTACGGTTTCATAGGTACGGTTTCATAGGTACGGTTTCATAGGTACGGTTTCATAGGTACGGTTTCATAGGTACGGTTTCATAGGTACGGTTTCATAGGTACGGTTTCATAGGTACGGTTTCAAAGGTACGGTAGGTAGGACCTAATATCGATGTTGGTGGAGTGATTTTGTTAATTTTTTTTTTATTTTAAAAGTGTCTTGCGTTTGAAAATACATTTTACTTGGTTGATGAATTTTTGAAACGTAAGTAGAAAGACGCGATGTGGTGGATGCATAGACCCTATTTAGATAAATTAAGTATTTCTGTACCTAAATATTTTGCATGCTGTAGCTTACGGCTAAATAGGTTTAAGCGACATTGTATTCTTTGACCAACTGTATTTTACCCTATTTATGGCAAATAAACAAAATATACAAAGGCAATAACTAGTTAAACCACTAAAATAAAAAGTTTAACATTTTTGATTTTAATTTTTTTTTTAAATTAGCAAGATTTATGTTGACTAATTAAAAAAATAACCTCGACATTCAAGACAATCGCTACGCTGCGTTTCGCGATTGTCTTAAATTTTTAACCTATCACGTGACCTACAGTAAAAAGTGAAAAATTTTACAAGTCCTCCATTCAAAACATGATCGAAAAATCGGCTATGTCTTGGACCCCCTTTGCTACACCCTAACCGTTAATTCCTTTAAAATGAATAATCCCAATACTTACAATGAAACAATTCAATGATTTGTATTCATTATCATCAATCTTCTGTTTAATAGTGGAAAAATCCATCGGCCGCCTGATGATGTTGGAGTAGTTTGGTGCGAAATTGTCATTCACAGGCCAAGCAAAGAACTGATTGGGGTCCCGCTTCTCCAGGTTGCGGAGTAGCTGCTCTAGGAGCCGGGACAGTGGACGGCGTTTTTGGCTGGCCTGCAAAGTTAATATTAAGTTTATTAAGTATTAAGTGTTACAATAAAAAGTGTTTCCAATATGTATGTCAAGCCGTGCAAATGCTTTATTATAATTTTTACTGTAGCTCAATGAAACAAGTCAAGAAAAGAGAGGGTAATAAAGGTAGGCTGCCTGCGATCCTTGTATTAGTAGATACAATACTATTGTATGTTAGATGTTTGTAAAATTAATGCCAAGAATAGGAACATATTTGGTTTTGGAGAAACAGATAGTCTGTTTATTCACTTTTAAAGTAAGAATATGTTGTTGTCAAACCAAAACCTGCTATGTGTAAAAACAGTAGTTATAAGATAATCAAAGAAATCCTCTTGTTAAATTTAACATAAAGGTAATTCCAAACCATTGCCAAATTAAAGGTAGCTACAATACACATAGTGTGTTTGGAGTATATTTGGAAAGATTGGTCACCAAACTACTTAAACTGATCAAAATGTCTAAATCTCACAATGCCACATTGCAAATGCCATATAACATAATAATTTTATTTGGGTTTTATGTACACAAAGCATGACTAAAACTACAACAGTGACTTGTTAACATGCCTTTACTTAGTATTTATTTGTTTCAATCACACTAATATTATATATGCGTAAGTTTGTGTGTATATTTGTTGCTTCTTCACACTGTAACGGATGGATGGATTTGGATGAAATTCGGCATACAGATAGTTTATAAACTAGATTAAAACATAGGATACTTTTTATCCTGATATTCCTACGGAAACGGGATCCACGCGGGTGAAACCGCGAGCGGCCGCTATATTTTGATTGTATGTGTCAACTCAAGTAATAGTGTAATGGTACACAAACCTTAAGAACACAAGTGCGAGGCTCTCTATGGGAAGCTGGGGAGTTCGGTCCAGGACCAGGACTGAATCTACGCAGTAGTTTCTTGGCCAAACCTTCATCATCAGTCTCATCATCATCTGACAGTTTTATCTATAAATAGAGTAGGTTATTATCATATTATTCTTTTACAGTTAAAAGGTTGAGTACAAGTGAATTACAAGTGATTAATAATAGTAATATTTATTATGGTAGTTTGTTAATGTTTAAGTTTATTTTGATACATTTACACTTAGCGTACCATGTCAATTTCTCGGCGTCGTCTCTTCTTTTTCTTTGGTTTTTCATCACTCTCTCTGTGTTCATCGTTAGCTGAGTTTTCTATATCACTTATAAACTCCTCTTCTGGAATTATAACATATAATTTAGCTAACTGCGGAAGGCCTAGTATGGTACATAGAGCAGGTTAGGTCTACTTACTACAACTTAATTTTTCTATATCATCCATTTCAACTAGAGCGCTAAACTAAAGTTTGTAGGTTAAGTATAAGTTATTAAGTCTTAAAATAACCAGAATCTGTTAAGAAACTTATCAATAGTGGTTTAACTAAAAATAATCGCTTACGACGAGTCTAGGACATACTTGACGTAAACATTATCGAGTTACTGTTATTGACGCTTTTTCCAATTGGCTAGACGTGCCGGTAAATGATGGTTTTCATTGGTCTGCTAAACGAGTAGCCCAGGGGGATGACAGTCCCTAACATTGCTAATTTAACAAGGAAGCTAGGGCCATCTAGTTTTATGCACCCGAAACTTTGTCTTAACTTAGTTTAATCAAATGCCGATAGATGTCGCTACTAAGATGAAAATTTATAATTTCTTAATATTTTAAAAGTTATGAAATAATTGTTTTTCATTAATATTTTTAAACAGAAAACATATGCATAAATGAAATTTTAATTGGTTTTATTGAAATTAATTCATATTTTGATGGGGCAACATAGCCTTGATGTAGTCGCCACACTTGTGAAACTAAAAACAAAATGTCACAATATTGGTCGTAACTGTCGCTTGCGTATGCGCTTGTTGTTTTCCCAGTTTTTCCGATCAATTTTGTGCCTATGATAAGTGTTTTCTTTGCTGTAGACGTTGAGTTGAGATCCATTCTCCTCCGTCCTAGTGTTGAGTGCACTTTGACTGCGATACGGACGCTATTTAGTTTATATCTTGTTGATTTTGTTGGACTTTTGTGTTACCAAAATCGACACCATGCCTGGTTACCGTTGTGTTCTTGGATGTGAACAGACTAATAAGCTCTATAGCTTTGAGTCAAAATGTATTTCGTTTGAGTCAAAAATGTATTTCGTTCCATAAAATGCCAGCCAATTTTGACTCACAGCAACTCTTAAAAATAATAGAGGTTTTAGTATAAAATTGCCCTTTTTTTGTTACACACTAAACTTATAAAGCTATAACTTATGATTCAACAAATGCTTCAGTTGTTTATTATTATATCGAATCATGACCACTATGTTCAATAATGTATGAGATAGAATAATAATGAGAATGTTAAAAAAAAATTATTTCTATAATATTGAAAAGAGACTGCTTTTTTTGTAAGCGGAAATTACCACTTTCTTCGTTGTAACTTAGCTGAGCCTAACTTTTTTTTCTAAATACCTGTGGCATTAGTTAGCCAAGTATTCATAATGTATAGTAACTTTAACAGTCAATAGAAACATTAATGTTCGCGGTTGTTAATAAAATAAGAAAATCTTTGTAAGTATACAAGTGGCAATTTCCTTAAAAATTTGTATACTATACGGCAATTTCATACTTTTAACACCTTATATGTATATTTATGAATAACCTAAAATATCCATCAAACTAATTATATATCCAGTTTCTATATTCAAGAAATCATTAGTTATACGTTAAACAAAAGTTACGCTTAATTAAAAAAAAGTCTTAGTTCTACAATCACATCCCTTGAATATGGAAACTGATAAACAGATTATGTTTAAAATAGGCTACATTACATTATGTACCAACAGTATGTAAAATTTGTATTACATGTGTAATAAATTCGTAGTAATAATTGTGTTTTTTATTATATCAAAATCCTGCTTTCTGCTTACCAATAATAATGAATTGTTTTGTTCTAGTTAACACTTAAATTGTAACATTGTTACTAATTTGTAATGAAATCAATAAATAATCATTACAAAATAACAATGTTACAATTTAGTGTTTACTAGAACAAAACAGTTAGTACCTACCTACATGTTCAAAAGCAGCTATAGCTATATATAAAATTAGTTTCGGGTGCAAATATGTAGAGGCGCTGTTTCAAATCGGTTGGTAAAAAAATCCCGCAAGAGGTCTCTCTATTTCCGTAGTATTATTATACTTTATGGAGTAGCCAATGGAAATCAACCAATTATTTATTTTAGTTCTTTTTTATTCATTCAAGAAAGCAAAGAGATTTGGCCCATACAGCTAAATCTTTAGTAATTTTTCGTGGTAAATATTGATGGAATATGATGAGTGGTGATTAGTGTTAATGCATTATACACTTTGATATTGATGAAAGGTTAATTAATTGAATGATGATATTCCCTATTTGTGTTTCAGTTAAGATGGTGTGCCCAGGGCCGGCTTTAACCATCTATGCGCCCCGGGCGAATCATTAATTTGGCGCCCTTTTATATTAAAATACTTAATAATAATAGGTTAGAGATAAGGAAAGGTCTTTCCTTATCTCTAACCAGTCTTGTCCATGTTCTCCCAGCCAACCCCACTATTTTCCTTTTTTTTCCTCTCTTGGGTACCATAAGGTTGCTAACTTGCTCCACTTACCATTTCCTCTTATTGTGTGGCCGGCCCAGTTCCATTTGTGGCTTCTCAGTTTTAAGACCACGTCTTTTCTGATGGTAGTGTATCGGATTTTATTTAATGACAGGTTTTTTTTTTTTGTTTTTTTATTCTACCTCCAACATTTTCGGAGCCTGTTGACTAGTCTATTGACAGGTTTGTAATACCGATCCGATCCGAATCCTTCGGAGACTCTGGAAGGGCACGGGGACACGCACTTTTTAACCGACTTCAAAAAAGGAGGAGGTTACTCAATTCGACTCGTATATATATTTTTTTTTAAGTGTGCGATGCCGTACCCTTATAGAAATCCTCTGAAGGTGATTCGTTTCAACACGGCTTGAGGTACCCTTTACGTACCTCGCCGCCCCTAAAACAAGCCCGGTGAAGCTGAAAATGCCCCTCGGCAATCAGCAGTCTCTCTCAAAAAAAAAAAAAAGGTTTGTAATATTTACATTGTTGGGATTTAGTCAGCGCCCATGTCTGGCACCCATAAGTCAGTATAGGGAAGATGCTGGTGTTAAATAGCTTTCCCTAGATGGATGTGTTTATTTTCTTGTCTTTCATGATTTTTTTGCTGCTCCGAAGAACCTTGGTGAGAGTGGGTCTCCTTGTCTCACTTCCTTCCCTATGTTGATAATTCCAGTTTTACTCTTGCTGTACTGCCCGTGTATATGTTCCTGATGAATCTGATGTATTTTTCTTCTACTCCTTGTTTTTTCAAAGCATTCTAGATTTTGTAGTGTTCCAAGGAGTCACTGGCTTTGCAGTAGGCCACGAACCAGCAGTACAGTGGTTTACTTTTGGTGGTAATAATGGTAAATATCGCAAATCCTAAAATTCCGAATTATCAGAACTACGAGTAGGTACGTAATTCTATTTGAATCGAAGCTAAGTAGATGTGTAAACTACAAATTGAAATGGTTATCAACTGGAGTCTGCTGATAGTATCATGTTTACCGTACAGCACGCCCAGCCACGCTCCAGATGTCAGCCACGACACACGGCTGCAAAAAATGCAGAATTAAAGCTACCAGTCGCGTATTAGACGCACTCGCTCCACTCTGCCGAGTCTGTTAAGCAATTGGGTTGGTTTATTTGCATAATACTATGCTTTGCTGGCTGCTGTTAACAACGGTTCTGATCTTGTTTGAGCATTGTAAGATTGTATCCACGGATTCGGTTGAAGAAGTGTTAAGTATGTCGTACCTGTTAAACTAGATATTAAATTCTTTCCCTTGTACTACAAAACAGTGTTTTAAGTTAAACGATGGCACATTACGTGTTTAAAATACTGTCTCTGTCAAAAAATATTAGCTATAAACCAACCAACCAACCAACCAAAGAGAGTGCGGATTTAATTGAGCTAGCCACGGCGGCCGCTTAGTTGATGATTGTCCCCGTCTGCGACAACTATCAATATTCAATGTATTTTTAAATACTTATTTACTATAGATATTATTATATAAGTATAGGTATCGGACAAGGAAATTTTCACGTTGCATTCAACATTGCTCAAATGGAATTCTGGGATCGTAGAGCTTGTTTTTTTTCTTTTCAGTTTTTTCTCTTTGCAGTTATTTTTTATGTTAGTCTGGTTTTTACGAGTACATAATTGTTTTTATATAGTTGTTTTAGCCGTCGGGTTTTTTGTTTTATTTTAATAATTTGGTTTATTTCAAACTTTTTACTTTTTTATATTAAGTATATCCGCCATGCCGTTTGGGCTGTAGAGCGTGCCAAAGAAATAGATATACATACATACATACATACATACACTCGAAAAACATAGCCCTCCTTCTGACGCAGTCGGGTAAAAAGTGACAGCATCTGTTTTAAGCATTGTCTAACTTTAGCCATTTTTAAAAGTAAAGAAGTTATATAAACTTAATAATACGTAGTCATGCCCCTCCAAAAACTGTAATACGGTTAATAATACGGATAATATAAAGCTTAACGTTTTAAACCGCCTCCGATAGTCTAGTGGTTAATAGTGCCGGTCTCAGTCCCAGAGGTCCCTGGTTCGATTCCCAGCAAGGGGTAGGTACAATATGTTTGTATTCGGTTTTGTTAGTAATAGGTCTTGTTTTAAGTCCTCCTAGGTAGCTACCACCGTCTCATCTATATGTTATCACAACATGTCACTAGCACTGTTGTGATGCGACAGTTAGAGATAAGATAGCCAGTTCCTCAGTGTTTGAGGTTTCCCGGGTGAAGTGCGTTTCCACCTTTGACTTAGGTAATATCAGGTGAGAAGAATGTCAAGTGCTTGTCCGTAAGATTTTTATAAGATAATAAAAACATGTCGTTAGGCATACGATAGGATAGAACCATTAATTCTTGAATTTAACCCAAAATAATTCCTCGCCTTATTCGGCCAACGACTTTTATTTCTAACTAGCTGTGCTCGCGACTTCGTCCACGTGGAATCATGACTTCGGCAGCATTTTTAATTTTTTAGGCTCTTGTTCCCGTTTTTGCAACATTTTTTACTGATGCTTCGCTCCTATTGGTCGCAGCGTGATGTTATATAGCCTAAAGCCTTCCTCGATAAATGGACTAGGCCAACACAAAAATAATTTTTCAATTCGAACCAGTAGTTCCTGAGATTAGCGCGTTCAAACAAACAAACTCTTCAGCTTTATAATATTAATATACCTAGATATAGATAAAAACGTGAATGATTTCAAGTACTTAGTAGCACTTATGTAATAAATGTGTATATTGTGCCAGTATACAGTACATACACAGGCTGCTACACTGAGACAATGATATGATATGTCGCAAAACTCCCGTACACATAATTTATGACGTTCAATCTGCCTTTGTTTACTTTAATAATTTGGAAGATTATCCCTTGCTCTAAAGAGCTATTGTTGGCGGTTGCACAACAGTTAATAAGAGAGAAAGCACATATAATTTTGGTCATTGGACGTCGTCGTTAGTGGGAATGCTCGTGTGTGAAGTGCTACTGAGTATACAACTAATCATACCATGAATTTTCGACCCTTTCTAAAGTTTTCATAGTCCGGTGCATCCCACTAACACTAACAATGTCAAGTGGAGCTCGACGGGCGGCGGCGGGCGGCGGCGGGCGGCGGCGGGCGGCGGCGGGCGGCGGCGGGCGGCGGCGGGCGGCGTCGGGCGGCGTCGGGCGGCGTCGGGCGGCGTCGGGCGGCGTCGGGCGGCGTCGGGCGGCGGCGGGCGGCACAGTGGTTGACGTAACGCGCCCGGTCAATCGGTGGGCTTAAAGTTAAATCGATTATTGTTTTCTAAAGTTTATGCGAACACTAACACATTGAAATGAAACAACTTTTACGAATCTACTCGCGTTTATTTTACACAGTACTTATTTAAAAACATCCTAATTTTAATAGAGACGATAGTTGGAATCTACCACCAGCCTGGGATCCCATATACAAAATATTAAATCCCAGCCCCAACACCATACTGCCAGACCAAAAGATACTGTAAGCTCTTTCTGCGTAAAACGGAACGCACCTGATTAAATTTAAATGAGGGTATACAAGCTACCAACTAGTTATGAGACAACCAACACTTCAGTCTCCCTGTGACCACGGACCCTGCAAAGGGTTCGAAACGTCAGGATAAACATTAAATAAGTAATGTGTAAAATAAACGCGAGTAGATCCGTAAAAGTTGTTTCATTTCAATGTTAAATCGATTGCCATCTTTTGACGATAACCGGTATCAGAGGCTCAAGATATTGTCGTTAAACGCGCCCAGCAAAGATCTAATTGGTCACCCATCCATCATTATAGTAGCTCAACTAAAAAGTTCGCAACCCGTAAGCGCAAGCCACTGCCTTATTAGACTCCTCAACAAGAAAACTTTAGGTTTTCCTCACAATCTTTAAATTAAATACTTGATAAAATATTTTTTGGATGTCCTTAGATTTGAATAAAGACTGGCTATTAAGGCTTTTCAAGTATGGCTGTAGGTATATACGAGTAAGTTGACTCAGCTCGATGGTGAAGATGACCTTCGATCTAAGTCATTTGATTGGCTATTCTTTGTATCACCCATAGAATCTGAGACAACAAATGAATGTTATAGGTACCCTTGTAAACATTACGCCGTGTAGCGTGCAGATAACGCCTAGATGCGGCCAGCTTGCTGCCGGGCCGGCCGCCTCTGCGCCGTCAGCGCGATCTACCAGCTATCGGCGCACGCGCAACTACAATTAATTCTGTCTGCGCAGATACAGTTTGTTGCGGATACCGTTTATAAGTTTTCAGTTTGATGTAAACGACCCTTTATAAGCTTGTTCATAACGATTTATTAAAAAATAAGCATTCATTTTTTTAGGTAGGTATGCAGATAAGTGGTTATATGTATGTAAGTGCAGTTATGTGAGACTTAAATAATGAGTTGATATTTTATCCTTTTTTGGACTGTGAAGTTGTGTAGACGAAGTCTTCCATGCTTTGTGCTAACTGTACGAGTACGCAGTAATATTATCTCTTCTGTGACTGTACTTATTGCGGTCCTGCTGAAAATAATGTGATCCTGAAATAAGCAGCGCCCCTGTGTTTTTCTTTTTAGTTTTTAGGGTTCCGTACCTCAAAAGGAAAAAACGGAACCCTTATAGGATCACTTTGTTGTTCGTCTGTCCGTCTGTCTGTCTGTCAAGACCCTTTATCTCGGGAACGCGTGGAGGTATCGAGTTGAAATTAAAACCATATACTCAGGTCTGCGGAACCTTGAAGTTGTAAAAATCAAACTTCTAAGTTAACGAAACAGAAATATACGACTGTTTATGTCGCAAAAAACGTATATTTCGACACTCTCAAGGGAATCAAAATTCATAGGGTACTTGTCGTTGACCTAGAACTATGAAGTTTGGTAAGTAATATCGTCTTATACTACAAGTACAGGAAAAAATCTGAAAACCTTAATATTTAATTAAATCACAAAAAAACAGAGGCTTTATATGCAAGGAACGGGGGTTCAAATTTTGAAGTAGGTAAGTTAACCGTGTCATGTGGGGTATCGTATGAAAGGGCTTCATTTGCACAAGCGTAAACAGATTTTTATTTTTTTTATGATGTATAGTTTTCGATACCCATAAATTTGTACGGAACCCTCGGTGGGCGAGCCCGACTCGCACTTGACTATTTTCTAAAATCTTTTCTAAAATAGTCTTTTCTATTTGTCTGTATGTATAAACATTATAAATAATCATACTTTGTCGTTAGGAAATACCAGCACAAACTCGTGCTATGCACCGAAAAACATACACTTTGCTTGTCTTGGGAATCGAAGCCAAGGCAGCGGACCCAGGCGGTTTGCCATTCGGTCAGCTACCGATTCGTGTAACATGTCAGCCTCAATCAATAATTATAATGCTATCAAGGCATTTCCAGAAACACATAGTCTCGTGTGTGAACATCACGAAATTACTAGCAATAATGTATAAAAGACTTTACAAGAAGTCCGTTTGCGTTTTGTTATTGCATCCTTCCGTGTGACCGTCTAATTAAATTGGTTGGCTCCGTGCGGGCTAATGGAAAATCGCGCTTCATAAATCTTTTTGCGTTTTGTTGCTCCTGCGCAGTGGATGTTTGTTAGAGGCTGCTGAATGGAACTCTGAGTAATGGTGGTGTTTTAGATAAATTATTTTCGCTTGCGGAAATACGTGAGAAGTGGCTTTCATTTATCTGAACGCGGGAATAGAGAATGAACCTTAATATTTTTGCAGCATTCATTTTTGATTACTTAGTTCTGTTTTTAGTTGAAAGAATTTTGTTTGATTGTTTTTTGTTTTGGTATTTATTTGGTAGAGACTGTAACATTAGTATTGATGACAATCAATTAAGTGACGATAAAAAAATCGTAAATTTAAACTTTAAAGTAGGGATTTTTTTAACAAAATACTGATTATTGTCGGTTGTTGTACACATTAAAAAATAAAATATTTCTTATGATGGTACAAGATTCCATCTGCAAATTTAAAAAAAAACCCTCTCAAGTAACCATGAACGTTCGAACGTTGTTTACAATATACAGTAGGTATATAACACCAGTAAATAAGACTAATAACACATGGCCGTGCATACCAGCAGCCTTTCAAAGATTCAATTAAAGTTTAAAATCTATGGACTTGCGATAGACGTGCCTGCCAATGGAAATGCAAAAATTATACCCAAGAGCTGCCTAATTGTTTGCCGACAAAACATGGTCATATGCAAATAAAACCAATCACTGCAGCGCGCACAATTTGATTATCACGTACAGCCCCGAACAAAAATATATGCACCACATTACCAGTTTGTGTAATAGTCACTCTTATTACAAAAGGAGTATGGTGCATGTGTTATTGTCAAAAATGTGTGCAAATTATTGGTGTTGGCTGTACACAAGTCATTCGCGATCATTAGCACCGCACAAAGCCGGATAAATAATAGACACGTAGGGGGGTATTCAAAAAATGCGGGGCCAGCGCTGCTCCCAATTAGCATGCGCGATGGAATATTCCTGACGGGACGCGAGATCGCTCGATAGTCGCCGCACGCGCAATCTAGCGAGTTAGCGCAAAATTATAGACGGGACACTCGCGGCGTGGACGGGGCATTCGACATTCTTTGCCAACAAGTAGATATTGACGCAACACCAAACTTTTATACACTCACCATTCTTATCAAAATATTATTATGAATGAGGCAGTTGCAATTTAAATAGTGAGGATCTTTCTGAGCTCCAAAAATGTACCGCTTTTTTGCTTGTTCTAAGTCTGTTTGGCTGGCTGACCTTAGGGTTCCCGCACACGAGC
The DNA here is from genome assembly GCA_947562085.1 of Eudonia lacustrata. Classification (NCBI taxonomy): domain Eukaryota; kingdom Metazoa; phylum Arthropoda; class Insecta; order Lepidoptera; family Crambidae; genus Eudonia; species Eudonia lacustrata. The sequence goes on along the minus strand of OX387340.1, from coordinate 28,433,421 downwards.
CACCGGCCACAACCACAAAACGACGCAACCGGCATATTTCCTAAAGTTTTCATACATTTTATGTGAACTCGCAGCACACGGTTGACGCCGGTGGCCGCCACACGCTACAAATCGTCGCTGCTAGCTTTTAGTGGCCGGCGCGCGCCACTTAACGCCGACACAAGCTTCTTCGTCGAAGTCCATTTGATACTGCAAGCAATGGGTAAAAAAAAGTAGCGGCAACCGACCGCAAGTGTCTACTACCGACCACAAGTGGCTGTCGCGCGCTTCAGCTACTTTTGTAGCCGCTTCTAACTTCTCGTCGCGGCGTTTGTGGCTGTTGCGTGTGGCCCGTGTGCGGCGACACTCAGAGCATTAAACCAACTAATGCTCTAAGTGGCTGACTACCATCTCCTAATCTGAGTCTGTTGCCATAATAACACTTAAAACAAATTAACAGTTTGTAATAGTCAAGTCTTTTAACCGTCTCTTTGGTTTAGTGCTTAAAACCACCAGTCCCAGACCCAGAGGTCCCGAGTTCGATTCTCAGCGGGGGGTATATGTATGTATACCTACTCGGTTTGGTTGGTTGTAGGGCTTGTTTGTCCGTCTGGCTAGCCACCACCATCTTATCTAAACATGTCGCCATAACATAAATGTTTGTAGCATTGTTGTGTTCCGGCAGCTAGAGATAAGATAGCCAGTGCCTCAGTAGTTGAGCATCTCCGGTGAAGTGCGCTTCCACCATTGGCCTTATCAGGTGAGATGAAGACAATGTGCTTACCCGTAATATATAAAAAAGCAGTTTTAACTTTGGTGAATAAAAATTAGTAATAACATTATATCCGAGCCAGCAACGCGAGGACTCCGCTCCTGCAGCCGGCATTCCTCCGGGAGGCCATAGGATTCCTGGCCCTTTAGACCATTTAATTCGTTCGTTTACGGGATCGGAGATAATCTGGGCCTTTGTTCGGATCCTTTCATAAACACGTCACAGGCACGCGAAGTTATGAATACAGGGGGAGGTTTTAAAAGCTTTTATGGAATTTCTGGACGTCCACGGCAAATTCTTATGGGGCTCTGGGAAATTTAATTTTTAATTATGTTTGTTAGCCATTTTGTTTGGTGCTGTAGGTACGATAGGGTTCGGTTGTTTGCATTGCTTACCCAAAAGTCGTCATCCTCGAAACAAATAACATGGATATACAGTCTTCAGTTTAGTTTTAGTTTATAACTTTTAAAACTATCATGGTCGCTAGTATTGGAGTCATTATAATCAACTTTTGTCTTAACCATTATGATCAACCGCCTCTGTGTTCTAGTTGGTGCCCTACCACCTGTTTGTCCGCCTGGCTAGCTACCACCATCTTTTCTAAATATGTCGCCATAACATCAATGTTTGTAGCATTGTTGTGTTCCGGCAGCTAGAGAAGTACCTCAGTAGTTGAGAATCCCGGGTGAAGTGCGCTTCCACATCATTACTTAACATCAGGTGAGATCAAAGCATTGTGCTTTCCTTTAAAATATTTAAAAAAAGATCTAGATATTTATTACACATGCTCAAACAAAATTAAACATGAGAGAAAAACTTCTTTAAAAAATTAATAATAAAGTGTAGTAAAGTAATACATAATAATTGGTTTCGTTGTTGAAGTACGGGCACTCGTACGTTGTTCTGATTGATCCGTAAAATTGCAAATTACCGTTATTGCTTGTTGTTTTTTAAATCAGCAATAAATATCGACTCGACGGCGGCTCTCAGCGGCCAGTTAACGCGTGCGTAATTAGAAAATACCTATTTACAATACAATTCTAATAAACATAATACAATGCAGTATATTTGATATAAAATATGAACACGTTCTGTCACAGCCTACATCAACAAAATGTTGATGTAACTTATTTTTTTTTTTTTGGAGAGAGACTGCTGATTGCCACAAGGGGCATTTTCAGCTTCACCGGGGTTTTTGGGGGCAGCGAGGTACGTAAAGGGTACCTCAAGCCGTGTTGAAACGAATCACCTTCGGAGGATTTCTAGAGGGTACGGCATCGCACACTTAAAAGTGCGCGTCCCCGTGCCCTCCCATAGTCTCCGAAGGGTTCGGATCGGATCGGATAACTTATGTGGTAGAACTATCACGGCCCTCTCCACGGTCGTGAAATATGTAGAGGTGTAGTGTGTCCTAAAAGAGAAGATAAGGAGGTTTTATGTACTGATAATTCTGACTAATTATTTAACTTCTTCCACATCCACATATATACGGCCCATTTGGGACGAGTTGTAGAAAATCAAAATAAATAATAACTTAATTCTGCAACTAGTGCCACGTTTTTTTTGTGTGGAACTTGAAACTTTATCAACGTTTGGTACAATTAGTAAGACAAGATATATATTTCATTTTTTAGTTTTTGGTTTTGTTTTGTTCGTAAGAGCATTACAAAATTATTTCATATTATAAAAGTCAGTACCCACTATATATATGATGTTGAATTACTCTTAATTCTTTCGGCATCTAAGTCCGGTTGAGGCAATACTGATAAACCTTTCCGAATACATCGGAAGGAGCTAAACACTTTTTTACTGTGTCACAGTCAACCTAATATAATTAAACGATCTTAATATATGTAAGCGTTTAACTAACTTTTAGGAGGCATATTTAAACAATTACTTAGAGTATCAATAGAATCACTCAATCTCTCTTGATTTCTTTCCGAAATATGACTATTTAGCTTTTGTTGCTGAGCTTACCTGAATTTTTTTTATTGTACTTTACAATCCATCAAGCAACTACCTGTAGTTAGGAGGCTACGCAATAAACGAAAGGATTATGTTTTAACACGTACTGCACTTACTTCAATAAATTGGGATATTGCTGAAAGATGATGACATAAGAATAGATGATTAATTCCGGTTTTAACTGTTTTTTTAATTATATTGTTCGTACAGAGCGCATAACGTATTGCAATACCGGTCTCTTACGCCAGTGGATTTGCGCAAGACACAAATAAAGAAGTACCTACATACCTACGTAGTGATTTTTTGATATTAATTAGTAAATTGATTTGTGCCAAGTCACGGACACAACCAAATAGCGGCCGGGGCGCGTACCGTTTTCATCTGTCTTCCTACAGTAGGGTGATTCATTTTATTACTTCTCATTGCAACATGCCTATAAACTAACTTATCCTGAAAAAATCGGACAAATAGTTTATAGTTTAACGACCTCCGTAGCCGAGTGGCTCGCACGACTTTGGGTGGCGCTAACTCTGAGGTTCGATTCCCGGTCGGGTCTCGAACTGGGTCTGGGTGATTGTGATACTGTCGTTGATTCTGATTTCCATAAAAACGACTGCTTTAACTACTTACTTGGGAACAGGCCAATGCATGTGATGTTGATGTAAAAAAAAAGTAGTAATAGTTTTATTTGTATTAATAAAAATAAACTTATTTTGTCGCGCTTTTTATCTTTCTTGATACCTATATTGAAAATGTTTGGAAAATTGTTATTATTATTGTGTTACACCTGTAGTGTCGAGAAGGGCCGTAACCCACCACGCTGGTCGTTTGCGCCTTGGTGGATTTTAACGACTGCCACCTTGCAGAAATAACAGGGACTGACGGCTAGCTAACGCATGCCTTCCGACGCCCGAAGGAGTTTGACACATTTTTATTGGTTTACCCATCCGGTGACTCATCATTACCCGTTACTTACTTGCAAGAATTAGAATTTAGAAATACGGTTCTAGAATTACTGATGCTGTTAGTGTAATATCTAAATATATATGTAAAAAATAACAAAGTCATGGTATGTATGTTTTATAAAATTTATTATCTTAATATTTTAATTTTTGCATTTACAATGGTAATCCGTAGTCACAAGATAATAATTTACTAGAAAAAATCTACCAATCAGTCAATCAACATTGAATCAGTAATCCAAGTCGTTAATTCGATTCCCAGTCGAGCTTCCTGAGACAAGTTGATTTTTTCTAGTCAAATGTTATCTTGTAAAATTTGTTATGTTTATCAAGGAACCCTAATAATGTAAACAAAGTTTAACACGTACAAGCCGGTAAGTTATGTTAAGTACTTGCGTTGCCTAATTATGCGTTGTACGCTACCATCGGATTGATTACGGAAATGCTTCAGGCACCACATAACGTAACACTCGACGCATCGCCTGAACGAACTAATCTGCATAGCGTAACAGTCATCGCCTGAACACACTACAGTACCCAGCTGTTATTTCATCGTAATGTATTAAGACCTGTATATATACGTGTATTATAGGCTATTTCCAATCATGGTACTTTTTAATATAAAAGTTGGCTTTTACAACAATATTTATATTGTAAAATTTGGTTTTCTTATATAAATTTGGTTTTCTTATATAAATCTAAAATGGCTTAGACCTCCCATATTTTCTTTTAGCTTCTTCTAAATTCACAATTATTATAAAATATTATTTATTATTGAGGACGATTTGGACTTTATGTACTAATACTGTCAATAGGTACAATGCATGTCATGTAGATTGTAATTAATAGATGTTTATTTGCGCACTTTTAAAGACTAAGACTTAACTGAATATAAATAATTTATCATCTCCATTTTTTAAAATTTTATTTTATGTCCTCATATAATAAAGGTTGGCTTACTTTAACCGTAAGCTAAAAGGTAGAACCTTTAGAGCTAGTTTCCTTAATATGCTAGTTGTCAATAAAAAAAATAGTCTCCTATCTAGAGTTGCGTAATAGCAACATATCTTTAGCCGCGTGTGACACTGCGCACATTTCCTTATTAAGCGGCTGGTGTCGGCTGTCGAGACCGTGGGTGTTGTAACTCGGAATATTAAATAGTGACATTACTGCCACTTTTATCAGTCAATATTTAGTAAATAAAATGGAAACGACGTCGGGGACCATTTGGCTTATGTAATTCTGTACTAAACTAGAAAAAAGATAAACAAAACGATCTTTCATGAGTTCGTGTTGCGTTGCGCTGTGGTTTATTCTGAGGGTTTATTTTTAGCTGCGCCAGAAAATATGTCAGACGATAAATATTGACAGCAAAATAGGCATGTTTCGACAAACGGAACCTACTTGACTTATTTTATCTACTCATGGTTTTTGGTCGCTCTCCCCATGACCACGGACCCTGTGAAGGGTTCGAAACGTCTAGATAAAATCATTTATTTATTTATTTTATTTATTTTTACTTTAATTAAAATGGTGTCAAAAAAAACAATTACATTAATCAAAGATTACACATTCTACAATCTAACATTACAAATAACAATTATTAAATACAATTTAAAAAATAGGATAACTAATCATATAGTAGTGTGATTGATTACATTAGTTTTTCATATCAAATATAGTATTCGCGTAAACTTTATAAACAATACGTCAGGGTGCCTTGTTCGAGTTTCATCCGCCATTCGATCGCGTTAACGAAAATGAGAATTTTTATGGCAAAATTTGACTCTCCTCGTTTCCCACTGCTGCAATGCCATACTAATTGTCGTTTTCGTTAACGTATTCGAATGGCGAATGATAACGCACTAGGCACCCAGGTCTGTTAGTAAAGTCAATGAAAAAATGAAAAAGTAAAGTAAAGTAAATAGCCGATATCTGTCCCACTGCTGGGCAAAGGCCTCTATCATTGAAATCAAGTCAACGCTACAATTGATGGGTGATGGCTTAATCACCACGCTTGCCAAATGCAACCCGCATGTGATCCCAAACTTAGGCTATGCATCGATTAATCTAAAACACACCTTGCCCGACCTGGGAATTGAACCCCACCCTCGGGTATCGGGCCGACCGCATTGCCACTCGGTTATCGAGGCGTTAACCGCTGTGCTATAGGCTATATTCTATCTTTATGCTATTTCAAAAATTCTACAATCGTTCAGCTCACCATATTTATTTATCAATAATTGATATTGACATTAAATCTTACTCAATGTTACGAAAGCAAGTTCCTGGCTTGAGAGAACAGTACTTATCCAACTACCCTCATAATCCTCAGTTAATTCCTGCGTACCATTACGGAAGGCCAATAAAGACATATCGTTGCTAAAATACGTTTGCTTGTCCGTCCGCACCCACACAGCTATGACGATACGATTTGGCTAGTAGCCTTATCTGTAGCGAAGGTATAAAATACTTATAAAGTAGTTTCATTCAACTGGCAATAACGTAACATACATATATACAATCAAGCCTGTCTCCTATAGGAGTAAGAATACCACTTCCTGCCACTTAAAACGATTCATACATACCTCTTTCGCTTCGTCTACTCTCATTAATTTCAAATTAACTTCATTGGTTTTGAGTAGGTACTCCTCACCTGGATCGTTAGAACATCCTCGATTTGGTCAGGAAACATTCGCCTGTATGTTGTCCCTATAATACATAATACATGTTAAAACAATCAGAAGGAAGTATGTCTACCATACATAGGGTAATTCATAAGTCACGTTATTTGATAAGTATCATAAATCTATCATAAAGATCACTATTATTTTTAGCCTGTTAATGTTTCACGTTGCTAAAGCCTTCCGTGCCCGCCTACTATTAAGGAGGATGACGATAAAGGTTCGTTGGTTGGTTGGTTGGTTTGAGCACCAGCTCAAAAAGAATTTAAATACCAATCCGGGAAGACCGATTTTTTAAATCTTGGCGCATTGCTTTCATCTCTCCTAATGTTAAGTGATGATAAGGCCAATGGTGGAACTACACTTCACCCGGGATGCTCAACTAATGAGGCACTATCTATTTTATCTCCAGCTGCCGGAACACAACAATGCTACAAACATTGTTGTTATAGTGACATATTAGATGTAGCTAGCCAGACGGGTAAACAAGCCCTACCACCAACCAAACCGAGTACACAAACATGTACCACCGCTGGGAATCGAACCCGGGACCTCTGGTCTACTACCTACCTACCTACGGTGGTAGTAGACCGGTCAGTGGCAATCGAATTGTTTTAAGAAATTATCATTTATCTAGTGGACCCGGCGGACTTCGTACCGCTTTGACAGTTTCCATCAAGTGATTAAATTCTCTTTGGTTTCCATAACAACAAAACAAACAAATTATTTCGTGTTGAAAAATTAAATTGACATTTTTAGTATATTTATCACTATAAATATACTAAAAACGACAATTTCATTTTCAAATATTCCCACGGGAATCACACTTGATTCCCGTGGGAATATCGGGATAAAAACTTTCCTTTGTGTTAATCCAGGTTATAAACTATCTGTATGCCGAATTTCATCCAAATCCATTCATCTGTTACAGCGTGAAGAAGAATCAAATATACAGACATACTCGTACACACAAACTTTCGCATTTATAATATTAGTGTGATTAATTACCTTATCAAAAAAAATGCTTAACTTAATTACGACGTTCTTAACTTTTAACGAGTCATTTCACCAAAGTCTAAGTTATACATTCATTGTATTTACTACATATAATGTAACTATGTGTATTTTTATAATAATTTAAAACGATCGAACTCATACAGTTTCCACCATTTTTAACAACCCCCGTGATTTAGTTGTTTCCTACCACCATTCTTAGATTCCCAGTGCGGGATAAATATTATTGTATTCGGTCAACAAATAAATAACAAATCTGGTCAGGTGCGCCTCAAATGATGCTATGGTGGCTCTATCCAACCCGCCGTTATTTATCAACATTATCTACTGTCACTTTATAAACCAAAGGGACCCTTATTCAATGTCAACAAATACGTCATAAACATCTGATCCTAATATTTAAACAATTATTAAAGGTTAGTTAAGAATTTTGGATTTATATAAATTTTTAAGCAAACAAATTTACAATTTGAAACATTTCCACGAGCGGAATCCAACCAAGCTATCTCCATTTTATCTAAGTTTGCCGCCATAACAATTATGTTGATATAGCCAGAGATAAAAGGGCCAGTAGGACCCTTAATGATTGAGAATTCTGTCTAAAGGCGTATCCTCATTTTCCATTAGACAATAATAAAGGCAAAGCATTTCACCTTTGCGCAACAAATAAATAACATTTCGTTATATCAACTTTTCCAGTCGCCTTTTAAAATCATCTACATGATTTTTAATTGCGAAATTGAAATATCTAGTTTATTATTCAAGTAAAAAAGACATTATTTTCTTTATAACAACTGAATAAAAGCATTTTTAATCTAAACATCATCGCGATCCACCAGTTACACAAAATAACGCCATACAAAAGACTTCAACGACATATGTATTTAAAAAAATTTAACTTATTTTTTTTTCTTCCTAAATTAACAGATTAATAGTCCGTGCATCACATGTAATGCATTGCAATTTGTCTCTTATTTACATAACTTCATGAGCGCTCACATGTCGATATTACTATTGGAACGTATGGAAATAAGTTGTCAAAGTAAGCGTGGGACAGTTAACCTGTTAAGTCTAGCCCAGCCTACCAGTCCTTCCTTATTTAAGTTTAGTCATAACCATAGCTTAGTCAACCAAGTATATATTATAAAAGAAAATGTTAACGTGTTTAACACGTACCTAAGCTTAATGAGTTGCAAAATGTTTTGTAAATCCATTTAAATATTCACAAATTATATAAAATATTTTCATAAAATTTAAATAATCAAATAATGAAATCAATTTAATTCCACATAATAAACACAATAAAAGCTTTCTACGCGAGTGCCCATCGCTCGGCTTAACTCGCAATTTCTAACAGATTAGCATTATTTTCTCTCGCGTCGACCTTGGCGTTTGCATAAATATTCACGTGGTCACGCCCGGACAGGATACTTGCGCATTTCCCTTCCTCTTGTGATGCGCAGCTCGTGCCAAGGTCGACGAGAGCGAGCTTCGAATGCGGAATGATCGAAACACGATTATTTATCGACGTTTTAATGGTAATTCGCTAGTTTTATTGCGAATTCTGTATCTGTCGCTGCGTCTTTGTTTGCGTATAAAGTATTACTGCTTTAACTATCATGGTCATTAGCATTAGTGTAATTATTTACGGGTATATTATTACATTGCTTTTTTTTATAAATTTACGTGTAAGCACCTTGAACTTCATTTCACCTGGTCAATTAAAATTTCAAAATTACTTGCTGATACATAAAAATTTTATTCAGTAGGTTGTAATCTACCACCAGCAGATTGAATTAATGCCTAGAAACTAAAATGAGAAAGGTCAGTGTTGCTGCGGTACATAAAAGATATATACCAGATTGGATCGGCGGTTATTTTGAATATATACATACAATAATATAATAATAAATAATAATAAAATATATAATATATACTTAAATAGATACGTTTCTGCTTTGTTGGGACGCGAGCAGCGGCCGGAGACGCGCAGAAAGAAAGTTTTACTGTTTTAGAGATTACAGAATGATTCAGTAAAGTTTCCTAGAGTCGGAGAAGTTATGTGAAAACGAACATGTAATACTTATCATTAAGCTGTGATAGTTACCTATATGCAAAATTTAAAAACTCAAAAGTCTAAGACTAAAACTCATCCTGGGATTCGGGGTTCAATGCCTAGTGTGCCAAAGTGTATTTTGGATCTTTCGATGGGCCGAGATAGTCATTCCCAGCTTGAATTTGCAAGCGTTCAAGTCAATACTTCAATAACCACTGTAACGATGACTTGATTCATTACCAGAAAGGCCTTCGCTTAGATATTGGGGAAGTACCTATAGTGGGCTAATTACTTATCTATTTAAAAATATGTTTACACTGTTATGTCTGGCTCTGGCTCAATGTGGGCTGAAAGACTTTAAGTGCTTTTTAGGGTTCCGTACCTAAAGGGTAAAACGGGAACCCTATTACTAAGACTCCGCTGTCCGTCCGTCCGTCCGTCTGTCTGTCCGTCTGTCACCCGGCAGTATCTCATGAACCGTGATAGTTAGACAGTTGAAATTTTCACAGATGATGTATTTTTGTTGCCGCTATAACAACACGTACTAAAAAACAGAATAAAATAAATATTTGAGGGGGCTCCCGTTTTTCAACAGACATGATTTTTTGAAGTTTTTATAGATAATGGTACCTTCGTGCGCGAGTCCGACTAGCACTTGGCCGGTTTTTCAATATCTTAAACAAAATAATATAATAATAACTTATTAAATGTGACAAATTGTTAATGTCATTAATAATAATTATAAACTATCATAGATAATAGGTATATTGTTTTTAAAATGTAAAGTGGTTGTGCAAATTTATATATCTTTCCATGAAACGTTCATAATGTATACACATTTACAGTTACAGTTTTGCCCGTATTTACCCATTAATGGGCAAAGGCCTCCCTCCATCCCGCTACTTCTCATGATTCTGCCTCATCCTTTGCCAGTCATAACTTACTTTAAATTTGAGGATCTATAATTAGGTACCTTTTTGGTATTAGTTTCAAATTTCTAATATGAACATTAACGTTTGTTCTTCCAATAACTAACTAAATAAATAAACATAACAGTGCAAGTTGCTGCGCATGGCCCGGGCTGGAGGCTGCGCATGCGCAGGTGGGCGGCGGTGGCGGGCGCGTGTCCGCTGCGCGCTGTCCCCGGACCATAACCTACCGCGCGGCCACTTTCGCCCATCGACAGCCGATAACATCTCCCATCTTCATTGATAACCTGACCGGCCACAGAATAAACAACGCAGATAAGACAACTTTAATATTTCATATTTATTATTCCATATATTTTTAATACTATGTGTTGTGTATTCAGTGTTTTGTAAGTGATACCTTTGTTCTAAATCCTTTCCTTATTAGTATGATAATTAGGCAACGCGGAAGTATAATTTCAAACGCTTACAACTTCATAACATTCCAAAGAGAATAGACAATTGAAGCATATTTCGCTAACAAGGAAACGTAGTTAGGCCTTTAAAACGAGGAGAGAGGAAGATAATAACAACAACCTTGAGAAAAAATCTTACTAATTACAAACCAGCGATCCAACTTTTCCAATTACGTTTAGCCTTCATTAGGTATGTGAAGCATCTGGCCACTTCAATTCGGTAGTTGTTTAACTCTTTAATTAGCAATAGACAAATGCTCTGGCATATAGGAATTTGGCTAATAAAATGTTTAATCAAATTTTAGAAAGTATTACAGGCGTTATTTTGCGGAAATCCATAGTACAAAAAAATGTAATTTAAATAATATGTAGTGTTAATTCCGCTAACTCACTCGTTTATACAGCTTGGATGCAGTACGCATGCACCGCCCTCACGCCCGCAGAAAGTATGCACATGCAGGAGAAACAATGCGTGCAAGCGAAAATGCACACCAAGACCGATACCCGACACGTGTTTCGCCCCTCCACGGGGCATCCTCAGGAGCTGTTGACTGGTCGAGAGTCGGTGCGCAGCTCTGCTCTGCTCTGCATGTGCATACTTTTTGCGGGCGGGAGGGCGGTGCATGCGTACTGCATCCAAGCTGTATAAACGAGTGAGTTAGCGGAATTAACACTACATATTATTTAAATTACATTTTTTTGTAGTTAATATTTGTTTAATTTATACTTCCTAAAATGAGTAAAACTACTCAGTAAGGTACAACATAGCGATAAATTAAAACTTAAGAGCGTTTACGCCGCACACTAGCGCCACTAATGAAAAAATAAACATTTGGCGTTATAGTTAAAAATGGCCGTAACGTCTTATTTAACTAAACCATAACATGTCAGGTGTTTATTAGGTGACGTAAAAATGCTAAATGACTTCATTCAAATAGTTTGTTGAGCATAATTTGATTTTCTATCTCTAATTACTAGATATGTTTATTTTTTCATTAGTGGCGCTAGTGTGCGGCGTAAACGCTCTTAAGGAAATCTCATAATTATCACTTGTAAACTCTGTAGCTTTGTAGTACAAAAGATAAAAATACTCACTAGTGCGACATTCATTCACCATTCGGCTTCTTCCCAAACGCCTCTTGGTGAAATGACGAAAGTTACCAAATTACTAAACATTTCTCGTTTTCGTTAACATGCTCGAATGGGCACATAAAACTCAAACAGAGATACCCAAATGCAACCAAGTATTCTACCTATCCACCTGGTTGCTCTTCTGTGCGCTGTCACCTGCGTCTTTGGCGGGCAGAGTGCCCGCCGCTTTTCTAGTGCGGCGCGCTCTCGGCATAACGGAGCGACTGCCCGACGCGCGCGCACGTCACGCGGCCCGCGAGTGTTGTGCCACGAGTGTTGTGTTGTGCTATTTGTTGCCAGTGTTTTGTGATTCCCAGACATACAGGTGAGCTTATAAATTAAGCACCGTAACCATTACCCACTAAATTATTGCCAATTATTCCGCTCTAGTCGATCTAGCTTTTCTATCGGATAATCCATGTTGGAGTTGCGAATTCTCCCGTTCGTTTTTAACTGTATGTTGTAAGTTCGGTAAGAGCGGAGTTAATTGAATGGAGATTAGTTATACGCGAAACTTTTTGCGGGTAAGCTTTTGATTGACGAAGGAAAAGGTATTGGCGAGAAATTTTTACTTCCTTAAAATATATCGTGTGAAAAATCTTTAATTATTTTTTCTTGATTGAAGTAAATTTAAAGGACGCTTCTTTCGTAAATAATGGACATTTATATTGTAATTTTTAAAACCTCCGATATTTTTGCAAAGTATTGATTGTAGTACAGTGGCTTTAAGTCATTATACTATAAGTACCTACTAGTTGTAATGCTGAAAAACTTCCTTAAATAATAAAATATATAAATATTGAATCAGCTACATAATCCAAGGTTGCTATATCGTGGCACTAAGAGTCGTAATAGCTTATTGATATTCATAAGCACACATTAGCAATGTTAACAGAGATGCTCAACACAGGCGCTTGATAGAACCGATGTTGTTTCACGAACCCGCGACCGCCGCACCTGAGCATACAGCGCGCAACCTCTGAACATCCACACTATGGGGCCGTTAATTATAATTATAATTATTAATACGATATTATTCAAGGCTAATGTTGAAACGTAAAAAGTTTTTCATTAATTAAGTTAATAAGTAATAACTATTCCGTATGTGGTCGTGAAAAGAAATGCTCTCTATTATGGTTGACCTTAATTGTACATAATGTGACGTATAACATAATGTTATAATTCATTATAATTGTAATTTGAAACGTTAGCGTAAACAGAAATTAAAGAGGTGTGTTTAATTAATTTTGCGGAATCGAAATGTTTTAATTATTTCCCTGTGATTTAATGACAATGCAGTTACTATAATTCTTGATTATTATCAAGAAGACGTTCACACCACATATAATTATGGTTCGATTAGTTCTAAAACGTAAGATTTTCCACGTGAATTATTCACGTCGAGCGGTCGATCGCGTGTGATCGCATTTCCCGAGTGACGCGACTTCAAGATTTCTAATCTTTGAAAAGTAATAAGGTGCATTTTCATCGGCTTTACACTTAGAGAAAGGCATTGTTACAAGACTTGTACAATATTTTCTATATTTTGAATGGTTTTTTGTTACAAAGATTTCTTCACACCATACGATTGAATTTTGAAGATTAACTCTGAAAATAATAGTAATTTTGGTATTGTAAATAATCGTAAAGAAATACAATTTCCATGTTGAGTTAATTTTGTTTTAAAGTGGTATAACTTATATGTCTTATACTTTTTGTTCTTATACTTATATGTCCTAAAAAATAACTTATACCGTATAAAATATTTTATAACATACCTAATCTACAACTGTTTTAATTGTAAGTAAAGATAGTTGACTTTAGAAGAACTTGAGTTTAAATAGAGGCTCTTCCATCAACTCAAAACTTTACTAAAGTCAATAAATCAATATTGCGCAATAACCGATCTGAGCCCGAAGGCATATCGGCGCGATTAAAACCAAATTAAAGTACGAGCTTTTACTTGACGAATGAGTGGCTCGAAGTGCATGAGTGGAGACAGCTTTATGACATAACATTTATTGATGGGAAAATACGTAACGACAATTAATGTTCGGCGTTCAATCGTAGAAAATGTTCCCGCGTTCAACACTAATAATTATTATTAGAGTAGCGCATTCGTTACGGTTTTATTGTGTATCTTAATTATTTTAATAAATACGAAGCTGTATGTGTCTGTTTTTCCTGTACGCCTAGAGCACAGAGATAGTTTTACGAAAGTACCTATAATAGGGGAAAACTGCGATCGATGTACATAATTGATCGAAGTATATATAAATACTAGCGTCCGCTTGCGGTTTCACCCGCGTGGTTCCCGTTCCAGTGGGAATATCTGGATAAAAAGTATCCTATGTTTATAAACTATCTGTATGCCAAATTTCATCTAAATCCATCCATCCGTTGCAGCGTGAAGAAGCAATAAATATACGAACATACACACAAACTTTCGCATTTATAATATTAGTAGGATATACACTGGCCTGCAAAAATAAGTACTACACTTTTAATATTTATTTATTTTCTAAACTATAGAAGTTAGAGATTTTTAAATAAAAAACGTTTTGCAGCAATTTTTATCAGCTTACTTTAAAACTAAAGTAAATTATACATTAGTAACATTTTCCTTTTTGTTTCGAAAGTATATCTTGTGTACTTAAAAAGTTATTGCAATTTTAAAAGTGTGATACTTAATTTTGCAGGCCAGTGTATATATATTAAATTCATTTATTCAGATAAGTGCACATCCAATTCATTATAGCATTTGACAAAACACAAAAACACATAATTAAAATCAAAATTTACAATATAAAATATATAATTTAAATTTTACTAGCGGCCATCGGGACATAAAAAGAAAACATGTTTTTTTTTCTTATCTTCCGCCGGAGCCATAATAATTGTGAGGCACTGGTGCATGCAAAAACATCCAGTGCCCCATGAAAAAGCCGTCCATCCTACCCGCAATTAACGTCAGGAGGCTGTTGCTGCTGGCCCGCGACCGCCGCGCCATAGAGGTGGCCCTCCTACGCATGATGGTGTGAATACCATCCAGGCGGGCTTCCGATAACATTCCGGAACATTCCATTATATCATCATCGTCACCATCTCAGCCAAAAGACGTCCACTGCTGGACAAAGGCCTCCTCCAAGGATCTCCACAACGACCGGTTTTGTGCTCTCTATCTATATACTTAGTCCGGCCATAAGTTCTGTTACAAATGAAAATGCATTTTTTTTATGAAGTAATGTAATATTACTAAAACTTATAGGTACATATTTATTAAAGTCTCCGCAAAAAATAGAAACAATTTTCTATTTAAAATGGCCACCTTTGGATTTATACAGGCCTTTAGTTTGTCTGGCCACGAATCTATGGATTTACGCACTGTTTCCGTGGGAAATTTCGCCACTGCTTGCTCCAGAGATTTTTTAAGAGACTCAATGTCGCCGTGTCGTTTAGAGCAAGTCATGTCCTCTAAAACTGACCATAATTTGTAGTCTAAAGGGTTGAGGTCTGGGCTAGATGAGGGCCAGTCTTCAGCTCTTATAAAGTCCGGAACGTTGGTTTCAAGCCAGGCTTGGGTAGTTCGTGCCTTGTGACCAGGTGCAGAGTCCTGCTGGAAAGTCCACGGTACATTTTTAAAAAGTGTATTGCTGAGAGGCTTCACAACACGATCCAAGACTGTCTTTTGATACACTTTGGCTGAAGTTTTCACTCCTTTTTCACAAACATGTAGCTTTGTGACGCCTTGATAAGACACGCCCCACCAAACCATCACTGACGCAGGATGATGACCACGTTGTACCTTTCCGACCACTTGAGCAGCTTCTTTAGAACTGTGAGAAAGAAAAGTTTCTATGTAACAGTATTTATGGCCAGACTAGTATATTAAGCGGAAAAAGCATATTGTGACAAAGTTGATTTTATGAACGCAGGCGCGGGCGAAAGGACGTTACTTACTAATTTCTTTCATCGTCACCGTCGCAAATGTGGGGCTTAGAATAAAATAAAACAAATTATTCATTTATTGTGATGATAAATAACCGTAATGAGTCAGGAGGGTCAATCAATACTCATATACTCTCCCTTCTTTATAACATATTGTTTAATCCCACCTATCCTTCTTATCTTCGTCTCTGGAACTCGCTTCCAGTTGCGATCAGGCGTGCAAAATCCATTCACACATTTAAGAGCTTTGGGAAAATTTTTTACCTTTCCGATTAACCCTGTCTTGCTGCAAAACTGTCATATCCGCTACTTTCCTACCTGAGACTACTATTATGTTTAAGTAGGTTCATTTTATATTTATATGGTATTTGTATAAATATTTATTATTATCATCATTATGATTATAGATTTATCATCATTATTATTATTATTATTTTGCTTCATTTATAAAATACACATTATTCTAGTATGTTTTTATAGTTTCACCTCTGATCTTACAGTTTATTAGATCTCTCCATCCGACTGGTTGTCTGGAAGAAATCGCTTAAAAGCGATAAGACCGCCAAATTGTAACTTTGTAAATTAAACATATTTTTTTTGTTCATGATTATGTTTTTTAATCTATATTATCTATATCCATATTAATATTAAAAAGCTGAAGAGTTTGTTTGTTTGAACGCGCTAATCTCAGGAATTACTGGTTCGAATTGAAAAATTATTTTTGTGTTGGATAGTCTATTTATCGAGGAAGGCTTTTAGGTTATATAACATCACGCTGCAGCGAAGGAGCGAAGGAGCGAAGCATCAGTGAAAAATGTTGCAAAAACGGGAACAAGAGCCTAAAAAATTAAAAATGCTGCCGAAAGTCACTATTCCACGCGGACGAAGTCGCGAGCACAGCTAGTGTTGCAATAAAAGTATTATCTATCTATCTATCAATTACTTTTCTTTCCCTGTGAACACTGTTCCAGTAACAACGATATTTTTGCTTCTTTACCAAAGTCATAATTCAGTTGTAGTTAGTATGCTACCTACATTGTTTCTGTAAATATTAACAGGCGTTTCAGAAACTGTACGAAAGCATTTCAAACATTGTTAATTACGAGGCGAGTTTTAATTTCATTTCTAGAGCTCTTCGAGAAACATGTACCTAGGTATGTTGGATTTATTTTCTCCTCCCCTTAAAAATCTGCTTAATTTGATGTTGCAATAGTCCTGCTTGCTAAGTATTTATACTCTCTGCAAATTCTTATCATAACTGCGCATAGATTCTGTCGTGATGGCTGCCCCGGTGGCGGTATCAATGTCAAGTTTAATATTTGTAAACAATGCAGCACTTGTTTGGTTGCCATAAAACCAGATTAGATTTCACTCGCTTTATCTTTCTCTATTAGTTTATTGTTCAGGAAATCAGACGCCATTTTCTTGTATTCTAGCTGGAAAATGCTTAGGCATCAAATTATGAGGTTGTTCTACAACGCGGAGAAGTACCACGTTGATTTTATTTTAATAGATTCTACCTAAATATGGACTTAAAGCTTCGTTTAATTGATAAGCAAAACTTTGTTGTATCCAGCTAAGATTTCTATTATTTCTTCCACAAAGCTATTTTTTTTGTGGTTGTAAATGTGTTCACTTACCTAGTCTAGGTTAAGATATGGGGATTCAAACCATGATTGAACCCGAATATTCCCTCCCTTTAACTACCGACGGTACGCATTAAAATTTCGTTTGTTACGATCAATATTGCAATATAACTTCGGTCTCCCATCCTACAACCGTCCATAGGAAACCCACTGAACATTCCAGTCGACAACATCGAAGCAGGTAGCATTAGCTGCCCGGCCAGCCGTTAATTGCTACTTCCCTCGACGACAAAGGTTCATAAGCAGCGACTTTGTTTAGCTCACAACGTACGCGCACGTACCGACTTCCGTCCTGTGGCCGGCTAAGTAGGCCTCTGTTATGCTTTTAGCGCTTAAATGGCCTTTCGTTACTTTTGTTATTGGGCCCGAAGTTTGGAAGCACGCACTTATTATAATTATGTAAACAGTAAAGTTATATGGCGAGCGGGGACATGCTTGGGTTTAACGTGGAATTTCGTGATTCGGTCAGGCACGTTAGACAATTGACTGAAAGCACCTACTGGAAACCACTCCGTGAGCAATTCAACAAGTTTTGACTAAAGAGTGAGTAAAATCGATTAACAAAAAATACCAGATAATTTCGTGAATAACTCGCATGCAACTTTTACATTTTGTAGTTAGAGTAAGTTTTTGTTTTGGTGGTATCAACACTTTATATGGCTATATACTAATAGCCATAACACTATTAAAAGTAGCATTGTTTTTGTCGACTGTTGACTGAAGAGCGCATGCAGCTTGGGCATTTATTGTTACTACTCGTACCACTTTATATTTGGTTAGTGTTAATTGAATGCTCTCTCTCATTTTATTTGTCATTTTACTTGGCATTTTTTGGCATGTTCGGTGTTGCATATCATGGCAATATACTGATTTGGTCGATAAACTGTATACAAAAAATATGTAATCATTTTAGTGTAAGTACCTACTAGCTTTAAAAATGTTTTGTATACAAAGCAACAAACTAAGTAAAAGCACTACAAAAAAAAGTACTTAGTACTTTTAAGTAAAAGTACTTAGCATACAAAGAAAGTAAAATAACATGGTACTGTTCACAACAGTACCATGTTGTTTTGTTTTTTTTTATTTTGTTTTGTAATAGTTTTAGTTACTTAAGTTTTAGTTACTTAAGTTTCTTATCAATCGCCACTTTCACACATGCCAGTTGACGAATAAGTCCAAATTATTTGTAAAATTTTAATAAACTCTAATATCTGTGTATACATGGTACTTATACCAATAGTTAAATACTTTTCTTTTTTTCCTCTACCATTAGGTGAGTGAAGGCACTACATTTTCCCGTTGCAGAATAAAAAAAACTATAAAAGAAAGATTAACATTTCGAGCGGTCCGCATCCATCTCTCAAGTTCAATTAAAATAACGGCGAGTTATGATGTAAAAATAGTCGATTCCGAACTGTCGACGGTGTTGTTAATTTGTTGCGCGGAGACGCCGGCGCGGCGCCGGCGCCGCTGGAGTAACAACAATATTTTGAGTTACCTGCGGCTGATTTGTTGCCGCGCGGTAATTACTAATCTTGGACCAGATAGCGTTAAGTCTCGCCTCAGTAACTTGTTAAATAGGGTTGGCAAAAACACATTTTATTTGTCATAATTTTTCGATTGAAAAGTATTTGATAGTAACTTTTTTACTTGGCCACTTACATTAGAATTGTTGTTAACGGACTTTGTAAAGGTACCGAATATTGATCTAAGCTGAGAATTCCGTTAATAATTACCTTATTTATAATACATTAATACAGACAGTGTCAAAAACATTTTAAAGAAATTGTAATAATCTGTACTTACCTGTTTTCATAAACGTATAAAAATAAATGAAAATATTGTTTTCTAAAGTTTACGCGAACGCTACACATTGAAATGAAACAACTTAAGCATAAACATTAAATGTGTAAAATAAACGCGAATAAATGAAAATTTTACTGCAAATTTACTTATTTACAAAATGAAGATATAATTTTTGTGATGTTCTTGCTTCTATAACAGTACTTATAAGAAAATGTGAGGACACCACGTTTTACTAAGTTTTCGTACAGTAGGTATAATTAATAAACGAATAGAAAATTAACAGCTAGAAATTTGTTAAAAGCTAAAAAATATACTAAGGCTAGCACAAATACCAATCCGCACTGTGCCCACGTGGTGGTTTATGGCCCGTTCTCCCTATCCATCCATAGGGAAGGCTCGTGCCCCAGCAGTGGGGACATAACAAATGAGTTGATGATGATGACTAAGGCTACTATTGTGGGACAATAACAATTTTAATTTAAATTAGTTTGATTATTCTAAAATTTTAAGGACGTATATATTTGTCAGTATAACTTTTTTTAAATTGCATAAATGTGTTAGCTGTAATATTTTATGCACACCTTTTTATTATGTGTAGAATCTTATATTTTGAAGTGCCATCCCTGGAGCCGTTTACCGCAAGCTAGCACCGCAAAGTGATCATTGTATTCTTTATTGCACACAAATTGGAAGAAACTAAGTATATCTGCGAATGCAGAGGGAAACTTATCTCCTATTAAGATCTCTACCAGTCAACCGTTTCGTATTAATCTAATTCAAATTTTTTCAAATTCAAAATCATTTATTCAGTTTAGGCTACAAATAGCTCTTATGAACGTCATTTTAAGCCATCGGTTCGTAAGTCTATCTACTCTGGGCGGAAGATCTTGTACTGAGAAGAACCGGCAAGAAACTCAGCAAGTGTCCAGCTCTTTTCTCCCTTACAGCGTCATAAATATTGGAAAAAGCCCTATCATAAAGGACACTTTCCATCACAAATAAAAACACAAAATGTAAAGGACAATCACAACATGTAAAAAAACACAAAAAATAAAAAATAACTAAATAAAATATTTAAGTCAGCAAAAACATAATTTACCAGTTTAATTTTTTACAATATCATACAGTACTAGTAAAAGTAAAAAAAAAACTATAGTTAATAATAATAAAAATAAAACTAATTGTAATGTTCAATGCAACGCTATTTTGTTATCTGCAGGACACTATTTATAAGTAGTATTATGTATATGTTTTTTATTATAGCCAGGCTGTTTTATCTTCTAAATATTCTTTGACTGTATAATAACCTTTTTTTAATAAAGAAGACTTTACATGTTTTTTAAACTTATCTAAAGGTAAATCTAGTACAGTATTTGGTATTTTATTGTAATAGTGTATACCTTGCCCCAAGAAAGAACCAAGCACCTTCTGTAACCTGAACAGTGGCATTGCAAGTTTTGACTTATTTCTAGTATTAAAATTGTGTACATCACTGTGTTTAGCAAATGAATTGATATTACAACGTACAAGAACTATACAATTATAAATAAATTGAGACGCCACTGTCAAGACATCAATTTCTTTAAAAAGATTTCTTAAAGATGTTCGTGAACCTAGTCTATAGATTGCTCTTACTGCTCGTTTCTGTAAAATGAATATAGTTTCAATATCAGCCGCTGTTCCCCACAGTAAGAGGCCATACGACATGACACTATGAAAATAACTAAAGTAAACTGTTCTAGCAGTTTCAACGTCTGTTAACTGCCTTATTTTTCTAATGGCATAAGCAGCAGAACTGAGTTTGCCGGCCAATTTCGAAATGTGAGGATTCCATTGAAGTTTTGAGTCAAGGGTTATACCTAAGAAAACTGTTGAGTCTACCAAATCTAATCGATCACCGTTTATTCTTATATCAGTTGGTTCATTTTTGACATTTGGTAATTTAAAATTAATACATTTTGTTTTTTTAGCATTAAGCTGCAAATTATTAATAGTAAACCAACTGAGTACATCAGAGAGTGCTTTGTTTACATCGTCGTAATTTTTCTTACACCTACTTACATTAAAAATGAGTGAAGTATCATCTGCAAATAATACGATTTCACAGAAGTTCTCTACAAAGAATGGCAAGTCATTAATATAAATCAAAAACAGAAAAGGACCAAGAATGGACCCTTGTGGAACTTCCATTTTTACATGAGAACCAGATGATTTAGTTCCATTAATATCGACAGTTTGTGTTCGAGAGCTAAGATACGACTGAATTAAATTTAGTGCGAAATCTTTGAGACCGTAGTAATTTAGCTTCATCACCAGAGTTTTGTGCTCAACGCAATCGAAAGCCTTGGACAAGTCGCAAAACACTCCAAGGGCGTTTTGAGACTTCTCCCAGGCATCAAATATATGTTTTAATAGAGCAACACCTGCATCAGTAGTAGAACGACCCTTTGTAAATCCATATTGTTTATTATGTAAAAGGTTGTTTATGTTAAAATACGACATCAACTGTTCCAATATAACTTTTTCATAAATTTTGCTTAGAGTTGGTAGTATTGAAATGGGTCGATAGTTACTGGGGTCTTCTTTGTTTCCCGATTTGAACAAAGGTATGACCTTACTAAACTTCATAAGATCGGGAAAGATACCTTTATTCACAAAGTTATTAAAAATTTCAGCAAGATATGGTGCAATAGAATGTATAATATTCTTAATTACTTTTATAGAGATGCCCCACAAATCACTTGTGTTTTTCATTTTCAGTGATTTAAATGTTTTTATAATATCCATTGAATCAATATATTTAAATTGAAAAGAAACATTACATTTTGGTACATATTTTTGGAGTAATGCTTGTGCAGCTTCTGGTGATGAATCCAAATTTGAGGTTGTCAGCACAGGTATATTTACAAAAAAATCATCAAAAATATTAGCAATATGTGAATCTGAATTGACTAAGTTGTCGTTTACTTTTAAAGTGAAAGTATTATCCCGTGGTTTAAATTTACCTGTTTCACGGTTTATAATGTCCCAAGTGGCTTTAATTTTATTGTTGGACTTTTTAATCTTTTCTTTAATATAATTAGATTTTGCTACTATACATATTTTCTTAAATATTTTCGAATAATTCTTTACATATTCCGTAAAATTAGAATTTTGGTTATATTGTTTTAGACTATATAAATCATACAATTTATTTCTACTTTTATATATACCAGTCGTGGCCCAGTCACAGAACTTAAGTTTATGAGTTATTTTGATTGTTCTTTGTGTAAACACTTGGTCATATTCAGTCTTTATGAAGTTAAAAAGATTAGTATATAATACATCTGGATCATCTTGTCCAAATGGCAATGCATTAATTTTACTCGATATATTATTTTTTATTAAAACGCTCTACTCGCTCCTTTGTAACCGGTTTACAGTTCACTATTTTTGGCTCATCCTTAACATTAAAATCATAGGTCACCTTTAAACCGCAATGGTCAGACGTAAGCTTACTAATGACTGACTTAGAAACAGGGTCATAGTCTGTAAAAACATTATCAAGACAAGTGGACATCTCATAAATGCTTCTTACTATAACAATGTGCGAGTTTTAAAGTTGAAGTGGCTGGACGGTATTAGAAGCGGATTGTAGCTGGGTTCGGATCCAGGCTAATGATCATTACAGTAAGTAACGGCTTTTTCCGCCTCGCAGCTAGGGCTTAACTCATGGATGGAGGCAAGGGCCGGTGATTGGAGAAGTTTAGGAGTATGCTCTATGTATCAGTACGTTTTTAAAATGAGTAAACTATTTTAGGAAGCGTAGCATTACTCTTAGGATCTCCGTTTCAGCAAAATAACTTATTTTTTTTTTTGTTTTTTTTTTACTTAAAAAAACTATTATCATCATAATAATATTATAAAGAGGAAAGCTTTGTATTTTTGTATGTTTGCAACCGCCTCTGTGGTCTAGTGGCTAAGACCTCCGGTTTAGACCCAGAGGTCCCGGGTTCGATTCCCAGCGGGGGGTACATGTTTGTGTACTCGGTTTGGTTGGTGATAGGGTTTGTTTGTCCGCCTGGCTAGCTACCACCATCTTATCTAAATATGTCGCCATAACATCAATGTTTGTAGCATTGTTGTGTTCCGGCAGCTAGAGAACTACGTAGGATACCCAGATAAATAGCCAGTGCCTCACTAGTTGAGGTTTCCGGGTGAAGTGCGCTTCTATCATTGGCCTTATCATCACTTAACATCAGGTGAGATCAAGGCACTGTGCTTACCCGTAAATTATAAAAAAAGAATACACTCAAAAACTACTGGACCGATTTAAAAAAATATTTCTCCATTAGAATGCTACATTAACCTGAGTAACACAGGCTATATTAAAAAAGAAATGTCCACCCGTGCGAAGCCGGGACGGGCCGCTAGTGTATATTATAATTCGTCAGGGCGACCAATGGCTCGGCAGCTGAAGGAAGAGCTGTCGTCCGGATCGCGTAAAGTCGTGGGTTCGAGTCTCAGCTAAGGCATGTTGACTGTTTTGAAAGTAAAGTAAGGGTTTATAAATATTTTAGTAACTTATAAGTAATCTGTATCTTGTCATATTAGTTGCTTTTTTATCTTCCTATTAGAACGACGATAGATTTAAAATTTGTATCACTCTTAATTTAATAGATTTTGCAATTATATGTTAACTGTTTTTTTCTTATAACATATTTTGTACGTTACTGTAAATAAAAAGATTATGATAATAAACTTGTCAGTCCATTAGAACCGCGAGCATTTGGCCAACCGCGGACTCACTTGAGTCAATAATTTCGTCATGACATTGTACCTCGCTAATTGCGCATCTACGCGGAATACCTTCGATTATTCATTAAACAATTATGTATGATTAAAACATTCTTACTGAAAATTAAATTCATAGAATAGTTTGTTTTCTATTTAGTGAAAGAGATCTATCACCAAGCTCTCATTTTTCTACGTTTACATCTGATAAATGTATTTGTTTTCAGGATTTTTCTTTATGTTTAAATACATCAATAAAATAGTCTATATAATGTCACATTTTATTAACTGCAAAAAACATTTTGAGGATAAATTCAACAACATATATAAACTATTTTTTATGAAAAAAACCTTAAATTTTATACGCTAGTTTTCAAGAACAACGCCAAAGGACCTTTCGATTAAAAAAGTTTCAATTCTAAGGAGCCGAAACAGAGAGGCCGCAATGCCTTCACCGCTTACACGTGCCCGTAGTTTCATTCAAAGGAGCCGACAGAGAGGCCGCTCTTAAAAATATTACAATTTTTGTGTCAGGAAAAGTAAAAAAAAAATTCGCTGAATTTTTTTTTAAATGCTAGGCCTTATTTCTCTGATATAATTAGATGTTTTGTCAAAATATTTGCAGTTGATAAAGTGTGACCTTTTAATATACAACGTTAGTTGGAACGGGGGTACTAAGCCGAAAGGAGGGTAAAGTATACTTACATGATAGTGAATTACGTTTTTTATTTTTTTTACTTTATTTTTTTTGCTTATTTTTTGTTTTTTATTATTATTATTTACATTTGATTGGTCTACAAAAATCTAGTAGGCTACGGTTTTGACGTAGGTTCTCAGCAAATAGGTTTACCTCTAATGTCAATGTACGGGCATTGTAAAGAGTCGAGTTTTCTCTCTATAATTGGACTGGTATCCAATAATATTAACTTTTAATTTGTTTTTTTTGTGACCACCAGGGCTTCCACAGCGTAATTTCTTTTGAAATCTTAAATAAACCTGTAATTTAAAATTATCCATTTTTAAGGAAAGTTCTTAGACAAAAGTTATTCAATATCATGTATACTTTACCCTCCTTTAGGCTTAGTACCCCCGTTCCGACTAACGTTGTATATATGTATATCTTTAATATCGATATATATAATATATCAACAACAATGTCCTTGTGGTAGTGCAATCATGTAAATAGTCTTAAGTGGTTATGGGAATCGAATCACAATATACCGCATTCCCAAGCACCAACGTTCGGCTACCGACGACGCGCGACGCCAATTTTTGCTCAGATACATACTTTAACTTAATCTAATTATTATTCTAAGCATACATTATAATAATTATTGTCAAGATTGTTACCATGTCTTTTGTTGCTTGTAAACATGGTTATAATTAGTTAGTTGGTTTAGTTAAATAAGTAATACTCGTTATATATTTGTGATATAACAAACAATGTATCACATTATGTGCTATTGTTTAATTTTGAAGGCCGGAACCCAGCACTGAAACATTTTATAGTCATTAAGACTACAATAACAACCAAACGTCGTTACGTAATCAATCCACAATATTTGCCAGATCGCATTCACAGTACAACGTACAAACAATTAAACTGCAATGGAAACCGTTCTTTCTAATTTTTGCGTGGTTTCTAAACAATGAGATAGGGCCGGCCGTGCCGCTGCGCAGACAATATGAGCCGCTGTCGGAATGTTTTTGCGATCGGCCGAAAGGTCACCTGCGGCAGCATTGTTCTGCACAGCTCGGGTTCTGGTGCGTTACTACGAGTATATCTGCCACAATATAAGGAGACTGCCGAAGGAAAGTTTTATTTAATATTAAAAGGAGGCACACGAGCAGGCGAGTCACCTGATGGAAAGTAAACACCGCCGCCCATGAACACCAAATCAAAGTAATCGCCGATGCGTTGTCTGCCTTAAGGAAGGAGTTGGATTTTGAGGTGGGAGTAGGAATTGGGAGCGGGGAGGGATGAGTGTACAGAGCAAAGTACAATGTGTTTAACTAGGTTTAATTAGTTCATATAAGCATTTTCACGTCAGCGCTCTCTGACCTACAAAAACGTGTTTAGTATAATTTATTGTAATAAACCAGTGTCAAAAGAGCGCTCATTGGGTTTGGTGATTTTCTACGTTTCCCTGGCCCTATCGATATAACTGTACCACTACAGTTTTTGGTCCTTCGAGGAAACAGGATATCGTGGTCGCGTCACGTTTGTGCTGTTAATTTACCAGTGACTATCGAAATTGTGACAAACAAATTTTCAGTCAGTCAGGATAGGCCTCCGGTACTTTCACTCACCGGACAAAACACAACAGTGCCATTGTTTCACGCCGATATTCTGTGAGAGGGTGGTATTATGCCGGGCGAGCCGGCTTACTTCGTGCTGCAACGTAGCGAAGCTCTACCACTCAATTAATTCAAACCGCACTCTAGCAACGTACACATAGATCCACTCACGGTCAAAGAATCTCGGAACAGTCCGAGGCGAGATTCCGAGTCTGCCTAGTTTACGCAGTCGGAGATGGTCAACAGTGGTGTTTCAACCCCCAGCGCTACGCGCAGCGTACGGAACATATGTTCTGTTTTATACTGCAATAACCGACACAGAATCATGCAATAGCTTCGCTCGGACCAGTTTAAGATGTTCCGGGATTCCGTTTTTTTGTGTAACATCTTTCCTTTCGCTTTCTTGCAATTTGTGGGAGTGATTTCGTGAAATGGGACGGAAGTGTGTAACAGGGAGTCGGGGAAGCGCGCAAGCGCGCGCCGTTTGATTTGACGAATGAGCGCGCGGTTGTAGAGTTGCCCGTCGGATGGCACCAACCAATCGAAGAAGCGCGTGCCATTTGATTTGACGAATGAACGCGCGGTATTGCATTACTCTTAGTGTCAATTAAATAAAATACAATTTTCATTAAAAAGAATTATTCTTTGTTATGAAAAATCATTCAAATAATACCTGACCCATTTTTTTCAGAATATAATGTTAAAATTGCTTATTACTAAGGTGAGATGTCAAATGTTACACATCATATGCGACTACTGTAAGGCTGATTGCCTCAAACGGCATTTGAGGTAATCACAGGGCTTGTTTGGGGGTGGCGAGAAACTTAAAGGTTCTTCAAGCCGTGTGAAACGAATCACCTTCGTAGGTTTTCTAGAGGGAACGCCATCACGCACCTAGTGCGTGTCCCCGAGCCCTACTAGATTCTCCGAAGGGTTCGGATCGGATCGGGGAGCGGAACAACCCGAGGCGCCTCTAAAGGCTCGGACCTCGGCTCGGGTTGACCGGGCCGTGGTGGTGGAGAGAAGCGCCAGTTACATGTCTGTACCTGGTATAGAGCGCGTGTGAACCGGTTCGTCGTACCCTTGTTCTACGAGTACGGTGTCTTGGGCCTAAACTAGTGTGCATTTTTTTTTTTAATGTTAAAAGGAGGCAACCGAGCAGGCGGGTCACCTGATGGAAAGCAATCACCGCCGCCCATGGACACCCGCAAAACCAAAGTTATCGCAGATGCGTTGGCAATCCTGAGGAAGGAGTTGGATCTTGAGGAGGGAGTAGGAATTGGGAGGGGGAGGGGTGAGAGATGGGCCTCCGGTACTTTCACTCACCGGAGGAAACACAACAGCAACGAGTGCCGTTGTTTCACGCCGATATTCTGTGAGAGGGTGGTATTACGCCGGGCGAGCCGGCCAATTTCGTGCTGCAACGCAGCGTGGCTCTACCACTCAGACAGTGTTACTCATTTAGCACCACCCAGGGGTCACGTGTAGGGTCTCAAGGGTAAACCTACGGACGCGAGTAACTTTAACCCCCATGCATGTTTAGTGTACTCTGTAAATGTGTAGTGGCATTTAGAGGATCGGGCGGGGGGACGTGTCTATGAGAGGGTATGTATTGAGCTTACCTTTTGTAGTATACTTATTCTGCGGTTACTACTATATCTGCGGTGTTCTGTATGTTGCAATGTTTATATATAGTCAGATTTTTGCACTAGCACGTTACTTGTGCGTATGTATGTGGAAGTTTAATCAGATACTGATGACTGGCCCAGCCGTTGAATTGAAACTTCAGAGATGTACAAAAAATAAAATTGCATGATCTTATTTTTCTAATGCGAACGCATAATTTTCCTGATGATTTATAATAAATAAAAATTTTTTTACGGATCTACTCGAGTTTATTTTATACATTACTTTTAATGAATGTTTATTCTGACGTTTCGTTAGTTAAAAGTAATGTATAAAATAAACGCGAGTAATAGATCTGTAAAAAATGTTTCATTTCAATGTGTAGTGTGCGCGTAAACTTTAGAAAACAATATTATAATAATAACTTTTACTTTAAACGCTAGACAGTGACATCTGAATGTAACTAAGAAAAGACGAAGCTAAAAACAAGCTGGTTAATTACAGATACAACTTCGAAGCAAAAGTTTCATCTAAAGAATTCTAATTTAAATTCTAAAAAGTCGTCGCCGTTTCGCGATCGATTAGTAAATTTGGGTTTGCCGTCTGATTTTAATTAGGAGGGTGTTGTTATTAACATATAAATTAAGAGCGTATGTTGTTAGATTCGATATAACATATGTTCCGACGCCGTTGCTTATGTAACTAAGCCAGCTGCAATACAAAAACATACCTTGCACTGCGCATGACCGTATGTACTATAGTTATTATTCACAAGTACACCATAGTTGTGTTTATACAATGATTCGACATTACGCATGTTTTGCCGTTATTGTATAATTGTGCTAGCTGTAAGGCACGCTGCACACGTTACGCGCAGAGTTGCATCATAAGGTGGCGCACACACCGGCGCTAGCAAAAACTGAATTGAGTAATGCCCGCACCACCTGTTACTTCAAGTGTATAACAAGTGTATTTGACTTCTTTTTTAAACAGAAAAGATTAACAGGAATGTAGACTCGACTTTTTGTTATAACTTGCTAAGTCTGCCTAAACTTTAAAGCCTAGCCTTCGGCGATACCTTGGAAAGATAAGTACTGTCAGTACTGCTAAGTTTTTTGCAGTGAAGTATTCTAGTTCATCATTATCGTCAGCCATATGACGCCCACTGCTGGGCATAGGCCTCCCCCAAGGATCGCCATAACGATCGGTCCTGCGCTGCCCGAAGTATTCGAGTTATCCGATGCTAAATACGCTTATAAACCTGAGTGTTAGATTTTGGAGAAGTGTTGAAAACATTTCCACGAGCGGGATTCGAACCCGCACCCTCTGACAATCCGAGTCAGGTGCGGTACCAATCATGCTATAGTGAGTCTGCCCAAGCTGTTGAAATTTATCAACACTGTGTACTCTTACTTTGTAAGCCATAGTGCCTTATTCAGTGTCAACAACTACGTCATCAACATCCGATCTTAATATTTTTACAAATATTAAAGATCATTTAACAATTACACAAGCAATATTAAAATTATGGATTTATTGAATTTTATTGCAAACAAATTACAATTTGGGAAAAAAAGTAAAAATAAATTGTTCCCAACAATTTTGCGTAAAAATATATACGAGTATATCTATAACTGGAATGTTATGTAAAGCGAACCTCTTCGGCATATATAAAAGTGTGCTGATTGCATTCTGCCCAGAATCCAAATAGATGGCGATCACCCTAACACTTATTTATTTAGCCAAGCAGCATGGTTTTGCATTGCATTGTTCCGTTTTGAAATTACATTTCAATTTGAAATTACATAGAAGCCCTTGGTGCAGGGTGTAGTAAACGTCTATGGGCTGCAACAACATCTTTAAACTCGTTTGCCGGCAAAAGTTGATTAGGTTGTTAATTTGGGTGCCAACTTGGTAGTCAAGTCAACCTGCTTTAAAGATTATATTTTGCAGGGTAATAGTACCAGTGTTCGATACTTTAAGACCAGTGTTTCGAGTCTTCGTGTCTCGCGACATTGACAGAGTTTCGTCGACATCGAGAGAAAACAACAAAGATTTACAAAGAAACAAGTGTCTGTATTAAATAATTGCCAAAGAATTGTTAAACAGAATTGTAAACAAATACAACGCAATGTTTAAAACCACTGATACAGATATTTTCTCGGAAACACGTAAAAGTTTTAAGAACAAAATTTTGTTACAACCTATTTTTTAATTAATTAAAGGCGACGCATTGGAAATTTACGTGGCGGGGATCTTGATTTTTCCCAACAATTACAAAACATATGAAAGTGATATTTGATGACATGATTTTTCATTTAATTTACTTCGTTTTGCTAGTTGCAAAAACACGATTTGTTAACTTTTATAAAAGAGAAAAAAATATCAAAGTAACCACTTTTAAAACATAGATTTGCATTCTGTAAAATTTAGATGCTTAAATCGTTCTGGTTTGCCTGTGCAAACCAAGCATCTAAATTTTCTTAGTAGATTAATCTTAACACACACTTCAATAAGCTATTTCATTTTTTTAAACTTATTTGTAGTTTTAATTGGAAAGAAAAAAACAGTTTTTCTTATGGTACGCCCCGTACCATAAGAAAAACAATTAATCTAATTTGCGGGGCGCAAACGCTCCGTATTAGATTAATTGTTTAGCGATGCGTCGCTTAAACTTATTTTTCATTGTAGTAATTTTTTATTTTATCTCGTCTCTAAGGGATGTCTGTTACTTGAGATTGAACTTATAATATTTATGTTATGTGCATGTAGGTACCTATAAGTAAAGCATTGCTCATTTTTTGTAAGATGAAATGTATGTTCTAGTAAGTTTTCGTGTAATTGCTTTGTTGGTTACCCCAACAAATAAATAAATAAATAAAGACTAAAGCAGTTGCTGACTCCTATTTCTAATGATTAATGGACAAATCGGTTGATCACTGGTTCCTGTCGGACGCTAGCGCGACACCATACCTACCTGATTAGAAGGCTTCAGTCGATACTCTTCATCAAAGAGCTTACCAATTTAAGAACCGTTGCGTGCAGCGCGGGGTCATCTTCATTCTTTGCCGCGTCTGCCTAGATCGGGTCCTAGGAACTAACGGTCGCTTATCTGCCGCCGCTGCCGGTTGCGCAAGCGCACAATACGTGTTATAATTGTGCGCAAACCGGAGCGTGCGACGAATCAGCGTGGTTACGCGGCTCACGCTGCGAACCGACGTGAGAAGAACTTGAGCAACGATATGGGTGATAACATGCTGATTACCATCTAGCATTAATGCTGGAGTGTTTCCTTGAAGGGCTATGGGAAACGCTGTGCTTATAATGTTAGCCAATAACTTGTTGAACTGAGAATTCTTAACCGCTAACTTTTTCTTGGTTGGAATGACGCTATAACTTTGTCAAAGCAGTTATAAATTGTCCGATTTGAACGGCTTGGAGAATCTAGTAAGGTGCGGGGACAAACTTGGAAAGTTTCCAAAATTGTCGATTATTTTTTATAGATACATTTACATTTTGTGTTTTTATTTGTGATGGAAAGTGTCCTTTATGATAGGGCTTTTTCCAATATTTATGACGCTGTAAGGGAGAAAAGAGCTGGACACTTGCTGAGTTTCTTGCCGGTTCTTCTCAGTACAAGATCTCCCGCCCAGAGTAGATAGACTTACGAACCGATGGCTTAAAATGACGTTCATAAGAGCTATTTGTAGCCTAAACTGAATAAATGATTTTGAATTTTGAATTGAATTTTTTGAATTTTGATATTGAGCACGGCAAATCGACTACATTCCATCCAATTGGTGGCAGCGCATGGTTTCGGGGTGTGCATTTTCAACTGGAACCAAGAATCCCTATTTACACCCGTTTAGATCGCACGACATTTCACAGGTGGCATTTCTAGATAACAGCCTTTTGCACTAAGTACAAAATGAAGAGTACCTGCATGGTTTTGATTCATCTATTTCAACCAGCCTAGATTTTACGTTGGTGATCAAGATTTCAGTCAACAACCTGCCACACATACCAATTGAGAGTCGGCGTTTGATGAACGGCCCAGCCGTCCAATCAACCGGTTGAATCAACTATCCACGTCGCTTTGCAAGCGTTATTGTGACAGAAGCATCTCCGTGCGAAACACGGTGTGCAAATGAAGCGTAAATGCTCATGTTTGCGTCAGCTTGTTGGAAAACTATTAATTGGTGGTTTATGTTACAACACAAAAAGTAATAACTTCGGGCACCTTGGGGGCCGAGCACAGTAAACGTTTCGTAACCATTTAATTAACAGCTGAAAAAGCAGAAGCAACTTTTTAAGATATAGGATCATTAATGTAAACCCAAATACACACATGCCACATAAATGTTGCTGCTGCTTGCACGCACGCCTGCGCACCAGACTACAACAAACTACAACACACTGTTAATTTTCCTCAATAGAATTTGAACTTAAAACAATAATGAAACCTAACATAACTAACTACAATAAAGAAAAAATAAAGCAAAAAAAAATTAAGATAGCTTAACTAAAGATAAAATAAAACCTATAAATAAAAAAATTACCTCCAGCTGTGGGCTCATGGGAATGGTCCCAAGAATGCTGGCAACATTACCTCTTTGGATTGCCAAGCTAATATCGTTGGCAGAGGTAGATGCCAGCCTTCTTGTCACCGGAGGCTCCATCAAGGCGAGCACTCAACTCTTTAACAAGCAGCTTGGCCTCCGGCCCCCATGGATCCAATGTTTCCACCGCAAACGTAACAAATAAATAATTGAGATCCAGATTTGCGTATTTGTGCCATTTGCGATTTTCAGCACTTACCGCAGCAGCCCCCACCACCCCCACATGGAGTGAGGTGGCGCGTACATGGAGGAAGCTACGGTGTCAGCACAGGTTGCATCCCACACCAACGGCCTGCCGAGCTTCCAGGGCCCAATGGTCATCCCGTCAGGTCTCTTGCCATCGCTGCGAAACATACTAGCTGGCTCTAAGACAGCCGGTATACCAACGGTATGACACCAAAAGCACTGCGGATAATGCTGTTTAGAGTGGAGCGATGCAGCATACGCCCAGCACTGCGCGCGCGTGATAGGCCGTCAACAGCATCTCCACACATGCATCGGTGAGGGTGGACTACCTTAGCGCCTAGACGAAGACAGACCGCTAGAGTGAGAGACGGCCCGTCCAACAAGGTACCGACATTGGCAGATGGCACCTAATACCTGGAACCAGTGGCAGTGGCCTGACTCTCTGGGAGACGGCAGTAAGACGAGCGAGTTCTGACATATCACTCGAAGTGGATAAAAGCCCCACCAAAACTTGCTTGCACAGTAGCTCGTCCCATTGCCTCTGAGATTGTGGTAATAATGGAACAAAAAAATTAACTTTTTGTGTAATGAATGACATTTATGTTTGAATATTTATTAAAGAAATTTGACAGTTAGGTTAGTATAGGTGCATCCACCTAAACTGACCTGACTGCTGTGCAGGCGTCCGTACATGTAAATCGTTGAATTTTTCGAATAGTGAAATTGCGTTGTATTTTATATTTTCAAATGCTACTTCTAAAGTTTCCATAATGCCCTTGTGACCTTACAAGACCTTCGTCCGGGCTACCTGCAGCGATTCGCGGGTTCTCACGTGCAGGCAGCGTGGCTGTTGTGGGTGCATTGTCACTGGCCTGTAAGCTGTAAAGCATAAGCTAATAGCGTATAAGGTCCACATTGGGCGTAGAGGCATTTTAACTCTTTCAGGGTCAGAAGGGATGTATATTCCCACCACATTTTGAACTTTATGTGATTGAGATAAGATTGAAAACCAAATGAAATATGTGGAAAAATAATCAACCACTATGTCCCAAAAGATTGGCTTGATTGATATTGATTGATTGATAAATTAATTATTTATAATCAGTGCATACTGTCTGCTAGATACTTCTTCATTATTTTTTATATGTGCAATATAACAACATCTTTAAAAAGCAGGGGAAATATGAAAATATATACAATAAAAACATTACCTAATGAGGAAAGGAAATGTTTAGTAAACTTCTTGACGGTTGTCCACATAAGGCGCAAAGTACGCCGCAGTAACAAAATAAAGCTTTCAACCAATCCGCGACGAAGTATGCGCTCGCAGCTAACTTCACAGCCGCCAAGAAGGTATAGTCGACCATGAAATTGCTTTATCATATTTGACAAAAAATTCCATTACAATAAAAATTCGCTAAGGCTACAATGTATCTGTCACTTGGTCTTTTAAACAAAAAGAGAACTTGTTGCTTAATTATATGCAAACAAAATTCACTTCTAAGGTGGTAAAGCAATTTCATTGTCGACTATACAAGCCACTTGACGACAGGCACAGGACGAATACAGCCCGATGACAAAACAAAAAAAAGTAATAGCTTCTTCGAAAAGTATTTACTTCGTAATAAATTACATTTTGTCGTAATGTTCCATGGTTTGCACCACGCGATCTGCATAATTGTTGCTGCACACTCGCCATGCGTTAATTGCGTAGGTAACGATACAGTTAAACTAAGATTTCGTCACCGATTGTGGGTTCGTCTGCTATGTCACAATTATTGTAACGAAAACAAATGTGCTGTACACACCCTTTTGTTGGTGTTATTGTCACTTCGCTTATTATGATGATATGGATGAGCTTTTGTCTGTTGGCTCGTGGTTTCGAAACGAGATCTTATTGATGTGACAGAGGAACCTGGTGTGCTACTAATGGTTCATTATTACTTTTTGTGTTACTATCGTAGTTTTTATTTTGAAGTGTAACATCTCTCTGCTCGCTTTCTAGATAAAAAATTTGTGGGAGTGATTTCGTGAAATGGAACGGAAGTATGTGTAACAGTGTAACAGGAAGTCGAGGAAGCGCGCAGGCGCGCGCCATTTTGTAAATTTAAAACCGATATTATGAACATGACATATTATTATTATATGCGACATATTGTGTCATTTGACTGTAAAAGGTCATTTTGATATGTCAAATGTCTTCTAATGAGTATTTACTGCATTTATTTTATAGTTATGAAATGATGTAATACCTGACCCATTTTTTTCAGAATATAATGTTAAAATTGCTTATTACTAAGGTGAAATGTCAAATGTTACACATCATAATTTTGCGACTACTGTAAAGATCGCTCGTCTTTTTAAATGTTTTGAAGGGGAAGCTCAGTGCCTTGATCTCACCTGATGTAAAATGATGATAAGGCCAATGATAGAAGCGCACTTCACCCGGGAACCTCAACTAGTGAGGCACTGGCTATCTTATCTCTAGCTGCCGGAACACAACAATGCTACAAACATTGATGTTGGTAGCTAGCCAGGCGGACTAACAAGCCCTACCAATAACCAAACCGAGTGCACAAACATGTACCCCCCGCTGGGAATCGAACCCGGGACCTCTGGGTCTAAATCGGTGGTCTTAGCCACTAGTCCACAGAGGCGGTTGTAAGTTGCGTTGTAAGAGGCAGTTGTAGTTGCACCATTGTTCGACACAATAACCCAGTGCTCGACAACTGTTTTTGTTATTGCTAAAAAATAACAGTTTTATTAGATGCCAGTTAGGATGCAGACAAAATAATATAATAATAATATATAATTTATATTACCTTACATTACCTTACTTATTGATGGCCAAATTTGCATGGGTTGGTTACAGACATGATAGCTTAAATAAATTGATGGCTGGAGCGAATTGCCAGAAAGCGCGGGTTAAAAAAAAGTCCTTAAAATTATATCAACGCTATGCCTAAGGCATAGAGGCTTATATAGTGTGTGTGAAAATGTGAACTCAACAAAATTGAATTTCTATTAGTAGATTTTTTTTGCAAACTGTACTACACATGTTGTATTTTATGTGTGATGTACGAGTATGTTGTAGTATGTACTCGTGTTTTAAAACTTCTGAACAACTGGCTATCAAACATAAACTAGAATAATTACTTTAAAAAAGTAGCGAAACAATTCCAATACCATCGAAATAATATTAGACTTTGATGTAACTATAGATTTAGAACAAGTGATCGGTATACCTACATACCTCCTCAGTTCACAGGTTCTGTGATGCCATTATGTCTTTGTAACAACACATACAAGTTCTAGATGGGATACACTTTGGATCTTTTCATTTCGACCACAACCTGCGCACTAGGCCCGCGTGCTGGTTTACGGCCTGTTCTCTCTACCCATCGATAGGGAAAGCTCGTGCCCCAGTAAATGGGATCGCAGAAAATTTTGTATACTGATCTCCAAACTTCAGTATGAAGATGGCACTAATGATGAATGCCATACATATTTTAACTGTCCTCATATATCACCTGTATTTGATACTTCAACGCCATACCAATTCTCGTTATCGATTACGTGTTAGAATAACACCCGCACAAGGCACCCGGTAGCCGAGTGTGTCGCAAGCGGGTGCCGATGCCGAGCCACACTGTGCGATAATTATTTCGCAAGCACCCGATCCATTTTCAACAAACTCTATTAAGCTAAATGCAGCAGTGTAGTCAAAGAATGCGTTGTTTGCAATAAAGTATTGTCGCGGATAACGTAACAGTTCTTGTTAAGGCCAGTGCGCCACTGCGTTGCGCAAGCGGGGCGATAATAAATAATATTGCAATTGGTTGTTAGATTCTGAGAAATTATTTTTGACACAATTCAATATAATTATTTGAAAAACTGCTTACCGATAATTACTGTTATGTGTGACATAGTTTATCCCGGAAATATGAAGTTACGTTGCGCTCGCGACGCAACATTCTAAGGTTAGGTACCGTGTAACGTAAGAAACGATAATAATGTGTTTGTAATATTGTAGCTTTTAGCTATCACTTTAGTTTTAAAATAGTTTTATAATAATTAACACAGATTTGTGCATTTCTTTTGTCCTTTGGCTTGTAACAATTTGTTTGTATTAATTAATTGTGGAAACTTTACTGATCACTGTGTTTAGTCTATTAAACTTGCATGTATTTTTTTAAATATTGTTTCAAAATTCAAAATTCAAATTCAAAATTCAAAATCATTTATTCAGTTTAGGCTACAAGTAGCTCTTGTGAATGTCATTATGCCATCGGTTCGTAAATCTACTCTGGGCGGGAGATCTTGTACTGAGAAGAACCGGCAAGAAACTCAGCAAGTGTCCAGCTCTTTTCTCCCTTACAGCGTCAAAAATATTGGAAAATGCCCTATCATAGCAGAACACTTTCCATTACAAATAAACACAAAAAATATATATAAGACAACCACAACATGTAAAAAAAACAAAATAAAAAATGTAAGTTAACAAATTTACATCAGATAATCATGTAAAGGTTTCAATTTCCACAATGTCATACAGCACCGCTACAGTACTCTAGTAAAAGTCAAAAATTGTTTAGGTAAAACAAAGTCAAACTATAATTAATAATACTAAAAATAAGATAAGTATGCAAGAGCAGACCAGCCTCCACAGGCAGCACCCGTTCACGAGCATGACATATGAATCAGCCATCGCTTCGCTCAACCATATTTTAGGGAACGTAACGACCCGACGCACACGCCACCACCGCAGAGACAATTAAGAGAGCATGACACACTCAAGATACACTAAATAAAAACTTAATGATCTATTTAACGCAACGCTGTTTGTTATCTGTAGGACAATGCTGTTAAAATAAAAAATGTAAGTTAACAAATTTACATCAGATAATTATGTAAAAGTTTCAATTTCCACAATGTCATACAGCACCACTACAGTACTCTAGTTCTGTCTCAGTTTGTTTCCCAAATAAACTCAAATAAAAAATAAAGAAAAAATTTAGTTTTTAAGTTTAATTAAAACATAGCGATTGAAAAATTAACATTACCTTTACCAATAATGTTGTAATAATGTAGCAAGCCCAATATGTAGAACTTGTTGGTACTCAAACGTATGTATTTTAAGATCTTGTTAAATATATTTACTTTATTTTATTTCTGAGAAATTTATTTATTTCTTTACTAAACAAAAAACACAATATCATGACAGTGTGAAATGCGGTATATACTCTTACTAATATAAAATGAAAAAGTTATAGATGCTACTTAGCTAATCTCTCACTGGTCAACAAGCTTGCTTACCGGTCGTCGACACTTCAAAATGACACAGACACAGTGGATGGCCGATCCAGCCGTTATTCGCGCGACCGCCACTCGATTAAGGCCGCGTAATCCGTCACTCCGTCTAAGAGCGGCACTTAGACTATTCGATTATAATTAGAGCAGTTTATGAGAATTTTCCTTAAAAGTTCTCTCAAAAGAAGACAAGATAGAAGGAAGGAAGCGTTTTGCCCTACATCATCATAATTCAGTGCCATCTGGAGTTTGGAGATCGGTACAAAAAACTTCCCATGAAGCATATTTTAACTGACAGTAGCTAAGTCCAGTCCGCTGTTTGATGTCTTACAGTTGGGATAAAGTGGGTTGATGTAATATAATTAGCGGATGACGAGCAAAATTTCGAGTTTAACTCTAGTAGGCTTAGCCAAAGTAACATTATGAAAACGATAGCGAAGTTCGAAAAGAATAAAATGTATGGAATTGACATAAGCCGCGCTAAATCACGTGATCAATCTTATGTCAATCCCATACATTTTATTCTTTTCGAACTTCGCTATCGTTTTCTCAATGTTACTTTGGCTACCGCCACTGTATAATTATTGTCATTTTGTGATTGATTAGTCACAACATAGTCATATGGCTAAGCAGTTATCATTTATCAGTGCATACATAAGCCGACTGTATATAAGTTGTTTTATATAGAAAACCTAAAATTTAGCGCATTTTTTTCGATTTACAAATTAATGAGTATTGCGTTTCCTTAAAAGTTGTTTTTGCATAAATATTAAGAAAATTATACACTTTTGATGTCAATATTTGCATATCCGCTTTAATTGAATAAACTGACTGATTAGTAAAACGATTTGAGATGTAGTTGTTTAGACACATGGTATCATGTTAGTCGCGCCGCTCACAGCAAAATAACCCTTAAAACAGTTCCCACGCAGCACAATTTTCTGTTAGCTTTCTCATTGACGTAATGATCTAAACGTTTTAATTAGCGTCGCGTAAACATTGTCCACCCGGACCTGGGAGTTTCACAGCATTAGGGAACTTTCCTCTTTGTGGCAACACTGAACTGCGCCCATAGAATACGCACTGTTATATAACCATAACTACGATGCTATAATAGGCGACAGCTGTAGGAAAAAAAACGTTGTAATAATTACTTTATTACAGTAAAACAAAAACGTAACACTCTTAATTTAATTGTTATTAAGACAAATGTAACAAAAGACAATCGTTTTTAATTCTGCAGTCTCCAAATTATTCAATATTTCAAAATAGACACGCTTATACATTACGTCAGAGGTTCAAACATTTTCGTAGCCGCTAACAATAGTATTATGAGAAAAAAACGTTTCACAAATTGGCTGCATATTAATCTGTTTTTAATTGCCCCGAGGTCCCCAGATGCTGGCGGTGGAAGTCATAGTTACTCCGAGATACTCCGCAAGGTCTGGCGGCGGCTTTCTTGTCCGTCAATGTGTAATGATATCGCGTGCGCCGGCGCACCTTGCGTAAACTGACGTTTGTGGTGTTTGGGACAAGAGGAAGCGGATTTGACAAATGAAATCGTAGATATAAATAGATTTACACCTCTTTGATAAGCCACGGTGAATAACATGTAAGAACTTTAATAAATAATATTGACATTAACTAATTTAAGAAGGAACTCTTACATGTAAGAATTATTTTTATTAGGGTAGGGATTTAATAGAAAATAATTTTACCGTTACACTATAGTTGAAGCGTTGAAGCCTGAGGTTGATGCTTAATACCTATGCTTGTAGATTTTAAGCTTTCGATAAATACTTTTCTACGAGACGTCTTTTGGCTGAGATGATGATGATGATGTAACGCCGTAAAGATAGTGATATCATTCGTTTTGTGTGGCATAATTCGTTCAGATATATTTTGGTAAAGTTTTAAAAGCTTTTGTAATTTTTTGTATTTGCTATAGGTACCTATAGCTTAGGCTTAGGGAGTTGATGACCAAAAAAATTTTGGCCCGCTTGCACTTTAAAAACGTTTATTGTTTTTGTTACAAACGAGGCTGCATTATGCACAATTATGTGCTATTGTTACACTAGACCTAATTTGGAGGTGTAATTCACGAGTGACCTTTGCCGCTGGGCCCGTGCCTTGGCCCACAGCGGGCTCCCACGGGTCCCAGCGGCCGCGTCGCCTTGGACCGCACAATCGAACAATTAGGTGGTTTTCGTAACGACGTGTTTGTTTAAATCGCGATTGAATATCTTCAAGGATGCTGAGAGATTTTGACAGGGAAGAGAGTATTGTTTTGGGTGAAAATGATTAATCGACTTTTAAATTTTTGCGTTCCATTTATAATGGCAGTTTATAATGCGAACTGTTTAGGTACCTTAGGCCTTTTCAACTCTGTTCTGCTTAATAAGATAGATAGATATATAGATAGATAGATAATACTTTTATTGCAACACTACAAAACATAAACATGAACAAAAGAAAAAAAAAATACAAAGTTACAATTTGGCGGTCTTATCGCTTTCAAGCGATTTCCTCTAGACAACCAGTCGGATGGAGAAAGCTAATAAACTTTAAGATCAGAGGTGAAACTATAAAAACATACTAGAATAATGTGTATTTTATATCCGAAGCAAAATAATAATAATAATAATAATAATAATAATAATAATAATAATAATGGTAATGATAATAATGATAAACATATATACATAATATATAAATACATAATATATAAATACCTTATATATAAATAAACCTACTTAAACATAATAGTAGTCTCAGTTAGGAAAGTAGCGGATATGGCAGTTTTGCAGCAGGACAGGGTTAATCGGAAAGGTAGATTTTTTTCACGAGCTCTTTAAATTAGTGAATGCATTTTGCACGCCTGATCGCAACTGGAAGCGAATCCCAGAGACGAACAGCTTGGACGGGAATAGAATTATCATAAAAGGCATATAAAAATATATAAATTTACAAATTCATATAAGACATAGGCATGTCTAGGCAGGCGCCTATGCCTATATACTCGTAGATGCCTATGCTAGGCAATTTGTGCTTAACCCCATTTAATGATTTTGATTATTTATAAGATGACGTAATACCCATCATTGTAGCGATGACTTGATTTCAATGATGGAGGCCTTTGCCTAGCAGTGGGCTAGTATATAGGCTATTACTAGTATTTTCTTTTAGATGGTTTTTTGATTAAAAATTTATCGTTACTCATACAAAAACTTAATAAATATGATGAGAATCTTGATATTTAAATGCCGTCTTCTAGGTATAATTTTAAGAAATGTTTTCAATATTCGGTCGATCAATTGCGGGCCGTTTCCGCCCAGCCATTAACATACACGCTCGGGCACACCGTCCATCTGCGGGCAGATTTCGTCACCGCTACCATTCCCTGCGCCTACGCGCGCAATCTTCGCAACTTGAGTCACTGTTCACTGCAAATTTAAAGTAGAGACTATATAAAATATACATACCGATGCATACATGCCGAGCTCCTACTGCTGCACGAGCTTTAACTAGTTTTCTTAAGAGCCTTTATGCGTTGCGATGTTCCAAACAATCTTGGAAGATTCAATTATTTCAAACCAACAATTAAAAAAAAAATTAACATCTAAAGAAACGTTCTATACTTAACGAAAACAAATTTCTAAATAGGTAGTTAGTAAAAACATTAAAAAACTTTTGCTTAACTGAATTAATTCGATTTTAAAGTTTCCTGGACTTGACTAGATAATTAAAATAAATTGCATATGCACAGAACCTACACGTTTTTTAAAATGTTTTCTACTTCTTTAAAGTTTGTGTGGGGATAATAATTTAGATAAGACAACATTCCTAAGTCTAATCAGATTAAAATATCTCTTTCATAT
Organism: Eudonia lacustrata; assembly: GCA_947562085.1. Classification (NCBI taxonomy): domain Eukaryota; kingdom Metazoa; phylum Arthropoda; class Insecta; order Lepidoptera; family Crambidae; genus Eudonia; species Eudonia lacustrata. Next base: position 28,391,384 of record OX387340.1, on the reverse strand, counting down.
TTTTACATTTGTATTTTTTTTTCTATACATAATATTACCACTTTCACCCAATCGTAAACGGAACTAAAGTTGATTGGCATTATCGAAGACCAGTACGAGTGTGTTGCGCAACCAAAACCAGAAACCCGTCAGGTATGTGGTGGCATCACTGACAACCATGAGAACTGACCTTTGGGCCGTGGTTACAAGGACCGAGGAAGCCGGTTCCATAGGTGTTCAACATATAAGGAGGAGCTCAATGGGCGCAGGGGCTAGTCCGGACGGGTTTCGATCATGCGTGCTAAGCAACTTTCGCATTTTTAGGTCACCGGAGGGGTGGCCAGTTGGGTAGAAGACACTTTAGGCCCTTAGTCTCGGTGTTTAGGTACAAACAACAAGTATGTGTTCATACAGATACAGACATACCTAAGTCCGAGCTGACGGACGCTAAGTAATATGACACTTGTTAAAACTCACCACAGTTTTTTATGGCTTTTCCATGGTTACAGGTAGACACGATAAAAATATTCTACTAATATTATAAACGCGAAAGTTTGTAAGTATGGATGGATGTTTGTTACTCTTTCACGTAAAAACTACTGAATGGATTTGGATGAAATTCGTCATACAGATAGTTTATAACCTGGATTAACGCATAGGATACTTTTATCCCGATATTTCCACGAGAAAGGGAAACAAGCGGGAGATACCGCGAGCGGCCGCTAGTGTTATATAAAACAACTCATTCCGTCCTACTAATTTTAAATGCATTTTAAGTATGGTAAATTCTCGTCCTTTTAAAAAAAATAATTTTATTTTTGTCAGTAAACGATATCAAGTTATAAATAACTCTTGTGTGTGTGTATTATATTTATTTAATAAATGGTAAATTTGCTTAAAAACGCAAAATTATAATTTATTCCATTCGAATCCTTCCGTGTATTGGCTACCTACTGATGGTGGTGATATTGGCGGAGTTTTCGGCTGTAGACAAAAAACATGCCATAAATAAAAGAAAAAGAGGAAGAAGAAAATAACCCGTCAATTCCGTAAGCCTTATATGACAGCTCAAATTTGAACTTGCGCCGGGATTTAATCGCGTAAACTTTACAAAATAAAATATAATTAAAATTATGTGTTAAGAGCGTTTACGCCGCACACTAGCGCCGCCAACTACTTCAAATACTACTACTTCATTCAAATAGTTTGTTGAGCATAATTTGATTTTCTATCTCTAATTACTAGATATATATTTTTTTTCATTAGCGGCGCTAGTGTGCGGCGTAAACGCTCTTAAGTCATCATTATTTTGTAAACTCGTAGTTGGTATGCAAAGTTTTGACATATGAATATAGTAAGTACAATAGCCGGCAAACTATCTGATGTGGTTTCGGTGAAAGTAATACGCTCTGTAAAGTCCATTAATAAGTGCCGATGTAGCATGAGGTGCTAATAATTACAGTAAAGTTTCGGAGCTAATGTTAGCGCGTGTTATCCAATGGTGCCAGTGGGTATTACGCAACGTGTTTAAAAGGTTTTAGTAGCCAGAAGTTGTGGTTTTTAACTTTAGCATTGCATTGTTAACGCTAAAACATACGGGTTAACTCCTCCATGACGAAAAAACCTCGATCAAGGACGGTGAGGCAAGATCTGTTAACGTCGATAGTGTTAGTGTGGTGTCCCTTTTTTATACCGGAGAAAATGCGTTACGCATAGGTACGACTGCGCCCGGGAGGACGCAAATGGATATAATTGTGTCCCTAACTGGCTCGACTTCTTATCAACACCAAGCGGGGTAGATGATGGTATAATAAATATCAAAAATATATAATATTAATGTAGAGTTTGCTGATTCTCGGGGGAGGTGAGAGACTTAAATGGTTTCTCACGCCCCGCTGCCGCTGCGTGTCCCCGTGCCCTACTAGATTCTCCGAGGGGTTCGGATCGGATCGGGGAGCGGAACAACCCGAGGGCGCCTCTAAAGGCTCGGGTCAGCTCGGGTTGACCGGCCCGTGGTGGCATTACATTCCCATTATAGGTACTTACCTACTTACTATATACTCACTAACCCCTTCCCTCTCTCCACGTGACTCTATTCTGTGCTAGTCGGGATCCCTTGAGTCCCCCTCTTCACCTGTCTCTATCCTAAACTAGTTCGGGTCAATCCCACCATATCCATCTTCATCAAATATACTTGGTGATGTTGACATGTGATGAATTGACAAAACAGTAAACAAAATTAATTTAAAATGAAATATGTTTTACAATAAGTGCCTTACAAATAAACAAAGAATAAGCTACGAATAGTTATCCCGTGTTTTGTTCCTGTCATGTAAACGTCATTTTAAATTAGAGTACAAGAGACAAAACACGGAATAACTATTCGGAGCTCATTCTTTGTTTAGTTGTAAGACCCTAAAAGTTTTGATATACGTTATGAACCTTGTCCAAAAGGCAGTATTTAACAGGTTTCCAGAATGACAGTGTTTCTAGTTAAACAAAGAAATATAGAGCATCGCGTCACACCACTAAACGCACTGTTTTATCGCGCGATCAAATGGCACATCGTAGAAATAAATCAACATTCTTGTGTGGCGTTGAAAAGCGCTTCACTGATGACGGCGGGCGCTTGAGGTTCAGGTAAATGTAAAAACTGGATAAATGGCACTTTGGACTTTGTGGAGGATTCCGTAGCTGCTTATTTTTGTTACAATTCAAATACCAGTGAGCAGTGTAACCAAATAGGCCTGGCCATATGGGTGGTATGAGGTAGTTTGAAACAACGAGAGCTAAAGAAAATTATTACAATGAATCATTTCCTCGATTGAATAGTTAATTTAACAGGCTTTAAAAATCCTTAAAATAATTGCAAGTAGTTCTAATGCTGTATATAATAGTTTGTGGTACATATTAGGTTGTATAGAATGAATTTTGATATGGATTTTTCTACATAAAGCAACAACAAAATATAATAGTTTATCTTGTAGCGTGTACATGAAAATTTAGTTAGAATTTGAAATCCATCGTGGTTATCACTTTAGTCTTGGGACTTTAACTATACGCTGAGCTAAACTAGATGTTAAATTTTATCTGTTGTTAGGTATTGATTGAAATATTAAAGCACATGCACATCTATAATAACGCGAATGGCACACTGCAAATTTTCATTATATTACTTAATTTCCGATTCAAAAGCTTTCACCAAAAGCTCTTATCGTCCTTTTTATAAATCGCCGTCAAATCGCAGTCATTAGTATAATTAAAATTTGTATGTAGGTATGTTAGTATATAAGGTATCTATTATTATGGACCTCTTTGTAATTTATACCATGTTTATTGTGTGTTGCCTAAAATAAATCTATTTCAATTTGAATAAAAGTTGCGTTTAATAAATATTCATCCGTCGACTCCTAATCGTAGCCAGCGATAATAAACATATAAAAGTCCGGGAATGCAGTCCTATTTCCGACATGAGCGGACAGCGGCCATCGCGGCACAAAGTGTGAAGTAATGCGCACAAAAAGCGCTTAACACACATTACACGACCTGCGGCGGTGGCCGCGCGTCTCGGGCAAATCAAATGGTTATTTATTTAGCTACGTATTTATTTAGATATTTATTTAGGCGTTCTCAACAACGAGTTATTAGGCATTTAGCACTTATTAGGAATAACACAGTTGTTTTTATGAATGTGAATTAAATAAAAATATAACAACAACATACAGTTTTAAAAAAAATAACATAAAACACTTTTATTAACCTTTGGTCGGCTTAGTGCCAGATCCTTCCTACAAACAATTAAAATTATATTGCTGTGAATATCACAGCTAAAAGATTTCGGTAGCATGTTTTGAATATGTGTTGACAACTTTTTTATTTTGAATGCCGAACATAGCTTTAATGATTTAATTGTTCAATTATGTTGAACAAATAAAATTTATTTATAAATGTTGTGGGTTGACCTTTTTGGATTTGTATATTTTTATATAATTAACTGATCTCATTTTATTTTTGTTTCAGGTACGTGATCTCTACTCGGTAGTTAGACAGCAGCTATTTACTGATTAAAAGGAAGGATGTTATACATTGTAAGTGCTACTACTCTCCAATCATTCAAAAGTTTGAAAATTACGAGTATGTGTAGCTTTTCGGACTTTCAGAATTGAACTTACTTTACATAACACAATTAATTCACAATGAAATAAACAAAAAAAGATAAAAAATCTATATTTCAGCTCTTACATGTATAATTAAAAGCACGTAAACGTTGGTATGTTAAAAATGTTATACATGTTTATATAATTTTTAACGCAAATTTTGTTGCGAACAAATTACAAAAACACAAATGTTGAAAAAATTTCCACGAGCAGGGTTTGAACCTGCACCCTTCTGACATACCGGGTCAGGTGCTCTTCCAATTCAGCTATCGTGGTTCTAACCAGCCCGCCGAAATTATTCAACACTATTTACTTTTTACTTTGAAAGCCAAAGGCGCCCATTCAATGTTAACAACTACCGTCATTAACATCCGATCATAATATTTTTACAAATACTAAAGATCAGTTAAGAAATAGGCAAGCTATTTATAAATGTTTATATAATTTTTAACGCAAATTTTGTTGCGAACAAATTACAAAAACACAAATGTTGAAAAAAAATTTTTTTTTTTAAATGTTATACGTTTATAGTAGGTATATATGCAGACTGATAAACTATTTGGCGATACCACCTCACGCAGTTCCGCCGAAATTATTCAACACTATTTACTTTTTACTTTGAAAGCCAAAGGCGCCCATTCAATGTTAACAACTACCGTCATTAACATCCGATCATAATATTTTTACAAATACTAAAGATCAGTTAAGAAATAGGCAAGCTATTTATAAATGTTTATATAATTTTTAACGCAAATTTTGTTGCGAACAAATTACAAAAACACAAATGTTGAAAAAAAAATTTTTTTTTTAAATGTTATACGTTTATAGTAGGTATATATGCAAACTGATAAACTATTTGGCGATACCACCTCACGCAGTTCAGCCAATATCTCTAACTCTGACTAACCACACTTGGTCAGTGACCACAGCCAATATAAAATTTCATAACTCAAAAAACTAAACCTATTAAAGTTGAGCGAACTTATAAACGAGTATTTTTTAGTAGTTTAGCAATCGTAAGTATTCTGCGACTAGACGTTAGGAAAGTCTGTATCCATGTCAGTAGCTAAATGGCGCGGCGCGTGCGATTACGCTGCGCCCGCGCAGTCTCGCGGACGGGCGGTTTTTGTGGAAGCCGCCGCGCTGTGCTGGCACACTTGCGGCGCTGCATTTGCATTTTACAACAAAAACCAACTATTATGAGTTATGACACACTTTTGATAATAGTAGCTTCTTCAGTTAACAATCAATGTAAGCGTCCTTACAAATTACCTATGTAGTGAAATTCACTAAAACGTAGTTGGTAATGTCTTCGAAGAGATTGATGATATTATACTTTCAAATAGATTTTTTTAAATAGAAAAGTAAATAGCCCGAATAGCTAGAATATTTTATAAGGCTACTGCTGGGCGAAGGCTTCCATCATTAAAATCAAGTCATCGCTATAATTAATAGGTATTTGGCTTAATCACCACGCTTGCCAAATTGAGGGTTGATTACAAATTCGGGCTGTGCATCGGATAATCCGAAACACGCTTTGGCCGACCAAGAACTTTAGCTCACGATCTCCGGTGACCGGGCCGACTGCTTAAGGACAAATATCAGAGGTCTTAGCACCTTATTGCTTTATGTGTAGCATCTACATAACTTGATCAGTCATCTCGTGACCAAGCTCGTAATAATTCGAACTTGAATTCGAATGGTTGAGCAGATGTGTTAAGTTTATAGATGCTAATGCATGTAGTGATAACGCCGGCCGCCGCGCCGGTCGTCCCGACATTTATGACTTTATTATGTTGTGAGATGTTTTTCTTATACCGAAACGTATGTAACATTGTCAGTGTGACATTACGAGGTGATAAGCAACCTCGGGTGATCGGCAGCGAATATTTCAGAACAACATTTGACGATCTCCTTGATCGAGTGGTTTGTACACCGGTTTTCATGGTGTCGCCATCTCTGAGGTCCCGGGTTCGATCCCCGGTCGGGTCAATTTAGAAATAATTGTTTTTCTAAATTGTCTCGGGTCTGGGTATTTTCTATGTATAATAAGTATGTATTTAAGTATTTTAAGTGTGTTTATCTGTTGTCTAGTAGCCATTTAACGAGTTACATAACGAAGCTTCTTTTGGGCTAGATAATCGGTGTGAGTGTAGGAAAGTTTGCGTGCGTTTTTAGGGTTTCGTAGTCAACAAAAAACCCTTATAGTTTCGCCATGTCCGTCTGTCTCTCTGTCCGACCCCAGCCTAGCTCATAGAAGCTTAGTACTAGAAAGCTGTAATTTGGCATGGATATACATATTCATCACGCCGACAAAGTGGTGAAGTAAAATTTTGAAAAATATTTTTTTAGGTTACCTCCCCTACACGTGAAGTGGGGATGTAATTTTTTTTTTCTTGTCTTCCCCATAGTGTGGGGTGTCGTTGGATAGCAATTTCAAAAATTTTGCTGGTTTGTGGAAACAGTTTTTTGATTGAGGCATCCGTTTGTGAACTATTAAGCTTGAAAGTGCAAAATTTTGTTAGAGTCAAGTGTCCCCCCCCCCCCCTGCCAGCCAAATAGTTGTTTTTGGATACGTGAAAAATTCACGGTAGTTGTATATATGACGAAGTTAAAAGGAAAACTATCACAGCTAAGTAGGCTTTACAAGTTTACGAGTAACAGTCGACCAACTTATAATTTTTTTTCTGTTTTTTTCTTATTGTACCCAATAAACGTTTATTCTATTCTATTCTATTCTATTCTATTCTATTCTAAAATGTACTTGGCGCAGTACAAATTCTCCTCATTGGGAACTACTTAAATAACGTTGTCAGGTGTGTGAAACCGGTAGTATCCGCGTTATTGAGATGGGCTACGGAACACTACACTGCGCGTGGCCCGACACGCAGTTGGCCGGTTTTTTTTTTGAAGAGACTGCTGCTTCCCTTAGACGGCATTTTCAGCTACACCGGGCTGTTTTGGGGGTGGCAAGAAACTTAAAAGGTTCCTCAAGCCGTGTGAGACGAATCACCGTCGGAGGTTTTCTATAGGGAACGGCATCACTAGCGCGTGTCCCTGTGCCCTACTAGATTCTCTGAAGGGTTCGGATAGGATCGGGGTCTAACTGCGTGTGCTCGAGCGCGTTAGTATTAAGCTTATTTTCTGCAGTCTCTTTATTTCGAGCTAATGAATTAATTTAATTTAATTAGTTAGCACGGTTAACACCAATTACATTAATTAATATATATAAAATACAAATTTGAATTTAAAATATTATAAAGTAAAACAAAACAGTTGCGATTAAAATTTGAATTCAAATCACATTATTGGTTACTACCAAATGATAAATTATGTACGTAATTGAATGAAGAGTCATAGAAGCGAAAATAGTAATACGTAATAGAGTCCCAAAGTGGAGGGCAAAAATAAATGTGGCTATGTTTGGATGCGCGCGCTTCAATCACGTGGACATTTTATTTACATCTAATTTAAACTTTACTCGACGTTATTATAAATTGAAAGGTTTTTTAAACCCTCGTGAATGGATAATAAAAGTAAACGGCGATGTTTCGTTTACTTTTGCTATGTTTAATAATATAAGTAATAAAATTACTTACTGTTATTTACTAAAAATATATTAACAGCTTAAACTTTTAAATAAAACACCGGGGGGTGTACTCGCGATAATGTCTATGAAATTATTAGTCGATAACGCTTACCCGCTATAGAATGTTGAGAACCTTAGTAACGGTAGTCGTCTGCACTGTGAAGGTACCCCGTGTGGCCGTTTTTTGTGAGCCCCGCGGCTGGAATCTCCTCGGTGGCGGCGGAAGGAGCGCCGGCGCTTCCCCCCATTACGCCCGCCCGCGCGCCGCTGCGTCCGCGCAATTACCATGCGGCAGGCAAACTTACAAACCTGCCATTTTAAGAAACGTCCAAATTTGTGTTTTGTGTGGCCTGATTTGAGGATTTTGCCATAGTCCGACAGACTATTGAAAGGAATTGAATTAGTATAGTTGAGCTCCTGCATAGGTATATGACATTTGATAAATTAACTAATGTCCACAACAAAGAACGTCCCAAACAAAAGTGACCATAGCTAATTTAAGTAATAAGTGGAGTTGATGGTGTTTCGGCAACAAGTATGATAATATTATTTTGTATTGAGAGAGATAGTATTGTTTAATATGCCTAGCTAAAGCTTTATAAACACGATTCGTTTCATTCTTTCATTCATTTTTCTATCTGTCTATAGGTTTTTATAAACGTTTATACGTATTGTCGTTCGACGGCCTCTAGAGTGGAGACACGCCGGTTTCTGGTATTGCTAACTTTGAGGTCACCCGAGTTCGATTCTTGGTCGGGTCAATGTGAATAACGAACGTGAATCTCTTTCTGTTATTTTCTTGGGTCTGGGGTAGTTGGGTACCGTCGTTGTTACTGATTTCAATACCACCAGGTGGTTAAGCTACTTTCTTTGGAGTCGGAGCAAAGTATATGATGTTGTCTAATACTTTCCTATTTATATTTATTTATTTATTGTGTTTGGAAGCCTGAATCAAATTGTAAGTGGATAATGCGATCGATGCATTTTATTATCAACGGAATCATTTTAGACAACATGTCACTTTAGCGTTCAAGCGACCGCCCTAAATTATATTTCTCGAAGTATTCTTTTAATATTGACACAAATGATTCTGCTCCGCCCAATGTTAAACAGAAACGATATCCAGGTGCGAAGCCAGCTAGTGCAGCAGGTTGTAACACTAGCCGTTTGCGCCATGCCGACCCGCAATTTGCTTTTACACACATTATGTAGCGTATGTGCACTCTTACTAAGACATTTACGTAAATATTATAAAGTATGGGTACCTAGTTGAAAAGCAGTACTTATTGCAAAATACCGATTGAGCAGTTGTACCGCCACGCTGCGCAGGCGCCGCACCGCACCGCTCTGGTATTCTGCACACGCACGGTGGGTTTCGGCTCCAATGACGGACCATGGGATCTCGATCTCAGATGCATTTTTCTGCTTTAATTTGCAACAAAGTAACACACGGCCCATCATCATCAACATAAGCGTTGTAATAACGTTATATTGTTACTTTTCCCTACGAAGAAGGCAATTTAATGGTCAACCAATTTGAATGAAATGCAGTGATGCTCGATGAGGAGTAGTACATCTAACAAATTTTATTATCAAACCTAAGAAAGCGTTATGATTAATAATTATGATTATATATAATACTAGCTCACCGGCGGACTCCGTACCGCTTTGACAGTTTCCATGACAACAAAACAAACAAATCATTCGTCTGCTTAAGAACACCCGTATCCCACCTACCGAGTCCAATTGTAAATCTAAACCATTCTCGAATCCACTTGAACACACACAAAAAATTTCATCCAAATCGGTCCAGCCGTTTAGAAGGAGTTCAATTACACACACACGCACAGAAGATTTATATAAAAAATAAAGATAAGGATGGAGTCATGTCACGTTTTTCAAATTCAAATTCAAATTACATGGGATCACATTCTCGGATTGTATCACTTGATTTCAATGTTGGAGGCCTTCGCCCAACCGTGGGACAGTAAGTTTGCAAGTGTAACAAGCAGCCCAGCTCTAGATACAAATGGCGAAAGCAGAAATACTTCCAGCCAGTTAGCTATTGATCTCTGTGGGGCCACGTATCCCCGGCATTCGATGAGACGGCGGCGTTGCAGTACGCACGCATTCCTGGGAGTGTTCCCACGAGCTGGCCCACTCAGCCTCCATGATGGTCACCAGCTTGCTCCATCTAGAATGCGCATCGTCATCACCGAGTGAAGCAAGTTGTACGGTTACTAGTTAAGCAGGTTTCAGGCTGTAGATTGTTAATGTTTTGACGTCACTAGTTTCAGTTTCTTAATGGAATTTAATTATATTTTCATTCTCTTAGTATCGTTTTGTTGATCAATTTCAAACTGAAGCTATGCCGAAACACCTATAGTCGACTTTTGTCGATGCGTGATAATTTTGATGGTATTTGTTGAATCATCATGTTTAATATAATGATTGATTACAGCAGTTATGTTAAATTAGTCTTTGGATTTTCCCAAAACAAGGTCGTCATTAAAACTTATAAGCTTTTCACTATTTAAAATTAAACTATATATAACCAAGCGGTGGGTAGCTAAAAGTACAGGCAGCGCGAAGGTAAAACTATTAAACCCTGAAAATAATAACTAATTATTGCTCTGAGATTAAACCTCTTTGAAACATAGACAAACTCTTATTTTTAAAGTAGTTTCGATAAATATCACCATGAAGCTGTAGATATACAGCTTCATGTATATCACCGAACCCCCTATCTTATTGAAGGTTTCCTTGAGCGCAGCCTCCTTTCTCGCGCGCCTCCGCCGAGCTAGCGGCGCGCGACTGATGCTGCGTCGCGCTCCATTTCCTGCAGCGCGCATATGCTGATCAACAATACACCGGCTAAGGCTGCCACTATGCTTAGCAAAAAACTTCATCCCTAACGGTTAAGTGCCTTCTTGTAACCGGTAAGAGCTAAGGAAACTTCACCTTGAAAGTTTAACTGATGAGGATCTAATTGCTCGAACAAACAATAATGTCGTCGACCAATGTCGTTGACTTATCACCAAGGAAACCGAGTTGTTTGCTTGCTTGCTATAAACCTTTGACGCTATAAACATATGCGACTTAGTTGAAGCTGATTTTATGTAGATCTTGATCTAAACATCCCGACTTCCTCCTTGCTTCAGAATGCATGTTTAGTAGGTCTATTATATTAAACAACGTCAAATATTACACATCATAGAAAGATACTTTCCATGATGATGATTTTCGCAAATACGTTTAGTTTAACTAGTGTCAGATAATCCATTCAAACGTATGAACCAAGCGATTAAGATTAGCCCCTCTGCGGCCTAGGCCTGTGTCTAGCTGTACATTTACAGATAAGATGGTGTTAAAAACAAGCATGGCTGCCAGCCCTGCCGCCGCAGTAGCACAAGCCGCGTCCGACGACGTCCAGCCGGCTCGGTTCTGCGACACTGAGCACGTTTTCTTTGTTCGCCAAACATAATTTGATGAAAAATTAGCGGTTGCCAGCGCCGACGAAGCGAATGTTCACTTGTTACTTAATTTCGTATCTATTTGGTGCGAAACGAGGTGGCAGTAATTGATTGTTGTTGCCTATCATTTCTTAAATTACATCAATGTTAAGTATATTGTCAATAACTTTTTTGATCACTACAATTTTTGTGAAAGTTTTGAGAGATTTCAGAAATTGTCGAAAACATTTCTTACACTTGCCTTCACATTGCCTTCTTCAAATTGCTCGCACGTTGTTTTAAAAAGATTCTTGTTTGAAAACTTTTAAACATAATTAAATTTGTATACCTACAATCATTATGTCTGAACAAAATGTCTGGGTATTTTCTGTAACAGCGTGAATCTTATGAGAGTATTTGTCCAATGAATTTATTTTGAATTGCATTTTGAAATATTATTAGCTTAGCGGCAAGCCAGGCATCTCCACTGTTGCAGAGATAACCAAACAGCTGGATCTTGAAACGCGAGACGCTCAGCTTCCTCCAGATACTGCGACGCGTATCTTGAGACATTCCACGTATTCTCTGACAATTAATGTTCAATTTAAAATAAACGCTGCGGCAGCGCTCGGAGGAAGTGGTAATAAAATAAATAGCTGTTAGAAATCTTCGTCTATTGCGACACAGTCGTGTATTAATTCATAATAATCGCGTGTGCCGTTTGTCGCATTGCGCGAGATGGCGGTAGGCGAGAATTTATCGCTTCCTTTGCGAGTGGGACATCTGCCCAGCAGCGGTGGTACTGTCGACGGCAACTTGCTTGACATAAACGTCTTGATAGTATAAAGTAAAGTAATTAGCCTTTATATAACTAACCTACCGCTGGGCAACGGCCTCCATAATTTAAATCTAGTCATCATTACCATTGAGTAATGGCTTGATCACCACGCTTGCCAAATGCGGGTTGGTGATTACAAACCCGGGCTATGCATCGGAAAATCGGAAACACACTTTGCCCGACCTGGGAATTGAACCCGGGACCTTCGGGTACCGGTCCGAACGCTTAGCCACCCGGCCACCGAGGCGTACGTCTTAAGGCGACGCACTGCTAAACAATAAATCTCATACGTTTTGATACGAGCGTTTGCGCCCCGTACCATAAGAAAAACTGTTTTTTTTTCCTTCAAATTAAAACTACAAACTATTTAAAAAAAATGAACTACAATTTTGAAGTGTGTGTTAAGACTAATTTACTAAGAAAATTTAGATGCTTAAATCGGTCTGGTTAGCCTGTAAAATGCGAATCTATGTTTTAAAGAGGTAACTTTGATATATTTTTCTATGTTATAAAAGTTGACAAATCGTGTTTCTGCAACTAACAAAATGAAGTCAATTAAATGAAAAATCATGTCATCAAATATCACTTTCATATGTTTTGTAATTGTTGGGAAAAATCGAGATCCCCGCCACGTAAATTACCCATGCGTCGTCATTATTTTATTCCCAAACACTTGGCTTTCATCTTGACGAAAGGGCGAAGCGTATAGAAGCATACTTCACTCGGAATACTGAACAAATGAACACAATAATGCTATTGACATTGCTGTAATGAAGATAGAACTTCATCTTCCTATACTCGTATATTCTCACTCTTGGGAGAGTGTTGGTGATCATCAATAAAAATTTTTTTTCATTTTTTTTTTCTTTTTTATTATGATTGTTAGTCTATTTTGGTAATAGGCTGCATTATTGAATTAACAATATCAGCATTTTTGATTTTATTTTATGTATATAATAATATAAGTATTTATAAATGCTTAATGAGATGTATTTATATGGATATGAATATTTATTGTATGTTTATATATATATATGTATGTATGTATGACGGTAGTTGTTAACATTGAATGGGCGCCTTTGGCTTTCAAAGTAAAAAAGTAAATAGTGTTGAATAATTTCGGCGGGCTGGTTAGAACCACGATAGCTCAATTGGAAGAGCACCTGACCCGGTATGTCAGAAGGGTGCAGGTTCAAACCCTGCTCGTGGAAATTTTTTCAACATTTGTGTTTTTGTAATTTGTTCGCAACAAAATTTGCGTTAAAAATTATATAAACATTTATAAATAGCTTGCCTACTTCTTAACTGATCTTTAATATTTGTAAAAATATTATGATCGGATGTTAATGACGGTAGTTGTTAACATTGAATGGGCGCCTTTGGCTTTCAAAGTAAAAAAGTAAATAGTGTTGAATAATTTCGGCGGGCTGGTTAGAACCACGATAGCTCAATTGGAAGAGCACCTGACCCGGTATGTCAGAAGGGTGCAGGTTCAAACCCTGCTCGTGGAAATTTTTTCAACATTTGTGTTTTTGTAAAATGGTCTCATGTTATCCATTTTAAAATAGCTTCTACTAAAAGCTACTCGAAAGCTTTATTTTATTTATTTATTTAATCTTTATTGCGCAATATAAAAATAAAGTACAAAAGGCGGACGCTTTGGTTGTGATTGTGTACGACAGCAGACTACGAAAATTCCGAATTGTTTTCGTACCGACGAGCATGGAACCGGTCGGCGAGCGACCTCTCCCCGACTTTTCACTTTCAGCTCGTAACTGGAATCACAACAGCTTTTGATTGAAGGCCTCGTTAGGTTTCTATTAGACTGCTAGAAAGGAAAATCGGGTAAGTGGGAGTCGCTCGATCACGATAATTACTCGTAAACATAGCCCGTAATGGACTATTTGGAAAGCTTAGTTCGTATAAAGTTCACCAAATGAAAAGCTTTGATATAAAATATCACCATAGCTCTTTGCAGTGGCTTCATCTCATCTGATTTATGTATGATAAGGCCAATGGTGGAAGCGCATTTCACCCGGGAGCCGGGATTCTCAATTACCGAGGCACTGGCTATCTTATCTCTAGCTGCCGAATGCTACAAACATTGATGTTATGGTGACATATTTAGATAAGATGGCGGTAGCTAGCCAGGCGGACAAACGAGTCCTACTACTAACCACACCGAGTACACAAACATGTACCCCCCGCTGGGAATCAAAGCCGGGATCTCTAGGTCTGAGTCTAGTCTTTTACAAAATATGAAAAATTAAAAAGGAGATG